>CM019122.1:28481498-29711112 GCA_009720345.1 Fragaria iinumae | reverse complement strand
TTCAATAATTTTATGTCTTCTTCACTCAACTTCGGAGGACTCACTTGCCGCTTCGCCTCCACAAACGGAGACTCTCCTTCCTTGCGCTTGGACTTTGGCACATATCGAAGACTTGGAACAGTTGGACTAGACTTGTTTGATATCACAGTTTTGGATTGAGGCTTGTGTGACTCTTCATTTCCCTTGCCTTTTGCTTCAACTTCTTTCCTTGTTGCCGTCGTAGCCTTCCCTGTTGAGGGTACTTTGACTGGAAGAACTTCTATTACCGATTCCTCATCTGAATAGAACTTGGAATCTGCGTAGTAAGACTCAGCTTTGGTGAATGGCTTAGTATCACCTATCACCGTTTTCACGCCTCCGCGGTAGAACTTGAAGCATTGATGCAGAGTTGAAGGCACGACATCATTTTCATGAATCCATGGTCGCCCCAACAATATGTTGTACGAAGTCTTTGCATCAATCACATGGAACAAAGTGTGTGACTCCAATTCGCCAATAACCATGTCTAGCCGAATCATGCATATCGCTCTTTGCTCTCCTTGGTTGAAACCCTGGATCATGAGACGATTTTTGGATAACTTGTCAATGTTGATGCCGAGTCGAGACATTGTTGATTTTGGCATAATGTTCACAGCAGACCCTCCATCTACAACCATGCGGTTTAACTTTTGCTCTCACATGTAACCTGTCACAAAAAGAGGTCGATTGTGTGGCTTTGAACCCAATTGTAGATCTTCATCCGTGAAATGAATGGCGTCACAACATACTACGCATGCCGCACACTCATCGGTGTTTGAAGAATGCTGGTCCTCATCAAGCAACAACTGGACTAATGCACTCGCCGATTTGGAAAGCTGCGACAGGTTAGAAAGGCTAAATTTTAGAGGCAAGTCTTCCAATTGTCTCGGTACTTTAGCTTCTTCAACCTTCTCAGCATCTTTGGAATCACCTTCAAAACTGGTTGTCATTGAATTAGCTCTCAAACTCATTCGCGTCTTAGGCATGCACTTTGCTGGCGGATTTTGATTGAGGGACTTTTGTACACAAGGAGCGAGTTTCTCCTTTATACATCTTGTCTCATTTCTCGCGAGGCATTGACGACTCTCCTGTGGTCGTTTATGACCTGGCTGCGAGAGTGGTGAACTTGACAACACACCTTTGTGCGCCTTTCGTCGAGTGACAAGTATCCACCCCTCGCCATCATTGCACGGAGCGGCTTTAGGAGCGAGGTTTATTTGCTGGATTGGCTTCACTTCTTCTAACTTTTTATCACTGCCCATCTCTTTTGAGAAATGGCATGGCGCCTTTATTGGTGTGGATGGTACTTGAACCGGCTCAAAAGACCCAAACAAAATGGTAGTGCAATTGACCGCAGCAGCCTCGTCGACATCCAACTCGATTCTTCCTTGTTTGGCGAGCTTCATGATCAAATCCTTCAAAACAAAGCACTTCTCAACTGGGTGGCTGACGAGGCGATGAAACTTGCAATACTTCGGATCATTGACCCGATGCATTTCTTCTGGACGTTTGCACTCTGGAAGTTCTATCACCTTGTTCTCAAGCAAATCCTCTAACATGCCTGCCACGTCGAAATCTGGGAATGGATAAGTCTTCTGCTCCCACTCAGCCAATGAATGCTTCTTCCTCCCGTAGGCTTGAGTCGGTTCTACTCTCTTAACCTCCTTCTTGTCTCGTGTGGAGATTTTGATTGGAGCAACACTTACGGTCATCAACTCCTTTGTAGATCTTTTCACGACCTTGTCAACTTTGCTGCTGAAAGCCTTATCTTTTCGTTGATCATTGACAAACTCCTTCTTACCCTTGTGGCTAGCTATGCTCAACTCCATATCACGGGCTCGCGTAGCTAGTTCTTCAAATGATCGAGGCTTGATACCTTGGAGAATGTACAACAAATCAAAATGCATGCCTTGGATGCACATCTCTACCGCAGACGTCTCCGACAAGCGATCTTTACAATCGAGACTGAGCGAGCACCACCTATTGATGAAGTCAATCGCTGGTTCGTCTCTCCATTGTTTTGTGTTGGTGAGTTCCATCATGCTCACAGTTTGCCTTGTACTGTAGAAGCGGTTTAAGAATTCACGTTCCATTTGATCGCAATTGTCGATGGACTCGGGCTCTAAATCCGTGTACCACTCAAAGGCATTGCCTTTCAAAGAGCGAACGAATTGCTTGACAAGGTGGTCACCCTCTGTCCCGGCGTTATTGCAGGTTTCGATGAAGTGAGCAACATGTTGTTGTGGATTGCCCTTTCCTTCGAATTGCTGGAACTTTGGCGGCTGGTACCCCAACGGCATCCTCAGTCCATTAATTCTTTTAGTGTAGGGTTTGGAGTAGGTGAGAGAATCACGAGAAGGACCTCCATATTGAGCTCTGATGGAGTTGGTGATGATGTCTTGCAATTGTTGAAAGGACATAGATCCAAGCGAGCCATCATCGTCTTTGTCAACGTTCTTGGAGCTCTCGCCTACTTTGTGCTTCTTTTCTTCATCTTGACCTTCAAGCCTGCTGTAGAGCTCGGCGATCTGCATGTCTTTTTCTTCCACCGTCTTGGTGAGCTTTTCAACCGCTCCCATCAGATTGGCTATCTGCTCTTCAATGGTGGATGCGCCTGTCACCATGACTTGCATGGGGATAGGTTGTGATGAATAGTCCGTTGGTAGGCCATACGTGTTGTCTTCATCACCATTTGGACTTCCATCGTATAAAGCTGTGCTTGATTCATCATCCATGGCAAGTGAGAATGATCGCTCCCTTGATTTGTTTGGAGTTTCCTTCTCTTCACTTCGCGAGGCGCACTTGTCTTCACCTCGCGAGGCATGCTTGCCTTCACTTTGCGAGGCATGCTTGCTCGCGAGATTCGCCAAGGTGATGACTGGTTTGCGAGGGTTGGAAGGCAAAGCCACAAATGTTGTGGGTTGATTCCTCGCCATGCTACGGGTGACATGACCAGAGGGCTCGTTGTTTGACCTCGCGGTCATTGGTTTAGACTTCTTCATCGAGATGGCTTGAGTGCTCTTGGAGGCCATTACTTCGAGAGGATTTGAACTTGCTTGCGGATAAGGAGATGAGAGGCAAAGTTGTCCCACTGGGCGTGCCAATTTTGTAAACACGAAAATATCTGCAACAAATAACAGAACAACACGTGTACAAAGAATAATTTAATTTAATCAAATGCGAATGCGGGTTACAATCTTTGTGAACTCCTCTGATTCTATCTCCGAATAGGTTTAACTCAAGGGTGACAAGCACTTGTTCTTGAGGGTTACGCGGATTGATCACGTAACGGTTATTTGGGATTTGGATTTAGGTTTAGGTGAAGAACTGGCTGTTTAGGGAGCTTGATAGTTCTTCAAGGGTTTAGTGAAGAACTGGCTATTTGGGGAGCTTGATAGTTCTTCAAGGATTCTGGGGAGACTTCTGAGCTCGCGGGAGGGATTTTTCTCTCTCTCTCTAGTCCGCTGCTTCTTGTTTCTACCCTTGGTTTCGCCCCCCTCCTCTTGGTATGAGAGGGGGTATTTATAGTGTTAACATGCCTCCACTTAAGGCAAGTAATGAAGACTCTGAATCAATAATATTTCCTTACTCGAATCAATAAATCTTGACTAATTGATTTACTTGCTGATTTTAACATAACCAAATCGATCAAATCTTAAGATTTAGATATGCCCAAATCGCTTTGGATTGAATGTCCTGTTTTGGGCAAGATCTTCAGTAAGGGGCGAACTATCTCGCGGACATGAAAAATATCCCGCGAGGAGGCTTGTTTTCCAAGCGAACGGTGATTTCTAAACCCATTTCGCGGATGACTTATCTTGGACGTACATCCCTGCATGCATGCGAACTCTGTCGTCTAGCTACTTCGCGAATTTCCCAATGTGGGGCCATCTCGCCTTGCCTTTATGTCAATCTACGAGCGCGGAGTCATTTTACCTCGCCTTCATGTTAATTCACGCACACGGAGCCATCTCGCCTCGCCTCTGTTTACTTCTACGCGAAGTCCATTTCGCCTTGCGAAGTCAGGCTCGTCTCGCGAAGTCAAGTGTACCTTGCGAAGTCTATTTCGCCTCGCCACTGTTTAAGTCTATGCGAAGCGAAGTCTAGTTCACTTCCCCTTCATTTATCTCTACACAAAGTCATTTCACCTCGCCACTGTTTAAGTCTACGCGAAGTGAAGTATAGTTCGCCTCGCCATTGTTTACGTCTACGCGAAGTTACTTCACCTCGCCACTGTTTAAGTCTACGCGAAGTTACTTCACCTCGTCACTGTTTAAGTCTACACGAAGTGAAGTATAGTTCGCCTCGTCATTGTTTACGTCTACGTGAAGTTACTTCACCTCGCCACTGTTTAAGTCTACGCAAAGTGAAGTTTAGTTCGCCTGGCAAAGTCTTTTTGCCTCACAAAGTTCAGTTCGCCTCGCGAAGTCTACTCTCTAGCTCGCCTGACCGTTGGTGAACCATCACCAATTATTTTTGTGAATGTCCGAATAATTGATATCTGATCATCAATCGACACTTGATAATTGATTTTAATCGGGATTTAAGGTTTTATTGTCGGCCGACCATTTCCACATTGCCACGTGTTATTTCTAACGGCTTTCCAATGTTGTTGACTCACAAGTCACGTATTTACTTGGTTTATTCAACGACTTATTATTATCGTTAAATTTTACATGTCTACAATCCAATCAGGGCGGATTGACCTAAATCGAAAGATGCAATCCCGACAGAATTAGATTCGGACTATTTTTTTTTTCTACATTAAATTTTTGGAAAAAAAAAATTAATTTTCTGAAATTAGGATATGACCTTTAACCGGGGCTACTAGATCAGCTTGGGTTTTGATCTTGGCCTTTAGATTAAGTTTAAAAGGAAATGAGATGGTTGACTTCGGTCAAAAGCCCACATTGGGCGTTGACCGTCTCTCTCTCTTCTCCCCGACTCTCTCTCTCGTCCTTCAACCTTGCCGCGCCGGAGTGGCACCATCTGGCCACCTTTGGCGACGAGACAACCACCCAAAATGATCCTCTTCTTCTCTTCTCCCTGACCTTGTCCTTAAATTTCACATGCAAGCATGTTTGATGCCGATCGGTGGTGGAGGAGGACGACTGTCCTTGAAGAAATCCGGCGAGCCTAGCGGTGGTTCTAGTGTAGAAGGGTAGGTTTCCACTTCTCTCTTCCTTATCTTTCTTCCTAGGTTGTTTATTCTTCAAATCAAACTCTAATCTTAGAATTCCCTTTTCTCAGCAAGTCATTGTTTTCCGGCGAAACTCGCCGCTCCGATCATCGATCCGCTCAGCCATGGTGAGTTTTCTCTCCCTCTCTTCCTCCTCTTCATTTTTGTGGCCTTGCATGTTCAAATTGAGCCCTAATTCTAGAAACCCTCTCTTCTCTGTTTTCTGGGTTTTGGGTTCCTAGCTCCGGCGACCTGCGTTCAATGGATTTTCGGCGAGCTCTTCAGCGTTTCGATGGGTTCTGTGAGCTTTGTATGAAGTCGGGATGGACCTTGGAGGAGTTGCTTGTTGGTCCGGGCTGAGGCAGAGGTCGGATGCGTTAGGGCTGAGAGGAACCGAAGTGTGGGGTGTTGATTTGGTAGAGTTGGCGACCGAGGCAGCAAATACAAGTGGTTGGAGGTTTCTGCAGGTTGGGGTCTGGCAGGAGAGCGGCTACACTAGAGTTTTGGGATCGACTGAAGGTAAACTCGATCTCCTCTGGTGTTTTGGAGTTGTTGTGTTGTTGCTGTTGTTGTTGGTTGGTGTTTGAATCATTTATTTTCTGCATGATTGTCGATAACTTGGAGATTGGAAGATGCAAGGAGATTATGGCGAAATTTTGGCAAGTGGCAGGAATCCGGCAGGATATTCTGGCAAGTTGCCAGAGTATGGAGAGGGACAGAGTTGGCAGAAGCAGATGAGACGTGGGTTTTGGCTAGTATGTGTGAATAGTTAGAGGCGGCGCTCGAGGAGTATTCCGAGCATTGGAAAGCTTAGGTCTAATACTGTGAGTGGACTTTTGTTTTAAATAATATGCATGCTATGGTTCATGGTTGAACAATTTCTTTTGTTGGAGCATTTGATGTTATTTTATTTTAACGATTTTATTTCTTTTGGAGAGTTACCGAAAATAAGATTTTTCGGTGAATATAAATATATATTTATGAGGAGAGAAGAGTATATATATAAATGCTAGCTAGCTATATGTGTCTGTCCACCTTAATGGCGTAGTATATAACCGTATTATGGTGTGACGTGAGCGTTAGATGCGAGCGTAGTAGCCCTATATGAGTGTTTAATTCATATAGGGGGTATGGACACATATTTATACACCCGTCCGTCCACCTTAATGACGTAGTGTATATCCGCATTATGACGTGACGTGAGCGTAGTAGCCCTATATAAATTCATAAAATTTATATAGAGAGTATGAACGTGTGTAAATACATACATATATATTTTAGAGCTTGAGAGGCTCGATATTTTTATGATATAAAAGTTTTATCGCTTGAGGTATGCATTCAATTTCATTTGGAAATTATTTGGGAAAGCATAAAGATATTTATTGCTCATTTCTTTTAAATTTACTTTTGTCCACTTACTCTAGGATCCGGATTCTCTGCTTGGATTTAAGTTGCTTGGATTTAAGTTGCTTGGATTTGCTTGGATGTCTTATAACCATTAGATTGAGTAAGAATGACATGGTGATCCCAGATTGTACTCAATCCAATGGTTATAAGACATCCAAGCAAATCCAAGCAACTTAAATCCAAGCAGAGAAGCCAATTTCCTTACTCTAACGTTGTCAAATGTTTTCTCCTGGGCCCTTTGATTTTAAATGCCCAGTTTGCAGGTTAGTATAGTTGAGGTCGGGCGTACATGGAGACGAGGCATAGTCAATAGTAGCTTCCACTCATTTTTATGTTTCTGTCTCTTTTTCTTCACTATTTGAATTGCTCTGAACCTGTGAGTGGTTGGGTATGAGATATTATTTAGATTAGAAAATAAATTAGGAGATGTTGTGAATTTGGGGAGCACGAAGGCTCCAGGAGTTTAAGGTTGGATGGATGGGTTCACAAATATCACCTTGGATACGATGTAGAAATGAAATGTTCTCGGTGTTATCTTTAGCGTAAGACAGTCTCGATACTACTTTCGAGTGTCAACGGCACATCAAGGGAAGAACAGCGTGCCTCAATTACTTGAGGAGTCGGCTGTGCAGCAGCCAAGAAGTTGGTGCCGAGCCTGCGAGAAGTCAATGTCCCCTTTGGGCCGTGATGACCAGTTGTGGCGTCACCACTATGATTCAAAGTGACATCAGTTCCCAAACATTTTCGTTTTGATCTGAAGAAGGGATGTCCATGAAAATTTTGCAGAATTCGGATCAACATGTCCTTTCCGAGATGACCAAGTCGGTCATGCCAAAGCTTATATGAGTTAGAGTCCCAAAGATCCTGTTTGGCGACTACATGAGATTCAATAATCCGAATCGTAGTAAGGTAAAGACCACTAGATTGACTCATGAGTTTCTCCAATATACGTTTACGTCCGTAATCATGAGAAGTTATACACAAGAACTCTGTTCCATCTTCATAATGAGTTTCCAAGTGAAAGTCATTAGCGCGAATGTCCTTAAAGCTCAACAAGGTTCGGTGCCCTTTTGGGGCATAAAGAGTGTCCGTGACATGGATCATAGTGTCATGAGGCATAAAGAAACGAGCGGTTCCACGCCCGAGGATCATAGGAGAAGATCCAATCATTGTCGTCACAGATGATTTACAGGGCACTAACTCAAGAAATAGTTGTCGGTTCCTTAGAATGGTGTGGGTTGATCCACTATCCGCGAGGCACTCGATCTCTCCAAGAGACATACCTATAAAAAAGAGTAGATATATGAGTAAATATGTTGATATTGAGCTATTTAGAAGGATTAAAAAGGCTAAAGTAGCAACAATCCCGAGAGTGCTGAAAAGTTCTCGCGCAGAATGACCTTTGCGCACTAAAATAGTCATAACTTCTTCATTGAAATAGATATGAACAAACTGTAAAATTTTCTGAAAACGAGACTCGTAGGGCTTTCCAATGATATAAAGCACATTGTCTGGTTCGTCCGGAGCTGTTCACAAAGCTTAAACGAAGTAGACTGTCCAGGGAGGACAGATTACTGTTTTTCGCAGATTTGGCATTAGCGAAGCTTTTGAAGCTTGCCGGTGGCATGGAGGCATATGCTCAGCCACAGGGACATGTTGATGATCAAATCCAAGTCCAGAGAACCTAAAGGATTCAATTATAATCCGGTTATGACAAGTCTTTAACGTCTTTTACTAGACGACAATTGGATTAATAGCGTAGGGGGAATCCAAAATCAAAAGCTTTCGGTAACTCCAAATTAAGTATGACCTGGCATGTCCGTGGAGGGTCAGTAGTGCAAGGCACACTTGAAACCACTATCTTCTTAATTTCGGACAATTATAAGACATCATACTAATTCGGATGAGCCTAGTTGAACAATTGATGAAGGAAAATCCGCTATAGGGTAAAAGACTTGAACCGGAAAACACGTTAGTAACCCTCCTTGAGAGTCACGGCGCGGTACATCACCTCCTCTGAGGGAGAGACTAAAGACGGCATTGATGCCATGTTTTCTAAGGTAGATGTAAATGTACATCTTATTGTAAATCAATTCGATCCATGTAGAGACAATAAGAACCAAAAAGAACTTTTATTAATGCGCTGAAAATAGTACATATGGTCTCAAAAAAAAAAATTGAGCTAAGCATGGCATTCTAATGATGCCTTATTACAGCATGACTTGTAAAAAGGAAAACAATCTAGCCAGTGAAGTCAAAGTCAGGAGCATCTAACTCAGAACATTGTCCGTTGGGGTCTGCGACCTTAAAGGTAACATTGTGTTCAACTCCATTGTTTTCAGTGGAATTGACTTCCATCAATTCCTTGTATTTCTTGTATGCGGCAACAACATTTGCAGGAGCGCAACAACTTTTGAACCAGTGGTCCTTGGACCCACATTTGTTGCATTGTCCATCAAAAGCAGAAGAAGAGCGGACATGTTGCTTCCGAGGTGGAGTGGCGCCGCCCTTGGGGCCAACGGCACCGGCATCTCGGCGCCAAGTGTTGGTTCGGCCACTAAAGCCATTACCTTGTCCCCGGGAACCAGAGGCATTGTGGTGCTGATTCCCACGTGCGTAAGGTTCATTCTGATGGTGATCCTTACGTTTCAGAGTTTTCTTACTCTGTTTTCTGTTGTAATTAGATTCCGGAATTTTCCGCGTGCCTACAGGACGCAAATTGTGCTGATCATTGATCATATTGTTCTTTTCTTCCATAAGGAGTTGCGTCATTAAGCCGGTAAATGTTGTAATCCTCTTATTTTAGAACTCAAGTCAATACTGGTTCATTAGGATCTTAGCAACAAAAGGGAAGGTCGAGAAAGTTTTTTCAATCATGTCTGCGTCACTTTTCTCGACTCCACATGAGCTCAGTGGAGCTTGTAGGGAAAGCGTACCCCTATTGAAGTCATCAACCCTCTTGTAATCCAATAGTCGAATTTCATCCCAGCGGGCAATTAATTCTGGGAGCAAGGTTGAATGAATATTGCCGAAACGTTCGGCGAGTGCATCCCACAGATCTTTTGGATCATGCTTCGATTGATACTGCTTGTGCAAGGTGGGATCGATATGCTTATGAAGGAACATGAGCGCTTGAGATTTTGTTCTCTTATGAGGCGGTTCTTGAGTTGGATCGGGGAATATAGTCTCTGTCAGATCCTTAGCAATGAAGATCTGCTCAATATCCGAGACCCAGCGGTGGTACTCAGTACCATGGACGTCGAGGACATCGAATTCGATGCCTTTGTCCATCTGTATACAAGAGAAAACAAGTCGTATTAGTTTTCTGTTAGAGACCCGAAGAATACTCAAATACAATGCTTTTATTATTTTGGTTTGTATCTCTAGGGTTGATCATACACAACCCTAAGGTATAAGTGTCAAGACCCACCCCAAATTTCACCCTGAATTAAGTCTTGCGGAGTCCACCTCCAAGGAAAATTTATTGAAGCACTCGGCAAACCTCCCTTGAAAATGGACAACCCAAACCCGGAAAATCCAAGAATTACCCATAAATATCCGAATAATATAACATAAATCTTAGCACATCCCATTAAAATATTTGTTAATCCCAGGGGTAGTCAGAGCTACTAAATAACAATTACAGGAAGCATGAAGACACACTGGTAGGTGTATCGGGTAACCTACTGGTGAAAAGTGGTGGAGAAGTGGGTAACTATGCCTCGTCTTCTACTAGTGCCAACCTAGACTCTGCAGACTGGGCATTTTTAAAACGAAGGGCCCAATGGAAAACATTCGAAAACGTTAGTGAGTGGACAAAATAAAAAGAATAAATAAAGAAAATAAATAACAATGTTCCTGCTTTCCCAATTTAAATTTCTAATAAAGTCGAATGCGTGCTCCACGCAATAAATTTTTTATCTCAAAAATATATACCAATATATGTATGTATTTACACACGTCCATACTCCCTATATAATTTATTTTATAGATTTAAAATAATTTATATAGGGCTACTACACTCACGTCGAACGCTAATGTCACGCCTTAATGCGGTGCTACACTACGCCATTAAGGTGGACGGACGGGTGTATAAATATGTGCACATACCCCCTATATGAATTAAACACTCATATATGGCTACTACGCTTGCGTCTAACGCTCATGTCACACCATAATGCGGTTATATACTGCGCCATTAAGGTGGACAGACACATATGGCTAGCTAGCATTTATATATATACTCTCCTCATAAAAATATTTATAATTTACCGAAAAATCTTCTTTTCGGTAATTCCTCAAAATAAATAAAACCCACAAAATAAAATGACCTAAACAGAACAAATTGTTCAGCTCAGATCCATAGCAGGTATATTATTTAAAACAAAAGTCCACTCACAAATTAGGCCTAAGCCTGATGTCGGTCCGAGGCCTCTTCAGCTCGAGCCTCCTCATGTCCTGTTCCAAATATATAATTAATTTCCCAACTTAAAAATCCAATATTTATTCAAAATAGGCAAAATTAACTGTGAGCCTTAACCACGCTCATCCTTGCCTAACTTCGCAATTCTTAACTCAATATTATCCAACCTCACCGGAAAAATAACGGCAGTCTTAATGCAACATTCCACAGTCTAAACAATATTAAACCAATGGCCGGATTCTATCCAAATTAACGGCCAAAATACCAAACTTCCAAAAATCCAAAACCTATTCAAAATTCCTCCAAAAATTCCAAAATTCACCTCATTAACCTCCCCTTAATATTCCACATCTAAAACCATAAAAAATCCCCCAAACAGCGACGGCCAGCGGCCAGCTTCGGCGACCTCCAATGCCTACCAAAATTTAGCACAACCTTCATCTCAACACACACAACAACTTCCCTAACAAGCACAAACACCAATTCCAAGCCTAGCTAGGGTAATCGAACAAAAACATCAAATGAGCCCTAGAACTTCAATTATACATTTCTCATAAACAAGATCGAATTGAGTCTATTCCTTTTGAGGGATTACTAACCTTGATGAGAGCTACAAGATGAGACAAGTTTCACGAGCTATGGTGGCCGGAGAAGAAATTTCTGGCGACGGGACAGTCGGGCTGCTAGAAGCGGTTTCCTCCCGCTCGAAGGCGTCCCGCGTGTGGTCACCGGCCCGGGAAGAGAGAGGAAGCAGAGCGGGTCTGAACGGGACCGGTCTGGCGGTCTCTGGTGGCCGGACGGCGGCGGACGAGCGGCTGGAAGTTCCGGCAGCGTGAGAGAGAGGAAGGTCGGGAGGAAGAGAGAGAAGTGAGGGAAGAGAGAAAGAAGTCTGGGCTTAGCCCAACCGGTCCAACACCCCTCTTGAAACCCAACTCCAAAATCGAACACCCAAAAAATAATACACTTATAAAACTTACCTTTTTACCGGATAAAATTTACCATTTTTACCGTCGTCACATTTTTCAACTACGAATAATTCATTCGAAATAAACATCCCCAAAAACCCCTCTAGGGACCATTTAAACTAATAACTCATTGACGAAGACGGTAAAATTCTTATTATTACCAAGCTAGTAATTAATCTAAAAATTTAAGAGTCGGGATGTGACAATTCTCCCCTCCTTATAAAAATTTCGTCCTCGAAATTTACATAACTGTCAATCAAAGAGGTAGGGATACTGCTGCCTCATTTGTTCCTCTGATTCCCAAGTAGCTTCCTCTACTTGATGACTCTTCCAAAGCATCTTGACAAGTGGGATTGTCTTGTTCCTAAGCACCTGCTCCTTTCGGTCAAGAATCTAAACCGGTTCCTCTTCATAAGTCAAATCCTTTTGCAAACTAATCGGCTGCTCTTGCAGCACATGAGAGGGATCGACAATATACTTGCGAAGCATGGATACATGAAACACATTATGTATCCTGGATAATTCTGGGGGCAAAAGTAACTGATAAGCAAGTGAGCCAATTCGCTCTATTATTTCATAAGAGTCAATATATCTCGGACTAAGCTTCCCAAACGCACTACCCCTTTCCAAGGAGATAGTTTCAAGAACACTCAATCACCCACTTGAAACTCAAGGTCCTTCCTGCGGACATCTGCATAACTCTTTTGCCTACTCTGAGCGGCCTTGAGTCTATCTCTGATCGCTTTAATCTTCTCATTAGTATCATGGATTAACTCTGGACCACAAAGTTCTCTTTCTCCTACTTCATTCCAACACAAAGGTGTACGACACTGTTTCCCATAAAGTGCCTCAAAGGGAGCCATACCAATACTAGAATGGTAGCTGTTGTTGTAAGCAAACTCTATCAAAGATAGGTTCTTATCCCAAAACTCCTTGAACTGTAAGGCACAAGATCTCTACATATCCTCCAAAGTTTGAATAGTCCTCTCCGATTGCCCATCGATCTGAGGATGAAAAGCAGTGCTGAAGTGTAATCGGGTGTCTAAAGCTGCCTAAAGAGCTCCCCAGAATTTAGAAGAAAATCTAGGATCCCGATCCGACACTATTGATTCAGGTACACCATGAAGTCTCACGATCTCATTCACATAAAGCTCCGCCAATTTATCCAGTGTATACTTCTTTCCCACCGGCAAGAAATGTGCAGATTTGGTGAGTCTATCCACAATCACCCAAATACCGTCATGCCCCTCACGGGTACGAGGTAAACTGAAAACAAAATCCATGGTGATGTGGTCCCACTTCCACACTGGAATAGGCAATGGCTCAAGCAACCCAGAAGGTTTCTGCCTTTCAGCTTTCACTTGCTGACAGATCAAACACCTACTCACAAAAGCTGCGATTTCTCTTTTCATGTTTGGCCACCAATAATAATCCTTCAAAGTCCGATACATCTTTGTACTACCCGGATGAGCAGCATATGCAGAACTATGAGCTTCCTCCATTATCTCTTTCTTTAACTCTTCATTCCTCTTTGGAACACAAAGCCTATTTTTGAACAATAAGGTTTCATCCTTTCTTACCGAAAAATCTACGGCGGTTCCATTCAATGCTCTTTCTATCAACTGAGCTATGGAAGGATCATCATATTGAGCCTCCCGCACTTTATCAACTGAAACGGGCCTCACATGGAAACTAGCTACCAAGACACCAACATTATCCACCGCTAAATCCACCCCTGTACCTCGCAACTCAAAAAGAAGTGGAACTCGAACCGTCCTCATGTGAGACAAAGATATGGTGGGGTTTCGACTAAGAGCATCACCTACCACGTTAGCTTTTCCAGGATGATACTCAATACTGCAATCATAATCATTGATTAATTCCATCCACATTCTCTGCCTCATATTTAACTCTCTTTGAGTAAACACATACCGAAGACTCTTGTGATCGGTAAAAATCTGACACTTGGCTCCATAAAGGTAGTGTCTCCACAACTTAAGAGTAAATATCACCGCTGCAAGCTCTAGATCATGAGTGGGATAATTCGCCTCATGCGGCTTCAATTGCCTAGAAGCGTAAGCAATAACTCGATCATGCTGCATCAATACTCTGCCTAGACCTCGTCTAGAAGCATCACAATAAACCACATACTCCCCACTATCATCCGGATGCGCCAATACAGGAGCACTAGTCAAGCGATTCTTTAATTCTTAAAAACTTTTCTCACACTGATCTGACCATTCGAACTTAACTCTCTTCTTAGTCAATATTGTAAGTGAACCAGCAATCTTTGAAAAATCTTGCACAAAGCGTCGATAATAACCTGCTAACCCCAAGAAACTACAAATCTCCGTCACAGTGGTGGGTCTTCTCCAATTTGACACTGCTTCCACCTTTTGGGGATCCACACTAACACCTTCGGCCGAAACCACATGACCCAAGAACCCCACTTTATCCAGCCAAAATTCACATTTGCTGAATTTAACATACAGTTGAGCATCTCTCAAAGTTTGCAATATCATTCTTAGATGTTTGGCATGCTCCTTCTCACTTTTTGAGTATACCAAAATGTCATCTATGAATACGATCACGAAACGGTCAATATATGCCTATTCATGAGATCCATGAAAGCAGTGGGTGCATTAGTAAGTCCAAAAGGCATCACTACAAACTCATAATGACCATAGCGTGATCGAAAAGCAGTCTTGGTTATGTCACTCTCCCGGATCCGCAACTGATGATAACCAGATCTCAAGTCAATCTTCGAGAAAACAGAAGCACCCCTCAACTGATCAAATAAATCATCAATGCGAGGCAACATATATTTATTCTTCACCGTGACTTGACTTAGCTTCCTATAATCAATGCATAGTCTCATGGTGCCATCTTTCTTCTTAACAAACAACACCGCCGCACCCCATGGAGACATGTTAGGCCGAACAAAACCCTTGTCTACCAACTTCTGCAGTTGAATCTTCAACTCCTTCAATTCTGCTGGAGCCATTCTGTAAGGTGCCTAAGAGATAGGCGTAGTTCCGGGAAGTAACTCAATAGAAAAGTCTATCTCCCTTAAATGAGGCAAACCAGGTAACTCCTTGGAAAAAACATCCGGAAACTCTCTTACTACAAGGATATCCTCAACTTCCAACACTCCCACACTTGTATCTACAATGTGAGCTAAGTATGCCTGACAGCCTTTATTTAACAATTTCCTAGCAAAAACAGCTGATATCAAGCAACTCGAAATAACATCTTTTTCCCCTTGAAATGCAACCTCAAATCCATTTGTACTTCGAAACACCACTTCTTTTCGAAAACAATCTACCATAGCTCTATAAGCCTCTAAAAAGTCAATTCCCAAGATCACATCAAACTCCACAATATCTAAAGGGATTAAATCCGCCTTAAACTTAGTCTCTTCTATCAATACTTTACAACCACTAAACACCCAATTTATTCTCATCACCTCACCGGAGGGTAGAGACACATGCCACTCGCCTGGAAGAGACGATGATGACACATTGGAATAGAGGGCAAATCTAGTAGACATAAATGAATGCGTGGCTCCGGGATCAACTAAAGTAAAAGCTGGCTGACCAAAAGTTAATAACGTACCAATGATGACATCTGTAGAAGTACGACCCTCCTGCTGAGTCATAGCATGAAGTCTAGCACGAGTCATGGGACGTCCACGCTGACTACTACTCTATTGAGTTCCGCCCCTGACTGCTGAACTGCCATGGGTACCACTGCTGGAGCCTCTGGTTGAAGACTAATTGAATGGCTGAGTAGGGGCAGGAGTGGTCCTCTGAGCCAATAATGGACAATCCCTCCAGAAATGATCCTGACCACCACACTCATAGCACCCAGAAGACTGTTACTGCCTAAAAGAAAAAGTCTGACCATCAGATGTCCCACCATGGAAACTACCACCAGCACCAAACTGAAAAGTATGTTGTCTACCCAATTGGAGCTGAGGTAACTAGCGAACAAAGAGAAGGGGGGAGGGTTGCGGGCGTGCCACATCGCGGACGAGGAAAGAGTAGTAGGGGTGCGCTTGACTTCTTGATCAGGCGAAGGGGGTTTCAGGTGCCACCTCAGACGAGGATTTACGAGCACAAGCGATCGATACTCACGGCAGCGCGAGCAGAGCAACTAATAGAGAGTTCAGATAGAAAACGGGGTAGAGTCCGGAAGGCTCTGAAGAAAAACCTAAGCGGCGGCGCTTAGGGTTAGGGTTTCGAGGAGCTCGAAGGGTAACTGATTTTGCAGTTTGTATTGGTTTTGTTGTATTGATTTTCGTGTGTCTGATTGTCTGTTTGAGAGAGTTTATATAGTGGTTTGACTTGCGGCAGAAGAAAGTTAACTTTGAATCCAAGTTGGTCTCTGAAACCCTAATCGACAAGGACACTGCTCCGTCCATGCGAACCAACCAATTGGTGACACCTGTGCAGTTCGCATACTTCGCATAGGCTTCTGATTCCAACTCGCGGGCCTTTCTAGCTCGCGGGCTTTAGAAGGGCTTTTTAAAATAAAAGGGACCACAGGGATTGGCCCGAAGCATGTCAAAGATTTGTAAAAGTCTTCAACAATTATTGTGGTGCGCGCAAACTCCGCATGTTGCTTCCTCGCGAAGTCTCCTACGCGAGCCAGTTTGCTAGCTCGCCTCGCCTCGCCTACGCGGAGTGTCAATCTCGCCTACGCGAAGTGTCAAATAGTAATTCCGCTCGCGAGCTGTGTAGTCCGCGAAGTGTGTAGTCCGCCTATGTCCATTCCGCGCGCGAGCTGCGCGAAGGCCATTCCGCATGCGAGCTCTGTATTTCAGTCCGCGTGGTTCCCTGGCGGGCCATCACTTGTAAACTTAGAGAACTTGGCCTCGCCGGTATGACATGGACAAAGAATGTAATTAATATTCACATAGACATTTACTGTCCAGTAAAATATTAATTTAGGCGTAAACATTGCCCCCCAGCGTCGAAGTCATGAAATGTCAAGAATGACTGAAGAGGTTTATGTTCTTATTGCTCCAAAGCCACTAGTATTGTCTCGGGTCATAAATAAAATGGGTGTGAGTAGACAGGCTAGTAAATGGGCCTTGAAACCCAAGCACCCGGCAAGGCAATGCAGCGAACTGCTACATGGCTCGCCTTGGCACCTTGGACTTGAACTTGAACTTTGCCTGCATTCGCGTGCTCTTAGCTCGCATTCGCCTGCTCCACTTTTGCATTCGCGTGCTCTTAGCCCGCATTCGCCTGCTTTGCTCAGAAGACATAGTACATTGCACATACCGCGAGCGAATGTGGCTCGCATGGATGTATCTTGAGCAGACGCATGTAACTTGAGTAGATTCCAAAAATGGCCCTTCGCGAGCTCTTGGCGTTGGCGAATCAACTTGGTGATAAATATGGAATGACAATGGCCAAGTACCTCGCTGCCCCCCAGTGCGAACCAATGAGAGACAAACAAAAGAGTCGGTGAACGGCCATATAAAGCTAGTGAACCAACTTTGAAAAATTGGAGGAAACCAAAGGGGTTGGCCTGGATGATGACTAAGACAACTTGAATTATTTCCTTTATTTAGGGCCTCTGGAATAGGCCTCAATCTTGTACTGGTCTGTTAGTTAGACTTGGTACGTTTACACAGGAAGCAAAGAAAGAAATGAAGAGATTAGCATAACTAGTTTACACGTAAAACTTTATTTAGGGCCTCTGGAATAGGCCCCAATCTTGTACTGGTCTGTTAGTTAGACCACACACGTTTATAAAGAAAAAGCTAATTACATGCTTCTCCCTCGGGTTGCCCCCTAGTGTGAGGCGATGGAGCGTAAGCGCGACGGCGCGTGACACTAATAACAGTGGTCGCGGGATCAGGAGGAGAAGGAGGATCCGCGCGCTCCCAAACCCCAGGGATGTGGCGCTTTAAGAAACGACCATTAATAGGATTGGGATGGAGTGTACCATCAAGGTCGCGCAAATGGTATGCCCTCTTAGGCAATATGCGATGAATAATAAAGGGTCCTTCCCAACGCGCGAACCATTTCCCGCGGCCTTCGGTTTTTTCCCCAAGTGGGAGCACAGCACGCCATACCGTTTGGCCCTCGGCATAACTTCGACCTCAAGTGACTTTATCATACGACCGCGCAACGCGCTGCTTCTGAAGGATGAGATTGTTGAAAGCAGTGATGCGATGTTCGTCAAGGTCTTCAAGCTCTTGCCACATTGCCTGGACGTAATCGTCACCAAGCAACTGGAGCTGTTCCTGGACACGAAGCGAGGCGACGTGAACCTCAAGGGGTAGGACGGCGTCATGGCCATACATGAGAGCATATGGGGTGGTATTTGTCGGACCGCGCTTGGAGGTACGGTAGGCCCACAAGGTATGGTAAAGCTCTAGATGCCAGACGCGGGGGTTAAACTCTAGCATCTTGCGTAAGATACCGAGGATAACTTTGTTGCTCGCCTCCGCCTGTCCATTGGACTAGGCATAATATGTGGTCGAATGCAGGAGTTTGACACCATAACCGGTGAGGAATGTGACTACAGAATCTGTCATGAAAGCTAAGAAGGGCTGTATATATATATATATATATATATATGTTTCATTTAAACTGACGGTTGACGAGACTTTTATTAACCAAGTTATTGTACCTGCAATAAAACTCCAATCACATTAAAACCCTTTTGTATCGCATGTAGTGTTAGACAAATAGGGATCGTTCTATCCGGGGAATCCTAGGGTATTCAATTACACAAAGTGTCACATAACAAATTGGGGGTTGAAAAATATATTAAATCCTACTGAAAATTTCTAATATAAAATAAAATAAAACCTAATTTTATTATTTATATGATCTTCATCTTTCACACAACACATCACCAAAAACTCGTTTAACAAAACCAACAAAGAAACAAGGCAGCAATTTTCGACAATTATTCTAATTTCATCCTAATTCCAATTTAATTAGAGCCTTCGTGGTTATTCTAATCATGCAAAACTCCTTAATTATCTAGAACTAGCTTCGTGCGTAATCCTAGACATAGTGCTAAATTTTTCAGAAACACTTCGTGTAGAAACTGAAACAAGAAACACATACGCACAATGAGTTAAATTGGAAACATATTAGGGAGTATGGCGTCACCTCATCTCCTTTCTCTATGTAAATTTTCTGTATTACTCTAGCCCTTTGAATAAACATAAGGAGAGACAACTTCGTGTATGTTTCCCCTTATATTAAATCCGGCAATTGAAACCAATACACAAGGGACAGCCATGATCAAGGCTGCCCTCATGCATCGATTTTTATGCATATGAATGCAGAAAATTAATCAAGATAAAACAAGAACTCATGTATTTTTACTGCCCTATTCCTTCACCAATTTCGTTTCATGCTATGAAGAAATAAGATATCAAATAACCAATAAGCAAATTCGGAAATCCAACATCAAATTATTACACAAAATTCCAACAACAAAAATCTGTTTACACTCCATAGACAAAGTAAAACAAATCAATAAATACATAGCCATGAGAAAGGATGAATCACACTTTGTTGAACCTTGAAGAGGCTTGACAAAGTGACGTCTTGATGGTGATGGAGGATGGTTGTGGCTTGTGAATTTACTGAATATTTTTGGTAGGGATTTTGACAGAGTTTTGGCTAGTGAAATATGAGAGACTAAAGATGAGAGATTACAAAGTTGCCAAGCTATATATAGGGAGCAAGGGAGAGGGAGGTTGGCAGCCCTAACCTCTCCTTGAAATCCTCTACAAATTTTCTCAATTATCTTGGAATAATCTTGCATTTATCTCCTCCTTTCTTCCATTAACAATTTCGGCAGATTTGTCCTTGCTTCCCCTTGAAATCCTCTTGATATTTTTGGCAATTTTAATCCCTTAAAGCTTGATCTTAATCTTCCTTCTTTTCTTCCTATCTTTGCCGAATTCCACAATGAATTCTCCCTTGATTTTGGCTGATCTCCTTCCTCCATAAATCTCTCCTTATCTTCAACCGAAATCTTCTTCTCTCCAAGGTAATTCGGCAATTACTCCCCATGGTAATTCCTTTGATTTATCTCACCTAAAATCAAAAAGAAATAATTAGGATAATGGAAGAATAAATCATTTAATAAACTTGTCCTAAAATGTTACAGAAACGACGAACAATAAAGATTCCTAATCCAAACAGGTTTCCTAGTCTACAAGGATTCCTACTCAAACTGGGACTCTTCACATTTTCAGACAATTTCTGCGTTTTATGCTTATTTCACAACCAACTATGCCAAAGACTCCTAACATGACTCAATGACTCTATATTACAATACTAAGGGCTAAACATTGCATAAATGAGGGTAAAAACATATTAAGAACGTCGCACAATGTGCTCCTATCAACGGTTACATTTAGTTGTGATTTTGCTATGATTTTGCTATCAATGTGCTCTTTAACATGTAGGGATTTAGACAGAGCAAACTATCGGTGATGGCTCCTCCAATGCTATGGTTGAAATGGGTTGCCTCCCATGCAGCGCTTAATTATTTATAGTCCTTTAGCCTAGACTCTTCTCATGTTCCCTTGGATCTTGGGGCGTCTCCCACATCTATCTCCTCAAGCTGCTCCTCGAAAGGCTCATAATAAGGTTTAAGTCGATGTCCGTTCACCTTAAAAACTTTACCTGTAACATCACTTTTAATCTCTATAGCACCATGAACAAACACGTTAGTCACAATGAAAGGACCGACCCAACGTGAACGTAATTTGCCAGGAAATAATCTAAGACGAGAATGATACAATAGGACCTTTTGTCCTACGTGAAACATTTTACCCCTTCATATTTTTTTTTCGAAAATTTAAGAAATCAAAGTAAGTGCTTGTCATGAAACACTCTCGTCTTCTCCTTGTAGATCCAAGCGGCATCGTATGCGTCATTTCTGATCTCCTCAAGCTCGCTCACTTGTAATTTCCTGTGCAATCCTGCCTCATCCAAGTCCATGTTGAACTTCTGAACCGCCCACCATGCCTTATGCTCCAACTCCACTGGTAGATGGCATGCCTTGCCATAGGTCAATCGAAAGGGAGACATTCCAATGGGTGTCTTGTATGCTGTTCTGTAGGCCCACAACGCATCGTCGAGTCTGTCGCTCCAGTCTTTCCTCGTTGGGCCCACAGTCTTCTCCAAAATCCGCTTGATTTCCCTATTCGACACCTCTGCCATGCCACTCGTCTGAGGATGATATGGTGTGGACACCTTGTGGGTGACCCCATACTTCTTGAGTAAAGCCTTGATCGTTCTGTTACAGAAATGAGAACCTCCATCGCTAATAAGCACACGTGGTACCCCAAACCTGGAAAATATGTTAGTCCTCAAGAAATCTGCAACAACCTTTGAATCATTAGTCCGCATGGCTTTTGCCTCAACCCACTTAGATACGTAATCAACAGCCAATAAGATATACAAGAATCCCTTAGAAGAGGGAAAAGGGCCCATAAAATCAATACCCCAAACATCGAAAATTTCCACAACGATAATTGGTGAAAGGGGCATTTGATCTTTAGGGCCGATATTACCTGTCCTCTGGCACCTGTCACATGTCATGCAAAATGCATATGCGTCTTTGAATATGGTGGGCCAATAGAATCCGCAGTCCAATATCTTAAGCGCTGTCCTCCTCGCTCCAAAATGACCTCCACACGCCTCACTATGGCAGAATTTGAGTATCGGCCTATGCTCTTCTTGTGGAACACAACGTCGAATGAGCTGATCACTACAATGTCTCCAAAGGTATGGATCATCCCAAATGTAGTATCTCGCCGTCTTCTTCAGTCTCGCCTTGGATGCCTGAGATAGTGTACTAGGAAAAGTCTTAGTAACTAAATAATTAACAACATCCGCATACCAAGGTTCGTGTGCCTCCAATCGAAAAAGCTGCTCATCTGGAAATGACTCTTGCAGGGGTAACGTCTCCTCCTCTTGCACAATTCTGCTCAAGTGGTCCGCCACCACATTCTCGCTTCCCTTCTTATCCTTGATCTCAATGTCAAACTCTTGTAATAAGAGGATCCATCGAATCAAGCGTGGCTTTGCATCTTTTTTTTTCATCAGATATCTGAGGGCTGCATGATCAGAATAAACAATCACTTTAGAATTCAATAAATATGAACGGAATTTTTCTAAAGCAAAAATGACTGCCAACAATTCTTTTTCAGTCGTAGAGTAATTCATTTGAGCATCATTGAGGGTTCTAGAAGCATAATATATGGCACAAGGCCTCTGTTCTTTTCTCTGTCCAAGAACCGCTCCAACCGCATAGGCTGATGCATCGCACATGAGCTCAAATGGAGAACTCCAATCAGGTGGCGCCATAATGGGGGCAGATGTCAACAACTCCTTCAACGCCATGAATGCCTTCTCGCACTTCTCATCCCACACAAATGGTACGTCTTTCTGCAATAAGGTACACAAGGGCTTGGCCACCAATGAAAAGTCTTTGATGAACCTCCTATAAAAACCTGCATGGCCAAGGAACGAACGTACCTCTCTTACAGTTGTAGGGGAGGGTAAGTGAAGTATAATATCAATCTTGGCCCTATCAACTTCTATACCCTTAGCAGAAATTATATGTCCTAAAACTATCCCTTGAGTTACCATAAAATGGCATTTTTCCCAATTCAACACAAGATTAGTTTCAACACATCTTTCCAAGATTAATTCCAAATTTTGTAGACATGCATCAAAATCACTACCATAAACACTAAAGTCGTCCATGAAGACTTCAATAATGTTTTCGATATAGTCAGAAAATATGGAATACATGCATCTTTGGAACGTACCTGGGGCATTACATAGCCCAAATGGCATCCGTCTGTACGCAAACATCCCAAAAGGGCACGTAAACGTTGTCTTTTCTTGATCGTCTGGGTGGATGCATATCTGATTATAACCGCTGTACCCGTCCAAGAAACAATAGAATTCGTGCCCAGCTAGTCTTTCCAACATCTGGTCCATGAATGGAAGAGGCATGTGATCTTTTCTTGTAGTCGCATTCAACTTTCTGTAGTCAATACACATCCTATGTCCAGTCACCAACCGTTGTGGCACGAGCTCATCCTTGTCGTTCTTCACCACTGTGACTCCACTCTTCTTGGGTACGACCTGAACTGGCGATATCCACTGGCTATCCGAGATCGGATATATGACGCCACAATCAAGGAGTTTGATAACCTCCTCCTTCACAATCTTCATCATAGGGGGGTGTAAGCGCCTCTGACCCTCCCTAGTGGGCTTCGCTCCTTCCTCGAGCAAGATCCGATGGACACAAGTAGTAGGGCTGATACCCTTGATATCCGCCAACGTCCATCCAATGGCGGTCTTGTTCCTCTTAAGCACATCAATCAACTTTGCTTCCTGCTGTTCGCTCAGCTGTGATGACACGATAGCTAGTAGAGTGTCATCGTCTCCCAAGAATACGTACTTCAAATGGTTCGGAAGCACCTTCAGTTCGAATTTAGGGGCCTGTTCCACAGATGGAAGAATTTTGTTAGTGGAAATGGGAATTGACTCGAACTTGTTATACCTGACATAGGGTGTCGCCTCTAGAATGGCAACCACTTTAGCAATAGACGGCTCAAGATCAAGCCGTGCTTCCTTTGTTATCTCCTCCCCATGTTTGTCATATCCCGCCCCTAGCTCAATGGCTAATTGCTATAAATCCAAAGTTTCTAATGAAACCTGCGCAATAGAGTCAACAACGTCAATAGCATAGCATGGTTTAAGATCAGAAACGGGATACCTCATTGCTTCAAAAATGTTGAAGTCAATCACTTCACCATCAAACTCCATGGTGAGATTTCCTGCAGCAACGACAATCTTCGTTCTTGCTGTCCTCATAAAAGGTCGCCCCAAAAGCAATTGAGTGGAATTTAGGGGGGACTCTTCCATGTGTAGGACATAAAAATCCGCTGGGAAGATCAACTGGTTTACCTGCACAAGAACATCTTCCACATACCCCTCAGGGTATTTGTTAGACCTATCAGCAAGTTGTATGATGACATTATCTCTCTTCAAAGGTCCTAAAGCAAGGGACTCATAAACATTGTAGGGCATCACATTAATTGACGCCCCTAGGTCTAGCATAACATTTTCAAAACGAGTTTGTCCTATAACACAAGGTACAGAAAAACACCCTGGGTCCTTCATTTTGGGGGGTAGCGTCCTCTGAATGACGGCGGAAACCGTCTCGTTCATGCGCACTACTTGCTCCTTCCTCGTATGCCTTCTTGTGGTGCACATCTCCTTCAGAAACTTGGCATACTTTGGAATTTGTTTGATGCATTCCAAAAGAGGGATGTTCACTTGCACTTTTCTAAACACCTCTAGCACCTCCTCATCAGATTTGTCCTTCTTGGACTTTGTGAACCTAGAGGGAAATGGTAAACACGAAGATGGGTTAGTATTAACTAAACCACTAGAGTTAGGGTTGTTTACCTTTGGTGCCTCATTTTTAGAGGTTGCTGGATCCTTCTCAAGGTCATTATCTTTGAACAAAACGTCACCTTCATCATGTAGGGTAACCTTGGCGTCAACATCCTTGCTTGCATTGCCAACATCCTCATCATCCTTCTCCCTCTCAATGATAAGGCTCTTGGAAGCCCTTCTCGTTTTAGGGACTCTTGTAGGGTCCTCCAACTCTTTACCACTCCTTGTGGTAATGGCTTGGGCTTGCTCCTTCTTTGGGTTCTTGATGACACCCCCTGGAAGCTTTCCTTGTTCACTGAACTGGCCCATGAAATCTACTACTTGGCCCATTTGGTTCTTGAGTTCGGTAATGTCCTTGGCATTGGTCTGCTGACCCACCAACAAGGCTTGAGTGGCCGTGTTCAATTGACTTTGCCACATAGCTAGAGATTTCAACAACTCATCATAATTAGGTGCACTAGACACACCTTGGTTCCCTTGTATTGGAGGTACATATGAGGCTTGTGGCCTTGGTTGAAGCTGCCCTTGAGGCCTAGGTTGAAACGCCATATTCCCTTGTCGTGGGCCTTGTGGTTGAACATCGGGCCTCAACACATTATCATTGTTAGCCCACCTGAAATTGGGGTGGTCACGAAAGCCTGGATTGTAAGTGTTAGAGAATGGATTGTCTTGTGGCCTTGCTTGGTACCCTCCTTGGTATCCCAACGCATTGACTTCCTCATACCCTTCGTTGGCGATTTGGGGGCACTGATCTGTAGGATGTCCCTCGGTGCATACCCCACAAACTTGTGCTTTTTGTTGCTTCATTAACCGAGCCATCATATCCGAAAGCTTGTCCACCTTCTCTTCCAATGCAGGGTTGGTCCTTGTCTCATTCACTTGCCTTGACCGTTGTTGGGCTCCAAATTGCTGATTCTTCAAGGCCCTGATATCCAACAAAGCTTTGGCCTCAACGTTCCCCTTTTCTAAGAATGATCCACCGGCCGCTGAGTCTAGGAACTCCTTGTCTTGTTCACGCATCCCCTCGTAGAAATACTGTAGGAGAAGACCTTCCCTAATGCCATGTGCTGGACAAGAGGCAATGAGACTCTTGTATCGATCATAGTAATCCCCAAATGTTTCGTCGTTAGCTTGTCTGATCCCGGTGATTTGGCTCCTCAATTGGGTGACTCTAGATGCTGGGAAGTACTTGAGTAGGAACTCATTTACCATCGTGTTCCAACTAGTGATTCTTCCTGTTGGTACCTCGAAAATCCATCTCCTTGCCTTATCATCCAATGAGAATGGAAAGGCTCTCATCTTCACAAGTTGAGGGTCTGCTCCTCTAGGGCACATCGAGTCACATGTAAACTGGAAGAGCTTTAAGTGTGAGTTAGGGTCCTCCCCTGATAGGCCATGGAACTTGGGCAACTCATGTAGGAATCCGCTCCTAAGCTCAAAGTCATCTGATTTTCCGGCCGCAACTGCAGGATATGTTATGTTTGATGGCGCACCATTCTCTCCATTAACGTGCCCATTTTGCTCTCTGATTGATGCCATTGGTGGTGGAGGATCTGGTAGGTCCAAGTTCAAGGCGTGTACTGGAAATGGGCTTTGCAAAAGCTCAAACTCTGGGTCTTCGTGAAACAAAGGATTAAGTTCACATGAGGCCTCTGATGGAAATGGTGATGACGGCCTTACAATGTCACGTCCAAACAATGATGAAGTGGGAGATATGAATATATGCTCAGTGAATGGTGTGCTCGGTGATGGTTGCTCAGTTTCTCTATCTCCACAAACTCTATTCAGTCTATCTTCAATCTCTTGGACCCAACCTTCAATTCTGGACATTCATGTACCTGAATTTGTTTGAAGAACAAGATATTAGTAAAAGAAAAAGAAAATTAATACAAGAATTATAATAAAAAAAAAATACAACAATAAATACAAAAAATACAACAAATTCTTTTTTTTATTTTTTTTTTTATTTATTTTTTTTTTTTATTATTTTTTTTTTTTTTTTTTTTAGCAAAGAGGATAAGGAGCTCCAAATTGGTGTATTTCCAATCAAGTGTAACGTAATTGGCGTAGTTCCAATTTAATGTTTGGCGTAGTTCCAAACTAAATGCTAGTTTAACACTCTCCCTTTCGGTAACTCTTTTCGAATTATGACCAGGTAAGTGTAGGTGTGGCTTTGGTAGAGCGAGGCTCACTTAGTACACGGCACAACACCCGGGATGAAATCCCTAGCCACTTGCCTAGACATCATAATCCTACTAAGGTGCGCCTACTTGTGAAGAGAGATAAACGAATCCGTTACGAGAGTCCAGTCCAATTTACTTAGTAACATGGAAGAGGAATTCCATCCTTGGGTGTTGTCTAGCACTCAACTTTTCGGTAACTCCTCTTGAGTAAACTCAATTGGATGCGCCTACTTGTGAAGAATGCAAAAACTCGACGGTACAAGGATAAAATTCCTAATCCATTTATGGTTAGAATGTTTTATCTACACAAGGATATTTGTATTTCTAAACTCTAATTTATTTTATTCACAAAACTTTAAAATTTGAGGTACGTGGAGCAGTGGAGTCAACGGTGCAATGGACTGATACAGCCCCCGGTAATGTCATGTTTAATCCGATATACCTCAAAAGTTAAAGATATTTGATTTTGAAGCTATATAGTTATATTTACACAAAGTTATCTTCTAGCGTCTAAAGTGGGTGTTCCGGTTCAAGCTTTTTGGCTAGCTCGAGCGTGTTAAACTTTCAGAAACAGTGGTTAAGATTCACGGAGGACGAATCCACTACAGGAACCAGGCAGGACTCGTTTAGTGATCACGGAGGGATAAATCCCCCTATCGACCCCTTCACCGAGAAGAGATATCAGTCTATGATCTTGAGATCCAATTAAACAAACCTGAGAACCATATCTATGAATAATAACATGCCCTCTACTTGTAAAACAAACTACGGGTCACTAGTCAACGACAAGTGTTGATCGAAACCGCCCTCAACCCCAAGTGACCTTAGCAAGGTACAAATGGAGGGTTAAAGTTAAGATCAACAAAAGCGACTTCGTCCACATGGTACACTTTAGAAACTACAATAAACTTTATGAAAATAAAACTTTAACTTCCTAGAAATTTAACTAAGTTTACAAATATAACACATAATTTACGAAAATATTTAAACCAAAAATCCTATAAAACTATACCATATATGAAAACTATAAAATTACATAACCAATTACAATTATACACATTCGAATATACAAAGTAACAAAGTAACACTTCATGGATCGAAATTTATAGAATTCCCCGGCAACGGCGCCAAAAATTGACGAGACTTTTATTAACCAAGTTATTGTACCTGCAATAAAACTCCAATCACATTAAAACCCTTTTGTATCGCATGTAGTGTTAGACAAATAGGGATCGTTCTATCCGGGGAATCCTAGGGTATTCAATTACACAAAGTGTCACATAACAAATTGGGGGTTGAAAAATATATTAAATCCTACTGAAAATTTCTAATATAAAATAAAATAAAACCTAATTTTATTATTTATATGATCTTCATCTTTCACACAACACATCACCAAAAACTCGTTTAACAAAACCAACAAAGAAACAAGGCAGCAATTTTCGACAATTATTCTAATTTCATCCTAATTCCAATTTAATTAGAGCCTTCGTGGTTATTCTAATCATGCAAAACTCCTTAATTATCTAGAACTAGCTTCGTGCGTAATCCTAGACATAGTGCTAAATTTTTCAGAAACACTTCGTGTAGAAACTGAAACAAGAAACACATACGCACAATGAGTTAAATTGGAAACATATTAGGGAGTATGGCGTCACCTCATCTCCTTTCTCTATGTAAATTTTCTGTATTACTCTAGCCATTTGAATAAACATAAGGAGAGACAACTTCGTGTATGTTTCCCCTTATATTAAATCCGGCAATTGAAACCAATACACAAGGGACAGCCATGATCAAGGCTGCCCTCATGCATCGATTTTTATGCATATGAATGCAGAAAATTAATCAAGATAAAACAAGAACTCATGTATTTTTACTGCCCTATTCCTTCACCAATTTCGTTTCATGCTATGAAGAAATAAGATATCAAATAACCAATAAGCAAATTCGGAAATCCAACATCAAATTATTACACAAAATTCCAACAACAAAAATCTGTTTACACTCCATAGACAAAGTAAAACAAATCAATAAATACATAGCCATGAGAAAGGATGAATCACACTTT
Organism: Fragaria iinumae; assembly: GCA_009720345.1. Taxonomy (NCBI): domain Eukaryota; kingdom Viridiplantae; phylum Streptophyta; class Magnoliopsida; order Rosales; family Rosaceae; genus Fragaria; species Fragaria iinumae. The sequence goes on along the minus strand of CM019122.1, from coordinate 29,682,396 downwards.
GTTGAACCTTGAAGAGGCTTGACAAAGTGACGTCTTGATGGTGATGGAGGATGGTTGTGGCTTGTGAATTTACTGAATATTTTTGGTAGGGATTTTGACAGAGTTTTGGCTAGTGAAATATGAGAGACTAAAGATGAGAGATTACAAAGTTGCCAAGCTATATATAGGGAGCAAGGGAGAGGGAGGTCGGCAGCCCTAACCTCTCCTTGAAATCCTCTACAAATTTTCTCAATTATCTTGGAATAATCTTGCATTTATCTCCTCCTTTCTTCCATTAACAATTTCGGCAGATTTGTCCTTGCTTCCCCTTGAAATCCTCTTGATATTTTTGGCAATTTTAATCCCTTAAAGCTTGATCTTAATCATCCTTCTTTTCTTCCTATCTTTGCCGAATTCCACAATGAATTCTCCCTTGATTTTGGCTGATCTCCTTCCTCCATAAATCTCTCCTTATCTTCAACCGAAATCTTCTTCTCTCCAAGGTAATTCGGCAATTACTCCCCATGGTAATTCCTTTGATTTATCTCACCTAAAATCAAAAAGAAATAATTAGGATAATGGAAGAATAAATCATTTAATAAACTTGTCCTAAAATGTTACAGAAACGACGAACAATAAAGATTCCTAATCCAAACAGGTTTCCTAGTCTACAAGGATTCCTACTCAAACTGGGACTCTTCACATTTTCAGACAATTTCTGCGTTTTATGCTTATTTCACAACCAACTATGCCAAAGACTCCTAACATGACTCAATGACTCTATATTACAATACTAAGGGCTAAACATTGCATAAATGAGGGTAAAAACATATTAAGAACGTCGCACAATGTGCTCCTATCAACGGTTACATTTAGTTGTGATTTTGCAATTATAGACAGATCTAGACTTGAAGTCTCTTGCTTGATCAATCTAATCAAACTACAAGAGGACCTGGAGTTTGTCAAATTCCTCAAAGAGTAATATAATGAAATTACGATATGAAGATTCTCAAAGTTCATGCAATCAAGGAGGGTCAAAAGTCCCTTAAAGTCATATATGATGAAGGATAAAGTGTAGAGACAAAGATAACAAGAGAATCATCATCTTATTCATTGATAGGAGCCATTTATATAGGGAATTATAAAGTACCAATATGGTAATGATAAGGAATACATAGTCCTTTTCTAACTACATATCCTAATAGCATAAGTCCATGGCACACATTTGGAATATCTTAGAACACTCCCCCTTGTGGCGCGGGCTTGTATCGCGTGTCGGTATGCCTGTGGTGCTGATATGTCGCCTCGTTAAAAACCTCGTCAAGGAACAAAAACCCTGTGGGAGAAAAGCTAAACCTTGATCGTAGGAGAAAAAGAGTACAACACACGCTTCATATTTGATAGTGACATGTATGTATGTGCTAGACTCCTCCTGAAGTTTGCACATCCCCTTGATCTTTATATCAATCATATGGCTCTTCCTGATTCTTACTAATCACGGAAATTTCAATAACTTAGCATGTCAATGCTCTTTAACATGTCTTCAAATGTGACATTGGGAAATGATTAACTAGATCATGCCGTATTGTCCTCAAACATGATCTTTTACACTTAGATCTTGAGGAGAAGGCCGCTTGTGAACTCAAAACATAAGTTCGTGCAGGAAATCAGATTTCCGCATAGCATGACCTTCAGTTACTTGAATAGCCATAACTTCCTCTACGAAATACATATGAACGAACCGTAAACGGTTTTGGAAACTAGACTCATTTAGCTTTCCAACGGTATATTACACACATTCTGGTTCATCAGGAGCTGTTCACAAAGTCCCGTCAAACTTGACTGTTTTGGCAAAATCAGATTCTCTGACAGATCCGTCCTACTTTACGAAAATGGCAATAACTCACAAAATATGATAGGTATGATCAAATGTTTGATGTCCCTGGAAAGTAGACACATACAACGTTCCAATGGTACCAATTTCACTATTTTCCAGTGAGTGCGATTTCCTGTAGATCCCGTGGAAGTTGACCTACAAAACTTGGCAGATTCTGATTTCGCTTTTGATGTGTCTTTCTTATGTAGGGATAGAATAAGCCTCAACCTTTCATACCATTAAGTATTGAAAAAAGAGTTACTGTCATTAAATTGGCGTTGCGTGGGCGCATAGCTACACTTAGCTTTACAACTTTTCATAGCGAATGAGATGTCAAGTCTTTCGTATTGTGTTGAGTACATTGATGCGTCTTATTGTACTTAGATGGGAACTCCATCTCTTAACACATATTTGTCATCTTGCTTTAGACAAAACAATGGATCTCTTTTTAGATCAAAAACTTTGACTAATCATGGGAGTATATGTAGGCCTCACTAGTTATAGAGCGCCTAAGCCGATTGATGGAAAATCATCATCAATACAGTCATCGAGTGCCTTATCTATACCGTGTCTTCCCAAGATCTTTTTCATTCTAACTTCGGATGTTGATACATATTGGCATCTCTTGATCCATCAAGAGTCCATGTAAATCCGGAATGAACACGCAAAGACATAATTCACCAAATTCCCTCCAAATCAAGTAGAGTCCATGTGCGTTCCAATATCTTTAGCAAACCCGTGCTCCTGTAGTCTGGAGCCACTTGATTCAGATGAATGAAGTCCGTTTAAGACCTTCATGTATATCTCTGATCCCATAGAGATGGTATTATGACCACATTCATAGGCTGCATGTTCAGTTATTCGGAAACTACCAAACTGTCAAAGTAGTGGAGTGTAAGGACATCCATTACGAGAGCATATCTCATCGTAGTCGACCCAAGTGCGTGTTAGTGAGAGACCTTACGCTATAAGGTGAGTCTAAGCTCTTGTTCTCACTACGCTATCTAACAAAGACATAGTTGATAGGGTTTAGCTTGCGGTGTCGGCATCACCTACCCAAGGACCTATCTCTTTGTTAATGTTGGATCGCATCTTTCCATTAGGCCAATCAACTAAGTTGATATCCATCAACGAAGGGTGGTTCGATAGTAGACTCATTATCCCACATCCTCATATACACCAGTGTAATACTTGTAGAGATCTCTATATGGATTGGATTTGACATTGAGGCGTCCCCCAACGATAATCACAATTCAGACTTCATGAGACGGATTTGAGTATTACTGATCAATGGATCAGGTTGTGCCAAGCTCCCTTTCTTCCTAGTGCGAGAAAATATCGAACTTAAGGGCCTCCCTCCTTTTGGGGAGCCACACAGCCTTATGACACCAATTTTGCCACTACATGGCGTCACCATTTCACCATCTATGGTGATGGAACCAAGACCAACTTCTTTGGTCGCTCCATGTCCTCTTGATAAGACATCAATCCTTGTAGACATATTTGCAGCATGTGATCTCGTCACTTTAACACTTTAAGCATTTGGGATCAAGATGAGACTTAGTGGGGACAAACCACGACAATTTACGTCGTTCCACTTAAACACTTATGTTCTTATCTCCCCCTAACAGCGGGAATACTGTCTCATCAAAGTGACAATCCGCAATATAGCGAAGAAAGAGATCGCCTGACAAGGTTTCTATATAGGCGGATTAAATAGTTGGAGGTTCATATCCCACCAACCTAAGTACTTATTCATCTCAAATGACCCATCATTGTACGCAGTGGCAGTGCGATTTGGCATTTAGAAATAACATCTAGCCGAGCTCAAGGATTGGAGACCCGTTTCAATCCTGCTGAGCTCAAGGATTGCAATTTCATGTCAATCCTCATACACAGTCACGAACTGTAGTACAAAAATATTTAATGATGGTGGGTCGTAGATGAATAGTAAAGCTGCAAGCAAATATTGCATAGCCCCAAGACGCAATAGAAAGATTAGTGCGCATCAATAATGTTCGAGCGACAAGCTAAAGTTGCTTGGTCGTAGCCTCGGTGAGACCATACTGCGTGTGAACATGGGGTACATGACACTTCAACTTATATTCCGATAAATTTTTTTAAAGAATGGGTCGTGAGCCCGTAGAAGTATAAGAAGTATAAGCAATAGATAATAGTGTAACATGTGACCAGTGTGTTAACACTTTAACCAACACCATAAAGCATAAAAAGGTGTCCGCAAATTGGTTGTATCTATCTACATAGTTTGATGTAAGAATTGAATGTTCACTTTTGTGTCATTTAGTGTAGGAGGGTCTCACTCCTAATTTAGCTAAAGAATAGGCTTTCAAAACGAGAAATGAGCATTGTAGGGGCCTAATGAGACATCGAGGAAAGACCGGTGCACCTCAATTTCTTGAGGGATTGACCGGACGGCCTCCAGGAAGTTGGAGTCGTGTTCGGTCACGTCAATGTCCCTCGGGTGCCGCCCTTTATAACCATGGCGACACCATCATGCTTCATGGAGAAGCTAGATCCCGAATGTCTTCGTTTTGAGCGGAATAATAGATGTCCATGAGAATTTCTCAAAATCTGGACCATTATGTCTCTTCCAAGATGACCGATTTGGTCAAACCAAAACCTATATGAGTCGGTGTCCCAAATATCATGTTTGGTGACAACATGTGATTCGATATTCGAATCATAGTGACATACAGTCCACTAGATTGAGTCATAAACTTCTCTAAGATGCATTTCAGTCCGCATTCATGAGAAGGTATACATAAAAGAACTCTTGTTCATTCTCACAATGTGTTTTCAAACGAAAACTATTAGCAGGAATGTCTTTAAAGCTCAACATGGTTCGGTTGCCTCTCAATGCATAGAGGGCATCTATGACGTTGATCATGGTGCCATGAGGCATCAAGATTCAAGCTAAAACGCGTTCCTGAATGACCGGTATGATTCAATCATTGTAGTTATAGAAGATTTACAAGACACAAAATCTAGAGATAGTTGCCGGTTACTTAGAATGTTGTGGATAGTTTCACTATCTGCAAAGCACTAAATGTCTCTATGAGATAGATCTGCAAAATGGAGTAGATAAGAGAGTAAATAGTTCCACTTGAACCATTTAGAAAGATTGAAAGAAGCTATAAAAATCTGTAATCCCGAGAGTGCAGAATGATCTTTGCGTACTAAAACAGCCATAATTTATTCGTTAAAATAGATATGGACAAACCGCAAAAGGTTCAGAAAACTAGACTCATAGAGTTTTCCAATGATATAAAGCTCACTGTCTGGTTCGTCTGGAGCTGTTCACAAAGCTCAAACAAAGTTAACTGTCCAGAAGGGACATATTGCTGATTTTCGCAGAATTGGCATGTGCGAAGCTATGAAGCTTGTAGGTGGCGTGTAGGCTTTTGCCTTAGCCAAAAGTGACATGTGTATGATCAAAACCAAGTCCCTTCAGTCATTCCAAGGTCGTAAACTCCTTGACTAGTTAGCAAAACCTCCCTGATATGAACATAAACTAACTCAAAGGACCTAGAGGATTCGATCATGATGATGATTGTCCGGTTTTGATAAGTCTTCAACATCTTTTACAAGACGGAAATTGGTTTAGTAGCATATGGGAATCCAAAATCAAAAGCTTTTGGTAACTCCAAGTCAGTATGACCAGGCATGTCCGTGGAGGGTCGGTAGTGTGAGACACACTTGAAACCACTATCTCCTTAATTTCGGACAATTCTAAGACATCACACTGAGCTTGGATGAGCCTAGTTGAACAATTGATGATGGAAAATCTGCTATATGGTAGAAGACTTAACCGAAAACACGTTGGCGATCCTCCTTGAGGATACAAGGCCGTGCGTCATCTTCACTTGGAAAAGACCAAAACGGCACAATCTAACCATGTAGATTGTAAATATGCCATGCTTCGAAAGACGATGTAAAAATGTACATCTTGTTTGTAAATCAATACAAACCATAAGAAGAGAATAGTTTCATAGCTTCGAAAAAAATCTCAAGGCATTCATTATTGCTAATGTGAGTACATCGAGGTCTCAAATAGACGAAGGATGTCGATACGACGCCTTATTACATATAGCTTGGAAAGAAAATCAATGTCTAGACAATGACATCAAAGTCAAGGGTAGCTAGAGCTGGATCCGAATCTTTGAAATTCGTGATCATGAGGATGACGTTATTGTCCTCATATTGATTTTGCGTACTTTTTTGTATGCATTTATAATTTGAAGGAGAGCTCGAAAACTCTTGAACCAGTGATCCGGAGATCCACAACGGTTGCATTATCATGAGTTGGCATGAGAAATTTTGACAAATCGGTGTCTAGATCGGGAGTATTGCAATTAGGGCCGGCGACACCTCCCTTGGCACAGCGTTTTCTACCGTTGCTGTGACCCATATTGTTGTCCCCACATTAGGGGACAATCCTAAATACGTTTATCGCATTAGCGTATATACAATTCCCGTTTGCAATTGTATGATCAAAATCAAGTCTAGTTGGTGATTCCAAACCAACTTGGATGACCTAGAGAACTTAATGATGATCGAATCCGCTAAAGATTATGGATCATGATGCCGCAAAAGATCATCGACAATATGTAGTCATTTAAAGTGATAAGTAATCCACTTGACTAATAACTCAACAAGTAGAGTTATATGAACGTTTCAAGAAACGCTCCATGAGTGCATTCCATAGTACATTGTGGTTGTTACTTTTTGCACAGATTACCATTGAAGGCTTTTGTCGATGTGGCGCGTCAAAGACTTTGAGCGCATGAAATGTGAAATTTCGGCATCTAGGCTTGTTAGCCTGGGGGTCAAAACATGTGGTTTAATCATTTCCAATGAAAGGTTCCACAGGTACCAAGCGAAGATTCACTTTAGGCATCGAGTACGTCAAAACTCAAAAGAGCAGAATGTTACATTGCTCTTGCATACAAAAACAAGCTGTTATGAGACTCGATAGAGGTCACAAACAATGCTTTTAATGGTTTGTCCTACGGATTGATCACACACAATCCGGAAAAGCCACAAATTGATCAAACTTAATTTAGAAAAATGCCTCGGATTGATCAAACACAATCCGGAGAAAGGTCGAGGTTGATCATACACAACCCTGACAAGGAAACAAGAGTGATCAAACACACTCTTGACCCGCGAATAAAATTTTGGAATTTTGGTACCTGCACGCACAAAATCCCAAGCATAGAATGGAGATGGAGAAGGGAGGAAAGGATTTTATCCTCCTTGAGTTCTTGAACTTGGAAAAGTTTAGGGTTTCAAAATATACCTTTCGAAACTTCAAATACTTGAAGAAGTCGAAAATTGTAGTCGAAGGAAACCAAGAATCTTCGGCAGGCGGCGGTCAAGGGACGGCGGACGAGAAAACGGGCTGCGGCGGTAGTCGGACAGAGGAGCCGAAAAACACTTTTTAAGGTTTCAGAAAACAAATGGTGGGCTATTAGTTCTAGAGTTAGAACAAAGTGCATGATAACGTGATGAAGGATAAAGTGTAGAGACAAAGATAACAAGAGAATCATCATCTTATTCATTGATAGGAGCCCTTTATATAGGGAATTACAAAGTACCAATATGGTAATGATATGGAATACATAGTCCTATTTTAACTACATATCCTGATGGCATAAGGCCAAGACACACATATGGAATATCTTAGAACAATATATAATATAATAGAACCACATCTTTTGATCCCTAGTTATATGAGGGCCCAAAGTTTCTTGCCTTATATGATATATATTACGTTTTTGTGTAACTAGAGGAGATCGGAAGATCAAGATTATCATCTTTGTGAAGTAAACCAGACCAGAAGTTCTATGTATTTTATTCATTCATGGAACCAAAAGTTTCTTATGTCAATTTATTTACTTTTTGTTCCTTACAGTTTTCCTATTTTGTTATGTATTTTCATTCCAGTACCTATCATCTAAAACTTATTGTTATTTATACGGGCCAACAACCCTACATCTCGATCATATGAATTTCGAGTGTAATCTTTTTGGACCAAAAGTTTCAAAATATTGTATTGTAGAACCCGAAGTTCTAATAGTAAATTTCAAACCTAAACCTTTGATTGCATGTATCATTGATGGCTCCAAAAGAGCACATACAATGTTAAATTTCTACAATAACTCGAGGCATATAATATCATGAACCAAGTTCATTGAAACTAGGCATGACTAGCTAAGTCATAATTTACCTAGAGTGTTGTCTTGAATGAGTTACAAGTTTTGATGACCACTAGTCTATATGCCGCATATTTTCGAGTTGTCACCTCAATGAGACACTCGTCTTGTCATGAAGGGGAGAAAGATTGTTCCTAAAGAAGGATGCAAATTGGTGTGAGTTGTCTATCCACCGCAATGTTATAGTTTCTAATATCGCTACGTACACATACAAAGGTTGTAGGTATGCCATTAGAGAATGATATCTTGGTTGATATTAATGAATATAATGTTTTGGACATCATACTTGGTTTAGGTTCGCCACCAGTCAATGAACATCTCACTCGAAAGAAAGTGATAGAGTTTTAAACGCATATTTGCGAATGGTCATAACAAGACAGTCTTCCTACCGTTAGGGAGAGAATAAGACTACTGTCATTTAAATAACGGCGTGAATTTGAGTGGAATGTATCCACTAGGTCTAAAGTTTTAAGCTCCTGAAAATGGAAGATTATACAAGTCCTCTAATGGTCTACATGATATTACAAGTGTTTTGGCCACGATCCTCAGCGCGCGGAGCAGAGGTAACTAGCGAACAAAGAGAAGAGGGGAGTGTTGCGGGCGTGCCACCTCGCGGACGAGGAAAGAGTAGTAGGGGTGCGCTTGACTTCTTGATCAGGCGAAGGGGGTTTCAAGTGCCACCTCAGACGAGGATTTACGAGCACAAGCGATCGATACTCACGGCGGCGCGAGCAGAGCAACTAATAGGGAGTTCAGAGAGAAAACGGGGTAGAGTCCGGATGGCTCTTAAGAAAAACCTAGGCAGCGCTTAGGGTTAGGGTTTCGAGGAGCTCGAAGGGTAACTGATTTTGCAGTTTGTATTGGTTTTGTTGTATTGATTTTAGTGTCCTTGATTGTCTGTTTGAGAGAGTTTATATAGCGGTTCGACTTGCGGCAGAAGAAAGTTAACTTTGAATCCAAGTTGGGCTCTGAAACCCTAATCGACAAGGAACACTGCTCCATCCATGCGAACCAACCAATTGGTGATACCTGTGCAGTTCGCATACTTCGCATAGGCTTCTGATTCCAACTCACAGGCCTTTCTAGCTCGCGGGCTCTAGAAGGGGTTTTTAAAATAAAAGGGGCCACAGGGATTGGCCCGAAGCATATCAAAGACTTGTAAAAGTCTTCAACAATTATTGTGGTGCGCGCGGACTCCGCATGTTGCTTCCTCGCGAAGTCTCCTACGCGAGCCAGTTCGCCAGCTCGCCTCGCCTCGCCTCACCTCGCGGAGTGTCTCGCCTCGCCTACGCGAAGTGTCAAATAGTAATTCCGCGCGCGAATTCATCCCGCGAGCGAACTGTGTAGTCCGCTTATGTCAATTCCGCGCGAGAGCTGCGCGAAGTCTAGTCCGCATGCGAGCTCTGTATTTCAGTCCGCGTGGTTCCCTAGCGGGCCATCACTTGTAAACTTAGAGAACTTGGGCTCGCCGGTATGACATGGACAAAGAATGTAATTAATATTCATATAGAGATTTACTGTCCAGTAAAATATTAATTTAGGCGTAAACATTGCCCCCCAGCCTCGAAGTCATGAAATGTCAAGAATAACTGAAGAGGTTTATGTTCATGTTGCTCCAAAGCCACTGGTATTGGCTCAGGTCATACATAAAATGGGTGTGAGTAGACAAGCTAGTGAATGGGCCTTGAAACCCAAGCACCCGGCAAGGCAATGCAGCGAACTGCTACATGGCTCGCCTAGGCACCTTGGACTTGAACTTTACCTGCATTCGTCTGCTCCTAGCTCGCATTCACCTGCTCCACCTTTGCATTCGCATGCTCTTAGCCCGCATTTGCCTGCTCTGCTCAGAAGACATAGTACATTGCACATACCGCGAGCGAATGTAGCTCGCATGGATGTATCTTGAGCATACGCATGTAACTTGAGTAGATTCTAAAAATGGCCCTTCGCGAGCTCTTGGCGTTGGCGAATCAACTTGGTGATAAACATGGAATGACCCCTTAGGCAATATGCCCCCTTAGGCAATATGCGATGAATAATAAAGGGTCCTTCCCAACGCGCGGACCATTTCCCGCGGCCTTCGGTTTTTTCCCCAAGTGGGAGCACAGCACGCCATACCGTTTGGCCCTCGGCATAACTTCGAACTCGAGTGACTTTATCATACGACTGTGCAACGCGCTGCTTCTCAAGGATGAGATTGTTGAAAGCAGTGATGCGATATTCGCCAAGGTCTTCAAGCTCTTGCCACATTGCTTGGACATAATCGTCACCAAGCAACTGGTGCTGTTCCTGGACACGAAGCGAGGCGACATGAACCTCAAGGGGTAGGACGGCGTCATGGCCATACATGAGAGCATATGGGGTGGTATCTGTCGGACCGCGCTTGGAGGTACGGTAGGCCCACAAGGTATGGTAAAGCTCTAGATGCCAAACGCGAGGGTTAAACTCTAGCATCTTGCGTAAGATGTCGAGGATAACTTTGTTGCTCGCCTCCACCTGTCCATTGGACTGGGCATAATATGGGGTCGAATGCAGGAGTTTGATACCATAGCCGGTGAGGAATGTGACTATAGAATCCGCCATGAAAGCTGCCCCCCGGTCCGTCACGATGCATTCTGGAATACCAAAGCGGGAGATAATGTTGCAGAAAATAAAGTTGCGGACCGAGGTCACGGAAGCGACCTTGAGTGGCTCTGCCTCGACCCACTTGGTAAAGAAATCGGTGGCCACGATAAGGATCTGATGGTAAGCAGCAGTTCCATCCATAAAGGATAGCACTTCATGCCCCGCGGCCGCATCAATGAGGAGGTCAGCAACAAGCATGGGATATATATCTTTAGGCGTTGCGTTGTTGAGGTCACGGTAGTCGACACAAACGCGCGTTTTGCCGTTCTTCTTACGAACTGGAACGATGTTGGATAGCCATTCATTGTATTTGGCCCCGCGAATGATACCTAATCGGTGCATGTTCTCAATTTCTTCCTTGACCACGATCTGGGTCTCAGTTCGCATGAATCTGCCGTCTTAGCGGACCGGACGTCTGTCGGGATGAGTAGGCAGACGGTGACAAACTAAATCCGGGGATAGGCCAGGCATGTCTTCGTACTGCTCGGCGAAACAGTCCCTATATTCATGTAGTAAGGCGAGAAGGTCTTCCTTTTCTTGTCCCGCATACTTGGCATTGATGGAGAGTAGCAAGGGTTTCTCTGCAGTCCCCACGTCGACTTGTAAGGTGGGATCGTGGACTTGAGGCGGCGTGTCGTCCAAGGCAGCGGGAGCTAACTGAATAACTTCATCCTCGGTATCCGTATAGTCCACTATCTCGTCGACATATTCCATGGTGGCAACCCTGTCGTAGGCTTCGCGTTCCGCCCAATATGAGAGAAGTCTCTCACACAAGGACTCGCCAGCCTCGCGCACTTCTTCGGATGATGTACTATCCATCAGAGGGTTGTAGGGGATCCGCGATGGTGTGAGGACGTTGTAAGTCGTCCCTCGCCTGGGTGAGTCCCCATCGCGTTAAGTTGGAGGCCGTGACCCCATATGGGCGGCCTTTAGAATCGACGCCTTGGACGTCCAATGGGCCCAAGTCAGTATTGTAATAGCGGGCGTCATTGAAGTTGGTGGAAATGGAGAAAGGACGCGGATCCGCTTGGTTGAGGACCGCCTCGCGTTTCTCAGTATCCCAGATCATGAGTTCTTGGTGCATAGAGGAAGGCACACAGAAACTTCTATGTATCCAGTCGCGGCCTAGGATCATGCTGTAGGATGAAGCACACTCGGCGACGAAGAATGTGTAGACTCGCGATGCCGGTCCAACCTTGACCCGTAAGAACAACAAACCTAGAGTCCTGGAGACTTGCCCAGTGAAGTTCTTGACTGTCAAGGACGTAGTTTGGATCATCGAGCGTGGGATACCAAGGAGTCCCATAGTGCGGGTGGTGACGACATTCACTGCAGCCCCCGTGTCGACCATGATTTTATTGATCATAATCCCTTCAACTTCAGCCGTGATATACAATGGGCTCATGTGAGTGGCCATGTCCAGGGTCGGAGTGGAGAAGGTCAGAGTCAACATGCTTGTGACGCTGCTTGTGGCTTCCAACGGTGCAGCGTGTGCGGGCTCCGCCAGGACTGGACTCATCTCACTGCTGCAAGGTGAGGACATGTCTTGAATGTCTGCCGCGTTGCATGTTGTGTTTGGCGGAAGAGCATATCTCTCAGATATGAAAAACACCATCCCGACCTGAAAAGAGAACTACTCGTGGACTGGGATTAGTGGAGTCTCAATGGGCCCATTTTCTCCTTCGAGCACGGCGAATGCGCTCTCCACTGGGTTGACCTCTTCGTGCTCTGGCCATGCAGAGATTTCAAGCATATTGCAGGTGAATGAGTCACCCTGCCCTTCTGCTTGGTCGTCGCCCAAGTCGATGCGAGGCTCGGAATGAGTCTCCTCGTTCAGTGAATTTTCGTGGAAGCATTAGGCCATGAGTTCCACGAGGTTGGGGCTGGAGGTGCTACTTTCGACCCCTGGCGAGATGATACCCTCTGGTTGCCGTGGTCGCCACACGAGTTTGGTCGAGGGTTGTTTGTCCTCAACTGAATGCCTATCCGTGGCTAGAGGAGCGCTAGCATTGTCCTCTGCCTTAGACGGAGGAAGGACTGAGACCTGAGGCTCCTGTTTGGGTTGTGGTTGGGGCGAACACGGTTGCGATAGTTCCGTTTTAGCTTCAGGTTCTTGGCGAAGAGGCTTTTGGGGATGTGATAACCGATACGGCTCGCGCCTTGGCTCGGGCCTGGATGTGGCGAACAGTCTTTGCTTCGCTGGGGAAGACGGTTCTCGTCTTCTTTCAGCCTCTGGCGACTGCCTGCGCCTTGGTGGAGGTAGCGGGTCCTTACGTCGTTCAGCCTCTAGCGACTGCCTACGCCTTGGAGGAGGTAACAATTCCCTTCTTCTGTCAGGTTCTGATGAAGGCTTGTGCCGAGAAGAGTGTGGATCCCTTCTCCTTTCTGGCTCCGGAGATGATCTGTGCCTAACGGGGCGCGGATCCTATCTTGGTGGTACGGTGGGGCAACAGAAGACATTCGCTTTTGGAGCGGGGTCGTCTGCGACCTGCGCACAGACACGTGGAGGCGTGACAGGTGGTCTTTGGAGCAAAGCGCGCAAGCCTTCAGCTTCTCTCCACATCCTCTCGGGTGTCTGCGCGAGCTGCGAGGGTCGGATGATGCCATCATCAGCCGCTCGCAAGGCACGTAGGATGCTGCCATACTTCTTCTAGAGGTTCCGCTTCTTGGATCTGCTGATGGTAACCGGCTTTCCCCCTTGCTGCGTGTACCAAATCCCTTCCTTGATCACCGATTTGGATGTCGGGGGAATGTATGGGTCGGTCAAGATACCTCGCCGAGGGCTTGAAGCCTCGTTGTCTTGGTGTTCGCTGTCGGAGTCGGAGATGTCCATCTCGCTTGAAGCTGGAGACGAAGGTATATCTTTAGTCCAGTGTGATTGGACGAAGGTTTCGAGGCGCTTGATCCTCTGTTCTAGCTCTTCGCAAGTCCTAGGACTCATGGGTTGATAGTTGTCAGCTGGAGACGGTGTATCGTCCCGCATAGTAGCTTTACCTTTATCCTTTCTTGAAAGTCGATCGGGCTGCAGTCTGGCGGCTAACTCCTTTGCTGGGTAGTGGTTCCCATTTTGGTTTGCCAGAACGGTGTAGTCATTCGCCGGTCTCTTGCGGTTTCGACCTGGCGGTTGACGTTGGCCCGCGTTTGGAGATAGCTCCAAAGTTATCGCGCGCTGGCCGATGCGGGGCCAGGCGATGTCAGCAATTGTGATCATGAAGCCACCTTTGTCCTCAAAGCGAATATACTTGAGGTCTAGCCAGTCCTGGACTTGCTCGCGGAGCTGGTAACAGTCGTGAGTTCTGTGTCCTCAACTGTCATGGAACTTGCAATGGACGCGGCCTTCCTTGTATTCAACATAGGGTAAGGCCCTTGATACAGTGACGAGTCCGCCGTCAATAAGATCGTCTAAAACCTCATGCGCGAGGTTGACGCTGTAAGTGTACCGGCGAGATGGCTGACGTGTGTCATCATTACCATCCTCTCGGTCTCGCTTAAGTGCTCGGCGCGGATTATCATCCTCTGGGTGTTCGGCCAGGTCCAAGGTGATTCTCCGCTGGCCTGGCTTTGGTGCGCGGCGACGGCTGCTCTCCTTTGGCTGGTCGTTCCAGTTCACCTCGACCATACCAACCACGGCGGGGAATGGATCTACATCCACCAGAGAAGCTGTGCTTCCTGGCGTCTTCATTTTCAGGGCGCCCGAATTCAACCAGGTCTGCAGTTGGTCGCGGAGTTTGACACAGTCCTTGGTGTCGTGATTGTAGGCATTGTGGAAACTGCAGTACTTCTTGTCCTTTAGCTCTTCCTTGGACGGGATCTTGTGATCCAAGCGTACGTACTTCGCCTCAATCAAGTCATTAAAGACAAGATGGGCGTTTTTCGCATCATACGTGTACGCCTCGTATTCGGGCTTGGTCCAAGCAAAAGACTGAATGGTGATTGGCTCATGGGTCATCTTGAGATTCTTCAGTTTGTGAACCAAAGGCTTCCCGGTCAGTTCAACTGCTCCGACATCGTCAACATATCCCTGCGCGGCCTTAGTCTCCTCCGGCCTTTGGTAGTAAGGGTCGAACGTGGGGGATTGGAGGTTTAGTGCCCCTACTATCCTGTTCCTCCCCGGTACGTATGTCCCTTTGGAGGCATTCGCCTTCTCGTCCATTTCGTTGAGGATTAGCTCATAACTGCCGACCTTGTTGATCAGGTCGCCCATAGACGTGAAGCGTTCCCCATGGTGCTTCAACCGCTGGCGGTACTCGAGGCCACGAACAGCTAACTTAATGGCTTCTTGTTCGGGCAGGAGAAAGTCGCACTTGGCTTGTTGGATCTTGAACCGTTGGAGGAAGGAGACGCCCGACTCCATGCTTTGCTGGCTCATTTGGGTGAGGGAGTCAAGGCCGACCTCTGGCTCAATGGTACTGTAGGTCTCCCGGAACAGTTTCTCCATGGTAGGCCAATCCGCAATGGATCCTGGCTTCAACCTGGAATACCAAGTAAATGCAGCTCCAGACAGAGAGGTCCCGAAGAGCTTGAGCTTGAGGATGTCATTGTTCCCGTACTGGCCGCACTGGACTTTGAAGCGGGCCATGTAGGTTGCTGCGTCTTCCCTTGTTTCTCCAGAGAAGGTAGTGAACACTACGTTCTTGAACCCATGCGGGAAAGGGTATTGCGCCACACTATCCGGGTAGGGGTCGCGATACTGCAAGTTAGCATCACCGTGTCTGGTTTGCTCCTTGACGATGGAGGAAATAAGCTGGCGCCAGTCGGCTGTTGTCACGGGCACGGACTCTGCCCCTTCCCCATGGTTTGGCCATGCAGAGAAACTGACAGTCTGTCCGCCGTTCTTGGGAGTAAGGCTGGAATAAACTAGAAGCGGGTCATTTGGTGTCCCGGTTCCCTGGCGTAGAGAATTATTCAGTCCCTTGGAGGGAGCAAACGAGCCATGCGGGAGCAGACTCTTTGACGTTCCTGCCCCTGGCACGAACTGCAGGGCCTTCGGAGTCCCGATCTTAGGGTTTCCCCTGGCGCGTTCATTAGGAGGGATGTACTTGGGCGTCCCTTCGTTCGCGCTTGGGCCAGTATGGTTTAGAGCAGGGTTCTTTGGTGCCTGCGCCCTCATCCAGTCTTCAATTTCAAGGATCCGTAAGTTCAACCGGTCCTGTTTGTCTTTGAATTCGTCTAGCTTCTCTAGACTGTTCTTACTTCCAAAGAAGGAAGCATTCTGCTGGTCATGCAGCTTGGTATCGTGCTCGTCCAAGCGGCGAGTCTGCTCATCTACTGTCGCGCGAGTGAGCGACAGGACCTCTGCATGTTGCTTCACGGTTTCTGCGTTCTGCTTCATGGTCTCCGTGTTCTGGTCTAGATCCGAGCGGATCTGCTGAAGGCTTCCTTCGACCAAGCCCTTGTCTTCCCTTGTTTCGCTGACAAATTGGTTGAAGTCTTCAGTGAGTACGGTAAGGTTGTGATGGTCTGCTTCCCAAAGGGTTTTGTCCCTTTTGACCTGTTCAGCAAGGCCGTCGACCTTACCGGCAACGTCGATGATGCTTTGTTGAGTGGTGGAGCTCTGGGTCGTCAAACCCTGGATCTGCCCCGTGAGTTGTGCGAACATCTGGAAGACTTGCTCCATAGACGGAGCAGAGTCTGTATCTTGGTTCGGCTGAGAGCCTACCATGACGGTCTCGCTGTAGTCTGGGTCACCACACTGAGCAAGGATCTGTTCTTGAGTGAGGGATCGGCAAGCCGCGCTGTTATGGGGCTTATACCGTAGCGATCTGTGCTTGGGACAAGAAAGCTGAGGCTTTCGGTACGGCGCTTCCTCTGGTTTTCCTATGATGTATTCGCTTGTACTCCCTTGTACTCCCTGTCCCACTGGGCGTGCCAATGTTTTGGCCATGATCCTCAGCGCGCGGAGCAGAGGTAACTAGCGAACAAAGAGAAGGGGGGAGTGTTGCGGGCGTGCCACCTCGCGGACGAGGAAAGAGTAGTAGGGGTGCGCTTGACTTCTTGATCAGGCGAAGGGGGTTTCAAGTGCCACCTCAGACGAGGATTTACGAGCACAAGCGATCGATACTCACGGCGGCGCGAGCAGAGCAACTAATAGGGAGTTCAGAGAGAAAACGGGGTAGAGTCCGGATGGCTCTTAAGAAAAACCTAGGCGGCGGCGCTTAGGGTTAGGGTTTTGAGGAGCTCGAAGGGTAACTGATTTTGCAGTTTGTATTGGTTTTGTTGTATTGATTTTAGTGTCCTTGATTGTCTGTTTGAGAGAGTTTATATAGTGGTTCGACTTGCGGCAGAAGAAAGTTAACTTTGAATCCAAGTTGGGCTCTGAAACCCTAATCGACAAGGAACACTGCTCCATCCATGCGAACCAACCAATTGGTGGCACCTGTGCAGTTCGCATACTTCGCATAGGCTTCTGATTCCAACTCGCGGGCCTTTCTAGCTCACGGGCTTTAGAAGGGCTTTTTAAAATAAAAGGGGCCACAGGGATTGGCTCGAAGCATTTCAAAGACTTGTAAAAGTCTTCAACAATTATTGTGGTGCGCGCGGACTCCGTATGTTTCTTCCTCGCGGAGTCTCCTACGCGAGCCAGCTCGCCTCGCCTACGCGAAGTGTCAAATAGTAATTCCGCGCGCGAACTGTGTAGTCCGCGCGAACTGTGTAGTCCGCCTATGTCCATTCCGCGCGCGAGCTGCGCGAAGTCCAGTCCGCATGCGAGCTCTGTATTTCAGTCCGCGTGGTTCCCTGGCGGGCCATCACTTGTAAACTTAAAGAACTTGGGCTCGCCGGTATGACATGGACAAAGAATGTAATTAATATTCACATAGACATTTACTGTCCAGTAAAATATTAATTTAGGCGTAAACAATAAGTAAAAGATCCACATTCGCTAAATAATATTTGTCTTAGAAGTGACAATATTTGCCCCAGAAGTGGCATGGGTACCCAATATCAAAAATGCATGAATATAAGAATGTGTGGGATCTATGAATGATGATCATCTATGAAAAATTACAAATGGTAGCTACCAAAAACCATTAAGAAGCATTAATCGATGTTATGCCACGTTTCATTATGCATGTCGACAAAGCATATTATTGGCCAAATTGGAAAGAGGCAATTCCAATGAAACTGAATATATGAAACGTGATGAGATTCTTTGACCTTTACTACATGATACAAAAGGGTATTAATTATAGTGAAAATAAATCACTATGACATAATGTCTACAAGAGACATGAGGATTATGAATATCTTTCCTTATATGTGACAATTTTCTGCAAGTACAGTGTTACATAATAAATATAGTTGTTATTGACGAGATACTTACGACATTTGTCATTGTATATTTTGAGGATTGTAAAAGACACGTTGCTAGAAGCAAATTCCCAAAAATGAAGTGTCATTACAAGCGTATCACTTGTCAAATCCTTAAAGGATTCAAGTACATAAATGATTCTAATGTAATTCGATCCATGAATACTTGAGAGAGCCTGAAGCTACTTCATGGAATCAAATAGTCTAAAGTTAGCTCATATATACTCATTCCGTTATAGCTAACGTGATCGAAATTGCCTCAATGAGTACTATAATTGGACTACAAAATCGAATTTGAATTATGATTATTATGTTCCTACATATTCTAACTTTCAAAGTTATGAATTATTTAGAGCTCTTAAAGAGCTTACATGAGACGTATCACTACACAAAGATATTAATGTGTATGGCTAGATACACCATGAGATTTTTCAATGTTTTAATGTCAATTTTCTTATGTTGTTTAAATATTGCTTAGTGTATGAATTTGATCATATAACTAAATGAGGTAAGACGTATTAGAAATCGTCTAGCTTTGTTGGTATTGTTTTAACTTTGCAGGTTTGAAATTTCATGATGAGCCCTCATATGCAAAGCACGCATGGTGTCACTTTAGTGATGAACAATCAAACCGTTATTTACGGTGTATGAAGCTTGCAACGTTCAGGGGGAGATTCTCATCAGGGAGAGCATCCAGAAGTATGATATCTAAGACATATGCGCATTGTACTCTTTTTCTCCTTCGACCAGGGTTATTTTTCTCCCACTGGGTTTTTGTTACCTGACAAGATTTTTTAACGAGACAACATTAAGCGCGTCCAATTTCATCATTCGTTGGTGGACATCCAAGGGGGAGTGTTATAAATATTATAATCTATGTGGTTGTCCACATAATTACTCATTAGTTATGTACTTTGATGTAAACCATACCTCTATATAAGGAAACTAATGAGAATGAATGAGTACACTTTTACCTTCTCCCAACTATTCTCTCTATGTTTTCTCTCTATCTTTACTTTCCAATAAAATATAGCATTTGAAAAACAATAGATCTGTATATATTAAACGAAGAGGGGATTTTTACCGTTCACGTGAACAGTGGACTGCCGATTTTATCCCTGTGTTTTTCTTTTATTACAGTTTTGCCACTCTCTCAGATTTTTCCTTTGCCCCTCCATTTTTCTTCTTTATTTCACTTATACCCCTTAGTTTTTTGAATTTGAGATTTGCCCCTCTATTTTTACATTTATTTCAGTTTTTATTTTTCCTTCTGTTTTCCTATTCAGTTTTTTTTGTCAATGCTATACGTTTTGCATGAGAGAAAATTACATTCTAAAGAAAAAAAAACAACAACAACAATAATATAAAGAAAAATGCTAGAGATCCCAAAAATTTGTACCAAAACTATATCCCAAATGATGTGGCGTCTGCCATGTTATCACCCAAATAATTTCAACATATTACCACTTACTAACTTAAAAAAAACATTATTATTCAATCAGAAGATATTGATCAAGATCTTTGAATAAAACCAATTCAATGGAGATTTCCATTGTCCCATGCTAAAATTATCTAGTCAATTACAAAGGTTATTGTTTACGCCTAGATTAATATTTTACTGGACAGTAAATGTCTATGTAAATATTAATTATTTCTTGGACCATGTCATACAACCGAGATGGAGTTTCTCTAAGTGTACAAGTGATAGTCCGCGTAGGCAATGAACGCACGCGAGCCAAGTTAGACTTCACTTAGCTCGAGGCGAACTGGACTTCACTTAGCCTTCGCGCGGAATGGACATAGGCGGACTACGCAGTTCGCGTGGAACACTTAGCTCGCGCGCGGAATGTCTTCGCGCGGAATTACTATTCAACACTCCGCGAGGCGAAGCGAGATTGACTCTCCGCGAGGCGAAGCGAGATTGACTCTTCGCGAGGCGAGACGGAACTGTACTTCGCGAGGCGAAGCGAGATTGCCAGTCCGCATAGGCGAAGCGAGGCGAGCTTGCGAACTGGCTCGCGTAGAAGACTTCGCGAGGAAGCAACATGCGGAGTTCGCGCGCACCACGACAAACGTTGAAGACTTTGACAAGTCTTTGACATGCTTCGGGCCAACCCATGTGGCCCATTAAATATAAAAAGCCCTTTTAAGGCTCGCGAGCTGCAATAGCCTGCGAAGTGGAAGCGAGCTTCAGGAGCACGCGAGATAGCATCCTGTGACAGCCCGCGGGATGAATTCCAGTTCGCATAGGAGTCTACAGTTGGCAGCGCAAAAGCAATGCCCTATGCGCGGAATGAAGTGTGCGAACTGGGCAGGTGTCACCAATCGGTTGGTCTGCATGGAATAAACCGTGTCCTTGTCGATTAGGGTTTCAGAGCCCTACTTGGATTCGAAGTTAACTCTCATCCGCTGGGGAGCGAACCACTATATATACCCTCTTAAACAACAGTCAAGAGACAACTCTCAAATCAATACAAACAACAAACACAATACAACTGAAACCCAGTTACCCTTCGAGCCTTCCTCGAAACCCTAACCCTAAGCGCCGCCGCCTAGGTCTTTCTCCAGAGCTCTCCGGACTCTACTCCTTTCAGCTTCTCTCTGAACTCCCTATAGTTGCTCTGCTCGCGCCGCCGTGAGTATCGATTCGCGTGTGCTCGTAAATCCTCCTCTGAGGTGGCACCTGTAACCCCCCTTTGCCTGATCAAGAAGTCAAGCGCACCCCCAACAACCTCTTTCCTCGTCCGCGAGGTGGCACGCCCGCAACACTCCCCCCATCTCTTTGTCTGCTAGAAACCTCTGCTCCGCGCGCTGAGGATCGTAGCCAAAACAGTTATAGCAACAAGCCAACAGGATATCGGTAATCTACTATTGTAGATAATTTTTCCATAATCAAATTTACGGGTAGAATTTGGTTTCAGCCATGACATGGGAGATGCTTGAAGATATAGATGCGAAACAATCTCCAAAAAGAGATGTAGATGCTTAGAGATTCAATCAAATAGCAAACTTTCATGCTACATACGTCTCAAAGTTATAATAGCCAGGAATATAGGATGATAGCATGTGATTGTTTCAACGTTGATTGGTTTATTAACCTAAACTCATTCATGATTGAATACTGTAGAGTTGTGTTCTTTTGTTACCAAATTGTAAGGGGTTTTTTTTTCTTTACGACTAAAGAAAATTGATATAAGTTATAAATACACCTAGGATATTACTAAGCAAAAAATTGATGAAGTGTCAAATGCCACCTCATTTGGGATTGAAATTTGGTAAGAAGTTTTGGGGTCTGTAGCACTGCTCTAATATAAATGAGAGAAAAAGATCAATCCAAAATCTGATTCAAATTCAATATAGCACCTATGGGTACATAAGAAATGCATTACATTCATTGTTCCCTTACTTCATTTTAACTATGGATTTTAAAAACAATCTTTTCTTTTTGATGAGGTTGATGGTACAAAGCTGATATTGTGACTTCATTCACTCAGAAGCAATTGATGTTGAACACGTTAATGTTCACAATTAATTCTCCTTTTGATCCAATTTATGGGTTTAACTTACATATCTAAAAGGAATGTCATACGCTCATGTTTCTTAGCTTTTGTATTGTATGATTTTCAACTTATGACATGTATTGATGGGTGCTCCTTATAAATAGCTTTCTTTCAAAAGGAAATTTAGATTTCAAGGAGCTGTTGTTTGTGAAAACCGCACAATAATTGATCGAACTAAGAAAAATTACACAATAATTATCAAACTGGCAGAAATCGCACTTTCGTTTCTATTTTGAAAAATAACAATGTCATGTGTTCATGTTTCTTTATTTTTGATTATTGTTTAGATTTCTTTCAAAATGGAATGTAAACGTGGTATTAACTTCGTTTTCTATTACTATCTTACTCAATTATGTCATTTTTATTTGAATTTTATATAGTTGTTGTCTGTAAAAATCGCACAATAATTGATCGAACTAACAAGAATTTTATAATAATTATCAAACTGGCAAAAAACACACGTCCGCATGCGCGCGAGCGAGAGCGCGTGTGGAAGGCTAGTATATAGAATGTGGAATGTATAGAATTTGGAATGCGATAGATATGTAGAATTTGGAATGTACTCTTTTTCTCTTCTCTGGAGTTAGAACTTTGGGACGAGATTTTACCCCAAACCAACCTCTGGAAATTTCCCATGAAGCAAACAAAACTGTCTTGCAATAGAACCACCATTCACTTTTTATTCCCAAATACGACGGCGTCTGGATGAGGTGAATTCATCCTCCTGCCTGGCTTTAAATCCTGCGGGTTTTAGAAATTTGAAAAATATTTCTCCAAATCTGGGTTTGTAGCTGATCCTACAACCCCACCTCTCTGCTGTTCTCCCTTCGATTTTGCCCACCCACCCCAATTCAGAGCGTTGCGAGTGACCAATGGCGACGCCGCCGCCGAACATGGAGGGCGGTCCGCCGCAAGTCGTAGCACAGCCGCCGGGGACGGACATGACCGGAATATGCTTCAAGGACCAGCTCTGGCTGAGCTCTTATCCTCTCGATCGCAACATGGTCTTTGATTACTTCGCCATCTCGCCTTTCTACGACTGGACCTGTAACAATGAACAGCTCCGTCAGCGCGCTATTCACCCTCTTGATATCTCTCACCTCTCGTATGTAGTCTCCCTCTCACTTTTCAACTTCAAGTTTTGTTCTTCTTCTTTTTTCGATTATATTTTGGTTTAGGGTTTTTGAATTGTGAATTTTGTGTTAAGTATTTGAAGGTACATTGTGTTATTAGAAGAGGGTTAGTGTTATATTGGTTGTTTATGTGTTATTAGAACTTAGTGATGAGCAATTGGATTAGATGTGGATGATAATTGGGAGAGGTTTTGATGGTTACTTCTGGTCTGTGTTATAGCAAAATGACGGGGATAGAGTACATGCTGGTAGACATTAAGGAGCCGCACCTGTTTGTAATCCGTAAGCAAAAGAGGGATAGTCCGGAGAAAGTTACAGCCATGATGACTTACTATGTGATGGACGGTTCGATATATCAGGCACCACAGCTCTGCAATGTCTTTGCTGCTCGTGTTGTAAGTTCTCTAATTGGTTGAACAGTTCAAAACTTATTCGATTGAAAATTACGTCTTGGTGCAGTAACAATGTCATGAAAAGAACCTGGAGGTTTTAGGTAATATTCGATGTATGCTTATGGAAGCCAGGCTAAGTTAATATCCGTTTTAGTCCTTAAGTTAAGACTGGCAGTGGTTTGCTCTGTGAATAGTTCTTTGAAAATTTAAAGGAGAAGTCTTTGTTCCATCCTGATAACCTGTTGGGACATGCTGTAGGACCGCGCTATCCATCATATACATAAGGCTTTCACTACTGCTTCTTCAAACTTGGAGAAGATCGGATATGGTATGTGATCCCTGCATTTCTTCATTGTATGATCTGATCTTTTAGCAAATGTTAGTATGTCTGGCAGTGGAAGGAATGGGATAACTGATTTCAGTATGCGGTGGTATTTGACATAAAGTTGAACATTGGCTTCTGTTATTTGCATACCGATGGATATGTGAAAATGATACATTATAAATTGATGGCTAATTGAATTTTAATATGTGGTCTTTTGAGATGGCATTTCTTTTTAGTGTATATAGATTGGACAATGTTGGGTCGTCTTTTTGATTGGCCGGCATAATGGATTTTTAATGGAGTTTCTGTGTTTGGTGTGAAATATGACTAGTTTTTGGCTTTTTAGAACTACAGGAAGTGTTTAGTAAATAATTACTATGGATTTTCTGTCCTGTTTTTAATGAAATGTTTGGAAGAAGGTTTTCTTGGAGAATTCTCTGTGTTTTAGGAGGGGAGGGTACAACTGAGTCTTTGGTCTTTGATTGATGAAAACTGATTCATGTTGGTGCTCCATGAAAGCTAGTATGGGGTTGCTTAAACATATGAATTAGATGCTTGAAGAAAACTAGCTTTTAGAAACCAGATATGCTGACTTCAAGTTGGAAATGAACCAGTTTTTCATTTTTGAGGAAGTATGGTAAAACAGAGTTATTTTCTATATCTATTGTTTCTTCAGCGCTTGAGTTTAGATTTATGTGTTGAATGGGGAGAAGGCTCTGTCATAGGGTTGGGGGATGATACCAATTGTGATCTGCATGTGAAGGCCCCAGGCCCCATTTGTTGCTTGTTTGAATTCTTGTATGAATTTATTAAAATCTGTGGGAAATTGACGTAGGCTCACTAATCATAACCATGCAATCAGAATTTGATTAGAGGCTTCTGGTCCTTGGACCATTATAGTTGTAAAGGGTCATTCTCAGCAGAGTGTTCACCTTTCTGGGGGATGGTTCATGGTAGTTCGACAGATTTAAGTTCTCATATTCATTGTGGTGTAAAGGAATAGGGCTGAGTAGCACACAACAATCCAATTACCATTGCTGTGCTACATTTACTTTCAAGTCATGGGAAAATATGTTAGTTGTTATTTCGTAAACATGATAAACTTGATCCTAGGCATGTGTACACGAGTCTTCTGCATGTCTTGCATAATTATAGGAGAATAATGTTTTCTGTATGTGTTGGCACATCATGACCTTTTTCCATATGGTGGGTTGTTTTTTTTGAGCCAGTGACTTTGATGTTAATGGTTTTAACTCAGTTTGATATTTGTGATGCAGTTGATCCTGAAAATGAGACCGCAGCGCCTGAACCCAAGGCTAGCAAAGAGACAATTGACTTGAGGGAATTTAATCGTGTGAACCAAATTCTTCAATCGTTATTGCGCAAGGTAATTATGAAAGACCTAAAACAAGTGTTTTCTATGCTCATATTGCGATAATGAACTGCATTAGTTAAGGATTGGCTGGATTTTATGATTCTTGCGTGGTCATGTGCAAGAATATAGTCTGAAACATAAAATTAATTTCTCGTCACACATGCATCACCAGGACTAACTGCTACTTTTCACTCTGTTTATGCAGCTGCCACCAGCCCCACCCCCACCACCATTCCCAGAAGGCTATGTTCCCGTCTCCACTGGAGAAGCAGAGAACGGCTCAGAAACTCAGCAAGCTGGAGAGCCACAACAACCTCCGGTGGATCCCATCATCGATCAAGGCCCGGCTAAAAGACTGAAATTTTAGATTAGAGGTAGTTACCAACTTTACATCATGTTAAGAGCACCAAATGGTCCGGGAGAAATAACTTTCAGCATATTTGAGAAACATAGGTATATGCTTAGATTTGTGCGTTTGACCTTTGGTTAGCAAATCATACAGTGGAACTTAGACATAATAGAAAATTATGAATTTAGTGTTTGTAGTCTTGTTGTAGTCTGAGTACTTATGGATCACAGAAAAACTAAACATTTCTTCATGTCATTTGCGAAGAAACAGTTGAAATCATTTGGCCTAATGTCAATTTCAATTTTCATGGTAGCTGCCATTGAGCATTGTCGTTTGTGAATATTTGTTTGTTGTTCTTCAGTTTAATTTTAACAAGTGGTTATTATATAAACCTCACACTATGAACATACTTTGGACTAAGTGACTTGTCTCTTTTTTCAACAAGTGTCATTAAAAAAGATGATATTTGTTGCCCAGTTATAGGGTGAAAAGGAATGCATGCCGACCATGAAAAAAATTATATTATCCAACCTTGAATGTATTCTATGATATATGCAAAGCATTTGATGCCAGCTTTGTTTAGTTAAACTTATTTCTCTTGGCCAATTTAGACTTGCGAGTCTCTCTTGTGTAGTCAAATGCTAGTGTGATATTTTCTGTTATTATGAGCTGTGCCTTAGCCAAATATATTACTCCCAAGAGTTATCCTCTTGTCATCTCTCTTGGTCGATTTCCAATTTTTCACAGCAGTTTTTGATTCTAGTCAATTGTCCACCCTTTTACATTTTCATTTGATGGCGCTAACGATAATTCTAAGAAGTTTTAGGGGTTGTGAAATTTCTAGGCTATACACATTATATATAATTATATATACCATGTTTTTTTTTGTCTGAATATAAATTTAGCCGAAACTTCTCAACCAGAACGTAAAAAAATGTGATTGCTAGAAGTACGATAAATGGATGTAGAGTTGTAGACCAATAACTAAAGCTTTGCAAGTTTCCTGTAGACCGAACTCACATTGTATTATAGATTTATTCATATACTACTATAAGCACTTGTATCTAGTGGCGTAGCCACATGAGAGTGAGAGGGTTCAAATGACCCTTCTCACTTTTCCATACTATCCATTGTTGGTTGATACAATTACCATTTCATGTTTATATTATAATATTAGTATAAAGTTTGACCCTCATATTAATTATGTTACATACTACTTTCATACAATTCAAGAAATTGTCACACAATATAAGTAATCGTCGTGGATATTATATATATTTTATTCAGACTGTTAAAAGTTTAGGCGATACTAACTCCTCCAATACATAAAGAAGGAACAATTATGTGCCTCAAAATACAATGGAGAAAAATAGAAGAAGATTGATTGATTTTTTTTTTTTAGTATAATTGCTTTTAAATTTTGACCTTTCTAATTTAGTTTTCTGGCTACGCCACTACTTGTATCACTTTTGTTCTTGTTAAAATTATGAGTGCGTAATCTACATTTTCTTGACCTAATTGCTTTTAGAAACTTTTGCCACTTATTAAGTACACATAGTAGCAGTGACGGCAACTTTTTTCTACTCGCACTCTTTCAGAAAGAAAAAAACTTCTTTCTACTTACACAATATAACGAATTATTCGTATAACCTAATCTTTCTTTTAAACAAAACATGACATTGATCTAGATATTCCCCATTGTTGAAGACATCCTAAAATTGTAAGAGATCTGCTTAGCTCAACCAATATTTCTTGTTAGAGTGGCAGATTCTAAGGAGCGAGGGTTGTCGAAGACGACACTGAACTTCGTTTCTAGGGTTTTGCTTTGCTGAACTAATGCCTCAAGGTTTACATTTGACTCATCCTCCTTTTAGCCCCAACCAGCTCACCGTTAAAAAAAAAAAAAAACATAACTTCTGACTCACCTCTGCACCTCTCCACGCGTCACCACCTCACTGCACAAAGATCCACGAGCCCCTGCTGTCTAATCGACACGTGTCCCTTCCGGTGTTCCAGTAGCCAAAAAAACAGACGGCGTAAAATAGCCTTGCATCCGCCAAGTGAGGACAACTCACGCCCGGCGGTGACGTAAAGGGCTCGCAACTTGACTAGTGTGCGACGACGTGTGTGGGCCCCATGGATCTGAGGAGATCGCGATGTCCAACGCAATGCTGAGTCAGCCCTGACAAAATGAACCGGGCCCGCCGGAGATTTAAAGTAATTGGGTTTCTGTCATCGTTTGGTAAAATATATAAAGGGCAAGTTTTGAGTTTTTCAGGGAAGGACTAAGGAGTTCCCAATTCTCAGGGAAGGACTCTCCGGCCGATTATAAATAGCAACCCCATTTTCCAAGCTCAAAATGCCACCACACACCCCGGTTCTCCTTCTTCTTTTTCACCCAGATTTCGTTTCTTGGTCTCTCTTTTCTTCTGTGATTCTTCTTCCCCTGGTTTTGATTCAAGATGACCATCCTCATTGAGCAGCAGCAGCACCAGCAACCTGAGTTTGGTATACATCACATTACGTTCTCTCTTCATGCATTTTACTTTCTTGAAATTCTTCTGGGATTGTTTGCTTTCTGGGTTTTTTTTTTTTTTGATAAAAATGTTGGTATTGTTATAATTAATGATGAAATTAATCCTCTGTGTTTATGTGTTTTGATTACAGGAGTTGAAGTTGGAGGAGGGAAGGAGGTTATTGTGGATGAGAAAGAATTGGTCTTGGATGGTGGATTTTTGGTGCCACATACCAACTCATTTGGACAAACTTTTAGGTTATTATGCCTCTTTGCATTATGTTCATAATTTTCACGTTTTCATGTTGCCGCATAATTGAGTTTATATAAAGGATCGGTTAGATCTATGATACAAGTCCTCTTTAATTTTTTGCAGATTTTTTTTTAATCATTCTGCTATAAAAGCTTATTGATATGACTGAATCTGACCCCCTGAGTTAATGATTGAACATATATAGAGACAAAAATAACTAGTAATATGTATGAGGATTTGTTAGGACTTACAAGTACAAGACAAAAGAGAAACATAACAGAAATATGGAAACCTGTAGATGCCTAGAACTGAAGCAATGTTTCACAAAGTGGTCAGTTTGGAAGATAGAGGGTAAACTGATGAGAGCTGGACACTGTATGTTGGATCAGAATATAACTTATAGGTTTATTAAAAAAATAAAATAATTAATCATGTTTATCAGAAAATATTGTGTAGCATGAATGTATTGCAAAAAAGGACTTCAGTTCTGATATTTGCTCTTACTTTCTTTTCAACTAGTTGCACAAATCAATAGATATATGGATATCCTAAATATATATCTTGTCAGGTGGCAAGTATGAACATGGGGCTCTTATCAAGGAGCACAAAATTCTAGCAATAAAAAGATAAAAAATATTGTAAAAGGTCATTTTCATTAAAAGAATGTGATAAGGTTGCAGAAATGCATTACCATAATGAACTTGGGCTTTATGGCATCCCAATAATCCAGTTGGGCCCTGTCTAGTATTGGGCTTTTTTTTTTTGACAGGGTTCATGTTAGCTCACTATTGTTTACACATCTATTAACTGTGATGTTCAGTACTTCCTTTCTTTCCTCTCCAGTAAATTATGTATACTAGATTTAGTTACTAATAGTTTTGAATGGATTTAAAAACAGGGATTATGATGCAGAAGGTGAGAGGCAACCAAGTGTGGAGAAATTCTACAAGATCAATCACATTCACCAGACTTATGACTTCGTAAGTGATTCAATTTCTCTTGCTGTTCATTTCAGTGACACCATTTTATTTCCAATGCTTGTGAAAGTACTAAGTTAATAGTAAACATAAGCTAATATAGGTCCAGAGAATGAGAAAAGAGTACAGCAAATTGAACAGGGTGGAGATGAGCATATGGGAATGCTGTGAACTTCTCAATGAGGTTGTAGACGAGAGTGATCCAGACTTGGATGAACCTCAGATTGAGCATTTGTTGCAAACAGCTGAAGCCATTAGAAAGGACTATCCCAATGAAGATTGGCTACACTTGACTGGCCTTATCCATGGTATTATTACTTCACTATGAAGGTTATGCTACTCAGTTTGGCCTTCACATAAAGTTAACAGCTAATTTGATTACTGATGATTTATTTTAGATCTTGGGAAGGTGCTTCTTCTTCCTTGCTTTGGGGAGCTTCCTCAATGGGCTGTCGTAGGTAACTAGCATCAAATTCAACTATAATAACAGATATTTTCCAACTGCAGAATCATTAATCATGATTCTTATAACAGGTGACACTTTCCCAGTCGGTTGTGCTTTTGACGAATCCAATGTTCACCATAAGGTACTTCTATCATAAATTTACTGTGCATCAAGTATTCTGAAGACGTGTATAGAATCAATTCGATGATATTGTTATTGCAGTACTTCAAGGAGAACCCCGACTACAACAATCCGGCTTACAACACTAAACATGGGGTTTACTCTGAGAGGTGTGGACTCAACAACGTACTGATGTCATGGGGGCATGATGACTACATGTATCTGGTATATATATATATATATATATATATATCCAAATCTCAGTTCCTGTAACAACTTTGCTATTGGTTATTTATCACCAACAAATCGTGAATAGAACATGTACGGCATTTTCAGGTGGCCAAAGAGAACAAGACAACTCTACCTTCAGCAGGTCTTTTCATCATTAGATACCACTCGTTCTATGGTATGTTTATATAATGAGTCCACTGCAAAAATTAACCCCCATTCATTAACTAATTCTGATACAAATTCTGGCATGATAATGCAGCTTTACACACAGCAGGAGCCTACAAGCACTTGATGAATGAAGAGGATGTCGACAACTTGAAGTGGCTTCATGTATTCAAGTAAGAGTCGACATTTTTTCTCTTCATATTGAATTCTTATTAATTTACATTCTCTCAATTTCTCAATTAGTCCATGTTCTTAATTCTGCTGGTATTTTCTTTATCTATGTAGCAAGTATGACCTTTACAGCAAGAGCAAGGTTCGGGTTGATGTTGAGAAGGTGAAGCCGTACTATCTCTCACTCATAGAAAAGGTAATTAAGCGCTAAGCACAATCTTAATTCATTTTCAGAACAACCCTGTTCATATTTTCTTAAATTAGTTACTAAATTTTTGTGAATTGAATTTGTTGCAGTACTTCCCAACTGCCAAGCTAAGATGGTGAACTATATGAGAGTGGATCGATATGAGCAACTCGCTACAAACAATAGATGAGATTTGGAGCTGTAGTTACTTTTCCTTTATGTTTTTATAAATCTATAGCTCCTATGTATAATCTTTTATGTATGATGTGTGATGTATTTCAATTATTTTGTATTTCTTCAATAAAATGCTTTGATAATAGTACCTCCTGATGAAACTGTCTATAACAACTGAATAATAGTCCCTCTTTTATTTTATTTTTCTTGGCTCCCCTTAATTCATGATGAACTTGATCCTAAATTGAAGCAAAAAAGATTTCAGTGGCATTGTCTTGCCATCACAAACAAATAAGCTCCTGAATGAAGCATATAAACACTGATATTTCCTTGTATGAGAAACAGAACAAACCAAGAATCCTCTCATGACTTTCATGGTTCCAAAGTCGGTCAAAGTTGTACACCAGTTTAAGCAAACGAAGCATCCCACCAAAAACGTTAACATAGAAGAAAAAATGAAGCCTCTGATAAACATATGGGACATACCTTCTCTTTTTTTTTTTGTCAATTTAGGTGGCTTTTGCATTTAGCTCTGTTCTCTAATTTGTCAAATTAGGCACATCCTCATTTTCTAGCTTCTCTCTTCTATTTGAAGAGTTGCCAAGTCAACTATGATCAATGGAGAAATTGGACAAGCCTCGAGCTTTAGTGGTGATAATATCAACCTAACTAGTTCATTATATAACGAACACAATTGGATTCTAAGCTAGTTATTTTGTTAGACCATCTCCCGTTATAGGCTAAAAAGCCAAATTTAGCCTATAGTTACTCCCACCATAAGCCAAATTACAATTCCTAAGGTAAAAAATTTAGCTTGAGCTATTTTGTAAGCCAAATTTGACTTATGGAATTGGTAGGCTAAAACTAAATATTATTTTATTCAAACTTTAGATTTTGTTCTTCTAATTTCACTGGCATCTAAATTGAAAATTCGTTACTAACAAAATTTTATACCATCGCAACAATCTCGACGAAATCTTTCATATGAGCCCCATATCGAATATATTTATATAAAATCTTTTTCATGATTAATTATTGAATTAAACAAATAAATGACAAAATAAAAAGAAATGACTTTACCTAAGGATTTAGCTTACGGTGGGAGTGCTTCTTTAGGCCAAAATACTATTAATTTGGCTAAGGATTTAGCTTATGGTGAGAGAATTTGGTAAGCTAAAAAAAGATTCTATAGAATATTCTTGATTTGTAAGCTAAATTTGGCTTGAAATTTGGCTTGCGGTGGGAGATGTTCTTAAAGATATATGAACCGTTCACATTTATAAATGCGTTAACGATTTTCAATTTGGATGCAAATTTGTAAAGATGATCTACTCATATATACCTCAAAACTAGACGCTCTTCAATCTTCAATTTGGATATGTGATCGAAAAGTGATTGAAACAGGAAGTTCTCAACTTGGTGGTCCTCATCAGATGAGGCTCCTGACTAAATGCGTAAAATAAATTGACGAATAGTATGCAATATTTAATGATGAACAGTTGAAAAAGAGGAAGAAATGATCTCGAATGTCAAAGTACACATGTGGCAGCAAAGTGCAAAGTCAACAATCCGATTCAAACAACGCCTTTGACCCATCGTCATTCAAACAATCACTTATATATATATGTCGATCCTGGCTTGGCCTATTATCCTTACTACCACAGCAAGTTTGCTAGCAAGAATTTTGTTATACAAGAAATGGCAGGAAGTTCTATGAGGTCTGCTCTGGTGACTATGTTCATCTTCGCAATGGTTCTGTCTCCGATTACAACCTCCGAGGCTGCTCGGTTCACGTTTCTAGGTAATTCCCAGATACCATCAACAGTATAACGTACACTGACAAATGTTGATCTTGATTTTTTATTTTTTTTTGCTTTGCAGATACAACTCCCATATGTCCTGCTTGTGTTTGCTGCGCACCTCCACCGCCGGGCTCTTGCTGCGATTGTTGTGCCTCACCGATTGAAACTCAGTCCGAGCAAGGGTCTCCATAGGACAGCAAATATGTTTGTCATGAAGAAGAGTGAAGAGTACGTATATGTAAATATCTATAAATAATGGGGCTCATGGTGTCAGAGAAAAATAACCATCATTTGTATGTAGAAAGTGACGACATGGGTGTTTCATAGTGAAGCAATAAGATTAAGATTGTATAAGGATTATTGTATCCTTACACATCTATACTTCAAACATATATTTCTCTTTATACAGTAGACAAATCACATATTACACATTAGTGAGATAGTTCTAATCATCATATTGGTTCTCATCCTAATTAGGACAGGGTTAACTTCATATAAACTCAATGATTTTTATTCGAACCTTTTTTTCCGACAAGATACAAAATAAAGACAACATCAAATTACAAAATCCCTACTACAACCAACACTTGGAGAGTCAAAATAGAAGGCTTAACTAGCTGCAAGAGGAAGGGATTTGTTCCAGGCTTGCATTCCAAGTTGATGTCCCAACTTTGCAATAGCTTCCGTCACAAAGTTAGTTTCTCGATGAACATGTGTGAAAAAAACTTGTCCAATTTGAAAGACAAGGAAGAGGATATCTTTGACAAGAACTTGAATCTTCCAAGGGGTAAGACACGTACCATTGATGGAATTGATAAGGATTTGTGGATCCCTTCAACTATAATTTTCTGATAATCATGGATCCAGGCTGTTAATAAACCCACACGCAACGTAGAAGCTTTAGCAGTAAGTACATCATTATTTTCAGTAGATGCAAGAATTGGTTGACCATCTACATCTCTAATTACAAACCCTGATGAGGTAGAGTGATTCTGAACGGATCCGTCAAAATTGAGCTTAAGTGTCTGAGGAGAAGGAGAATGCCAACGAATAGGCTTAACAAACCTATAAGATTTCTTAGTGTTATCAGCATTAACAGTAGAATAATAACGGAAAAGATTCGTTGCAGAGTAAACAACATTTTCAGGATGGATAACATGGTTTCTAAATATAAGATCATTTCTTGCTTTCGAAAAACCTACCACCAAGGTCCCAAATCGAGGTCCAAGAATACGTGTGCCTATATATAGTCTAAAACCCATCTCATCCCATCTAAGCCCCAAACAGCCCACAGTTGGAAACCCAAATGTGCTCTGGACACCCAATCTTGCCTTGTTGATGTCATCCATCGATAATCGACTGACTTGGATGACGACCACACCCGATCGGTTTGGACGTCCAATGCAGCCACAACACCACTCGTCAGAGAACGCCCGTAGCGTACCGTCATTTATTGATTGATTAATTGTCAATATGATAATTACAAACCATTTCAAAAGCTTTATACACATTGCTCTTATCTTTGCGGGTGACTTTTTACTTAACCTAAAACTTTTGATTTTCTTTTAGAAGAGAAGAAAATTGCATTAACACAAACGAGATTGTAACAACATATATAAGTTCATGGGAAAAAACCATTATGGTTCTTCCTCTATCTTAACTTGGGATGCAGGAAATAAAAAGGCGACCTAACTAAAATATGCATTGCGTGAATACATTTTCTAAAGGTAAAATGTACATATTATTGTGAAAGAAGAAGCAAAGAAAGATCCTCCCTTCCTCTATTAGTACATAAATCAGGTTTCACACCAAATAAGAGTGTAACTCATCTCTAAGAATCCATTTTTGATAAATTCTTCAATCGTGAATTGTTCTCTATGCATATTTGTTGATGAGAAATTTCGTCGTCAACAAGTCAAAGAGGAGTCCGTTGAAATCTGGCGTAAAGCTTGGAGGGGTTGATGCTCAAGTATGGATCTTCATCTCTTGACCATGGGGTCTGTCAACTCTGCTGGAAGGTGGGGACAATGAGGTCGGCTGCGAGGAGCTATGGTGCGAAAGTCCATCACCATGAACGGCCAGTCGTCTTGACACCGGTGTGATGCCTGCCTATCAACCTCCGATGACAAAGTCAGAACAATATAAATAAGGGTAGGAGAAATTGTTCTTGAGAAAGCGAGCGCATATCTATTCTCTTTTTCTCTGTGTCCTTAATGAATGAAGGGGGCTTCCCTTATATAGGCCTTGAGGAGGCGGTTTTGACTTACCCCTTAGTGCATGGGTCTTGTACCTGAGGCATGTCCGTGAGTCAGTTTCTGGTATGGCAATGAGCCATCTCTGTCGCGCATACATGCTTCAGCCCTTGCTAGGTATGGGCTCGTCAGATTTGATAACATGTGTCAAGACTTTTGCTTCCCCTCACTTCTAGTTGCGCCATTCCCGTCCCTATTCACGACGAGACTGATCACAAGATCCTGACACAACTACTATTAGGTGAGGTACGATCCTGATGAAGAGTGGACTTATGTACTTGTTAATCTTTTCGTGCATGATCTCTTCTTCGTCGTCCTGGGTTGGTCCATGGACGTCTGCCAAGGCGTCGTGGTATGGTGAGTCTTGGTGGTGACTAGGCTGCTCCGTTGTTCCTTCACCACTGGGTACTTGACATGTGAGGAACACTTAGTTGGAGGTCGAGGAGGCTGTGGGTGAAACTCTGATCCCTCCACGCTTCGCAACTTCTACCTCACCCTTAAACGTGCACGTATTGCTCGAAGTGGGGTGATTAGCATCGTCGACGAGTCAAAGAGCCCCTTGCGGGTACTTTGACCTTTCAACGTATCTTACGTGTGTGAGGTTGAAAAGTCGTAAAGTTAGCGTGTCTAAATTCCGACGCGAACAAGCCCCCAGTGCCCCGTCAAACTAAAAACTTGCTTTTGTTGGGGGACTCTAACAGGATTTTAAAAATTCTAACTACTGTGCTACGTGTATACTTCTGATTTGGTAATACGTGTCTATAATGAACTAAGCTTAATGCCATTTTTTGTTTATGAGGAGGATTCCCAAAATCCAAAGTTGACATGGGAATCTGTAAGGGTCAATAGTCTAAAAAAGCAAAGGAAATGTTGAAGGGATAAAAATATACGCGACCCTCCCACTAGAAGTGACCTATGCTCAATATCATCACTACCTGTGAAGACTCAACCATTGCTCTTTGTTTTATCTTTTATAGAGTTTTCATTGTGTGACAAGACTACACTCAAACAGACACACCGGGAAGCCAAACTGGTGGTTCTGCTCTGCGGCCTTGACAGGCCACTTGTCGCTATCCTGAACTAAGTAAATTCAAATTAAGGGTGGTGATCATACTGAGTCACTAACCCTACTATCTGACGAGCAAGCAAAAATGAGTAGCCTACAGTCAGTCCTCTTTCTCTTAAACTTTTCGTCTTTCTTATCTTTCCGTTTTTCTCAAGGTAACACGCAGTAGTGTTTCCCCGTTAGAGAAGAGAGAAAGAGAAAACAAAACCGAGAGAGCTTTGTTACCTTTTCTTGGTCTTCAGAAGCCGAGTGAGCGAGGCTCTGTGAAGGATTCGTACTCGGGGCGTGTTTTTCTCTCCTAAGACCAGGCGAATCGACTCTTTGTCTCCTCCCTTAGGTTCTCCTTAGGTTTTCTGGGTACGGCTTCGTTTCTCTGTCATGTTGTCTCGTTTGCACTTTTTGTAGTTATTCTTTATTGGAAGGCTTTTGATTTTTAACTCACAAGAATGAACGGGAGGGACTAGGGACAAGCTTGTTTACTGCACGCACTGCCTCTGGTGTTGTTATGTTTTATAGAGGGGATGAGGGGGCTAGCTTGTCGTTTTTCTGAGGGGGTTATCTCCTTAACGAGTTTTCCCTTCTTCATTTTTAGGGAAGAGAGCTCGGAGATGGAAGGTTCTACGGATGGGGAGAAAAGCTATAGTGAAGGGAGCGTGTCGTCTAGTAATTTAGGCAAGTTACCACCAGAGTCTTTGTCTAGTATTAAAGAGGGGAACGTTCCTGCAGAGTCTTCCGATGACTCGGGTCATCAGAGGTCTCCCTCCACTCGTTCCGAGTCTAGTAGCGAGTCTTCACTCTTGACTCTATCGGGTCCTATGGGTCGAGGCGCCGAGTTTCGGCGACGCCGATGCAAGGAAGAGGAAGAGGGTTACCAGAGGGAACCTGTGTTGGGTAGGAAAATGTTAACAGAGGCTAGGAGACAATTATTGGCTTACAGGGCTACCCCTTCTCCTTGGACGGCTGACCAGGAGATGACCGAGACTAGTGTTGATGCCTTAAGCGACTTAAGGAGAAACTTTCAAATCCCCGACTCCGTGGAGTTACGGTTGATTCGGGAGGATGAACTGCCTAGCCAACCTCCGGCCAGGTTTGTTACTTTGTATCCGGCCATGTTAGAGGTAGGGGTTAGGCTGCCTTTCCAACCTTCTGTGTATGCATGGTTGAGTGAGTTTAGCATTGCTCCGGCTCAAATTAACCCCAATGGTTACAGGATAATCATTGCTTTGATAATCCTATGGAGAGAACACTATGGCTGTGACCCACCGGTTGAAGTTCTCCGTCACCATCCGAGGCTTAGGAGAAATACGTTGGCGACAAGGGGTCCTATCAAGGGTTTTTATTGTGTCACTTCTCAACGTCCTACCCTTATCGTCGATATCCCTCCCGTAGTTAGGACTTAGAGGGGCAAATGGTTTTATGCCAAGGGATGGTCGCCTACCACTTCGAGTGGTTGCGTCCTTGCCTCTAGGATCACCACTCATTTTAGGGATGCAGGTTGCGTGAAATGTCTAGACTTCTTTCTTTATATGTTGCACTCGAGTGGTCTATTATGTTAACTTTGTTTCTCATTTGTTTTGTAGGTGAACCACCGAAGCTCAAACTTCTCAGCGAGTTTGTAAGAGAAAAGTTTGAAACTCTTCTTCGTCTTTCAAGAGGAGAGCGTTGTTTCAAGGTGGTTGTTACGGAGGAAAAGTTAGAAAAGTTTGGTCTTGCAGCTAAGAGTAAGTTCCCCCTCTTTTTTTTTGCTGACTTTTCCTACTCTTAACTACATTGTTTATTATCTCAGAGATGATAACTGACAAAGGCGACCCCGGACTTCGCGCAAGGATTATTAAGCAAAGGCAGGCCATCAAGGGTCCGATTACTCCGAGGCCTTTGGTTCTTGCTCTTGATGCTACGTCTGTATCCAAGAATCCTAGCCCTAATCTTGGGGCTCAGATACCCCGAGCTGTTTCGCCTTCTGGAGGTCGTAGGAGCATGGCTAAGCCAGCATCTGATTGGTATGAAAAAGTTTCTAGGAAGAGGAAGATGGGCGAGGAGGGGATCGGTAAGCAAGATACCAAAAAGAAAATGAGGACAGATGATGAAAGTGGGGGTTTCATGGAAGACGCGAGGAGGGGTCCTCGGCAAACCAAGGCGTGGCAACGTGTTGACCTTTACGCGGTGGGACACCGTACTGTTGACGTTCCCGACTTCCTTTCTGACTACGTTGGGGACATACTGGGGCTTGTTGACTCTAAGTCCTACACTGCTGACTTCGGGGATAGAGAAGTTGAAGGAGATCTCAAATCTCTTGTTGAAGGAGCTAAGATTTCACTAACTAAGGTGATGAAGGTTTGGCATTTTCTTCTTGACTTAAAACATCACGCTGCTTACTGTTGACGTGAATTTTATTCTCTTTTTCTTTTTTATAGGGTGGTTTGAAGGTTCACTTTGTACTTGACAAGATGGCGGAAAGGATCCGTGAGTTGGACTCTCGAATACTTGTAGTTGACAAAGAGTTGAAGGCAGCTAAGGGTCAGCTGAACCAAAGGAAGAGAGAGGTAGTAAGGCTGGAGGAATGTCAGCAAAAGCTGAAAGAAAAAGAGGAAGAGCTTAGTGAACTAGCAGAGAAGGTTAAGAGCTTGGAGAAAGCGAAAGCGAAGGAATGTAAGAAGAGCAGCAACTTGGAGTTGGGTCTTGAGGAGCTAACCGAGGAGGTTGAGGGGTTGAGGTGTAAGGTCAAGCTTAACCGGGAAAAATTCTTACAGGATTTCCAGGAGACGAAGAAGTATAAGGATGCTTTGGAGAGTAGTTATTTAGAGGGGTTTGCTGATATGTATGAACAATGTGTTGCACACTTTGGTGAAGAAGCGATGAAATGGGCTCTTAACAGCATAGCCGATCCTGCTGCTCCGAGAGTTGAGGAAGGAACTTCATTGGTCAGGGCTTCTCTGGTAGGCCCTGAGAGTGTTGAATCTCAGCTGGCGGGTCATGGCATGGTGGAACCCTTGCTAGTAGGCCAGGAAACTGCTCAACCCGACCACGACACTAGGGGGTCGATTAACAAGGAGGTTGGGGAGGTTGAGGTTCCGGCTACTAGCTACCTGGATTTTCCTCCTGGAACGGGTGAGGCTTTGGATGGGGAGAGGGACAAGGTTCCGGGTGCCTTTGCCGACTTTTGAAAAATCAAGCGACGCTGTAAGGCTTAACTATAACTCTGCTTATGTATTTTCACATTATGTTGGACCTTTCTAGCTTTGTTTGACTTGTGATGCGTTACCCTTAATTTTGCTAACTCGGAAGGCCGATTAGCTCTTTTGAAAGTAGGGTACGCAAACTCCTAAGGGCATGTAAATTATAATTTGGATATGCACAAGGATGAGTATCCTGACCTGTCGGCACTCATCCTTGGCATATCTTGTTATCTAGCTTATGTAAGGACCGTTTTACGGATTTATTTATGTTTTGCTGAATTGGTAGTTTTTATCACTTATTGTTTTAAATGTTAAGATGGGGGTTTAGTTGGGCATAGTATTAAGCGAACCTAGTCTTTGGGTTAGTCTTGACGACACTGATGGACATTTATTGAGACAGCTATACCTTTGTGTTCCAACAAACTCCTTTATTTTTTGTCTGCATGTATCTAGATATATGGAACAGGTACCTCACTTGGTCCGCGTCTGGGCATCGACACTAGTTCGTCAGTAATGAGCTGACGTAACTAGAACTGATTAGTCGTATGCTTAGCACGGGAGTCTTTGCTGAACTGTTTGATTTTATAGATATTTCTCAAACTAATTCGATTGTTGCAAATTCCGATCCCAATATGGTTGTGTCGTGCATCTAACATACGTAATGACAAACATAAAATGTAGTGAAATTTAAACTTGGATAGATATATAAATGGCATCAGATGTACTCGTGTGCCACTATGCAGACTAAAGATACTAGGGCGGGCGCCCCCGACTAGAAAAGTACAAATGCGGATAAAAGACTTGTCCTAGAAAAGTAGAAGGGTGATAAGTGGGAATCTTTTCTGGTAAAAATAGTGGTGGAAGTTTAGCGCAACTCACTGGTTGTGGTAGACCATTAGGTTCTTGATATTCCAAGGGTGGGTGAGTCTCTTTCCTGCTAGACTGGCTAGCAAGTAAGTCCCAAGACGCTCGATGCCTATGACCCTGTAAGGTCCCTCCCAGTTGGCACCTAGTGTTCCATCAGGCTTTTCCTTTGAGGCCAGGGTAACCTTTTTTAGAACTAGATCCCCCACCTGAAAACTTCGCTCCTTGACCTTCTGATTATAGTATTTGGTCACCCGTTGTTGGTATGCTGCCCGACGCATTTTAGCGTTCTCCCTTCTTTCCTCGAGTAGGTCCAAGCTAAGGCGCAGTTGTTGGTCATTTTCCTCCACATTGAATGTGTCGACTCGATGGGTTGAACGTTTTCAGCTCTATTGGGAGGAGCGCTTCTGACCCGTAGACCAACGAGAAAGGAGTTTCTTTGGTAGAGGTGCAAGGTGTCATCCTGTATGCCCAAAGGATACGGGGGAGTAGGTCAGGCCATATCCCCTTGGCTTGACCTATGCGCTTCTTGAGGGTCTTTTTGATGATTTTATTTATAGCTTCAACTTGTCCGTTGGCTTGCGGATGGTATGGTGATGCATAACACATCTTGATTCCCATCTTGGAGCAGAATTCTCTGAATGAGTCGCAGTCGAATTGCTTCCCGTTATCCATTACCAATGCATAGGGGACTCCAAAGCGACAAATAATGTTCTTCCAGATGAAGTTTTGTGTTTGGAGGGTAGTGATGGATGTCAGGGGTTCAACTTCTGCCCATTTGGTGTTGTAGTCTACGCATACCACCGCGTGGGTAGCCTTGTTGGTGCCTTTAGGCATTGGCCCGATGAAATCAATGCCCCAAATTGAAAATGGGATTGATGAGCTCATCGGAGTCAGGGGTTCTCCTGGTTGGTGCGGGATCATTGAGTTTTTTTGACATGGACTACAAGTCTGAACCATTTTCTTCGAGTCTTCTTTCAGGGTCGGCCAAAAATACCCTTGCCTGAGAGTCTTGAGGGCTAAAGATCGAGCACCGGAGTGGTTTCCGCAGATTCCTTCATGGATGTCTGATAACACGTTCCTTCCTTCACTATGGGTCACACATCGCAGGTAGGGAACAGAGTACCCTCGCTTGTAAAGGGTTCCATTAACAATTAAGTAGCGGCCTGCCCGATATCTGATCCTCCTCGCCTCCAAAGGGTCGCCAGGTAACTCTCCCTTAGATAGGAAGTCAAAGATAGGATCCATCCAGTTTGGAATGTTGTCGATTTGGAGTGTCTCTTGTTCTTCCTCGATACTTGGCTTTTTTAGGTATTCAATTGGAGTATGCTTTCCCACGTTGCGATCGATGGCTGATGCTAGTCGAGCTAAAGCGTCTGCCCGTTCGTTCTGTTCTCTAGGAATCTGAACGATGTCGTACGATGTGAAGCATGACAAGAGGGATTTCACTTTTTTCAAGTAAGCTGCCATGACAGGATCTTTTGCTTGGTATTCATCCAACACTTGGTTCACCACAAGTTGGGAATCGCTGTGCACTCGAACTTTTGTTGCTTCTAGCTCTTTTGCAATGCGGAGGCCAGCGATGAGTGCCTCGTATTCAGCTTCATTGTTGGAGGCCTTGAAATTAAATCGGAGGGCGTACTCGAGCTCGTCATTTTGTGGAGTTGTAAGTACTAAGCCTGCCCCACTTCCCGATTGGTTGGAAGATCCGTCAACGTATAGTGTCCACATTAGATCCCGATCACAGATTACTGGTGTACCAGTCTCTTCTTTTAGCGGTTGGACCCTATCTCTTGGTGGGTG
Source organism: Fragaria iinumae (assembly GCA_009720345.1). NCBI lineage: Eukaryota > Viridiplantae > Streptophyta > Magnoliopsida > Rosales > Rosaceae > Fragaria > Fragaria iinumae. The sequence goes on along the minus strand of CM019122.1, from coordinate 29,641,037 downwards.
AATCGCGTTTTCTGTGTTTTCTCCATCGCCAGGGAAAAGTGGGTGGGTGAATTCTGAAATGAAATCGGCTATAGCTTGGCCTTTGATGGCCGTGCGAGGGCTGTAGTGGATGTCGAACTCCCCCAATTCAACTGCCCACTTGACCAGTCTTCCCGATGTCTCGGGCTTCCACAACACTTGCTTTAATGGTTGATTGGTCATCACTTTGATGGTGTGAGCTTGAAAATAGGGTCTGAGCTTTCTTGCCGAAATTATGAGGGCGAGAGCCAGTTTTTCAATTTCCGGGTAGCGGAACTCCGCATCAGCAAATCCCTTGCTGACATAATAGACTGCTTCTTCATGCTTTTCTTCCTCGAGGATGAGCACTGAATTGATTGCCGCCGTTGACACTGAGAGGTAGATTAAGAGCACCTCCCCCGGCTTTGGCTTGGACAGGACCGGAGCTTTTCCCATATGCTCTTTTAGACTGATAAAAGCTTTCTCGCATTCGTCTGTCCAATCTATGCTTCTTCCACCTTTTTTCAATGCCTTGAAGAATGGCAAGCATCGGTCTGTGGACCTTGAGATGAAACGATTAAGGGCCGCTACTCTTCCGGTAAGGCTCTAGACCTCTCTCTTGGTTGTTGGCGACTTCATATCGAGCAACGCTTGGATTTTTTCCGGGTTGGCCTCGATTCCTCTCTCGCTGACCATGAATCCTAGGAATTTTCCTGAGTGGACGCCGAACACACACTTATCTGGATTAAGCTTCATCCCATATTCCTTCAATACTTCGAACGCCTTTTCAAGATTTTCAGCGTGGTTGGTGGTGAAGGTGCTTTTTACTAGCATGTCGTCGACGTAGACCTCCATGATGTCCCCAATGAGGTTTGCAAACATGCGATTCACAAGACGTTGATATGTTGCTCCAGCGTTCTTTAGTCCGAATGGCATCCTACAATAGCAATACAAGCCTTTGTCAGTGACGAAAGAGGTATACTCTTGGTCATCCTTGTGCAATAGGATTTGATTATACCCCGAGTAGACGTCCATAAAACTCAAGAGTTTATGCCCAGCGGTGGAATCCACTAGTTGGTCGATGCGCGGTAGTGGAAAGCTGTCTTTTGGGCATGCCTTGTTGAGATTTGTGTAATCTACGCACATTCTCCACTTCCCATTGGATTTTTGCACCATTACAACGTTTGATACCCATTGCGGGTAATCTACTTCCCTTATCGATCCATTCTCCAATAACCGGTCTACTTCTTCCTTGATAGCTGCATATCTTTTAGTGTCGGATAGCCTTCGACGTTGCTTGACGGGCTTGACACACCGATCAACGCTTAGCTTGTGTGTGATGACTTCGGGTCGGATTCCCGGCATGTCATTGTGAGACCATGCAAAAACATCTATATTTCTCTTCAGGCATTTGACTATGTCCTCTCTTGTCTCATCGTCGAGCTCAGCTCCGATCTTTACCATCCTCTTGGGAAGATGATCTGATAGCGCAATCGCGATCAGTTTCTCTATTGGTTCGGGTTTTAACTTCCTCTTCTCCTCACTGACTTGTTGAGGAGGGATAACCTCGCTGCTTCGTTCGCCATGCTCGGATGATATCATCAAAAGGTCCATCATTTCTGGGCCTGCATTTTGCTTGGAATCAGATGCATAACAAGCCCTTGCCAACGCTTGATCTCTTCTAACCTTTCCCACGCCGCTATTTGTGGGGAACTTCACCGTCAAATGACAATAAGAGACTCTTGCCATGAGGTCCCCGAGTGCCGGACGTCCTAGAATGACGTTGTAAGCGGATGAGCAGTAGCTTACCACGAACAGAGTCGTGCAAGTTCCCACATCGGGCCATGTTCCCAACGAGAGTGTCAGCGGCATGTGACCAACGGGCTGAATCTTCGAACCTCCATAAGCGGTCAGGGACACGGTCCCTCTTGTCAACATTCCTATATCCACTCCTAGTTTGGCAAACGCCGTGGCAGAAATGATGTTCACCGCGCTACCACCGTCGACAAGGACGCGAGCTACCTCACAATCAGCGATCAACGCTTTAATGATGATCGGGTCATTGTGGGGGTAGATCAACCCTTCGCCGTCCTCGTCCGTGAAGGTGATGGGTTCCGGAACTAATCATCTCATCTTGGCGGGTCTTGAATCGACTAGAAAAATGTCTGCACTGGCCGCTCGAGCGTATGCTTTGCGGGCCCTGTTTGAAGTTCCGGCTAGGGTTGGACCTCCAGAGATGGTATTGATGACAGCCCTTGGGTTGTTAGGCCACGTTTCCTGCCCGGCGGGCCTAACATCGCCAGTTTGAATCCCGTCCCTTTTGATGAACCGTTGTATGCTCGGGGCACCTCTATCAATCAATGCTTGATATGCGTCCGCCAAGTGTACACATTTCTCTAGGGTGTGCCCGTATTCCCTATGATACCGGCAGTAATGTGATTCATCGATTCTTCCTTTGGTTGGAGGTCTAATCTTTTTGGGCTCGGGAAGGTCCCGGGACACGACAGCGAAGATCTCCGTTTTCGAGCCGGCAAGCGGAGTGTATTTCCCATATCGTGATAGCGGTACTTTCGGCTTTGTTCCGGCATTCCCGGGAGTGTTAGGCGGCTTGGGTTTCTTGTACCCGTTGGCTGGGGCTTTCGCACCAAATGAAACCTCGTTGGCCCTCTTTGTCCCCACGACAGGTAGGGCGTTTGTGCTCATGTTTCTAGCATAGTTGAGGTTTTCCGCCCTAGAGTAGTTTGTCGCCTCGCGCATGAGTGCTTTAAACGATCCTGGGGGATTCTCGATCATTTTGAACAAGAATGGACCGGACCTAAATCCTCCCATCAGGGCCGCATATGCTATCTTTTCGTCTGCCCCTTCGCATCGATGATACTCTCCTTGGAAACGAATCACGTAGTCTCGTAGTCCTTCTTCCGGGAGTTGACGTATCTGGGTTAGGTCGTTCGGGGTGTATACCCGGTTCGAGACTATCATGAACTCATCGAAAATGGCTCTTCGCATGTCTCCAAAACTCTTGATCGTTCCGGCAGGGATGCGACGGAACCAATTGAGCGCCGAACCCTTTAGTGTTTGGGGAAATGCTTTGCATCGGTCTGCCTCAGTTGCGTCCTTCCCGTCCATGGCTGATCTGAAATTATCAAGATGGTCGTATGGGTCGGTGGAACCATCGTAAAGATCGATCTTTTGGAACTTCGTGTTCTTGGAAGTCTTGCCGTGCATTATAGACTCTGTATATGGGAGTGGGAGCTCTTCCGACCCGAGATCAGGAATGTATGGTGACTTTCTCGAATCCATCTGATCCATCCTTCTGTATACGATTCCTAGCTCCCCTACTACTGCTTGCCTGACTAAGTCCGCCATGGATGACATCGTCAAGGGCTCTTTTGAGGCGCCTACCGATTTGGCCGTCTTCTCGCGCCGTTTCTTGGAAGCAGCGCGGCGCTCTTGACTTCTCGGTCTTGCACGCCTTTGATCATCATCGCAGGATGAACTTTCATACTTCGAGGTCGTATCTTCTGATCCGCTAGTTTGCTCGTCGTCAGCCTCTGATTCCAAGAGCCCTTCCAGGCCGTCATTCTCATTGATGTGACGCTCGATACGTCGAGTCCTTTCCCGCTGTGCGAGGAGTTCCTCGTTAGCTTCTTCCAACTGCTTCATCAGTCGTTCATTGCTGATTGCCTAGCTCTTGCACTTTTGATTGATCAACGTTGTCTGTGTTTGAATGTCGTTTAAGACGCGGGAGAAGGCTCCAAGCTGTCCTTTGAGAGTCTTCGAAGGATTGGCCTTTCTCCTAATCTTCCGGGATTGAGGAATGACTTTCTTATGGGGGTCTTGGGGGCGGTGTCCTTGACGTTGTCCTCCGAATTTGCTTGCTGCTCCGAGTCTGGCCCTTGCTCGGTTCGGGCTTCTTGGTCAGATTCTTGGTCTGGCTCCAAATCATAATCCACCATTCTCGGTATGACAGGGATACCCACAAGCGTAAGCACTCAAGCAAACTTTAAAGAGATGTGGGTGAGGATTTCAACCGTATCAAGGAAAGCAAGTGAGAGCACGGCGCTTAGTGGCTAGCGCTTCCCACAGACGGCGCCAATTTGTTGATGAGAAATTTCGTCGTCAACAAGTCAAAGAGGAGTCCGTTGAAATCCGGCGTAAAGCTTGGAAGGGTTGATGCTCAAGTATGGATCTTCATCTCTTGACCATGGGGTCTGTCAACTCTGCTGGAAGGTGGGGACAATGAGGTCGGCTGCGAGGAGCTATGGTGCGAAAGTCCATCACCATGAACGGCCAGTCGTCTTGACACCGGTGTGATGCCTGCCTATCAACCTCCGATGACAAAGTCAGAACAATATAAATAAGGGTAGGAGAAATTGTTCTTGAGAAAGCGAGCGCATATCTATTCTCTTTTTCTCTGTGTCCTTAATGAATGAAGGGGGCTTCCCTTATATAGGCCTTGAGGAGGCGGTTTTGACTTACCCCTTAGTGCATGGGTCTTGTACCTGAGGCATGTCCGTGAGTCAGTTTCTGGTATGGCAATGAGCCATCTCTGTCGCGCATACATGCTTCAGCCCTTGCTAGGTATGGGCTCGTCAGATTTGATAACATGTGTCAAGACTTTTGCTTCCCCTCACTTCTAGTTGCGCCATTCCCGTCCCTATTCACTACGAGACTGATCACAAGATCCTGACACAACTACTATTAGGTGAGGTACGATCCTGATGAAAAGTGGACTTATGTACTTGTTAATCTTTTCGTGCATGATCTCTTCTTCGTCGTCCTGGGTTGGTCCATGGACGTCTGCCAAGGCGTCGTGGTATGGTGAGTCTTGGTGGTGACTAGGCTGCTCCGTTGTTCCTTCACCACTGGGTACTTGACATGTGAGGAACACTTAGTTGGAGGTCGAGGAGGCTGTGGGTGAAACTCTGATCCCTCCACGCTTCGCAACTTCTACCTCACCCTTAAACGTGCACGTATTGCTCGAAGTGGGGTGATTAGCATCGTCGACGAGTCAAAGAGCCCCTTGCGGGTACTTTGACCTTTCAACGTATCTTACGTGTGTGAGGTTGAAAAGTCGTAAAGTTAGCGTGTCTAAATTCCAACGCGAACAATATTATCGTCCTATCTCTCAACGTCGTTTCACTACAAAAAAAAATTCAGTTAGCCACGGCAAAATACCGTTGCCAAAAGCCACTTTGTCGTGGCCAAAGAGCAACGGCGACGGCATTTTTTCCGTCGCCGTTGAGGGCGTGGCCATTGCTTTTGGTTACGGCAACGAGCCGTCGCCAAATAATGGCGACGGCATGCAGCGACTGCAAAGGCCGTAGCAAAGTTGTATTTATGAATTAAAAAAAATTATCTGACAAGCATATTAGCTTGCCAGATTTTTTTTTGACAAAAGCTGTGCAAAAAGAAATTAAACATATTACAACAAGAATTATATATTGTTACACCAAGAATTATATATTGTTACACTGAATTAAATGTCTCAAAATTATTGCCAATCTTACATCAAAACTATCAATACAAGCACATCAAGAAGTGTTTCTACCAATTAGTTCCTTGACACAAGCACACAACCAACTAAGGGCAACCAACTAAGCCAAAACTTCCAGAACCAAAGTTTCAATTGTATATCACTATACCAACAATAGGGATTCAACTACTGCTTGGCATCCATCAGTGTCATATACATCTTGAACATCACGACTATCTCAAATACATATGACCATGTGCACCTTTGTCAAACCTGAAAGGAAAAGTTCAGTTATAACATCTATCAGTCTGAATATTGGGGAAGTTTGAACTTCAGCTATTGAAATAAATTCTTAGAGCAGCAAAATCTCTGAGACATGATAGAGAGGAATGAATTTTTAGAGCAACAAAATCTATATGGCATGACAATGACTGAGCATACATTAGTTATCACAGTATGATAGAAAAGGTACCCAGAAAATCCACATAAAACTAACATAGAACCCAATTCCTCTGCAATATGAGAACAAAAAATTTCAACCTTCGGAAATCCTCTTGTACCAAGAAAAAAAATAAACATCAAAACTTAGAAGACAAACTCAAAAAAACAACACAGAATAAAAAATGTATGGCACATTGACAACGGTCAAATAACAACGGCATACACTTGAAATAACCATTTTTTAGAACCTAGAATCATCAGGAATCTGAAATAGCTGAAGAAAAAAAAACCAACAGGTTACAGAGCCATAAAGTTTTAAAATTCCCAACATTGAAATACCTTACAGAACCATAAAGTTTTAAAATATCCAAGATCCAAAATGACCCATCCACTTGAAATTTCATCCCATTGAAAACCAAAATCCACCATTGCCCCATGTTTCATATCAAAGTATTGCAACATTATGATTAGAGTGTAGATCACATAGTATTACATCATATTTCCCTCGTTTTTTTTTATAATCTAATGAGGGAACTCCATGACTACCCTAAAAAGTTCTGTGAAACAATAAGTAGGAACCATATTGGTATAAGGAAAAACAATGCAGAGACTACAGATTAAAGGGAAAGGAAAAAACCCACTTGTAAACTTATCATTGAGATCACATAGTATTACATCATATTTCCCTCGCTTTTTTTTTATAATCTAATGAGGGAACTCCATGACTACCCTAAAAAGTTCTGTGAAACAATAAGTAGGAACCATATTAGTATAAGGAAAAACAATGCAGAGACTACAGATCAAAGGGAAAGAAAAAAACCCACTTGTAAACTTATCATTGATATGAAAGACCATATATAGTCCATAGCTACAGCCTCCAAAAGTCACTTCCTTTCCACCTTAAACTGTGTTGATCCTCCTAATTGAACTTTAAAAAGATGAACCCACTGCATATTCGAGTCGAGTAATCATTAATAGGTGAAAAATAGTCTCTTTCTGGAATTAATTCAATTAATCATAATCAGCATTCATCCAACTGAAATGTGTACAAAAAAGAGAGAGTGGGAGATAGTAACACACCTTTCTTAGGCTCAATGATGATGAAAAACAATCAACAATACTAACATGCAAATAAGTAAATTCCAATGTGCCTCTATCGCTAAGAGAGAGATATGCAAAGATGGCGAAACAAAGAAGAAATAAAGAAGAGATATGCCACAATACCTTTTTATTAGATGATCTTCATTGTACATATCTACTATATCAGCCAATTATCCAACCTGCGAATTTCGTAAATAAGAATCAAATTAAAGAAGCAAGTAAGTCATATGACTGGTATAAGATACACATAAATATTATAGAAATAAATTCCAATGTGGCTCTATCGCTAAGAGAGAGATATGCAAAGATAGCGAAACAAAGAGACGCTACACAGAAAAAATGAATTCACCTCATTGAAGTATCTTATGAGCAAATTCTTTATGATCTTAATATGTACGTACCAATTGCAAAAGATCTTATGAATTCACCTCAACATGTAAAGATCTTAATATTTACATACCAATTATATCTGTAAATTTCAGACTCAAATGACTATACTATCATATATAAAATGTCAGGGATACTCACTTCTTTTTGTGCTTATGTCTCGCAAGGAGCGAAGAACCATAACACCGTAAGAACCTTTCTCATACTGCTCCACCATTCTCTTTCATTGTATCAAATGGACCTATATTCTTCAAGAATGCACAAAACCATCAGAGGCCTCACAAACATAACACACTAAAACCTGGAATATATTCTTTAAGGGGTTTAAACACCATGAAACAAACTTGGGGCAATAGGCAACGGGTAAAATCACAATTTTCACAAAGCACAATTTTATCTTAACAAATAATAAATTCAAAGCAAGCCCTACGAAATTAATACTTTAACTTACTAATACATGTATTTTCAGCTGAATCCAAACAAGGGTTAATAAACATGAACATTGTACATACAAAAATTGCAGAAATAATTGGAACCAAGAGCAATAACAAGAAGCAAATAACTCACCAAGATACCTCATAAATCACAGACGGCTGAGATGAAGAAATTAGGGATTCGAAACTCCACCCAATCATATCCTGGAAGGCCAACACCCATAGATTGAGCGTCGATCGTCCTCACAGAGGAGAGAGAAGAGCATAGACGAGAATTCTAGAGGAGAGAGACAGTGGATCTGGAGGACTCTCTCCTCTATAACCGATCTCCGACGACCGGGGTGGACTCACAATATACCGTAGCCACCATCTTCTTCGCCTTCCTCCGATGAGTCAAGGCCAAGTTGTATCCTCCGGCCATAACTTTTTCCAGTCCATCAAGACCACCTCAAGATTAACAGAAACAAATCTTTGCAGATTCATGCTTTAGAGATTTGTGGAGAGAGAGAGAGAGAGAGAGAGAGAGAGAGAGAGAGAGAGAAGTTAGGGTTTCAGACTTCCAGTGAGATCGAGGGAGTGTGATGCGGCTTTGGGGAGAGAGGAGAGCGAGAGTGAGAAAAAAAACATCGGCGATTTTAATTTGTGTACAAATTTTTTTTAACCTAGTCATACCGCATTTTTACATTTTTAGCCACGGCCCTTAACCTGCCGTCGCAAATTTCACATTTTTTTGCCACTGCTTGTCAATCGCCGTCGCGAAGTCGTATAAATTTAGCGACGGCACGTTTGCTGTCGCTGCGCCGTCGCAAATATTAGACCAATGGCGACGGCAAAACTTTGCCGTGGCAAACTTCGGTGGCTAACTGAATTCTTTTTTGTAGTGTTTGTAAGTCTCTCACTTAAACCCATTTCCTCTTACTCAAACAACAAAGAGATTATATACGTTATGAAGTCTAGGGTTGAAAAAAAGGAGGAGAAGTCTAGGTTTGGAAATCGCACAGAAACGAGCGAAGATTATCTGGCAGCGCCTACGCGTTGTTCGTGGCTCCCTGCCGCACCGACTAGCAACGAGTGTTGCCAGGGTGCTTCTTCCCTCTTCTCAAGTTGCGGTACGAGTGTTGAGAATAGGGTACTTGCTAGTGAAGGCAGCGCACGCGTGGCTTGGGTGATCAGCGGCCAGATCGTGGCGGTGGTGCATCATGGATTGCATGGGGCTGGGTGTTTCTCTACTGCGGGATGTTCTGTGCAGTTTGGGTTTAGGCCTTTCTATTGGGCTTTACCTGGATATGGTTTTTTGTTTATCTTTTTTGTGTTTCTCTAGTTAGGTTTTTTTGTTAGTTGGTTTTGGTCAGGTTTAATAAGTCCCTCCTCTTTTGAGCGAGGGTTGGGGTGTCTTGGTTTGGTTGGTATGCTACTTTGGTGGCATGACTCCTAGGGATTATGTCTTTTCATTTCAATGTTGTCTGGTTGTCAACATGAGGGTGAATCGCCTTTGCACGTGGTCTAGTGGTTTTTTGACACGTTGTTGAAGAAAAATAATTGGCTCGGTTCAGTGTTAGTGGCAAGGTTGTATCGTTACTTTCAGGCATGGGTAGTTCATGTCGAGCGTATAATTCGATTAGGGGTTGAACCCTTTTGGCTTATGGATGTTGTTTCTAGTGTCTGATCTGTAACCACAGATCTTGGTAGGAATGTCTGTCGTGATTTACCTTGTGAAATTTTCAATTCTTGTTTGTGGAGTTTGACTTTTAGAAATCAAACCGACCCTTTTAAAGTTGTTTACGAGTAAAGGAAGTTTGAAGAAAATTCATTGTTTTGTTTTAACACGTTTCGACATCCTGTATTTTAAAGTTTCAAAATTGGTTTTAGAAATTCAAAATTCAAATTTTAGCCACAACCTTAAAGTATTTCACGAGTCGTGTCTCCAACCTTAGTAATTCTTTCTAAATTCGACTCGTTCCCGGCCCCTTGTGTCCTTGTGGTTCGTTTCAGACTTTGAATTCTTTGCTTCTTAAAGCTAATTGAAATTGTTTATTCATATTGGGAATTGTAGCTTTGTTCTAGAGGTTGCGAATTTGTCCATTCCCATGTTGCCTTGCTATTTATTTGCGTCGAAAATTTTCGAATAATTGTTTGACTTGAGATTTGCGAATCCACTTTGAGTCATGTTGTTCCTTTGTGTCGTGCCTTAAGTATATAACTCATTTAAATCGTGTCATGGTTGATTGTTGAGGGCTTCGTGTTTGAAATTCCTAGTTGAAATTTTGACCGAGTTAGTTATTTAAAATTTGCTTCCTTAATCTCGGTTATCTTGTGTTGCTTGTTGAGTTCCAAGTCATATTTGTGTGAATTAAGTTGCTTTTATTATTGTTGAGTATCGCCCCCATTGCTCCCCGACAGTACACAGACCGCGGCAAGCATGTTAGCGAATAAAGGTAAAGGTAAATAAGGTAAAGAAAACTTAGCATAGCTTTGAGTAGAGAATATTGAGAAGTGTTGGATTGTTGGTGCATTATTGAGATATGAAATTTGGTTATGGAAAGCACCTTGTGATGCATGCTAGGTCTGAGCTAGACTGTTGAGTATTGAGCAGGACTTTGATGCGTTTGAGTTTTGTGCGCGAGTTTTGTAGTACATGGAGTTGTGCCGAAGAAGCCCTACTTTAGACTCTCTCTTACGAGAGAGAGTGGAGTATGATGAGAATCTCATTGCAGTTGATCTTGTTGACGCGTAGTTGCTTAGCGGGAGCTTCAACTAGTGAGCAACTTTGGGATCTCACCGCTAGCTAGATCGCGTGTTTGTTTGAGTACCATCATCGGAAGCTGAGGCAAGATGGTCGAGGACTACATATCGTTGGACGTGGGAGACTTACATCCGAGGCCTCAAGGCCGAGTGTGGATGACACGCGACTTCCTTGTTACGAAAAATGTTAGTCGCGAACGAATTTCTTTTTCAACGAGAATCGTAACGTTCGACTTCTTTCTACGAGAAGAATATTAGTGTTCGACTCCTTGTGTCGACGGGTGTAGCAGTTGAGAAATCGGAGCGCTTCGACTACGTCTTCATCTACCTCTACGATTTGGAACACTGTCAGATTGTTCTACTGTCAATTCGGGAGTCATCCCAAGAGGAGCTAAGGAGTACATTTCGAGGATTCTGGTTCGCGATAAAGGTGCTTAATCAAGGACATTGCAGTAAAGTGGATATGTTGGCGCGTGTGTAGCTGTGCATCTCGATGCTTTGCATACATGAGCAGACTTTGGTCTCTAGTTTGATCGGTGAAAAGAGTACGCGACTCCAGTTTGCATTGGAGCTAGTGACTAGTGGGGAATGGTGACATCATTTACCGGTTGTGCAAGCGGGTCTTCGCTATACGGATCATCCTTGGCAAGACGTGACAACGAGTACAACCTTCTTCCCTATAGTTTTACGGTGTTTTGGTTTCTCTTGTGTTGACAAAAATCACCTGGTTTTCGTTCGAAAGATTTAGTTTCTTATGCGGAACGACTTTTGTTTTTCACACTCCTCTTTGGCTCCTTGCAAGACCTAAAAAAAGGGATTTCAACTTTTGAAAATTTTGGTTCTAAAGTTTTCTATAATTTGCAAATTTCCAATCGAGTTCGACGATTTACAAAGTGTTTTAAAGAAAAGAACTTCCAAGTTTTCAGTTTCTCTTTTCTAAAAAGTTTTGGTTTGAACCAATATTCCAAAAGTAATTGTACAAAAAGATTTTGACGGTTTTCTAAATCTAGAAAGGGTTCTACTTAAGAGTAATTATTCTCTGCATCCGGAACACCACGTGGCACTGCTAGGTGGTGTTCTTAGCCAATCATATAACTCAATTTTCTGTGGCCAACAGGGGGTGGAAAAAAAAGTAGGGGTAAATAAATAGACCAATCAGAAATAAGATAAAAACACTTGGACCAATAGTATTAGAGGGGACCAAATGCCACGAAGTGCTCCGGGTACAGTTTATAATTTCCCCTTAAGTGTTTTCACCTTTAGCCTTCAAAAGAACTTCCGTAAGCTTTTGACAAGTTTCTTCGAAATTTTTGACAAGTCAAGTTTCTGTTATGTTTTTCAAACAAAAAATCTTAGTGACCTTTTTTTAAATCCCAAGATTTCGAATGGGTTTTGAAATATGTGAAACTAGGATGGGAAGAAGTGTACTCCAAGTTAGTTAAGTGCAACAGAAGGATCAACAAAGAGCGTAAACCAGATCAGATAATCATGTTTAAGGTTAGATAGCGAGTCTCAGTTCAACCAAGTCTTGAACTTTGGAGCTAAGGACTTCTTCTGGACTTCTATATCAGCATGGGATCGTGGAACCTAATGGAGCTTCAACTGCAGATTTGTCACAAGCGACGAGCGTGTTCGGTTCGATCACCAAGAAGACATTGCCTTCTCTTGCGGACGCCTTATATTTACTTGTTAGGACGCAGTAACAAGTCGGAGAGTTATCTCATCAACGGAGTCCAACGGACGGACTTTCGAGGGCATACTCATCAACGTTGTGACATCAAGAGCGAGGATTAGTGACAATAGATTTTGAGCATCATTTCACGGAAACATGGCAAGAAGACTTCATTCGAGATATCGAGTTCCTAGAAAGCTTGACGACGAGATCGTTACGAGACATCTAAAGATGGGAGTTCGACAATAGGATCGATCTGGCTCTTCGTCTGTGGATCTTCGATGATGGTACGTCGTTCGTGATTCTTCATTTTGCTAATAGAAAACTCTATTATGTGTACATGTATGACATTACTATTTTTAGCATAGAGGCTTGGATTCCGACAAAAAAAAATATAAATCTTTCCATGGTGAAGGATGAGAATACTAAGAGCAACTTCACCCATTGGGTTGAATTGTTGAAGTGACCTGGGTTACTTTGGGTCACTGCCACTAGGCAGCAGTTTCCACCCGTCAAAAATGTGACTTCGCTGCCACGTGACAATGACTGTTTATTGAATTTTAATAAAACATTTTTACGTGTGAATAATAATTTTGGTCGTAAATAAATAGCAATTAAATAAACAATATGACTTCTTGAGATTAATTATAAACATCAGGTAGGTGAGAGGACAGGGAGAAGCTCCGCAATTTATGGAGCGACTCTCTGGTACTGCATCCCTAGGGTTTGCGAGGAGGCGACGGGATCCTTTGGTCCCTGATTTATTGTCTGCAACTTCGTCATCACCGATTTGCTGGTGAAGGATCGATCTGTGGGTGCTGGTGTTCAGTGGAGATGGTGGTTTGGATCTGGTCTGAGTGTTTCAGATCGGTTTCGATGCTACTTTCCAAGGGCGGCGAGGTCTTCTCTGCTTCGGATCTGTCCAATTTCCGGCAGAAGCGTCGTCGCAAGGCGGCTTCCAAGGACGGCGTCGGGAGGTTGGGGGTTGGGGTTTCGACTTTCTTCTCCAGTTGGCTGCGCTACTTTGTGGACTCGGGATGATGTTTTCTATGCAATGGGGTCAAGGCCGCCCTCCAGATGCCGGCGCCGGTAGCAAGCCGGAAGTTTGGGTGCCCTTAGCTTTTGGGCCTGGATTCAGGGGTTTTAGGCTCATGTTCTTAGGGTTGGGCCTAGTTTGGTCTGGTCTTTTCTGGGCTAGACGAGGTAGGTTGAATGCCTATGAGGCTTTCAGATCCTTTCAATAAGTTGGATGATTCTGACAGTTCTGATTTATTAATCGCAATACCTATTTTAGGGTATACAATATTAAGATGACTTATGTCATATAGGTTGTTTTGCATAGCTCTCTTCTTGTTTATGTTGTATTCTTAAAATTCGGTGATCAATAAAATAACTTATCGTCATTCTTCAAAAAAAAAAAATGAAATTAGTTATAGTATTATAAACTTACAGAATAAAATTCATTCAAATAAAAAATCACAAAACATAAACTTAGAGAAATTGGTAAGAAAATAAAAGAATATATTATAGAAGAGAATAGTCTAATATAAAAACAAAAAATTTATTTAAAGACATAAAAACATACATCGATATTAAAACTTAATAAAAAAAAAATCATAATTTTTCAGCAATGGGAATCGATAATGTGTAAAATAGGTGTTACATCCCATTAAATACTTTTTCCATTTTTCCTCTACCGTTATACCAAAAATAATGGTGATTAATTATAGGAGAATTCTGGAATGCACCCAAGGGTTCCAACACCCAGATATCCCCTTACGGTTTTGCACTGTCCCCTTGGTATTCTGTTAAGTAGTTGGTTTGTAGTTGTTAAGTACGTATATACGGTATCCTAGGTTTTACTATGTACATGGAGCACTGAAACTTAGATACTAAGAAGTCGCAACTAGGAGGTGCCTTTCCTCCTCGTCCGACTGCACCGCGACGCCAGTGCCGGCTTCAGGCCGTAATAGCGTCTGCAAGGTGTGGTCGGACGAGACTCCCTGGTCAGTGCAAGGTGGCGGAAGATCTCAGGTGATGTCGTTGAGGCGATGTTGTATTTTGGACGGTGGGGTGGCCACGAACCGGCTCAGGAGGGTGATCATGAATCGGCTCAGGAGGATGATCTCAGGGCTGGGTCCTCGATGGTTTATGTCGGCAACCTGTGGCGGCCGGAGGGTGTTCATGCTCGCCAAGTAACAAGGCTTGTTTGCTCGGTTTGACGGGTTGAAGACGAAGACGATCTTGGTGGCTTTCGGTATCGCTTATGGTCTAGGGTTTGTGGGTGTCCGTTCGGCGGTTGGTGGGGAGCAGACGAAGGCTGTCGAGGTCTGGTACGGTGCCGGTGGAGCTGTGGTAGCCGGGTGGTGGAGCGTAAAGCAGCGGCGGCTTGGTGAGGTCAAGCCCTAAACTTAAATACATCTGCGTATTTACCTGCACAGTTTTACTCTCATCCCTAAATACTAACCCCGTATTTATCCAAGCCCTAAACTTAACGAATACTCTCTCCGTTTGCACGTGTTGCCTTTGTCTCACCGACACATGTCCAGACATGTGGGTGTTGGACCCCGTGGGTACATTCTAGACGTCTCCTTATATTATAAACCATGGGATTCAACTTTTGATTGAATTTTGACAAAAAAAAAAAAACTTTTGATTGAATAGAACGGTCTAGATTAGTGGGCCGTTGGCATTGAATTGTTGAAAGGGCGAAGGAGACGGCGACACGTGGCACAAACCCCAGCCATCTTTGGCATGTCACGACAAAAGCGTGGGAGGACGCTCCATGTCTGGCCTGCTATTCGTTCGTATCTTCGACGCGCTTCAGCTGGGAGTGAAGTTTTGTTCACGTCAGGCTGATGTCACCCATGTGGGTGGGCTCAGCTGATGTGGTTTGAAGTAACTTGGGTAGGATTTCTCATACAATGTGGATCACTTCTCTCCCCAACAATCCAACCCTGGATTGAAAGATGAAAAACAAACATATCAAACAACTTATATGCACACAATACAAAATGATTGTTTGATATGTTTGTTTTGGAATGATTGTGTATTTGATGAATTACATGTTTAAAGTATATGTTATAAATCTATGCACATTTATTAAAGTCATTTGAAAAATAAGGGTGGTGAAGGATATTTGAAATTGATCTTTTGCGTAGTTAAGTCCATAACCTGATGCCCGTGTGAATGCGCAAGAATGACACAAGTAATATAGGTGAAAGGGAGAGATTGGTGAAAGGGGAATGAATAAGATGACTAGCAAAAGAGGGCTAGGGATTGGTTTTGGTGAAGTTGTTCATATAGTTGAGTATGCTGAGTCACCTTCTAGGTAAAATACATGGTATGAGACATGTAGGCTAAGTTTATTCTTCTATCTGGATTAACCGGAGTAGAACATCCATTTATACATATCATATGATGATTGTTTTGTTATCTTTTGTTTGGAGAGGATTAGCTCCCTACTGAGCCGCAGGTTGAGCTCACCCCTTAACAGATTTTGCAGATACTGTAAAGGATGAAGTTCGTTTTGTGTAAACTTTATCAAGTAGGGAGTGAAGTTGGTGTTTTCTTTATGTTGTTTGGAATAAATAGTGAGTACTAGTGTACTATGTAAAACTGTTGTTATGTAATATATGCTTCCGCTGAAATTGTGAGATTTTGGAATCTAGTAGTTCAATTTTATTTTATTTTCTATGTCATATTTTGGTTATAGAAACTCGATTCTATAATTAAGATGTGATTCACACCTTAACTCGAGGTTAGGGATTAATCCGGGTCGGGGTGTGACATGACACCTGTTATATTTTTACTGAGGTGGACAAAGGTGGACATTGCCAAAAAGACGAAGAAAAAATGAAATTGGAAGTAGACCTCGGACCATTTTGTTCAGTGGTAAAATGACCATTTTGCTCTTCTTGTCACGGCTAATCACGGTATTACCATCGAAAGTTGAGTGAGGTTTCGTTCATAAGAGTTAGAAAAGACTATTTTGTTCTTCATTTAGAGCATGATTAAAACTTTGAGATACCATTGTATACAAACACTTCCCGCTACTGGGTCGACGCGGCATTTACTGCTAGTAAATTTTGAAGTTTAACATTTGAACCAAATAATAAAACAAAACACATGCAATTGCATCTATTCACTACGCCGATTTCGCAATCATCCGACAGGTATCAGACGACAGAAGTCGTTTTTACTGTCGTCTGATTAATTTTTACGACAGACATTTAAAACTCTGTCGTCTGAATGTAGCAACACGCAGATAATTAAAACTAGCGTGTTAATGAGACGAGAATCATCTGTCATCTTTAAAACAAGGGAATTTGTTTCTCATACCGTCTTTTTAAAGACGACAGAAAACTGACGTATTTGAGAGACAAATTTAATGATATCGATCTAGCATAGTTTTTTGACACTTGAAGCTTATTCTCATTAACTACCCCTGATATCGATCTAGCAGCTGGCTCACTCTTTTTCTCATTCAATTCTCTCTAGCAGCCTCACTCTTAATCTCTCTTTCGATCCGAACACCCAGCTCCTCACTCTTTCTCTTTGAAAGATGAATACCGATCTCAACACCCTCCATCCCCCGCCATAGATTGATGCGAAACTTCTTTCTAGGGTTTTCTGCTATTTCCTGGTAAGTTTCTTTATGCGAAATTTTGGATTTTAGGTTTCGCTGGGTTGGGTTTTGCTTGGTTGATATAAAGTTTTGCTTGGATTTCCCTGATTTATGGTTTGCCCAAATTTGTGTGTCTGTCAATTTGTTCGGATTGTTCAATGTTGGGATTTTGCCTTGAGTCTCTTGGTTCGAACTGAATCATGCAGTCTCTTAACTAATATAATAGTTGGTCTCTTAACTTGGTAGGTATATTGGTGAGGAGAGGGATTGATCGAACAAGGCTGCATACCTGCGCATTTTGGCTTAATCGGTGAGTTTGAATGATCATGTTGAGTTTGGTAGATAAATGCATTTGTGGATGTCTTAATTCTTGTTGTCTGTGTATCTATATCTGTGAATTTATGTGGTAATGTGTTGTGCAAATGAGCTATATATAGATAATAGATGTAAACTGGTTTGAATTTTTTATTTTTTTTTCTAAATGCAAGTGAGCCATATATATGTGGATTCATGAACTGACAAATGTGCTTGGGAAATGCATATATATATATATATATATATATATATATATATATATATATGTCTTAATGTGTTTGAGAAATTGTTTTAGTATGAAGTTGTTTATGTATGTACCTACAAATAGTTTTAATATATATAGCTAATAATTTTTTTCTGGTTTATAGAATATGGATAAAACATGGATGAAGGCTGATATATATATATATATATATATATATATATATATATATATGTCTTAATGTGTTTGAGAAATTGTTTTAGTATGAAGTTGTTTATGTATGTACCTACAAATAGTTTTAATATATATAGCTAATAATTTTTTTCTGGTTTATAGAATATGGATAAAACATGGATGAAGGCTGATAGGAGATCACTACAATTCGACTTAGGATTTAACCTGTTTCTTAAGGTTGCATTGGATAATGCTAAGAACCCCAATAATATACCTTGCCCTTGCTTAAAGTGTTGTAACAACCGATTTGGTAATATACAGTTCATTAAGGATCATGTCTATTTCAATGGTATAATGGAAAACTATACTCGTTGGAAATGGCATGGAGAATGTTCGTATGCTGCCGGACATTGTTTGAGTGAGGGTTCTGAAACAGTAGAGCAGATTCCTGATTTAGGAGGAAATGAAGATGTAGGTGTGCTCAGTGATAAAAGATCACGATATTTCGCTAGACTCGAATGAGTTTATGCAGTTCGTAGAGGATGGAGATAAGCCTCTATATCCTGATTGTACCAAGTCAACCAAGATGAATGGTTTGGTACAAACATTCAATCTGAAAGCAAAACACGGATTGTCCGATTCTTGCTATACAGACATTTTAATATTGTTCCATACCCTGCTTCCTGATGGGAACGAAGTACCAGGGTCCGTCAATTTGGCTAAGAAAACTCTACCTGGGTCCGTCAATTTGGCTAAGAAAACTCTTTCCGCATTAAGGATGAAGTACGAGAAGATTGATGCTTGTCCAAATGACTGCATCTTGTATAGAGACCATGTGAATAGGGTTGATTTTAACACTATGGAGCGGGACAGTAAGAGATCAGTTCAAAACAGTGGCGTCTTTTTGGTTGCCGATGCAATGCAAGTTGCTAGTGCAAAGGATAAAAGGCCTACAACGGTGGACATGGACTTTTACGGCCGGATCCAACAGATTTGGGAGGTGGACTACTACAAGTTTAGGGTACCAATATTCTTGTGTGATTGGGTGGAGTCATCTAGGGGTGTCAAAGTGGACGAACTTGGGTTTACTTTGGTTAAACTGGATAGGATAGGGCATTTAAATGATCCATTTGTCTTGGCTACCCATGTGAAACAAATTTTTTACATAGAAGACCCCCTTGATGCTGAATGGTCAGTGATAGTAAGGTGCCCGGATAAAGACTTTAAAGGTGGTGGTGGTGGTGATGATGATGATGATGATGAAGTTGCTACTGCTGATGATGATTATTATGATGAGGATGACAATATTGTAGTGGAGCAGCATCCATATATTCCCATAATGCCACCGGTTGAGAGCTTTGACGATGTAGTTGGTGATGAGCCTAGCTCATACGCTAGACCTGGAGATGAAGGAATCTGGGTTGATAAGTGACATTATGGTCGACATTTGTAGTTGGACTTTGGCATTATGATTATATGATCCATTTAGCTATTTTTTGTTTGTATTTAGCGGGATGATCATATATTTGTAGTTGGTGCATGTTTAATTTGTAGTTGTATTGGATTCTGGATTTATGTATTCATTTCATGTTTAACTATTGGTTGCGTTATATGTTATTTGACTTTGCTTGCACTCTTACATATAAATTCATGTTTTATGACAGTTAAAATGTAACTAACTAGTTTTTGTTTATTTATTTCAGATAAAAGATGAGACCGTCTACTTCAGGAACTGAACGTGCGAGAGCCGTAGCATTAAGAATGAAGGCTGTGGCCATGAAAAGATCAAGATCTAAGTATGCATCCCCCGTTAAGTCCTCATCCCAACATCCCTCCCCCGTTAAGACTGCATCAAAGGCTGCCTCCCCAAAGAAGCGTACGAGTCCCTCCCCAAAGAAGCATAAAGCTGGATCAGATGGTGCCTCCCTGAAGAAGCGTAAGGGTGGATCAAGAGCAAGAAAAACTGCCTCCCCAAAGAAGCGTACATCAAGGAGGCTGAATGTGACCAAGTCTGTGAGCAAGTCATCAAACAACTCTCAACAAGCTCAAAGTGATGATGCTGCTCAAGAGGAGGAAAACTTAACCGGTGGGTTGAAGCTGCTCAAGCGTGGAATGGTAACCATGGCTCAGGTTACCACCACAGTTATCTGTGGACAGCGGATAGTCGTCCAGTTAACTGCAAAGGGTGAACCAATTGGTAAGGAGGCTGGAAACATGCAGTCCTTCATTGAAGTATTGGCACGTACAAAGATCCCAATCTCAATCCCTGATTGGAGAGACGTAGATGAGGATGAAAAGCAAAAGATTTGGGAATCTGTACAGGTAATTGACTAGTTGTATTTATATATGTTTGCTAACTTCAAATGAGTAGTTTAATTTTGTAAGTGTGTTACTTACAACAAAAGTCGTGTTTGTGTAGGAAGCTTTTGTTGTGCCTAAAAAGCTTAGGAAGAGTGTAATTGTATCTGCAACAACTAAATGGAGAGATTTCAAAAGCAGGTTGACAACAAAGTACATCATGCGTTACATGAATGACCAGGATCTCCTAGAATTTCCTCCAGACGATTACCGATTCATAACAAAGGATGTTTGGCAAGAGTTTGTCGCCGATAGGCTTTCAGCTGGCTTTCAGGTTTGTGGGTGTAGGTCTTAGTTATTTTGGTTTTGGCACTAATTAATTTTGCTGAAGTATCATTTGAGCGGTTACGTAATTTAAGCTTGGCTTAATTTGCAGGAACTACACAATGAACAAGTTGAAAAGCGAAAGAAAAACAAATACAATCATCGTCTGTCACGCAAAGGATATTGTGGAATGAGGTTAGAAATGGTTAGTTTTTTTTGATAAACTCACTAAATTTATCGAAAAGAGTTCAGTTTCAAATGCTTCTTGCTTTTTACTTACTATGTGTTTATCTGTCTTAGGCTGCAACTTTGTCCCCAAAAGAACTTGAGGAACTCGGTAGATACATCTACTGGATCAAGGCAAGGCAAGACAAAGATGGGAAATTCTTAGATGTTGCAGTGGAGGAAGCAGTTGAACGAATTGTACGTATTTATAAGAAAACAAGTTAATTATATTAGAATTTACACCATGACAAGTACATTGATTTCATTGTTATCAGCAGTTTAATTTAAATTTTGACTGGTTGGTGTAGGTGAACCTACAGAAGATGGAGGCTGAAGAGAAATTCAAGTCGCAAGGGACCAAGGATGTTTTAACTGAAGCATTGGGTAATTCGGAGCATAGAGGTAGGGTTAGAGGGGTTGGTGGAAATGTGAAACCTGAGACTTATTTCGACTTGCCAAGGCGACAAAGGGGGAGGAAGAAGGTGTCGGAGGAGGAGAGAGAGAGTCTATTTGCTAAAGAAAAAGCAAAGTGGGAGGAGGAAATGAAGAAAAAACAGGTTGAGGTACTTGCTGAGGCTGAAGCTAAGTGGGAGAAGAAGTTTGCGATGCTAGAAGCAAAGCTTGAAGGAAAGTTATTGGCTTCTGAATCCCCACAAACTGTTACAGCGGTTAATAATGACGTTGGTTCAAGACAAGGGAGTTGTTCTAGGCCTTGGGAGCGGGGTAACCATCCTGGTTGTCAAGCTGTGAAGAAGAGGTTGGTTTTAGGCGGCTGCACTAATGGTAAAGATGCTGCTGAGGAAGAGCTGCAGCCTGCTGATGGTAAAGAGGCTGTTTTGGAAAATGAGCAGCCCGCTGATGGAAGGGATGGGTCAATATTGGAAGATGTCACTGCACCAAAGGAATCAACCAATGCTGAAGAGGTAAATATTAAACTTGACTGTTTCATTTTTAGAGATTGATATAGTTTTTAGGATATATAACTGTATACCATTAATTTGTTAATGGTGTAGGTTCAAAAAGGTCAGCTTGATTGCAAATTGGCCGTTGACACGGTGGAAAACATTGTAGCTTTTGGACGTATTGTTGATGGAGACCTTGATCCAAACAAGCAAACAATCCATGGCGTTCCTTTGGGAGCTGAAAATGTTCGAGTCTCTATTGTTGTTCCAATCATTGGTCATCATTTGCTGTTGTATCCTATAAAAGATGAGATAATGACTGTGAAGGATGCCCTTGGGTCTATAGTTGCTTGGCCAAGGAATCTTGTTATTGAGGTTGCAGTTGACGTGGAGGTAGTCCTTAACTGCTTTTAGTTGTTTATGATAATTTTAGAAATATGGTTTAATCATACTTCTTGCTTAATAAAGTTTTATAAGACAAATATGCAGGACAAAGCAAAACCAAAGACTATAGTTACTACGAGGAGACGGACGAGACAACAAGCATCGCCAAAGGATCTTGATGATGAAGATTTGGAACACCTGCCACCGAATCTCCCGCGGCAATTACTGACCTTGTGCACTTGGGCAAATACTGAATTACGTAATAGAGCCACCATCTTCACAACTTTTCCTGCTGAAATATTTGGTCATCCAACAAAGGCAGTTATCTTTAGAAAGGACGTTTATGCCATGGCACACATGACAGAACTAACATCCAGCTGCATCATATTTTACATTAGGTAATTAATGTAACACATTAGGACATAGCTGTTAAATTTTTTAACATGTTTCTTATTTGCTATTTCTAAGTCTGCTTTCATGTTGTCAATATATATGTCTATGTAGCTACCTCAATGAGGTTTTGAAGAAGTCCCAGATGACTGACATGGTTGGCTTCGTCGACCCCAATCACACTGGTGCACTTAGATGTGGAACTCCAATTGAACGCTCTAAGAATTTAATGAATCATTTCAAAGATGGGACCAACGACCAGATTTATTTGGTGCCTCATAACTCAGGGTATGCATTAGATATGTAATGGAAAAATATATACATGTATAAACTACTTTATGAGACTGATAAATTCTGTTTTGTTTGTGGCATATATACAGTAATCATTGGACCTTATCGGTAGTGGATCCGCACCGAAAGAAGGTTTACTGGTTGGATCCGTTAAAGAGGCGACTATCAGCTACTAGTGAATGGCAAGATGTTGTGGACAAGTAAGTTTTGTGGACTATAAAAATCCCTTTTAATTTTTTGTGAAATGATGTTGTGGACAATATATATACATGATATTAATGAGTTCTTTAGTCTAAAATGATGAGTGTCTGAGTTGTTAACTTTTGGTTATGAATGAGATACTACAGAATGAATATATTTGTGCCTAAGCTGTTAGCTCTGCGTTATATGTATGAGATATTATAGGCCAAATAGCTTATAGATCAATTCGCTACGTTTTCACCTTATGCTGTTAAACCTGATCAGAGAAACCACTACCACCTTTCAAGTCTTTTTTCAGCCAATTCTCCTCTCAGGATTGTCATTATGTAAGTTCATTATGTTGCAAAGCTGCCTAGAAATTTAAAACCCGTTGTAGATAATACTTGTATACATGACATAACATGCCAAATTATAATCCTATTTCCATACCTAACATGGTGTACAAAGGTATATTTTTTCTTTCTTATTCTTAATCTTCTACAGAAGAATACAATACAATTCTCAATAGTTGTTCACAAGTTCACATGACCCATTAAAACTACTTGTTCCTTGTGACCCTTTTATAATAGTCACCGTTAATGACCTTGTACCATTTCCACGCGGTTAATGAGTTTACATATGTTTTATGTTCTGTTGGCAACCTTGAAGTGGCATCAAGTTCTACTATGCACAGAAGATGAAGAAATCTTCAAGAGTATCAGTTGAATGGATCCCTCTTCTTGTAAGTGTTGTAACATGTTCCATTTGATTCTCAATCAAGCTTTGCACACTAAATGATTCTAATTTGTGCTGATTATTTTTTGCAGGGCATTCCAAAGCAAAAAGATGGAAAGACTTGTGCATATTTGGTCATGCGTTACATGAAGGATATTATTGCAGATAAGGATTTGGAGTTTGCTACTACTGTATGTGCTTTTGATGCTAAAGTATTTATATTAGACTTCATTTACATGTTTGACTTCAAGTTTTTCGTACCATAAGCTTAGTGGTTGCTTTATATTTGCAGTGGAAAACTAAGCACGGTCTGCGTTATACACCGGAGCAAATTGATGAAGTTCGGGCTGAATGGGCAAAACAAGTTCTGATGTTTAAGGTTTAGGGTATGTAACTAACATTGCTAGGAGCAGACTCGTTGATTTTTTGTGCAAGTTGAACTCATTGTATATGCATGCATATATAGGGCTGCTAGTTAGGTAAGCGGTTTTCAACTAACAATATATGATCGACTTTTGGTTTTTATATATGATGGATCATTTTAGCACTCTAGCTGGCTAGCATGTTAGTTACTTTGGAGCTAGGTTTCTGATACCTGTTTTAGCTAGCTTGTTGTAAACAATATGGAACTATAGCTGTGATCATAGTGGCTTTTGTTGTGAACAATATGGAACTAGCTATGGTTCTGCTATGATTTGAAGGATGATGTTGAATTGGTTACCATGATGATATTATATATGTGGCTTTAATTTATTGGTTTCCAGGTTTTCTTGTATGGTTTTTTGTGCTCATGAATAGGTTTATATAAATACAATTTGAAAGAAAGGTCTATATGTAATATCAGCATCACAGATGACAGCTGAAACCAAATCAAATTTGTTGTCGTCATACAGAAGAAGAGTCGATCATAATGTCATTGTTCACAACATCAGACGACATAGTATTGTCGTTCATAACAATTCAAACGACAGACAAAATAACTTGTTACACAATTAATCGACATATAATTGTCTTCTGATATTGATACTGACGATAGATGAGTAAACACATTTGTCGTATTAACGTATACAAAAAAGAGCTATCTGTTGTCTGAATCGTCAAACCCCACAAACTAAATATTTATACGACAAAAATGTGACTTATAATCTGATCTCAAACAAGAGACATGTGCAGAGTTCTGAGGTTTTAAACTATTATAACGACAGAAAAGCATAGTAGTACTAGAATACAGACGACGGATAAATTAAGAGGGTAGATAAAAAAACCATTTCAACGTCATATAAGTGACGTTAGAATAAATTGGAGACAACAGACGAATGCAATTATTTGCTGATTAATTCTTCTTTCAACAACAGAGAACTATCGTTGTAACGATTTCTAACGACAGATTCATTTTTTGTGTTACGAACCTGGATTCATAAAGACGACATACAGTATGTCGTATAACTTTCCTCAGACGACAGATTATGCCTGTCGACTGAATCGTTATCAGATGGCAACTCGATAGACGACACGCAAAAAAGTAATCAGACGACGGGCATTGCCGGTCGTCTGAAGGCAAAATTGGCATAGTGAACGGATCTCTCTTTACAGCAAAGACTTTGACTAATCATGGGAGTATATGTAGGCCTCACTAGTTATAGAGTGCCTAAGCCGATTGATGGAAAATCATCATTAATACAGTCATCGAGTACCTTTTCGAGACCGTGTCTTCCCAAGATCTTTTTCTTTGCATGTTAATACATATTGGCATCTCTTGATCCATCAATAGTACATGTAAATCCGGAATGAAACACGCAAAGGCATAATTCACCATATCCCTTCCAAATCAAGTAGTTACTTAGTGTGCATTTCAACCTCTCTTGCAAACGCACGCTCCTGTGGTCTGGAGCCACTTGATTTGGGTGAATGAAGTTCGTTTAAAACCTTCATGTATATCTCTGATCCCGTAGAGATATTATTATGACCACATTCATAAGTTGCATGTTCAGTTATTCGGAAACTACCAAACTGACAAAGTAGTGGATAGGGTTTAGCTTGCGGTGTCGGCATCACCTGCCCAAGGACCTATCTCTTTGTTAATGCTGAATCGCATCTTTCCATTAGGCCAATCATCTAAGTTGATATCCATCAATGAAGGGTGGTTCGATAGTAGACTCATTATCCCACGTCCTCATGTATATTAGTGTAATACTTGTAGAGATCTCTATATGGATTGGATTTGACATTGAGGCGTCCCCCAACGATAATCACAATTCAGACTTCATGAGACGGATTTGAGTATCACTGATCAATGGATCAGGTTGTGCCAAGCTCGCTTTCTTCCTAGTGCGAGAAAGTATCGAACCTAAGGGTCTCCCTCCTTTTGAGGAGCCACACGGCCTTGTGACATAAATTTTGCCACTATATGGCGTCACCATATCACCATCCATGGTGATGGCGTCAAGACCAACTCCATTTGGTCACGCCATGTCCTCTTGATAGGACATCAATTCTTGCAGACATATTTGCAGCATGTGATCTCGTCACTTTAACAGTTTAAGCATTTGGGATCAACATGAGACTTAGTGGGGACAAACCACGACAATCTACGTCGTTCCACTTGAACATTTGTGTTCTTATCTCCCCCTAACGGCGGGAATATTGTCTAATCAAAGTGATAATCCGCAATTTAGCGGTGAATGAGATCGCCTGACAAGGTTTCTACATAAGCGGATTATAGGTGGAGGTTCATATCCAACCTAAACTTATTCATCTCAAATGACCCATCATTGTGCGTAGTGGCATTGTGATTTGGCACCTAGAAATAACATCTAGCCAAGCTCAAGGATTGGAGATCCGTTTCAATCCTGCCAAGCTCAAGGATTGCAATTTCGTGTCAATCCTCGTACACAGTCACGAGCTGTAGTACAAAAATATTCAATGATGGTGGGTCGTAGATAAATAGTAAAGTTGCATGCAAATATTGCATAGCCCCAAGACGCAATAGAAAGATTGGTGCGCATCAATAATGTTCAAGCGACAAGCAAAAGTTGCTTGGTTGTAGCCTCGGTGAGACCATACTGCATGTGAACATGGGGTACATGACACTTCAACTTATATCTCGATAAACTTCTTTAAAGAATGGGTAGTGAGCCCGTAGAAGTATAAGCAGCATAAGCAGTAGATAATAGTGTAAAACGTGACCAGTGTGTTAACACTTCAACCAACACCATAAAACATAAAAAGGTGTCCGCAAGTTGGTTGTATCTATCTACATAGTTTGATGTAAGAATAGAATGTTCACTTTTGTGTCATTTAGCGTAGGAGGGTTTCACTCCAAATTTAGCTAAATAATAGGCTTTCAAAACGAGTAATGAGAAGTGCAGGGGGCCAATGAGACATCGAGGAAAGACCGGTGCACCTCAATTGCTTGAGGGATTGACCGGACGGCCTCCAGGAAGTTGGAGTCGTGTTCGGGTGACGTCAATGTCCCCCAGGTGCCGCCATGTACAACCATGGCGTCACCATCATGCTTCATGGAGAAGCTAGATCCCGAAGGTCTTCGTTTTGAGTGGAAAAATGGATGTCCATGAGAATTTCTCAAAATTTGGATCATTATATCTCTTCCAAGATGACTAATTTGGTCAAACCAAAGCCTATATGAGTCGGTGTCCCAAATATCATGTTTGGCGACAACATGTGATTCGATATTCGAATCATAGTGACATACAATTCACTAGATTGACTCATAAACTTCTCTAAGATGTATTGCAGTCCGCATTCATGAGAAGGTATACACAAAAGAACTCTTGTTCATTCTCACAATGTGTTTACAAATGAAAATCATTACCAGGAATGTCTTTAAAGCTCAACATGGTTCGGTTGCCTCTCAATGCATAGAAGGCATCTGTGACGTTGATTATGGTGCCATGAGGCATCAAGATTTAAGTTAAATCGTGTCTCTGAATGACCGGTATGATTTAATCATTGTAGTCACAGAAGATTTACAATGCACTAAATCCAAAGATAATTGCTGGTTCCTTAGAATGTTGTAGGAAGTTCCACTATCTGCGAGGTACTGATTGTCTCTGTGAGACATATCTACAAAAATGGTAGATAGACAAATAAATAGTTCCACTTGAACCATTTAGAAGGATTGAAAGAAGCTACAAAAAGCTGCAATCCCGAAAGTGCATAAAAATTTCCGCGCAGAATGACCTTTGCACACTAAAACAGCCATACCTTCTTCATTAAAATAGATATGGATGAACCGCAAAAAGTTCTGAAAACTAGACTCGTATAGCTTTCCAATGATATAAAGCTCCCTATCTGGTTCATCTGGAGCTGTTCACAAAGATCAAACGAATTTGACTGTTTAGAAGCGACAGATTGCTGTTTTCGCAGAATTGGAATATGCAAAGCTTTGAAGCTTGCGGATGGCATGTGGGCATAAGCCGAAGCCAAAATGATGTGTATATGATCAAAATCAAGTCCTTTCGGTCTTTCCAAGGTAGTAAACTCCATGACTAGTTAGCAAAAGCTCCCTGACATGAACATAAACTAACTCAGAAGACCTAGAGGATTCGATCATGATAATGATTGTCCGGTTTTGATAAGTCTTCAACGTCTTTTGCAAGACGAAAATTGGTTTAATAGCATAGGGAGATCCAAAATCAAAAGCTTTCGGTAACTCCAAGTCAATATGAGCAGGCATGTCCGTGGAGGGTCGGTAGTGCGAGGCATACTTGAAACCACTATCTCCTTAATTTCGGACAATTCTAAGACATCACACTGAGCTTGGATGAGCCTAGTTGAACAATTGATGATAGAAAATCTGCTATAGGGTAGAAGACTTAACCGGAAACATGTTGGTGATCCTCCTTGGGGATGCAAGGCCGTGCGTCATCTTCACTTGGAAGAGACCAAAACGGCACAATCTAACCATGTAGATTATAAATATTTCATGCTTCTAAAGACGATGTAAAAATGTACATCTTGTTTGTAAATCAATACGAACCATAAGAGGAGAATAGTTTCATAACTTCGATAAAATTCTGAAACATTCATTATTGCTAATGTGAGTATATATCAAGGTCTCAAATAATAAAGGACTTCGATACGACATCTTATTACATATAGCTTAAAAAGAAAATCAATGTCTAGCCAATGACGTCAAAGTCAAAGGTAGCTAGAGCTGAATCAGAATCTTTGAAATCCGCGATCATGAGGATAACGTTATTGTCCTCATATTGATTTTCTGTACCTTTTTGTATGCATTCACAATTTGAGGATGAGTTTGACAATCTTGAACTAGTGATCCAGGGATCCAAACGGTTGCATTGTCCTAAGCGGGCGTGAGTAGTTTTGACAGATTGGTGTCTAGATCGAGAGTGTCGTCATTAAGGCCGGTGACACCTCCCCCTCTTTTCTAGACATCGGCGTGGCGTTTTCTGCCGTTGTCATGACCCATATTGTTGTCCCCACATTAGGGGACAATCCCAAATACGTTTATCGCATTAGCGTATATACAATCCCGTTTGTATGATCAAAATCAAGTCTCGTTGGTAATTCCAAACCAACTTGGAGTTATCCACTTGACTAATAACTCAAGGTGGTAATTCCAAAATCAAGTCTCGTCTCAAGGTAGTAAGCAATCCACTTGACTAATAACTCAACAAGTAGAGTTATATGAACGTTTCAAGAAACGCTCCATGAGCGCATTCCACAATACTTTGTGGTCATTACTTTTTGCACAGATTGCCATTGAAGGCTTTTGTCGATGTGGCGCTTCAAAGACTTTGAGCGCATGAGATGTGAAATCTCGGCATCTAGACTTGTTAGCCTGGGGGTCAAAACATGTGGTTTAATCCTTTCCAATGAAAGGTTCCACAGATACCAAGTGAAGATCCGCCTTAGGCATCTAGTACGTCAAAACTCAAATGAGCAGAATGTTACATTGCTCTTGCATACAAAACCAAGCTGTTATGAGACTCGATAGAAAGCTGTTATGAGACTCGATAGAAGTCACAAACAATGCTTTTAATGGTTTGTCCTTCGGATTGATCACACACAATCCGGAAAAGTCGCGAATTGATCAAACACAATTCGAAAAAAAGGCGTCGGATTGATCAAACACAATCCGGTGATAGGTCGGGGTTGATCATACACAACCCAAACAAGGAAACAAGAGTGATCAAACACACTCTTGACCCGCGAATAAAATTCCGGGATTTTTGATACTTGCACGCACAAAATCTCAAGCATAGAATGAAGATGGAGAAGGGAGGAAAAGATTTTATTCTCCCCGAGTTATTGAACTTGGAAAAGTTTAGGGTTTCAAAACATACCTTTCGAAACTTCAAACGCTTGAAAAAGTCAAAAATTGTAGTCGGAGGAAACCAAGAATCGTCGGCGGGATGTCAGACGGCGGCCGGGAAAACAGACGGCGGCGGCGCTCATTATGTGACAATTATTCTTTCTCTCCCATATCATTTCCTTCTCAATCAAATCCAAGTTTAGTAAACGCCTTCTTATTTGGGTTAATAGTCAATTATTCCACATTTTCATTAAATGAAGCTCGACCACATGACCAAAAGAACAGTCGGGTTGCAGAAAATAACTACTACAAAACATGCAAAAGCTAGCTAGACGTCGATGAATATGAATACACACGTTGTCCCATTCAAGACTCGTCAACTTGATCTACAAGCAGGAATTAGCTAGTTCTACTTCCAGACTTTGGTCCCAAAAGCTGCATGTTGGGTTCTGCACATTGCCAAATTGTTTGCCGGGTCAGTATTGCTTGTTTTTTTTCAACAAAGTTAAAGGGGTTAATTGCTTGGAAGATCCAACGGGATATTTCTTAACAAATCTTGAAAATCTTATACCGGGGAAAATGACCTTTACATTTAAAAGTCCCCGTAACTTGGAAAATTTGGTCAGGCCTACCTGACAAAGATATTAACAAGGAATCGAAGAAAAATGAAGCATGGGGATGGATAGACATATACTTAACTCACGCAGTCACGCAACAGTGAAAAAACAAATCCTTAGCCAAAGATCTAGGGTGTTACCGAGACTGAGTATTAATTAAGGTCAAGCAGTAGGCTGCAAAAAACCAAAAGTGGTGCTATTAAGTATTAACACATCATTTTTATTAATCACACACCCATCTATCTTTATTCTTTAGGTTACTTTATAATGAAAGATTGTCCTATTGAGTATTGACATAACATTTTTCTCTATTCACACACCCCATTAAATGAATAAAACATTTAAAATGGTGTGTGAATAGAGTAAAATAGTGTTTTAATAGCAACACCCAAAACAAAATATTCTAAATACCAAAGCATACCTGAGCCGCGGAGCCTCACCGTTAGGATTGATGAAACCCATAGGAGCAACGTACCCCAAAAACCTAATGATGGAATGAGACGAACAGAAAGTAAATTGTTGTTCGAATTCTGATTAAGGTGATCAAGACCAACCAAAGCTTATGTTAACATTGAACTGAGATAAATAGGTCGTCAGGTTGGTAATAGCATAATTAAGTTTGGAACTCGATCAAAAACTCATGGTAAGATCCTGTCAACACTAACTAAAGTATAAATCTCAAACAATTATTAACGGTTTAGAGGAATGAAGTGTTTTAACATGACTCAAGGGTCCCTAAAAGCTTGAATATATGGCAATGTGATAATTAAAACTACAAAAGAACATTTCATCAGCCATTTTATCTTTAAATTTATATTAGTTTTTGAATTAAATTCATTACCCCATTGTGGTTTAGAAGTGAATTCATGTTAGTCCTTAAACTTTCAATTTCATCAGATTACCCCCCGAGCTCTTGTTTTTCTGATAATTTAGCTTTTTGAATTAAATTTATTACCCCATTGTAGTTTAGAGGTGAATTCATGTTAGTCCTTAAACTTTTAATTTCATCAGATTACCCCCCGAGCTCTTGTTTTTCTAGTAATTTAGCTTCTCAACCCCCAAAACGTCATCACACGTCATCAAATTTCAACATCCCAATTGGACGGAGTATGAGTAATAGGAGACGGCAGACATAAAAACAAGAGCTCGGAGGGTAATCTGATGAAATTGAAAATTTAGAAACTAACATGAATTCACCTCTAAACCACAGTAGAGTAAACTAAATTTAATTCTTAGTTTTTTCTATAGTTTTAGTCAACGGTAGATAGCATATATATATCAGCAAACTTTAAAAACAAGATGTATATTTATATTTGTGATCACCAACCCCATACGAAGGATGTTGCAGGTGGTTTCATCAAGTGGGTTTCTTGGAAGATACGATATTAATAAAGAACTGAATATTCCTTAATTCTTAGTAATTAAAACCTAATGATGGAATGAGACGAACAGAAAGAATCAAACAGTTGAAAATGGCGGGATAAGGTCATAAGGACATAAGGTTATCTTTCAGAATCACTGTCGACACACTCAAGTCGTGAATAATTTTAATAATGAAAGTAATGAACCATTCAGCAAACTCTAATTGCAATGGTCATAGAAATCTGAGTTGAATTAGCCGTGTCATGGACTTTTGGTTCTCTCTTAAATTCTACTATATCAATGTGTAAGTGATCTGCATGAAACAGAAACTTGGTCAGGATAAAATAGAGAAGCATAGAGTGATGTAGGAATTTAGAAGACTTCTATGCTAGCTGTGGAATATTTCGACTCCTATTAATATATTGGCTACTAATTAAACTAGCTAGGAGACTGAGAAATCATAGAGAACGATTATCAACTACAAGTACCAAGTCAGTACCTGCTCCAAAGCATGTAAACACAAGTGAGGAATGGTATTTCAATAACTAATTAATTTTGATATCTTATCTTTGAATTAAAAGTGATTGTAACTAAACAATTTTAATCTTGAAAATGAGAGAGTTTGGACAGGTCCAAGTGATACAAAGCAATGCAATTGGAAGGTATATCCAAATTCATATAGAAAATATATAGTAAGTATTATTCTCAAGTGATATGTCCTTGTTAGACCAACTATTAGCTAGTCAATACATATTACATACGATTCTTCTATGCTTGAATGAGTCCAGAAAATGATCGTGTATATATGGCTGTATATATAACTTTTCTCTTATATAAAGATTAGTCGTAAAGAACTTTTGTGTGCCTCATAACCGAAGTTTAACGATGTTGCTTCCATTGAATAAGCAAATCCTCTTTGCGCTGCTGGGTGGTCTTTCTCTTATACTCCTAGTCCATGCCCAGGATGAAGATCAATCAGGTACCACATAGATATATTTGCCTTTTTATCGTTCATATTTTAAGCTAATGAATCAAGAGTAATATTGTTCTCTCTCTCTCTCTCTCTCTCTCTCTCTCTCTCTCTCTCTCTCTCTCTCGTATGATCAGGCTTCATCAGCATAGATTGCGGCCGAACTGAAAATTCCAGCTACACTGAAAAGACAACAGGAATCAACTACATTTCTGACACAGGCTTCGTAGACACAGGGGAAAGTAAGCTCGTTCTGCGTTATGTAAAAGATTTTTACCAACAGCCATACTGGGGTGTTAGGAGCTTTCCTGAAGGAATTAGGAACTGCTACAAGATCAATGTTACAACTGGGGACAAATATTTGATCAGAGTAAGCTTCGTGTATGGGAACTATGATGGCAAAGGTAAGCTACCAACATTCCTCCTTTATCTGGGAACAAACTTGTGGGATTCAGTGAAGGTGCAGAACGAATCCTACGTCATAAACAAGGAGCTCATCCATGTCGCTCCCCGAAATTATATTCATGTTTGTCTGGTGAATAATGGCTCCGGAGTTCCGTTTATATCAGCAATAGAATTAAGGCCGTTGAACGTTACATCTTATCCAACACAAATTGGGTCCTTGGCACTCAACTGGAGGCTTGACATTGGACAAACAGGACCTGATCTAAAATATTATAGGTGAGTCCGAATACGAATATGTTCAGCTTGCCATGCATATTCTTGAATAGGTTAAGCTAATGAAACCATTATATGTTCATCTCTATTGTTTCTAGGTATCCGAAGGATATTCACGATCGCTTTTGGGATCCCTATGAGGATGTTGACAATGAGTGGTTTACACTGAATACTTCATCCACCGTCGACTTTGACAACCACAATCTCTACGAACCAGCATCGGTTGTCATGAGCACAGCGGCCACAGCAAAAAATGCAACTGATCCCTTGATATTATGGTGGGATCCTCCTGTTGATGCAAATGATACAGAATATTATGTTTACATGCACTTTGCAGAACTTGAAAAGCTCCAACCCAACGAGTCTAGATGGCAGTACATTACTAACAATGGAGAGCCCTATATGAAGTCATTCGCTCCTGGATACTTGTACACGAACACTATTTTCAACAGATTCCCTTTAAGAGGAAGTCAGAACTTCTCAATCATCAAGGCTGAAAACTCTACCCTTCCACCTAGTATCAATGGACTTGAGATTTACACACTCAAAGAATTCCTAGAACTAGAAACAAACCAAGACGATGGTGAGTAATTCTAGCTTCCGAGTATATTACCTATTAATTAAGAAAATGGATTAATTACCTATTAATTAATTACATTTTTAGCACTATATCCTGACCTGACTTTATAGTACATAGTAAAATTAGCTCTCATATATGTATATGGAATTCAATTTAGTGACACTTCTTTTGTTTACTGCAAAATATATCAGTTGAATCAATCATAAACATCAAGTCAGCTTATGAAATTACAAAGAATTGGCAAGGAGATCCATGTCTCCCACTAAACTACTCGTGGGAAGGCATAAAATGTAACTATCCCCAAAGTGACTCCCCAAGAATCATTTCCTTGTAAGTATATATCTCTGTTCGATTACAAAATATTCAAGTTCACAAGATATAGTGATCAAATAAGTAATCGAACATGCATGCAATCTGCAGGGACTTGTCTTCGAGTGGATTAACAGGAGAGATTTCTCCTTCAATATCAAATCTCGCAATGATAAAAACATTGTAAGTGTTGTGCGCGCGTGCGTGTTTTTGTATCTGACCAACATATATGACAATATAAATACCATAAGGTTAAAATTTTAAATTCTATTTTCTCAACGCGGCTAACAGATGAAATCATTTCAGGGATTTATCAAACAACAACTTGACAGGACCAATTCCAGACTTTTTGTCTCAATTGCGCGATTTAAATATCCTGTAAGTTACAAATCAGAATTAATAGACGTAATTAAGTTGCAAATAAATATTAATCCTTCGCTTGCAAGCATGCATGGTATAAATTTATATATAGTGCTTGATTTAATTACCTTTGTAGGAACCTGGAGAATAACAAGTTCACAGGCTCACTTCCGCTAGGACTCACTGAAAAAATAAACAATGACCTTTTAACAATAAGGTGTGTTTTCTTGCCGGTTTATGTTTTACAGCTTCGAGTGATTAATGCTTGCAGCTGCAGATACATATATCATCATGTTTATCACTTTTCTTTTATGTATATTTGTTTGTTAGATGCATGATCATTCTCGTACAAATACGTACATATTATTGGAAAATTAATTATGAATCTAATATAATTGAAGAATTTGAACTGCTAAGTCTAATATATTGATCTGTTACGTACTATCAACCATTTTGATGTCAGTTTGTGTGACAACCCAAATCTAGCCGCAAGTGAACCTTGCAAGACGAAGAAGAAGAAAAACAAAATCATTATTCCAATAATTGGAGCCATTGCCGGAATTTCAGCCCTCATATTAGCTGGAGCAGTTTTCTTGTGTTTCTGTAAAAGGAAAAGGAAAAATGGTAAGCTTATATAAGTGATAAGGTTTTAGTGAAGGTTGAGGGTCTTATTAGTTATTCCAAATATATATATATATATAACATGCCCATTGATTGAAATTGCGATTATGATGATCTTATTAGTTGCAATGGATCCAAAACCCAACCCTGGATCAGTGGAACTGGAGCAAAAAAACCGAAAGTTTACATACTCAGAGATCCTCAAGATCACAAACAACCGACAAAGGGTTCTTGGCAAAGGTGGATTCGGAACTGTTTATCATGGCTATATTGATGACAAAACTCAAGTAGCTGTCAAGCTGCTTTCACAAACATCAAGTCAAGGACTTCAACAATTTCATGCAGAGGCAAGTTTCTGAAACACGAACTAGCCTCATACTCATGCGATACACATATATACACTTCTCCAAAATTTCTAGATTGAAGCCTACTTTGGAAAATTCATATTTTGATGAAGTATGTGATGAATAGATAGATATGAAATTGGGAAAATGTATGTCTGAGCTCTTAATTACAGGTTCATCTTCTTATGCGAGTTCATCATACAAACTTGACTAGCCTCGTTGGATATTGTGATGACGAACTCAACAAAGGGCTTGTGTATGAGTACATGGCCAACGGAAACTTACAAGCATATCTCTCAGGTTTGGCTGCAATTGATATTTTAGTCTTCTAGCTGCTTAAATATTCTTGCATCACAATATGCTTGAAGTTTGCCTTCTATGACAAATAAATAACCGTACGTGCCACGTTAATTTTATATATATTTGAATGAATGTAGATAAAACTTCAGATGTCTTGACTTGGGAAGGAAGACTTCAAATAGCAACAGAAGCTGCACAAGGTCTGCAACTGACTGAATTACATAATCCTTTTGCTAACTAATACTAAAAAAGGATCAATGATACTAGCCTAGTATCATTGATCCTTTTTTTTTTCTTTTTCTTTTTTTTCAATTCTTTCTTTTTAACTTGTGAGAATTGAAGATCATAATTCTGAATTGCAGGATTGGAGTATCTACACTACGGTTGTAAACCACCTATGATTCATAGAGATGTGAAATCAACAAACATCTTACTCAGTGAAAAGTTCCAAGCCAAACTCTCTGATTTTGGCCTATCAAGAAACTTCGTTCCAGGCGATGGGACTCATATAGTTACTGGTGTTGCTGGTACTCCTGGCTACCTTGCCCCTGAGTAAGATATATAGTTTCGATCTCTTCTGTTTTCTTTTTCTCTTGGTGTTCCACTTTTTCACTCTTCTAATTAGTATCAAACAGGATGACTAAACTTGAGATGTATGGTTGGCTTGAAGGTACCATCAATCAAACAGGCTGAATGAGAAGAGTGATGTTTATAGCTTTGGGATTGTTCTGCTTGAGATTATCACTGGCCGACCTGTTTACGCAAGAACAAATGGTGAGAGAACTCATATTACTAGATGGGTTGAACTCATGCTTCCTCGAGGAGACATTTACAGCATCATCGATCCAATGTTGGAGAGAAACTTCAATGTCAACTCGGCCTGGAAAGCTGTTGAAACAGCAATGGCATGTGTATCTGCAGAGCCCAGTAAGAGGCCAGTCATGAGCACTGTTGTGATGGAACTAAAAGAGTGTTTGGCTTCACAGCTTGATCTGACAAACTTCAACAGCTATGAAACTGAACTAGGAAGTAGTTCCATAGATGTGTCTCAAAATAACTCCATCATTATGATGCGTCCCTCAGTCAGGTAGTTGTACTGTTGTAGTACAGGTGTTGACAAAATAAATGTCTTGCTTGATTCCTTCATTGACAATGTCTTTTAATCTGTAACATGTACTGCAATATATATCATGCACTCTTTTACAACTAATTGAATTAAAATTACAAGTTAATTGAACAAGATTTACAACATTGACAACCAAATTACTACATTTGTTTTACACATGTATAAATAATTAAACCAAGTTAGTATATCAACCAAGTTACTCATAAACTAGTGAAAATGTTATAAGTTGATTAATTACCTCCAATAAAACAAAAATTATCAAAGTAATGACCATATTTAAATGACAACAAATTTGTTGTCATAGTTGTAGATATAGGTATCACAAATAGATAGATGCCTAAGAAAATCCATGTTGCGTCTTTGTTTTATTTCAAAATTGTTCATCTGCAAGAGGCATATCTTATTGATTATTTGGAGTAAAAAAGATTTATATATATTGTTCTTCTTTTTTCTTTTTTTTCCTAAAATTGGGTTTTGAACTGTAAAGCCGGAAAGCTCAACCCAACGCACATGTTTTTATTCATAGAATTGTGAGCATAAACCGAGGAGAACATTGTATTTAAACCCCAATTAGAAGTATTAATTATAGTTCTCGAATAGTATATATCAGGAGCTTCTCCCAAGTCCCAACCCTTAAGGGCATGTCCAAGATTCCTCTAACTTCAGTCATGCTATGCTAACGCCTGAGCTATGTTTATTTGCTGGTTAAGACTAAATAGCAGAATAGTCACGACAACGAAATTTCATGTTTGATGATATACGAGACTAAATTATATAGATTCAAAACATATATAATGAACTACTGAAGAAACTAAAATTGATAAAGAAACAATTGTTCATGTATTAATTACATTTTGAATTCTTCTTAATGAGATGAAAAGTATAAATTATAACTCTTACACTATTCTAATTTTTCTGAAGCTCGGAGTTCAGGTAACATGTTCCCTTCGAGACCTAACTCTAATTAATTTATGGTATCTAGTGGGAGCTCCAAAATTGTAGTTCAAAAAGAAATGCCATATATTATTGTACCAAGCGGCGGGTAAATGGACTACTAACAACTAATAATATCATGTATTCAGACCAAAAAAAAAAAACAAACAACTAATATCATGTAAACTATCAATAATGGTTCGTTCACGCTTCTAGTCGTCGGTGCTAGCAGATCTTTCAAAACCATATAAAAGTCTATGAACCCCAACTTGCGAAAAGGACCAGTATGACACCATAAACCCTAACTTCAAAACCATATAACTAGGTGTGCACTGTGCAGTTTAAAATATTTTGGATAATTTTTTTTTTTTTGGATACAAAAAATACAAGCCAACCCGCTGAACAGCATAACCCTAATACAACATAAACCCTAACTATTAAACAAGTGAGCATTACAAGCAGACAAAGTCAGAGAATTTTTCCAAACCAGTTGACCCATATAGGATGGTGTCATTGGGAGAATGATTGTTGGTGTTCTTTAGTTCAACATGATATACCTGCTCCGTTAATTTGACTAAGCTTGCTTTCAAAGTATTAATTATATGTATCAATTAGCTGATTCAAATCTCTGACCTGTACAAAGCTTAATTAGCTAGCTTTACGTTGCTTGTATAAAATGGTAATTTAGCATCAACTAAATCAAGCATCTTGTGTCCCAAAAGAACAATTATGTCGCGGGCATTCAAGCAATTCTTCTTTGCAGTACTCGGTTGTTTCTCTCTTATGCTCTTAGTTCATGCCCAGGATCAATCAGGTATGATATATGTTACATGCAGGACCGTTTAGTAAGATTTCTTTTTTTATATTTTGTGTGTGTGTGTCATTTTAAGCTATATATTGTGGTATCCATCTTTCTACTTTGATCATATCTCGGTAAAGTCACTGTTTAATACTTTAGTATACTCGATGAGTAGATTGACTCTGCAATGTGAATCTGAAATCGCTAAAAGCATTTACCGTTGTAGTTTATTACGCTACATGTGTATGAATGGGTTATGTTAGATAAATTTGGTTTGTTCATCTATCAATCTAGTTCAATACTTTGATGATATCTGACGGATGAACGAAAAACTTAATTACACATATATGATCAAAAGTGCCTCTGATAGTCATGTACGTGATCATACGTATAATGCACTAACATATATGTATGGACAATTTTGGGAAAATAGATTCTCTTTTTAAGGTAGTTTCGAACCATCCAAGCTGAAAGGCTCAGCCTCACGAGGACGTGAGAACATAACACTTAATTATACCCCGAGCTGCAGATACAACATCACAATGATCCTTGTACACAATATTCTAAATAATAGGAGGAGTCTGCCCCAATCATCAATATAAGTTTTTTTTTTAACCTAATTAATATGCTAATCGCTCATCGCTATAATTAGGAATTTAGGGCTCTCTCCCTCTCTCTTTCATGTGTGTCTGTCTGTCTTGATCAGGTTATATTAGCATAGAATGTGGGGGAACGCACATATCTAGCTATAACGAGGAGACAACTAGCCTCACCTTCATTTCAGACAAAGATTTCATTGACACGGGTGAATCAAAAATGGTGTCGCCTGAATACAGAGGCATTTTGCAGCAACCATACGACTCTCTAAGGAGCTTTCCCAAAGGAACTAGGAACTGCTACAGACTGAACCTTACAAGTAATTCCAAATATCTGGTTCGAGCAACTTTCTATTATGGGAATTATGATGGCCAAAATAAGTTACCGGAGTTCAGGTAACATGTCCCCTTCGAGACCTAGCTCTAATTAATTTATGGTATCTAGTGGGAGCTCTAGAATTAAAAAATTTCTTAGACTTAATTCTAGCTTCAAGCTTCCTATTGCCTTAACGGAAACCTTCATGCCATTTCCTACACCAACGCATGCTTCCTCAGTTTTTGGTTTCCTCCTCTTTGTGAAGCCCTGCAAGGAGTTAACTATATGTAAGGGAGAGCCTGAATCAAGCCAAAATGTATTTGGCTCAACGTTAATTAAATCAACTTCTAAGTAATAGAGAGAAGGGAAAATGACATAATTGGGTGAGGTAAGAAATTTACCTTTCTTCACCATCCAGGCCTTAAAGCCGGCACAGTCTTTCTTAATATGCCCTGCCTTTTACAGAAATAGCACTTATACTTAAATGTGTCGTTTCCGAATGTACCTGCCCCTTTAGATGTACTAGGTTTGAAGTTGGTTTTCTTAGCTCCTAGCTTCTTCTTCCACTTGTTTTTTGCCATTTTTGCCAACCGGGTTCACTGTTGCCTCAGAGGTTGAAGCCTTAATCACACCATAACTTGAGTAATCTGCCTTAATTCTACTCTCCTCCTCAGTTGCTATAGCAATGAGATCATTGAAGCTCCATGTGTCCTTCTGAGCATTGTAGCTCGACTTCAATTGACTGAATTGTTGAGGGAGAGAGTGTAGTGCAGTGTGCACCAAAAATTCTTCAGGGAGATGCATGTTAAGATCCTTAAGCTTATTGACTATATTCTCCATTTGAAGGTAGTGGTTCCTGACACCTCCAACACCATCATACTTAAGGGTGTTGAATCTCAAGGACAGTGTTGCAGTCTCAGCCTTTTCAGTATGCTTGAACTTCTCATTGATAAGCTCAAGCATGTCATAGGCATAATCCATCTCAGGGATGGTACCAGATATGGTGTCCGACATGGTGACCCTAATGATGTTTCTGCAGGTGTTGTTCTTCCTATGCCATGAGTGCTCGTATTCCCAAGATGCTAAATACTGATCCTTATCCTCAACTTCTATATGTTCTGGTACTCCTTTTAACAGACAAGA
Source organism: Fragaria iinumae (assembly GCA_009720345.1). Taxonomy (NCBI): domain Eukaryota; kingdom Viridiplantae; phylum Streptophyta; class Magnoliopsida; order Rosales; family Rosaceae; genus Fragaria; species Fragaria iinumae. The sequence continues at coordinate 29,600,388 of CM019122.1, read as the reverse complement.
ATCTAGCCCTTGGTTCATGGAGAAAAACATATCAATTTTTCTCCTCCAGGTTTTGTAGTTTGCGCCAGTTAAAAGTTCAATCTGGTTAAGAGTGACAACCTGGACACCTAATGAGCAAACAAAAGAGATTTTTTATTAGTTCTTGTTTTACTATATTTGTTAAGTGTGAGGGTAATCTAGATGTTTTCTGTGTTTTAGGTAGAATATATCAAGTAAAATAAATCCAAAACCACATAAACACTACATAACACAAAATCACACTTTAACATGCTGAAAACATACATATCAATACATACATATGCACACAATTATCCCATACTGAAATGCATGTCTTACAACACCTATATGGCCGAAGATAAAACACACTGAAAATCTGAATCCACACACCACAGTAATTAATCCCAAGTTTTATAAAAGAAGCAGTCATCACCTAGTGGCAGAAGAAAAGCTTCTAAAATAACCAAATATGAGATTAGAGACCATGTATGCAGTTATTCTAAGTTTTAAGCAATGCAGCGAATACCTCTATGGAGGCCAATATTTGCATATTTTAAAATTTTAGTAACACAAGTTTTCAGCCTCTTAACTATATGATTATCTGAAAACATGAAAAAGCTTTGCTATGTGCAACATGTTAATCCATATCACCAGAAAAACAAAGGCCAAGGAATTTTCTATATGTTTTCATCTTAAACCAAGTTAACAGAAACTTGAACAAAAAACATTCCTTGACTGCAAATTTTGTTGTCATGATTAAAACATATTGTTTTGGGAGGCTTTAACAATCACAACAAAAGAAAATTTACAGATTTTATGCAAATAGCTTTAGGCTTCTAAAAGTCATTGAAAAATCAATTTTCACCCAATTGACATACCTTGGCATCTGCTACAGCGCTGCAATGTTAGCGAAAGTAAACAATAACACAGAAGTGCAGCACCAATCAAACAAAACAACAATCAAAACAGGCAATCAAGAACACAGAGAGTCTATAAAATGCAAATTTCATCCGGACAACTCCAGCTATCCTAACGTATGTGCACTCCGGGCGTGCTCTAGGGTTCTCTAATTTGTTCTTAATCTTACCTGAATCGTGAGTGATGGGTCTTGAATCCCAATGAGTTCATGAACGAACTCGCGCCCTTCTTCCCTCGCCAAAACCAAAAACCAAAAACCCAGAAAGCTTTGTCGTTGTTAACAACGATAAGATGAAATCCCTTTTTGGGTTTTCTAAGAATGGGTCTTGGGCTTGGGTCACGCGGCTCACAGGCCCAGTTTTAGTTTCTGAATGGGTCAACGAATTTTGTTGGCCTAGTTTACTGAATCCTTTTTGTTTGTTGTTTCTAAAGCATAACATATGAACACTTAATTGTTATTGTGTTGATTTTACTGAATCGATTTATATGCAAGGCTACGAGCGCATGGCTTTGATACCATTTAAAAGAAAACTGAAGCTAATTATACCATAGTTAGCACAAGCATATAAACACAATCAACATATGTAGAACTTAAGACTTACCAGCGTTGTTGATGGAAATCGCCATGTCTGAAAGCCTAGGTCTTCTGATCTCTCTCACAATATGCTCCTTAGATGGGATAGGGACTGAATGCGTCTTATGATGAGATCAGGGACTTATGCTCGTGTATTTATAGTGATCAACTAGTGCCTTGCCCATTAAAGATTCCTAGTTGATCTCTAAGATTTACCAAAAATTACGAGAATCATATCAGAATATATTATGGATTCCTTATTCAATATGTAAACTATATATTATTTACATATCACCAATATTACATTCCTTATACAACTCGTAATACTTAGATTAGACTTAATCAATTAGTTAAACTAAAAGTCACATAATATTGTTAAAGTCCATAATAATCTTTCATAGACTTTATATAGCAACAAATACTGCACAAGGTAAGAAAATAATTGGCAATATTCCAACTCATGACTTAGCTACCATCTGATTTCCTTCTGTCAAAAATGTAAAATCAATTAATTGAATAAATGAAATGCAGGATTGGAGTATCTACACTATGGTTGTAAACCTCCTATGATCCATAGGGATGTCAAGACAACAAACATCTTGCTATCAGAAAATTTCCAAGCCAAACTCTCCGACTTCGGCCTCTCTAGAAATTTCCCTGCAGGCGATGGGACTCATATAGTTACAGGTGTTGCTGGAACCCCTGGCTACCTAGCACCCGAGTAAGTAATATATATGCAATGTTGTAGTTCTATTATGATTCATTCTTTCATAATAAAATGTCAAGTTTCTCTGATGAATATGTGACCTGCAACAAATAATTCCTAGAGCTTTGTTTAATTGATCTGAAACCTCTCTTCATCACATTTATTTCTCAATTTAACAACTAAACAGATTCAACGAGAAGAGTGACGTCTATAGCTTTGGGATTGTACTGCTGGAGATTATCACAGGTCGACCTGCTGTTTCGAGGACACGAGAGAGAATTGCCATCAACGAATGGGTTGGATCGATCATTCCAAAAGGAGACATTGACACTATTGTGGATCCAAGGTTGAAAGGAATCTTCAATGTTAGCTCTGCGTGGAAAGTAGTGGAAATAGCAATGGCATGTATCTCTCCAGAGGCCAATAAAAGGCCAACCATGAGTAAAGTTGTTGGAGAACTGAAGCAGTGTCTGGAAACACAACTGTCTCAAAGAAACCAGAGCAGCTATGGATCTGAACTTGGGAATGCCTTTGACATTGTGTCTGAGAATGGCTATTCGATCACTATGCTACGTCCCTCAGTTAGATAGCCATGGTAATAATCATATGTAAAATAATGGGAATTGGAATGCATGAGAAGATACTTCAACCCTGCAGGTTAGCACTTGCTAAGATCCTTAAATCTCTCTGTGTAATTTTTTTTTTTTCTTTTTGATACAAAAATATCTAGTGTAACATTGATTCTGTGTAGATAACATCTTTTTGTGCATATGTAAGAACTTTGATAAATTTGGTTCTCATTCTGATCCTTCATTGTCATTTACACATTTTGGGATCCCAAACCTTCGCTGGCTAATTAACCAGGGAACTTACCTAAGCTCATGCTCCATAGACTTGTGCTTCAATATTTTTTGAAGTATGAGGGCTTTAGAATTTAGAACTCATTCCTTCAAAGTATTGGGGACTTTGATTTTTTTTTTTTTTTTCGATGTGGATTGGGGACTTTGATTAATAATTTGAACTTCAAGTAATGTCATGGACACCCCAAAAAAAACCCTAAATTGATCCTCCAGTGTTTCATTTATTCCTTTTTTTTTCCTTTTTTTTTTTTTTCATAAATGAGATATTATTTCATACTTGCAAAACATCATTAATTTCAGCAAAGTACCACAACGAAAACATAAAGGTGTTAGATGCCGAAAATATTTCAGAGACTAAATTTTCTTCCTCTGCAGCTCTGCGCGCTTCATTCTCAACCTATGTTGCACCGACACTTCATATCAGTGGAGTGTCGGAGTGTCCGACATTCCCGATACGCCGACATGCCTCCGACACTTCTCGACATGTATCCAACATGCCACGTGGCGTGTCAGAAAATGTTGACTTTTCCGACACGCCCTGACACTTTGACCGACACGTCATGTCAGTGTCGGTGTCGGTGCAACATAGTTCTCAATTATATGAAAGTACCAAAAGTTACATACATTTCGGTCTTCATGTCCTTGCCAATTCTTCCCGATTTATATGCTAACATGATATTCTACTGGTTTGTTTCTTCTTCTCAGAAATTTTTATGCCGTATGAATTTCGATGCCATAGTCCTCCACTCATAGCTGCAGTGGTTCAAAGTCCAAACAGTACATGTGTTCATGGTTCAAGTGACCAGGTTTCGTATCAAAAAAATGGTTCAAGTGACCAGGAGCAAATGGTCCATGACAGTTATATTCGGCCATTATTTATAGTAATTTCAAGCTGCATGTCGAGACCGACCGGTTGGCTGGGACCTCTTCAACTTCTGCAGATTGTGCATGCATGGCTTCTTAGTCATACGGCCATACCCCTTAGTAACCTCGAACCAACTTAATTAACTCATCTTATATAATTACCACACCAGCCAAACTTAAAATTCCAAATGATGAAATGAATGAACTCGAAATCTGAAAACATGATTGTGAATTTCAAACTAACAAAACCAATATGGAACTATTAGATCAGTGGTTGATTCATATTGTATTGTTTTGGAAAAATTTTAAGAACAATACATGACAAATGGTCCACTCCTAATTTTAGTGTCTCGAGTTTCAAAACAATCATAACGGTACATGAACTTGTAATCTCAACCGAAAATATGTACATACCGTTACATTCTCCGTTATCTAAGGTGTTTTCCGTTACATTTTGAAGGGCAAATCCGTTACTCCTTAATTTAGCAGTAATAAATTATTAAAAATAATAATTAAATTAATAATTAATAAGGAGAGGGAAATAAGAAAGGAAAAAATATTGTTGTCTTTGTAACAAAAATAAATAAATTGTTGTCTCTCTTTTTCGTCCCCGTTCAAACCAAGCATACACAAAAATGGCGATCGAGGTAGGAATATGGGAGGAAGTTGGAAGATGATTTGATTAAATAAATCTTTGAGAATATATATATGGGCTGAGTTTACAAGATTAAAAAAGTATATAAATAGAAGAAAAAAATATTCACAAAAAAAAAGTATATAAATAGAAAAAAAGAAAAAAAACATAATATAAAAAAAAATGGAAAAAACCCGAAACCACCCTTTGAAAAATATGAAATTACATAAATTAAGTTATAACGGTGTTATTAACGGCATGTGCTAAAGATATGCAAGATTTTAAATGTCATGTACTATTTTGATTGTTTTGAAACTTGAAACACCAAAATTGAGAGTTGACCGTTTGTCATGTACTGTTCTTAAAATTTTCCCTATTGTTTTTGTTTTTTAGTCTTTTTTTGTGTGACGAAATTCCATCAGGCTAAAAGCCTATACAACCAATGGGACGGCAGCTCTGCCTTTGGTGGTGTTGTATTTGACGAATTCAGGGGTGCAAAACAGTGGGGTGTTGGAGGTTGATGACCCTAGGACTGGGAGGAAGGTTGTAGAGCCTGGGAGGGACGAGACGGTGAAAAATAGCATAGAGACAGCGGCGGAAATAGCAGTCGAGGCACGCCCAAATTTTTTGGCAGAAATTAGGGTTGACTGCTGAAAATCGGTTTGGACCGGTGTTGACTAGGTCTGAGGAACATGGGCCTGAGATGACAGGGCTGGATCTCTTTTGCTAGGCACAAGCCTTCTTCAGCAGGTTAAATGACTGGGGTTTTAGGGCTGAAATCCGAGAATTTTCCTCTTCACCTTGGTGAATTGGTAGAGGTCCCGGTAGATCGTCCACTATAAGAGAGAATGGGCGTCCGATTGGAAGCAAAAACAAGAAGCCACACCAGTATACGACCATCTGAAATGTCGTTGTTCTTTGTGTGGTCTTATTAATTACCCATGTAGGTGTTCGTTGTGAGGAAGCACCCTTAGTCGACAAAACTATAGCTAGAGTTTTGCTAGATCTTCTTTGCGAAACCCTAATCACAATTTTGCCTTTGCTGCTAGGGCATCGACTGAGCCAATATTGCAACCCTTGGGTCCTTCTTCTTCTACTCCAACAAAAAGAAACCATTGATTATAAAGGAGGGAATACCGTATGAGAAAATTCTACAATGTGTTAATGCATGTGAATGATGTGATGTATCAACTTTATAAATTGAGTCCTCAAACTAGTAATATTAGTCCTCGGAGTTGTAATATGAGTCCTTAAAGTTGTAAAATTTTCTAATTATAACAATAGTCATCATGTGTTCTTAAAATAGTAAAATGTGTGCTTAAAGTGGTAAGTGAGTCCTCAATGCGATTAAAAAAAGTTGTTACAACTTTGAGGACTCATATTACAACTTTAAGGACTCAATTACCACTTTAAGGACAAATGAAGACTAACGTTGTAACTAATTTTTTTTACAACTTTAAAGAATCATATTACAACTTTGATGACTCATTTTACAACTTGAAGACAAAGTTGATGCATCACATGCATTAACACACCCTAGCCTTACCCTTATGTATGAGGGTCATGTCGCATCTGACATTGGAGAGACTAGACCGGAAAGTAACCTTGAAGCTTCTACTGATAATGATGACCTCGACAATGACTATGTTTGTTTTCCGCACTTGATGTGCAGGAGATACTGGCATTAGAGGCTGCTCCACAGAACAACGGGGTTGTGTCCACTCCATCTCTGAAACGAGGACGTGAAAGAGAAGAAACTTCCTCCCAAAAAAAATTCAAGACCATTTTGGGAGGTAAGGTGTTAACTCTCCAACTTAAAAATCTAGGGTTAATTGAGGAGACAAAGGATGATATGCCAGTGACTAACAAAAGAAAGATCGACCGCCCTTTAGGTAGCAAGAACAAGAACCCTAAGAACAAGAACAAGAAGCCTGCATCACCCCCATTGCGTATCACCCTGCCAGTCAGCTTTGGGGATTATATTAGCCCTTTTAATAAGGACAAAGAAAAGTTGTACGCTTCCTTGTTTAGATGTTTTCTTTCCTAGCAATAGAATTTTAAGTTCTGAATTCCTTTAGTATTTCTAGTCATACGGTCTCTATGCGACTAGGTTTACTTTTCAAATAGGGGTATGGTTTAGTTTTTGAGTTTCTATTGATCAGACTCAACAATCAACCTTATATGTTTGCAATGAGGGTTAACTGTTAATTAGTTTGTTAGCTTGGATTAAATAGATTTTGACGCAAGATGCTAATTGGTGCAAGTCCCGTGGATAAGTAATGAAATTATCTATTTAAAAAAAAAAACTTCTTTCTTTGCTTAATAAAACTGTGACCACACCCAACAAAAACTATGAACACCTTATTCTCTATAACCCTATTCTCTCTAGCAGCGTGTTTTTGCACGCCGACTCTACCATCATCTCGTATTGGCGATGAACATAGCAGCTCTGGCCACATACCAAACTCTAGATGCTTCTGCCGAAATCCATGCCAGATGCGATGGGAAGCAACACCGAATCCATGCATTATCTAAGAACTTAAATTTTTAAAATTTATAAGTAATGAATGACATGCATTAACACATCTTAACCTTACTTATGTTAACGTATCGTATAATTAAGTTAATGTATCGTATATTTTTTGCGGAAGCTAGTACAGAGTGTACCCTCTGTATACAAAAATTTGTGTTCTTTTTTTTTTTTTTTTGAATAATTCTTTTTGTTTGCAGAGAGCTGTTGCCTGGTTCAGTCTCACAAATATGATTTTGTGAAATGATGTACAAATCCCTAGCTTCTTCTTGTTCTTATGATCTTTTCTTCACTGGACCAGTTTGTTCTCGAAGTTCCGTTTGACTCTCATTCAGGGGCGTAGCTACAATGGGGCGAGAGGGTTCAATTGAACCCTCTGACATTTTAGGCGCAGCTGTTTTTCTTCGGTAGCTGTTGATTGGCTGGGGCAAATATATATTATACTTTATATCAATACTGCTCAATTCTGACACCAATTATTTTAAAATATTAATTAATTATCTTTTATGTATTTTCTTTTAAGTATAGTCTTACTTTGGACCAGACTTCCCCCACCCATGGACAAAAAAAGCTCTTACCCCATAATTTTTGTTTTTTTAATATATAAAGTTTTGGGCAAAACCTTATTAAACTAGTTGGTAATTTTTTACCGGAAGAAAATATAAAATCACATTATGTATCAATTATACCGGCACAATTATCTACGGCGGCAGTTGCAACCGCAAAAATTAGTGTCAATGTTATGAGCCTATTCTTGAACCTAATTTTTACTTTTTTTATTGTTTTATAATAGTTTGTTATGTCTGAGAAGTGAAAACTATGCACAAATTAAATAAGTTATTTTGTGATTAATTTATTGTTTAATATCTAATATCCACTTAACTTTTGACCCTCCTGTAAAGAAATTCTAGCTACACCACTCTCGTTCAATTCCCAAAGGCCCCAAAACATGCAGATAACGCGTGCTGCTTCCTACAGTTTCCAACTAAAGGAAAGAAACACAGAGCTGGCAAAGTTTGATGGCAACAGGTACCAATTTGTGTTGGCAAAAACAGAAAACAGCTATCCATAGCGATCCATCCCAATACTTGATTCAATGAAGATCCTGAACCTTGCTAATGGCCATGGACCCCAAATTCCAAGGGCCGGAGGTCCCTAACATAAATATCCTAACAACACAGTTCCAGTTACAACTAAGTGCATTAAGACAAGGAGCTAGTTGAGATCCAACAATTATGATACTAATGTGATCGTGTCTCTCTAGGCTAGGGTTGAACCCTATACGCATTATGGTGTCACTTATTTGATATGATCATAAGTTCTGTAATCCTAAGGATAGAAACAAGCTGCCCTCAAGATTCAAGAAGGAAAAGAATAGATGAACTCTTCGAATTCCCTACCTCATGCATGATCAATTTTTCTTCTTCTTCATGAGAATTTGTTACAGAATTCGTGATGCTTTTCACGAGTTATCAAACATTGAAATGGAAAGCTCGTACAACTAAACAAGAGCAGAGAAGACAGAGTTGAGATCAAACTATATATGATTTCCAATGTGACAATGTCTCTATAGGACTGAATCCAATATGCATTTTGGTGTGCTTAAGTTAATGAGCAATGTGTTCAAGAGCTAATGTAGGCGCATTATGCAAGAATTAGTTTACTGCAAATATCGGTGGCCGACTGGCCGATAATGTTGCCATGCCATTCTGTCCTTCCGGTGTTTCTGAGTCAACTAGTTTTCATAACCACCCAATTAACTCCCTCACATGCACATTGACATGCTTTCAAGCCATAATGCCACCACCTGCTTTGCTATCCTCTCAACTACCAGAAGCCACCGATATTTATGAAACTTGAATTTACTGGAATTTGTTTGTCTGGAAAAATGTCTTGAGGTAGTTATATTGATCATAACACAAAATGTGCTTGAAGAAAATTAGTGAAAAGGAGCAAAGGTAGGGGAAGGTGGAACCTGAGGGATCATATTTACCATATCATCCTGCATTTTCAATCGATTTTGTTTATGCACACTCAATGGGATTGAGGGTATATGTGATATTTCTTACATGATCATTACCAACTAATCTTGGTTGATGTAGTTTTAGTCTTTGGTAAAACCATAGTGAACTCTCATTTAAGGCTAAACAAACTCCAGCTTGCACCTTTAAGTGAAAGCTTAAAAAAGTTCATTTTCAATGCCCTTTATAAGATCCAATTCAGGCAATTCTAATCACTAAACCTCAAACCATTTAGAAAATGGGTAGCCAAACAATGAGAGCATCTTTGGTTCTGGTTTTTGTGTTTGCCTTTGAAATGATTGGTAGCAATGCACAAGAATCAACCACCCTTGTTCCAGCCATCTTCACATTTGGTGATTCTGCAGTAGATGTGGGAAACAATGACTACCTCCCAACAATTTTCAAGGCCAACTATCCTCCTTATGGAAGAGACTTTGTGAACCATAAAGCTACTGGGAGGTTTTGCAATGGGAAACTAGCCACTGATATCACTGGTAAGCAGAAATTTGGTTCAGAATCAGGTCTTTAGTGACTCTTACATTATGTTTTAACTTTTAACAGTAAATTTAAGGAAAGTGATAATTCTGTTTATTAACAAACTGGGTACTTTCTGCGAATGGTACATATTTAGTTACAGAACTGTCGGTGAATGTTTTTGTGGCTACAAATACCACTTTCAAGTACATATTCAGACTGTTTATACATGTTACCTAAACTGTTTTGCAGTACTCAGAAAATACATTCTCTCCGTCTGTCAACAGATTTCTTGCCATTTTTGTCTTCTCAAAGCCAAAAGAGAATATCTCAGGAAACTGGGATCCTTAAAACTGAGCTGCATTCAGTAATTGAATAAAGCCAGAGAGGTCAAATTATCTGGACATTACATTGATTGATCACCTAATGTTGCATCTAAGATATTCCCAGAAATAAATGAACTTGAGAATTAACATTCAAACTTCAGGATTGTAAGTACTTAACTAGAATATATGAGTGTTTGATTGGGTGGTGAAAAATCAAAACATAACCAATATTCCTTTCTGCAGCTGATACTCTGGGATTCAAAACTTATCCAGCTGCATATCTTAGCCCCCAGGCATCAGGGAAGAACCTTCTGATTGGAGCCAACTTTGCTTCTGCTGCATCCGGTTATGATGAGAAGGCAGCAAACTTGAATGTAAATTGTTTTTCTTTTTAACTTTGTTACAGTCTGATTTCTTTCTATATCTGTGGATTAATTCATATGTTTCATACAATTGAACTTGTTTTGGCAGCATGCAATCTCTTTGCCCCAACAGTTGGCATACTTCAAGGAATACCAGGGTAAGCTAAACAAGGTTGCAGGTAGTAAGAAAGCAGCAACAATCATCAAGGGTGCACTATACTTATTGAGTGCTGGAAATAGTGACTTTCTTCAGAACTACTATGTCAATCCTTTTGTTAACAAAGTCTACACTCCTGACCAGTATGGTGACATCCTCATTGGTGCTTTCACAAGCTTCATCACGGTACTTTCTCAAATTTTCACTTCTCTTGGTCCTTCTGTAATTTAGAGAAGAATGTGCTCTGAATTCTAGTATATTAATTTGTGATTGTCCAAATGAAGTGCTTGATTAAACTAGAACAAATTCAATTCCTAAGGTTTTGGTTTTTGCCTTGAATTCTAGAATGTGTATGGTTTGGGAGCCAGGAAAATCGGTGTGACCTCACTCCCTCCATTGGGTTGCCTTCCAGCTGCAATTACTTTATTTGGATTCCATGAGCCAGGCTGCGTCACCAGAATCAACACTGACGCGCAAGCGTTCAATAAGAAGTTAAACAACGCAGCAAATAGTCTCCAAAAGAAACTTCCTGGTCTTACAGTAGTCATCTTCGACATCTATAAGCCTCTATATGATGTTGTTAAGTCTCCATCAAACTATGGTACTGAACTAACTCTTCACTCCAATAGCTTAGCACAGCAGATTTTATACTTAATATAGATCAATGTAGTGGTAGACTGACCAAAGATTGGTCTAGCATTGCCTCGAACTAGTCTACCACAGCATGAATCCGATCCACACTTATGTATCAACACTTTAATGCATGCACCATCTATAAACCTAGAACAATAACGAGAATTTTCTTCATATGTTGTAGGCTTTGCGGAAGCAAGGAGAGGATGTTGTGGTACTGGGATTTTAGAGACAACATCATTGCTGTGCAATAAAAAGTCTGTAGGAACTTGTGCTAATGCGACGCAGTACGTGTTCTGGGACAGTGTTCATCCATCTGAAGCTGCTAATCAAGTTCTTGCTGATGCTCTGATTGTCCAAGGTATCGCCCTCATTACATGAGGATGGTATATGCATGTTCCTAGAGAACTCCACAAAATGTTTAAAACTGCTACCCCGTTCTTCTAGGTTCTTCTATGCTTACAAAGATGGTGATAAAAACTCAAAGGCTTCAGAATAATGGGGCTAGTTAATTTTATTTTCCTTTGGGACAAAGGTCTATGCAATTTTTATTTATTATGTAAGAAATTTGTGGTTGACTTGTTCTATTTTACAGTAGTTTCTTTTGAAATGTATTCTTGACGAAAAAAAACCCCTAATAGTTCCCTAGCCGCACGAACCCCTCTCTCTCGTCCGGCAGTGGCCAATATAGGTCTTGACCTCGGTCAGACTGGTGCTGAGGTTTCACTGCCGGACGGGTGGTACTCTAAGGCCTGGCTTTAGGTCTATGGTGGTTTTGCTCGGAGGCAAAGGATGGATGGTGGTCAGATGTAAGCTCTCCTTGCGGTGTTATGGCAGTGCAATTGCAGATACCAAATCAGGAAACAAACCAGGACGGCGTGGGCTGGATTCCAGACGGCGGTGACTGCGTATCGGATCGATGAGGTCGAGATCAGATCGGAGCCTGAATCTGATGGGTTCTCCTCTTTCTTTGATCCTTTGTTTTGTGGCAAAGACGAGGCTGCTAGAGTATCGGCGATGGTTTGGCGGTGTTGTGGCTGCTAGGATGTCGACGATGGTGTGGCGGCGGCGGATCAGTAGGTTGTCGATGATGGTGCTACACGGCAAAGCAAGAGGGAGGCTTTTTTGGGCCATCTATGTTAGGCTTTTGGGCTGGGCCTGTCATGGGCTTTGGGCTTCTGTGCCCTTTCTACTTTTTCTAATTTGCTAAACCCATTTTTTTGGGCCACTAGATTAGTTTTTTTACTAGTTTATTTCAAACTATTTTCCTATGTAGGTTTCTAGGAATCTAGATAAGTTATGATGTCTGCAGATTATGATGTTTCTTTTACATCTAGATAGTGATCACTTCCTGTCGTATCGCAATTGAGCGTCTTGGCGACGGAAGTTTTCATGCAAAATTATCTCTATGTAGGGCTAGATTATAGTTTGCTAGGCTCATTGTTAATGAGCGACAATGTACAATGTTATGGTATGTGAATCACCTCAATTTATTGGGGTCTGTATCGGTGTCATTCTGGCTGCGACTATTAATACAATGAGTTATAAAAAAAAAATGTATTCTTGACGGGGTTGGTTGGGTTTGCTGTTTTATCCCTCTAGGCTATACTCTTTAACATTCGATATAAGAATCCAAAATTGTTATCAATTCGATCAGTAGCTATCCCAAATAAAAGGCCGCTTAATATTTTATTTTCAACCTATGAAACCCTCCCATACACGCAAGAGCTTTTCAAACAACATCCTTGATCAAATTGTGAAGGACAGGGAAGGCAAATTTTAAATGGTCAGTCGACTCTGTTACTATAACTTGCACACATAAGAAGCTCAAACAGGACATGGTTTGGTGTGAAGTTTCCACCCAAATAATGAGCATATGTCGTGCATTTCTCTCACCTTCAAGACTTCTTGAGGTGCAACCATCGTGGATTTAGAGAGTCAGTGTTAACGCCATCGTTCATATGAAATTCATCTACCCGTTTTTGCTCCCATGCATCGTGGATTTAGAGAGAGTCAGTGGATTACCTACCCCGATTCCTCAACTCCAAAGCTTCTAGACTATGCAATGCTGATGCTTCTGTGTAGAAAAAACAGGGTAAGTGTACAAAGACCTTTCAGTTACTCAAAAGTTGCAGACCTGGTTTTGGCGTTTTTAGTCTTATCTTATGACGTTCTTCTGTTCTTGGCCAAGAGAGTCCAGTCACTTGGTTGCTGCTTCGTCGATCAAGAACAATGATGTTGTGATGAGTTGATGTGAAATCAAACTTGTCTCCTATGGTTCCTGATGCATTGTTCCTTGCCATTAAGTCAGAAATACAATTAGGAGGACCAAAATTTTTCAACAATTCTTAAATCAGGCAGACACCACAAGAATAGTAATTGCAAAGACAGTATATGAACTATTCTTCTACAAGTTCAAGTATGGTTCAAAAGCCAAACTCTGGTGTGATGAATTACATACACAAACACAAAACAAAGTGGAAGTTTTGTATATTGCTAAATTAGATTCTAACTAGCTTCTAATGAAATTATGGTAAGCTGTATGTGTTAATTTCTCAACTATAAGACTCACTGGTGTATGTAAACGGATGATGCAGTGAGCAGATACCTATTTATATAAATCCAATCAGACTAAGATGCTGATGATGATTTTCTATGTACATTGGGTGTGAGAGCTGGCGTCCCACTGCGAGAGGTCTTCAAAGCTTCGGCATATTTTGCCAACTCAGATTTCTCTGCAGAATCCGAGTCATGATCAGATCGATCTTTTGGAGGGGAATCACTAGAACCTTCCCCACCCAAGATAAATCTTTTATAAACTGGGAAGACTCCCACATCACTATGTCTCTGAACACTGTGTGTATCCTTAGAATCATGTTCCTTTGGACTCCTCCATCTGGGAACTGTGGGAAGATCTAACGAAGCTCGAGAAGAACTGTGAGATTCATGTCCACCATAAGCTGCTACTGATTTACTTGAACTGGTATATCCAGAACAGTTATCTTCTGAAAGATTGTGATCATGGTGGGTGTCTTTTCCCCGTATAATCCTCCTAAGTTTGCTGAACAACTTATGCTTACTCGAGGTATGGGTTTTTGTAGCAGATGAATGATCAGCGGAAAAGTCATCATACTCTCCCGAGTCTGTAAGAAGGGAAGTTGGGGATGTCCATCTATCAGATTCAAAATCAATGTGACTTCCCTTATCCCCTATCCCTTCAGTGTTTGCATATTCAAGTATTAGCTGCTTGGCTTTCTCTTCAGATTCATGGCTTAGTGATTTACTCAAGTCCCTTGCCACAGTTTTACCATTTGGGGGCTGAAAATTCCGCAACTCATAACGTAAGCAAGCATTTATCCACCTGAGGTAAACTAATTCTTCAACATCAGAACTTCGATCAACACGGAGTTGCTCAATTTCCTTTCTCAACTCTTCATTTTCTTGTCTTAAGCGCTCCCTCTCTTCTTTCAATGCTTCTGCCTGGAAAAAAGCATACACAGCATATGTCACTAAACAATAATGATCAAAGATAGATGAAACACAATTAGAAAAGATGATGATAAATCCATACCCCTGGATCTTCCAGAATAGAATTTGCTAGGACTTGTGCGGATTCCAACCTCCGAGCCAAGTCAGAATTCTGTAGTTGCAATTTCAAATTAGATGCGCTCAACTCTTCTGTTTCACCCTCCAAAACTTTTAGCCTTCTCAGCTTCAATTGAATCTCTGAATTAAAGGCAGCAGCTTCATTGTCTTGCAAATTTTCAACTCTTCTCTTCAGATTTAAGATCTGTTCTCTATTGTGTTCAGCTTCAGATCTGAGTTTCTTTTTAAGTGTCCGAACTTTTGCCTTTGCAGCCTCAAGCTCAGCCACCACTTTTGCATGATCAGAAGCTTGTCCCTCTAGTCTATGGTTTTCTGCCTGTAAGGACTCGATTTTGAGACTGAAAAGTTTTGCCTCCATACTGCTTATCTTTAACCGATTTTCAAGCTCCATTACAGCAGTCTCCTGCTCTTTAAGGCCATAATACTCTAGCAACTGGACCTCAAGATGCCGCTCCCTCTCTCGAAGCTTTCTAATCATGTCCCTGAGGTGACTGATTTCTAGCTCATAATCGTCATTTTCTAAAGTTCTAAATGCCTTTGGAGTCTCCACATCTGACCTAGGAGTTTCACCATTATTCATTGGAGAAAATCCAGACTTAGCGGTAGCAAAGTCAAATTCCTTCACAAGATCATTGAACTCTGGCAAGAGTAAACTATCTTTAACCCCAATGTGTTTACTTCTTGGAGAAATACTGGATGTACAATCATCAACACTGACCTTCGGCATGTATGTGTCTTCCTGGTATAAAAAATAAAAATAAAAAGGAGCAAAAATTAAGGAATGTGATATTGAATCCAGTAGGAACATAATCTTTCATTTGATTCTTCATACTAGGCTGTATATCATTCCTAGTTATTTCAAAAGACAAAATTCGGACTTTTAACTTTTGGAGTATGAGTTATGAATATATTCACTCTCATGATTGAGAAACGAACAAAAGAACAAATATAGGAAAATGGAAAAGTGCAATAGGATGTGTGTGATTAGTAACTACAAGATGTCAAATTTTCTATAAAATTTTCACAAGTGGGCAGATTCGAAATTTATTGCATGTAGGAGTTATGTACTTGCGGAACCTTCTTTGTTTGGTTGCAACACATATTAGGAGAAATCAGAGGGGAAAAGGAGTTAAGCAAATCTTACATATTTGATTCTAGAACAGGAGAACATAATTGTTTAGTTTTGTCATTAAGCAAAATCAGCTTCCTGGTCTTTCTCTTCTGTATATCAAAAACAAAATGTATTGCTACCAGCACCAATCAAACCAATCATTTTGTATTTTTTTTTGTTTTTTGTCTGAAAGAAGCTGTGAAATCAGTTTATGTGTAACTACAAATTTTTGGTCTAGCAAAACACTCGTTGTTCTGGTATAAATAACTTGAGTCATACAAAACAAAACTAAGCATTTCAAGAATAAATCTGAGACTTGATGATCCAGCTAAACATACATATTTTTCTGATGAAATCCTAGCCTTGGGAGAACTGTGTGCTTCCCTGGTGGCAATATTAAGGACATCCTTCTGCCGAGGTCTCACTTCCAAATCAGCTTCATTTTCTTTATCTATAAACATAATACAACCAAATGTTTACTATATCAAACTCAGATAGTAAAAGCAGCGCTCATCAGAAACAGAACAAACTAAGGTAAAGACAAACCTGAAGAGCGTGGAGAAGGTTGAGAGGGCTTGATCCTTCTCATTCTGAGACGAGAATACAGAAATCCAGCAAAAGAGAGAGCCAAGGCCACCCCAAATTTCACTAGAAGAGGCTTTATATCCCTGGTCTTTACAGCCATTATCGTTCAAGACCTCTAATTGAAACCGAACTCATTTACCCACAAAAAATGATTATGAGTCCTCTTCTTCATCATCCTCCATCTACATGACCACATGCAGAAAGATATCCCATAATCAATTTCAGATTAACCCCTAAGAAACTGATAATAAGCAAAACCCATATTTACTAAATCATAATCCAAACAAAACATCAACCTCATCATACTAAACAAAAAAGGGAAAACATTCAATGGAAGTATTAGACTGATTTTGGTCAATGGTATATACCCAGAAACAGAATGAAATTCAAGAATCACATAACCCAAAACATATCGAGGCAAAAAGGATCACAGGAAATCAAAAATATGCAGAACCCATCTCAAATTCCCAAGCTTTATTCACACCCATTACAGATACAATCTCATATGGCCTTTATAAGATTAACAACAACATTCAAACATGAAACAGCAAACTAAAGCAACAGCCTTTAGAAATGAAAACGAAAACTTACTATTTATTGAAGGGAGCGTTACCCAAATCAGAAACGATTCAAAAGGGCAGCAACAATTTGATTCGAGTCTGCTTATTATTTGAAAATATACCAGTTGAGGGTTGGTTTTGTTCTCTCTTGGGCTGATGAAACAGTTGGTAAAGGTGTGAACAGAACCGTAGGCAAACAAGCTTTTGTTTATTGCAATGTTAACAAACGTTGCCACTAAATGTTTGTCTTATGTCATGGTTGGGATGGTGATGTGCAAAAGAAAGAGAAGGGAATGCGATTCTTGATTCCAGGTGGACAGAACCAAAAGGGAAAAGAGAGTAAGAGAGGTTTTGGAAGCCTGAAATGGAAAAGGTGATTGATTGGTTTATTAAATTTAGAGAAGACTTTGGTCTACGAATTCCATGGAGGGCCTAGTTAAGCGCTCTCTCTGTCTCTCTGTTCTGTCTTGTTTTTTACGGTTTTTTCTTTTTCCCTCCATTGGTGTGTGAGAGGAGGAACTTCGAATAAACTATTAAACAAGCACCAAGCTGAGCTTGGTCAACTTGCATGGAAATTCTGATACAAACAAACCAAAATATGCAAAATACCATAACTTGTTGAATATAGTTCAATATGTGACTTAATTATATGTGCTTCTCTTTTCTTCAAACCAATCTGTAAGAGCATCTTCAATAGCTTTCTCATTTTCTTGATTTTCTCGATTTTAGAGAATATTAAGTTTTTTTTAGGTCCAACAACTTCTTCAACTCATTCTTTAAAATGGGGATAGAGAAGAAAGAGAAGTCTTCATTCCCCAAATTTGCAGCAAAATCTTCCTTCCCCAAAATTAAATTTTTCACGTGCTCTAACGAGAAAAAGACAACAATAAAACATTTTATTAGGTATTTTATTGTTACACTAAAATATATAATGTTTTTTTTCTATAATTAATGATGATATAATATATTTTATTATTGTATTAAATGCCGAAATCTCCAAAATGGAGAATCTGTTGGATTTTGAGCATAATTTTTTTTGAGATTTTAGCTTTTGTTTCCTCATTTTAGAGAAATTTTGGGGAAGCTGTTGGAGATGCTCTAAGTGCTAATAAATAATATCATAACAACAACGGAGAAACTTGGGTTATTTTTCATGAAAACTTTACTTTTAGATGCTTAAAATTTAATTGAAGATTTTGATGTAAATCTGTTAGTATATTGGCTATTCCTATTCAACACTAAGATCTCCTAATGCTTCTAGAAAAGGAAGAGATCAAGGAAGAGGTATTTTGAGCTTCAATCATGGTTCACAAGGTAATGTTTTGTCAACCTTCTCAGAAATGGTAAGTTAATTTCTTTATTACTTATTCATTTGGATTGAGAAAATTTTGGTGAAAAGACTTGTATCTAGGTTTTTCCTTATTAGATATATTAAGGTGTTTATTTGCAGAATCTTGATTATCTTTAAAATATTTGATTTGGTGCTTTCCAAATATAGTTCCTTAGAATAGTTATCTGCATAATCTTTGGAAGTTTAAATATATTTGATCATTCATATGCATGAACATAATGATTGTTATTTGTGAACTAAAAGCTTGATCTGTTGAAGTTTTATCTGCTATATCATAGCATGAAATTGGTTCATGCGTTTTTGGAAAGTGCAAGATAACAGTGAACTGATTGCATCTTTCCTGAAACGAAAATTGATCTTCTCATTGAATTGCATTAGTTTAGGGGGAGTGTCAACCTCTATAAATTGCTTCTGGTGTGGTTTGTGAAAAAAAAAAGCTTTTTGTGATTGATCAGAGTTCTTGTTTATGGAGTTAATATTGTGTATGATCAATTTGCAAACTGCTTGAGTGTGCTATTCCAAAGACTAAGACTTTCTCTCTTACTTGCATACAGGTTGCATTTAAGATTGAGAGAACTGAGATCTTGTGGTGAGAGGAAAAAGGCTGACTGCATTGCAGGACTTAGTCGACTGGTTGTGTCAAAGAACCAAGAATCACTGATTGTGGAAGAATCAGGTGACAGTAAACTAAGAGTGTTTAAGTTTTAGGTTTATGTCCTGATATCTAGTTGTGTGTAAGAACTAGAGAAAACTGAGTGTGTTGTAAGTCTCAATGTGTTTGTTCAGTTTCTCTTTATAGAGTTACATGAATTACTTGTGTGAGAAGTGAGAGTCAAAAACAGATACAAGAATTTGTAGTTGTGTGAGAATTACTACTTGTAAAGTTTTGAAGATTAATGAAATAATCTTGCTTGGTGCTCTTGTCCCTCATTGAGGTTTTACACCAAGCTGCTGAATTAAATTGTTCTTATTTGTGCTTCATCTGTTTTTAATCCATTTCTATACTATCAAAAACGGTGATGTGTTCGATAACTGAAATAGAATATTTTGATATAAATTCTTATGTTTAATGTCCAAATATTTGTTTGACAAATTTCCGACTTTGATGGTCTCTTAATTTTAAACAAACTTTGATGTTGATCACAAACTTAAGTTGAGATTGATAACTCTAGCTAGGTATCATCGGTATATCATAATCGTATGTCTCTAATTTCAACACATACTAATGATTTCTCTAGTCCACATATATGGAAAGAAAAATCAAAGTCTTCACCATTAACACGAAAGTAAGCTGCAGTATGTGACTGTGAGTAGCTTAATTAGGTGTAGAACTCGTGAAACTGATCCTGGGTTCCTAGCTAGCTCCAACATTATGATACAGATGGTGATAGGTTTGCATTGATATGGACGATTCTGGATGTTTGAGTTTTAAAACATAAGCCAGTTGATTTCCACGTGCTTGTGATACCAAACAAGATATGATTAAAACACATCCAGCTGAAGCCTGCATGTATTAATCAAAACTCTGCTAGCTTCATTATATAATTTTTCCAATTTACATTTAATCAAAACTCTGCTAGCTTCATTATATAATTTTTCCAATTTACATACAGTTTAATCATTGTTAAATTGGATGTTTTCCAAATGTCACCTACTTCAACTCAGAGTTAAATTAGATACTTAGATTTTTTTTTTTTTTTATAAGAATTTTCGTTTTTGATCATATTGTAGAAGAGTAGTGCTAGAGACACCAAAATATTATACCAAATTCTGATTCCAAATGACATGGCGTTTGCCACCTCATCATAATAATTTCTCATTTGTAATTATCAATCATTTTTCATTTTATAGTTTCCAACTTGTATGTGATTAATAATTAAAATAAGAAAAATAATGTTTTCCTACAATCCTAAAAAATCAATCTTCTTGTAACCAAAAAAAAAAAATATATCGATCTTCAACCAACACCAATCATCATCATCCTCATTTCATGCGCACCAGATCTAGAACCTAAGAGAAGAATACTCATTTAGGATTTGAAGAAATAAAAGATGTTGCATATGAAAATCAAAAATAAAGAAGATGATTATGAATATAGCAACCAGATTGCATAAAATTGGCCTGTAAACAATCATAATCATAAGGGATATCATGGAAAACTGTGAGTTATGCATTGTGATAATCTTAATTAATTTTGTCACGGCTGGATTTTCATCATCCTAAAGAACATATGTTTAGCCAATTCAACTTGTTTAATTTTGAATCTATTGGATTGTTTCTAGAAATTATAAGAGTTTTCAACAATAGAACAAAGAATTTACTAAGTGGTATTCTCACATCCCGACTCTTAAATTTTTACCTTATTTACTGGCTTGGAATTAATAATAGTTTTACCGTCTTCGTAAATGAGTTTATAGTTCAAAGGTTCCTAGAGCAGTGTTGAGGGATGAATATTTCGTAGAAATTATTCGTAGAAGAAAATTGTGATGACAGTAAAAAGGTAAATTTTACCCAGTAAAAAGGTAAGTTTTATTAGGGTATTATTTTTGGGGGTGTTAATTTTGGTTTGGGTTATATGGAGGTGTTGGACCGGGTTGGGCAGCAAAGCCCAAAACCCCTCTCTCTCTCTCTCTCTCTCTCTGCCGAAGCTGTCCGCCGCCTGTCTGCCGTCTTCCGGCCACCGCAGACCGCCGCACCGGTCCCAATCGGTCGGCCTTCAACCCAGCTCTCTTCCTAGACCTGTGGGAGCCGCCGTGAGGGAGAAAAGCCGCCCGAAAGCCCCGACTGCCGTGGAGGTTCGGTCGCCGGAACTCGCTCCTCCGGCCACCATAGCCGGAGCCACTTGGCTCGTTTGGAAGCTCTCCTCCCGAGTAGCAATCCCTCCAAAGAATTCGCTCCCTCTTGAGCTAGGTAATGAGAATCAGTGAGTTGAAGTTCTAGGGCTCAAATCACTCTTTTGGTTCGATTACACTATCTAGGCTTGGAATTAGTGTTTGTGCTAGTTAAGGAAGTTATTGTGCGTGTTGAGAGGAAGGGAGAGGAAGGTTGTGCTAAATTTTGTTAGGCATTGGAGGTCGCCGAAGTCGGTCGCCGCTGCGGCGGAGCAGACCGCATCGCCGCCGCTGTTAGGGGGATTTTTATGGTTTTAGATGTGGAATATTAAGGGGAGGTTAATGATATGAATTTTGGAATTTTTGGATAGGTTTGGGATTTTTCAAAGTTTGGTATTTTGGCCGTTAATTTGGATAGAATCCGGTCGTTGGATTATTGTTGTTTTAGCCGTAGAATGTGGATTTAAGGCCGCCGGTATTTGTGGTGAAATTTGGACCGTATCAATTTTTAGATTGGCGAAGTTGGACAAGGATGAGAGTAGATAAGGCACACATTTAATTTTGCCTATTTTTTATATAAGCGTTGGTATATAGTTAGTGATTAATTTATGTGTTTGAAACAGGACGTGAGGAGGCTCGAGCTGAAGAGGTCTCGGACCGACATCAGGCTTAGGCCTAATTTGTGAGTGGACTTTTATTTTAAGCAATATGCATGCTATGGTTCTGGGTTGAACAATTTCTTTTATTGGAGCATTTGAGGTCATTTTATTTTGATGACTTTATTTATTTTGAAGAGTTACCAAAGATGTATCGGACTTTGAAAGATCATTATTGGTGGCCAAACATGAAGAGGGAAATGGCAGCTTTTGTAAGTAGATGTTTGATCTGTCAGCAAGTGAAAGCTGAAAGGCAGAAACCTTCAGGATTGCTTGAGCCGTTGCCTATTCCAGTGTGGAAGTGGGACCACATCACCATGGATTTTGTTTTCAGTTTACCTCGTACCCGTGAGGGGCATGACGGTATTTGGGTGATTGTGGATAGACTCACCAAATCTGCACATTTCTTACCAGTGGGAAAGAAGTATACACTGGATAAATTGGCTGAACTTTATGTGAATGAGATTGTGAGACTTCATGGTGTACCGGAATCGATAGTGTCGGATCGGGATCCTAGATTTGCTTCTAAATTCTAGGGAGCTCTTCAGGCAGCTTTAGGTACCCGACTACACTTCAGCACTGCTTTTCATCCTTAGACTGATGGGCAATCAGATAGGATTATTCAGACTTTAGAGAATATGTTGAGATCTTGTGTCTTGCAGTTCAAGGGGAGTTGGGATAAGAACCTATCTTTGATGGAGTTTGCTTATAATAACAGCTACCATTCTAGTATTGGTATGACTCCTTTTGAGGCACTTTATGGGAAACAGTGTCGTAGACCTTTATGTTGGAATGAAGTAGGAGAAAAAGAACATTATGGTCCTGAGTTAATCCATGATACTAATGAGAAGATTAAAGTGGTCAGAGATAGACTCAAGCCCGCTCAAAATAGGCAGAAGAGTTATGCAGATGTCCGTAGGAAAGACCTTGAGTTTCAAGTGGGTGATTGGGTGTTCTTGAAACTATCTCCTTGGAAATGGATAGTACGTTTTGGTAAGCGTGGGAAGCTTAGTCTGAGGTATATTGGGCCTTATGAGATAATAGAGCGAGTTGGCTCACTTGCTTATCGGTTACTTTTGTCTTCATAATTGTCCAGGATACATAATGTGTTTCATGTATCCATGCTTCGCAAGTATATGGTCGATCCCTCTCATGTGTTGCAAGAGCAGCCAATTACTTTGACGAGAGATTTGACCTATGAGGAGGAACCGGTTCAGATTCTTGACCGAAAGGAGCAAGTACTAAGGAACAAAACAATTCCACTTGTTAAGGTGGTTTGGAGGAGTCATCAAGTAGAGGAAGCTACTTGAAAATCATATGAACAAATGAGGCAGTATTATCCCTACCTTTTTGTTTGACAGTTATGTAAATTTCGAGGACCAAATTTTTATAAGGAGAGGAGAATTGTCACGCCCCGGTTCTTAAGTTATTTTACGGTTATTTACTTTGGTATTATTTTGGTCTTTTACCGTTTTAAGTAACCGTTTACTATTTAAGACTCCAAAGTTGACTTTTGCTTCTGTTTGGAATTTGGGAAAACTTTCTTCATGAAAGTCGTAGAGAATGTTATTACGAGTTCGTAGACATGCTATGCGTTAAAATCAGAGTTAGCATGGAAAAGTTATCAATTAAAAATTGAAGTTTTATTGGGGTATTATTTTGGGGTGTTAAATTTTGGAGTTGGGTTATGTTGAAGTTGGACCGGGCCATTGTTTTGGTCAAAGCCCAAACTTTCTCTCTCTCTCTCTCTCTCTCTCTCTCTCTCTCTCTCTCTCTCTCTCTCTCTCTCCCCGAGCTCTCTCCCGCTGCCGGACATCCCATCGCTAGTCCGCCGCCGTCCGGCCACCGTTTGCCGCCGCACTGGTCCCAAACGGTCGGCCTCCGATGTGGAATATTAAGGGGAGATTAATGATGTGAATTTAGGAATTTTTGGAGGAATTTTGGATAGTGTTTTGGCCACGATCCTCAGCACGCGGAGCAGAGGTAACTAGCGAACAAAGAGAATGGGGTGTTGCAGGCGTGCCACCTCACGGACGAGGAAAAGGTTGATGGTGTGCGAGATCTTGACTTTTGATCAGGCGAATGGGGTTTCAGGTGCCACCTCAGACGAGGATTTACGAGCACAAGCGATCGATACTCACGGCGGCGCGAGCAGAGCAACTAATAAGGAGTTCAGAGAGAAGTCGGGGTAGAGTCCGGAGGGCTCTGAAGAAGAAACCTAGGCGGCGGCGCTTAGGGTTAGGGTTTCGAGGAGCTCGAAGGGTAACTGGGTTTCAATTTGTATTGTGTTTTTGTGTTTGTTTGAGAGAGCTTTATGTTAGGGTTCGAGCCCCTTTATATAGTAGCTCGACTTACGGTAGAAGAAAAGTAATTAGAATCCAAGTCGGACTCTGAAACCCTAATCAACAAGGACACGGTTTACTCCATGCAGACCAACCAATTGGTGACACATGTCCAATTCGCACACTTCATTCCGCATCGGGCATTGCTTCCGCGCTGCCAACTGTAGACTCCTATGCGAACTGGAATTAGGAATATCCTCATCCCGCGGGCTGTCACAGGATGCTATCTCGCGTGCTCCTGAAACTCGCTTCCATTTCGCGGGCTATTGCAGCTTGTGAGCCTTAAAAAGATTTTTTATATTAAATGGGCCACAAGGATTGGCCCGAAGCATATCAAAGACTTGTAAAAGTCTTCAACAATTATTGTGGTGCGCGCGGACTCCGCATGTTGCTTCCTTGCGAAGTCTCCTACGCGAGCCAATTCGCCAGCTCGCCTCGCCTCGCCTACGCGGAGTGTCAATCTCGCCTCGCCTACGCGGAGAGTCAATCTCACCTCGCCTACGCGGATTGGCAAATAGTAATTCCGCGCGCGAACTGTGTAGTCCGCGCGAAGTGTGTAATCCGCCTATATCCATTCCGCGCGCGAGCTGCGCGAAATCCAGTAACTCAACTCGCGTGGTTCCCTGGCGGGCCGACATTTGTAAACTTAAAGAACTTGGGCTCGCCGGTATGATATGGACCAAGAATGTAATTAATATTCACATAAACATTTACTGTCCAGTAAAATATTAATTTAGGCGTAAACAGATAGGTTTGGGATTTTTCGAAGTTTGGTATTTTAGCCGTTAATTGGGATAGAATCCGGCCGTTAGATTATTGTTGTTTCGGCCGTAGAAGGTGGATTTAAGGCCGCCGATATTTGTGGTGAAGTTTGGATGATATCAATTTTAAGATTTGCAAAGTTGGGCAAGAATGTGAGTAGATAAGGTCACATTTAATTTTGCCTATTTTTATATAAGCGTTGGTATATAGTTGAGGATTTAATTATGTTCTTAGATCAGGACGTGAGGAAGCTCAAGCATAAGAGGCTTCAGACCGACTTCAGGCTTAGGCCTGATTTATGAGTGGACTTTTGGTTTAAATAATGTGCATGTAATTCTTTATTTGGTTGGACCATTTGACGTCATTTTTATTTGACGATTTTACTCATTGTGGTGAGTTACCGAAAATGGGATTTTCGGTAAATTATAATATATTTTTAAGGAGAGTATGTATATAAATGCTAGCTAGCAATATGTGTCTGTCCACCTTAATGACATAGTATATAACTGCATTATGGTGTGACGTGAGCGTTGGACGGAAGCGCAGTATCATTATATAAGTGTTTAATTCATATAAGGGGTATGGACACATATTTATACACCCGTCTGTCCACCTTAATGGCGTAGTGTATCACCGCATTAAGGCGTGACGTGAGCGTTGGACGCGAACGTAGTAACCCTATATAGATTATTATTAATTTATATAGGGAGTATGAGCGAGTGTAAATACATACATACATATATATATATATATATATATATATATATATATTAGCCTGAGAGGCTGTATTTTATTAAGTTTTGGAGACTAGCCGGAGCTAGTCAGATACTTGCCAGTTTTTGAGCTGTCGCATGCAGCATAATTTTGATGGAAATTAAATTGGGAAAGCATAAATGTTAATAAATATTTTCTTTATTTATTTTTGTCCACTCACTCTAGTTTTTGCGAATGTTTTTCCCCTGGGCTCTTCGTTTTAAAAATGCCCAGTCTGCAGAGTTCGGGTTAGTACGAGTAGGAGACGACGAGGCATAGTTATCCATTTCTCAGCCACATTTCACCAGTAGGTTACATGTTTAACCTACTAGGGTATTTTCCGGCTCCTCTAGTGTTTAGTAGCTCTGAATACACTTTGGGGTTTATCGTACAATTTTTCTGGTGATGTGCTAAGACTTATGTTTTATTTTAGAATATACGAAGTTTGTAATTATATTCTCACTTTCGTATAATTGTGGGTTATTTTGGAGGATGCTCAATAATATTTAGGAAAGTAACACTTTAGTTTTCTAGGTTAGAGTTGTCCATTTTCAAGGGAGGTTTTCTTATCGGTAAATTTTCCTTGGAGGTGGTCCCTGCAAGACTTACTTCGGGTTTCAGGGTGAAATTCGGGGTGGGTCTTGACAGTTGGTATCAGAGCTTTAGGTTTCATTTCCTGCCTCCTTGGTACTACCATATTTGCCTAAGAAGCACGTAGTTCCTATAGAGTTGTGATCCGACCGCGGCGGATTCACTAGCATTTTATGCTTTGGATGCTATGTGTTATTGAGTATGTGTGATAGTTCTGTTAGTCTTGTGTACAGACTACTAAATATCTTTTTCTTCAGGTAATTATGCCTCCTAGACGTCGACCATGTGAGGCTACCTCGACCAACGCAAATGAGGGTGATGAGATTAGAGGATTAGTTGGTTGTTTTGGGGACATGCTGAGAGGTGTCTTGGAGACAGTTCGCCACCCTCGATCTGTGAAAAAGAAAGATGTTTTTGATGCAAGGGCAATTGAGTTTAAGGGTGCTAAGGGACCCCTTGATGCATACACTTTGGTAGATAAGATGGAAAAAGCTTTCGAGAGCATTGATCTGCCGGAAGAAAAGAAAGTGAAGATGACAGTGACTTTTCTGGATGATTCAGCTCATCATTGGTGGACTCTCGCTAGTAGAAATATTGGTGGTGCTCAGAATATGACTTGGGAGCAGTTTAAGACGCTCTTCTTGGGTCAATATTTCATTCATGCTCATCGTACCAGGATTCAGTCGGATTTTCTGAACATGAAGAAGAGGGATGATGAGGGTGTCATAGAGTTTGAGCAAAGGTTCACTACTTTGAGTTATCATGTGCCATATCTGGTTCCTGATGAGAGGACCAGGATTAACATGTTCATTAGGGCACTTGGTGGAGTGTATGCAGATAAGATGATAGGTGTTATCTACCCGACCTTTCTTGATGCGGTTAGTGTAGTTATGGCCATTGAGAACATGAGGACGCATGGTGTACGATCTCGTGATTATAGTGGCCCCAGTCAGAGTCCATTCAAGAAGGCTACTTCATCATCCACTTCAGAGTCTTCAACTGGTAGTGCCAGTAGTGCTGGATCGAGTTCTAGTTCTCGGTTCAGGGCTAGAGGACGTAATAGGAGACCTTTCCGAAGCCAGTTGGGTAGGCAACAGACTGGTCAGTTTGGTTCTGGTGGCAGTTTACAGGGTGGGACATCGGGTGGTCAGACTTTTTCTTTTGGTTAGCAGCAGCAGTTTTCTGGGTGCTTTGAGTGTGGTAGTCTGGACCATTTCAAGAGAGATTGTCCCTTATTGGCTCAGAGGACCACCTCCACTCCTACTCAGCCAGCCGGTCAGTCAGCAGCCAGAGGCTCCAATAGTGGTACTTATGGCAGTTCAGCAGCCAGAGGTGGCTCTCAGCAGGGTAGTGGTTAACGTGGACGTCCCATGACTCGTGCTAGACTTCATGCTATGACTCAGCAGGAGGGTCGTACTTCTCCAAATGTCATCATTGGTACGTTATTAATTTTTGGTCAGCCAGCTTTTATTTTAATTGATCCCGGAGCCACACATTCATTTATGTCTAGTAGATTTGCCCTCCATGGCAACGTGCCATCATCGTCTCTTCCAGGCGAGTGGCATGTGTCTCTACCCTCCGGTGAGGTGATGAGAATAAATTGGGTGTTTAGTGGTTGTGAAGTATTGGTGGAAGGGACTAAGTTTAAGGCGGATCTAATCCCTTTAGATATTGTGGAGTTTGATGTGATCTTGGGAACTGACTTTTTAGAGGCTTATAGAGCTATGGTAGATTGTTTCCGAAAAGAAGTGGTGTTTCGAAGTCTAGATGGATTTGAGACTGCGTTTCAAGGAGAAAGAGATGTTATTTCCAGTTGCTTGATATCAGTTATTACTGCTAGAAAATTGTTAAATAAAGGTTGTCAGGCATATTTAGCTCACATTGTGGATACAAGTATGAGAGTGTTGGGAGTAGAGGATATTCCTGTAGTAAGAGCGTTTCCAGATGTTTTTCCCGAGGAGTTGCCTGGTTTGCCTCCTGTAAGGGAGATAGACTTTTCTATCGAGTTACTTCCCGAAACTATGCCTATCTCTCAGGTACCTTACAGAATGGCTCTAGCAGAATTAAAAGAGTTGAAGACTCAACTGCAGGAGTTGGTACTAAGGGTTTTATTCGGCCTAGCAGGTCTCCATGGGGTGCTCCGGTGTTGTTTGTTAAGAAGAAAGATGGCACCATGAGACTATGCCTTGATTATAGGAAGCTAAATCAAGTCACGGTGAAGAATAAATATATGTTACTTCGTATTGATGATTTATTTGATCAGTTGAAGGGTGCTTCTGTTTTTTAAAAAATTGACTTGAGATCTGGTTATCATCAGTTGCGGATCCGAGAGAATGACATAGCCAATACTGCTTTTCGATCACGCTATGGTCATTATGAGTTTGTGGTGATGCCTTTTGGACTTACTAATGCACCAGCTACATTCATGGATCTCATGAATAGAGTGTTTAGTTCATATCTTGACCACTTCGTGATCGTATTCATAGATGACATTTTGGTTTACTCAAGAAGTAAAAAAGAGCATGCCAAACATCTAAGAATGTATTGCGAACTTTGAGAAATGCTCAGTTGTATGCCAAGTTCAGCAAGTGTGAATTTTGGCTCGATAAAGTGGGGTTCTTGGGTCATGTAGTTTCAGCTGAAGGTGTTAGTGTGGATCCCCAAAAGGTGGAAGTAGTGTCAAATTGGAGAAGACCCACCACTGTGACGGAGATTCGTAGTTTCTTGGGATTAGCAGGCTATTATCGACGCTTTGTGCAAGACTTTTCAAAGATTGCTGCTCCACTTACAAGATTGACCAAGAAGGGAGTTAAATTTGAATGGTCAGATCAGTGTGAACAAAGTTGTCAAGAATTAAAGAATCGCCTGACTAGTGCTCCTGTTTTAGCACTTCTAGATGATAGTGGGGAGTATGTGGTTTATTGTGATGTTTCTAAACGAGGTTAAGGCGGGGTATTAATACAGCATGATCGAGTTATTGCCTACGCTTCTAGGCAATTGAAGCAGCATGAGGTGAATTATCTCACTCATGATTTAGAGCTTGCTGCAGTAGTTTTTACTCTCAAGTGGTGGAGACACTATCTTTATGGAGCCAAGTGTCAGATTTTTACCGATCACAAGAGTCTTCAGTATGTGTTTACTCAAAAAGAGTTAAATATGAGGCAAAGAAGGTGGATGGAATTAATAAATGATTATGATTGCACTATTGAGTATCAACCTGAAAAAGCTAATGTGGTAGATGATGCTCTTAGTCGAAATCCCATCATATCTTTGTCTCACATGAGGACGGTCTGAGTTCCACTTCTTTATGAGTTGCGAGCGACATGGGTGGATTTAGCGGTGAATGATGTTGGTGCTTTGGTAGCTAGTTTCCATGTGAGGCCAGTTTTGGTTGATAAAGTGCGGGAGGCTCAATATAATGATCCTTCCATAGCTCAGTTGATAGAAAGAGCATTGAATAGAGCCGCCGTGGATTTTTCGGTAAGAAGAGATAGAACTTTATTGTTCAAAAATAGGCTTTGTGTTCCAAAGAGGAATGAAGAGTTAAAGAAAGAGATAATGGAGGAAGCTCATAGTTCTGCATATGCTGCTCATTCGGGTAGTACAAAGATGTATCGGACTTTGAATGATTGTTATTGGTGGTCAAATATGAAGAGAGAAATTGCAGCTTTTGTGAGTAGGTGTTTGATCTGTCAGCAAGTGAAAGCTGAAAGGCAAAAACCTTCTGGGTTACTTGAGCCGTTGCCTATTCAAGTGTGGAAGTGGGACCATATCACCGTGAATTTTGTTTTCAGTTCACCTCGTACCCGTGAGGGGTATGACGGTATTTGGGTGATTGTGGATAGACTCACCAAATCTGCACATTTCTTGCCTGTGGGAAAGAAGTATACACTGGATAAATTGGCGGAGCTTTATGTGAATGAGATTGTGAGACTTCATGGTGTACCGGAATCGATAGTGTCGGATCGGGATCCTAGATTTGCTTCTAAATTCTAGGGAGCTCTTCAGGCAGCTTTAGGTACCCGACTACACTTCAGCACTGCTTTTCATCCTCAGACTGATGGGCAATCAGAGAGGACTATTTAGACTTTAGAGGATATGTTGAGATCTTGTGTCTTGCAGTTCAAGGGGAGTTGGGATAAGAACCTATCTTTGATGGAGTTTGCTTATAATAACAGCTACCATTCTAGTATTGGTATAACTCCTTTTGAGGCACTTTATGGGAAGCAGTGTCGTACACCTTTGTGTTGGAATGAAGTGGGGGGAAAAGAGCTTTGCGGTCCTGAGTTAATCCATGATACAAATGAGAAGATTAAAGTGGTTAGAGATAGACTTAAGGCCGCTCAAAGTAAGCAAAAGAGTTATGCAGATGTCTGCAGGAAGGACCTTGAGTTTCAAGTGAGTGATTGGGTGTTCTTGAAACTATCTCCTTGGAAAGGGGTAGTACGTTTTGGTAAGCATGGGAAGCTTAGCCCGAGTTATATTGGCCCTTATGAGATAATAGAGCAAGTTGGCTCACTAGCTTATCGGTTACTTTCGTCTCTAGAATTATCCAGGATAAATAATGTGTTTCATGTATCCATGTTTAGCAAGTATATTGTCGATCTCTCTCATGTGCTGCAAGAGCAGCCGATTAGTTTGCAAAAGGATTTGACCTTTGAAGAGGAACCGGTTCAGATTCTTGACCGAAAAGGGCAAGTTCTTAGGAACAAGACAATCCCACTTGTCAAGGTGCTTTGGAGGAGTCATCAAGTAGAGGAAGCTACTTGGAAATCAGAAGAACAAATGAGGCAACAGTATCCCTACCTATTTGATTGACAGTTATGTAAATTTCGAGGACAAAATTTTTATAAGGAAGGGAGAATTGTCATATCCCGACTCTTAAATTTTTACCTTATTTACTGGCTTGGACTTAATAATAGTTTTACCGTCTTCGTAAATGAGTTTATATTTCAAAGGTCCCTAGAGGAGTGTTGATGGACGAATATTTCGGATAAATTATTCGTATGAGAAAATTGTGACAAGGGTAAAAATGATAAATTTTACCCAGTAAAAAAGTAAGTTTTATTAGAGTATTATTTTTGGGGGTGTTAATTTTGGTTTGGGTTATATGGAGGTGTTGGACCGGGTTGGGCAGCAAAGCCCAAAACCCCTCTCTCTCTCTCTCTCTCTCTCTCTCTGCCGAAGCTGTCCGCCGCCTGTCTGCCGTCTTCCGGCCACCGCAGACCGCCGCACCGGTCCCAATCGGTCGGCCTTCAACCCAGCTCTCTTCCTAGACCTGTGGGAGCCGCCGTGAGGGAGAAAAGCCGCCCGAAAGCCCCGACTGCCGTGGAGGTTCGGTCGCCGGAACTCGCTCCTCCGGCCACCATACCCGGAGCCACTTGGCTCGTTTGGAAGCTCTCCTCCCGAGTAGCAATCCCTCCAAAGAATTCGCTCCCTCTTGAGCTAGGTAATGAGAATCGGTGAGTTGAAGTTCTAGGGCTCAAATCACTCTTTTGGTTCGATTACACTATCTAGGCTTGGAATTAGTGTTTGTGCTAGTTAAGAAAGTTATTGTGCGTGTTGAGAGGAAGGGAGAGGAAGGTTGTGCTAAATTTTGTTAGGCATTGGAGGTCGCCGAAGTCGGTCGCCGCTGCGGCGGAGCAGACCGCATCGCCGCCGCTGTTAGGGGGATTTTTATGGTTTTAGATGTGGAATATTAAGGGGAGGTTAATGATATGAATTTTGGAATTTTTGGAGGAATTTTGGATAGGTTTGGGATTTTTCAAAGTTTGGTATTTTGGCCGTTAATTTGGATAGAATCCAGTCGTTGGATTATTGTTGTTTTAGCCGTAGAATGTGGATTTAAGGCCGCCGGTATTTGTGGTGAAATTTGGACCGTATCGATTTTTAGATTGGCGAAGTTGGACAAGGATGAGAGTAGATAAGGCCCACATTTAATTTTGCCTATTTTTTATATAAGCGTTGGTATATAGTTAGTGATTAATTTATGTGTTTGAAACAGGACGTGAGGAGGCTCGAGTTGAAAAGGTCTCAGACCGACATCAGGCTTAGGCCTAATTTGTGAGTGGACTTTTATTTTAAGCAATATGCATGCTATGGTTCTGGGTTGAACAATTCCCTTTATTGGAGCATTTGAGGTCATTTTATTTTGATGACTTTATTTATTTTGAAGAGTTACCGAAAAGGGGATTTTTCGGTAAATTATAAATATTTTTATGAGGATAGTATGTATATAAATGCTAGCTAGCCATATGTGTCTGTCCACATTAGTGGCGTAGTATATAACCGCATTATGGTGTGACGTGAGCGTTGGACGGAAGCGTAGTAGCCTTATATAAGTGTTTAATTCATATAAGGGGTATGGACACATATTTATACACCCGTCTGTCCACCTTAATGGCGTAGTGTATCACTGCATTAAGGCGTGACGTGAGCGTTGGACGCGAGCGTAGTAACCCTATATAGATTATTTTAAATCTATAAAATAATTATACAGGGAGTATGGAATTGTGTAAATACATACATATATTTGTATATATTTTCGAGATAAGAGATTTATCGCGTGGAGCATGCTTTCGTTTTCTTTGAAATTTAAATTAGGAAAGCATAAATATTATTATTACCTTCTTTATTTTATTCTTTTATTTTGTCCACTCACTCTAATGTTTTTCTAATGTTTTCCCCTGGGTCCTTCGTTTTAAAAATGCCCAGTCTGTAAAGTCTGGGTTGACACTAGTAGAAGGCGAGGCATAGTTACCCACTTCTCTACCACTCTTCACCAGTAGGTTACCTGATAAACCTACCAATGTATTTTCTTGCTTCCTGTAGTTTTTCATTAGAAACTCTGATTACCCTTGAGGTAGCGTATACTTTAATGGTAGTGTGCTAAGATTTATGTTATTTTATTATAATATTTATGGGTTGAATTGGAAGTTGGTTGTTTCGTCTAGGAGGGTAAATTCTTGAATTTTCCGGATTAGGGTTGTCCATTTTCAAGGAAGGTTTACCGAGTTCTTCAATAAATTTTCCTTGGAGGTGGACCCCGCAAGACTTACTTCGGGTTTCATGGTGAAATTCGGGATGAGTCTTGACATGTATAGTAGATAGGTCACAAGTGGCTACAAATTCCCTACAATACATGGAGGATGAGTTTTGGTTATATTAGGGTTTATCAAGGGATGAGTTTGCCCGCTTGTTGGATTGAATGATTTGATAAACTTCACAGTATATTTATTCTTCTGTTTTTAATTTTCTTACTAATGAATTACTAATTTAAATACATATTTTTCATGTAACAAAACAGAAATAAATGACAGCTTGAATTGTTAGGGTTGATGTGGTCAATGCCATGTCATTTGGGATGGTTTTTTGATATAGAATTTTGGTGTCCATAGCATTTTTAATTGTAGAAAGGGTCCAACACTCTCCATTACTTCATACACATTGACCCCAAGAAAATGAAAATACAAGTAAGCAACTGTTGGAGGTTCGAACAGATCATAAGCTAGATTTGTGGGGCAGATAACTAATACGCTAGATATCTATAACATTATCATCGACCTTCTTTTTTATTTTTTCATAAAAAAAACAAGAAATTACAAAGAGAACCCTCGCGCACAACCAGTTTCCCAATAAGTTAACGTAGAAAGCTGGTTAAGCTTGATGAGGTAGCTGATACAATCAAATACAAAAATCAAAAACAGTGACCTAAAGAAGTTAATAGAATTTGCTAAAAATTTGGCTTCTCTCCATATGTGACGAAATAAAACAACTTCAAATTGGCTGGTGAGATATGTTGGATATCATGCACAAGGACTTTGATCTGCCAAGGACCTTTCCTTATGTACGTACGTGTTGAACAATTTTCCAACAATGTTCGAATGGTTTAAAGTTTGAACACGTTGAGCAGCTCCACTTCTTTTTTCTTTTTTTCTTTTTTCTTTTCGGATCAAAGTAGGAATTTTCATTGTTTTTGGAGAAAGAAGGAATTATCATTGATTGGAAAGTGTTACAAGTACAGCAGTGTGTT
Source organism: Fragaria iinumae (assembly GCA_009720345.1). Classification (NCBI taxonomy): domain Eukaryota; kingdom Viridiplantae; phylum Streptophyta; class Magnoliopsida; order Rosales; family Rosaceae; genus Fragaria; species Fragaria iinumae. Next base: position 29,566,152 of record CM019122.1, on the reverse strand, counting down.
GCAGCTGTTACAATTAGGCAATAAATACTATCTACACCAATATGATGATTAGGGTTTTGATCTCTTTTTCCTTTCCTCTTGTTTGAGAGGTTGAGATCCTCGATGGTGGGAGGCTTTCTCAACGGGGATCAAGGTTTTGGGTGGAGGTGAGGGGCTGAAGCCAGATGGAGGCGTGGGAATTTTCTTCATTCTGGCAGACTCGATCCGTCTCCGGCAAGATTGGCTTGAGGAAGGTGGATGATCCAAGGACTAAAATATCGGGTATCGAGGAAATTTTGATGGTCCAAAAAATGGATATCTCGAGGAAATATCGGAAAAATATCGATTTCGTTAAAGTTTCGAAAAGAAATATCCAAATATAGTTATATATACTGAGCTTATTAATATGTTTAACTGTAGATGTATAACATATATCTATCTAAGCAGAGATAGCTAAGGCGTTGCTCTTGTTCCTATGGGATCAAGGTTCGAATCCCAGCTCTTAGTCCCTTCCGTTTTATTGAAATTTTTCGAAATTGGGCCCACTTTGGCCCATTTCGAGATGAGATATCGACGATTTCGTGAAAATTTCGCCGAGTATCGCAAAATTTCGAAAATCTCATGTCATAAATTCTAGTACCTCAAATTAATATCGACAGTTTTCGACGATATTTTCATTTTTTAGTCCTTAGGTGGATCTGATATGTGCTGGTTGGGTTCCCCTAGATATATTGGAAGACTAATGGTGGTGACCCAGATTTCTTTTCTAAGGCATGGTCATGGAAGAACGAAGGATTGACAGTCGTTTTTGGGCGGGGATGGCTTGTATGTGGCGGTCCGGTTGGAGGTTTGGCGTCACTGCATTGGTGGCGTGGTCTTGACTACGGTCGATCATGGTTCTATAATGGTGAGGTAGATGGTGGTGGTGCTTTGGGCAGTTTAGACAACATGCAAGAACATTCTGAAGCAACGAGATCGATGGTCATGGTGGTGGGTGAAGACTTGCGGTCATTGTTGGAGGAAGTCGGCAACGAGTCGGGGGTGAACAGCTTAGATATTGTCTGCATTAGGCCAACCGTCCCTCTCGGTTTTGTTCTTGAGGTTTAACCCCGAAAAGGCGTCTCAATGTAAGGAGCCGACTTTGCGACTCTGCACATATAAGTACAACAATAACTTGTCTCCCTAAGTGATGTGGAACGTGTGCATTTGCTAGCTTGTCAATGCCTCTTATAAGCACTCACCCAGTCAGGTTACTACAATCCACCCCTCTTAGGGGCCAGACGTCCTCGTCTGCGTTACTTCGGGGACAAGCTGTGATACTGTAATCGCTCAGTCTACACAACTAAAATATTGCCCGCTCTGGGCCCTGACCCTCACAGATTTGTTTATGAGGTTTCACCCTAAAACACGGCTTAATGTAAGGAGTTGACTCAAAATATACAAGCACAGTAACTTAATTGTCTTCCCTGGGCGATGTGGGACGCTTGCACTAGCTGCTAGCTTGTCAGTGCCTATAGCACCCGCCTCACATGTTGCGTGATGGAAAGGGTGCCAAGCCTTCTGAGTGCCCAAAGTAATTTGGTGTTGAGCTTTCTTATAGGCCAGGCTTTCTTATGAGGCTAGCGTTTAGGTGTTTACATGTTTGAGTTTGTATGTTTAGGCTTCATTTTAATTTTATGTTTTTAAATTTTATATTTTATTTTGTTAAGATGAATGAAAACTGCGGTCCAGTTTCATTGTCATATGGCGACTCATATCAGACCCATAACCCAAGCTTTCCCCAACCAAAACCCAATGAGTGGACCTGCTCTAATGAGAAAGAGAAGGATCTGAAACCAAGGATTTCAGGTGACCCCTGGCCAAACAAGTCCAGAGTCCTTTAAACCTGGCGCGTGTGTTCTTTAACCCCTAAACCCCTCTCTAAAACCCTACATTCCTACAAAAAAAACACCCTTGAACTTTTGAGCTCTGTCGTTTGATGCAAGTTTCAGACATGAGAGCTCTCCGAGCCATCTACACCCACCAACGCCTCCTCAAACCCAAATCCCTCCCAAACCCATCTCTCATTTCCTTCAAAGAATCCACCTTTTCCCGCCATTTCCGCTCCTCCACCCACCTCCGCCGCCCCGAACCACCCAACTCCACCGCCGGCGTAGAGCCCCGCTCCTTGTGGTCTGTCCTCTCCCCTGCAAGGAAAGACTCGATAAGAAGTGATGGGGGAGAATCAGGGAGCGAAGACGAGATGGTTCCGTCGAGCTTGGTGAATGGGGTGAGTGAGATTGAGAAGGGTAAGGGTGATAGGAGCGTTGGGAAGGTCAAATCAGGAAGTGGGTCGGTTAGTGGATTGAAAAATGGGAAGGGGAAGGTGAAGACGAGTTGGGTTTGCTCGGATTGTGGGGAGACGCATGGGCAGTGGATGGGGAAGTGCAGGAGTTGCTTCAAGTTCAACACTTTGAAGAGGTTTTCGGAGAGAAATGATGATGGTAAGGTTAGTGGGATTGGGGTTTCGGAGAAGGTGAGGTCTTGGTTGCCGAGAGGGGAGGCTCAGCCGGTGCGGTTGACTGATGTGAACCGGGGGATTAGTTGGAAGGATCGGCGGATTCCATTGTAAGTTTCGTATTAGGTTGATTTTTGAAAGAATGTTTGATTCCTATTTGAGTTGGGAGAATGATGTTGATGATTTTGTAAATGTTGTAAATGTTTTTGTGGTTGATATGTATAGGCATGGAACCTTTGGAAGTGAAGTTGGGACGGTGCTTGGTGGTGGTATTGTACCAGGTTTGATCAAATTTTGTGTCTTTTTTGTTCATTGTTAAGTGATAAGTGTTGAATGTTAAACTTCCCACAATTCTTCTTGACTATGATGAATATGTTAACCCTGGCACTTGAGTAAGTTTAAGCTTGTATTCTGTATATGGTGCCTTCATATATACCATATGGGATTTGAACTTTCAATGCATACATGATTTCCGCTGAAAGGTGAACTTTCAATGCATACAGGCCTTCATAAACTTATACTTTTTATGGAAAATTATGTGGTTATCAATTAACTAATAAATTAATTAATTATTGAAACAGTTTACTAATAAATTAGTTGGAAGTTTCGTATTAGATTTATTTTTGAAAGAATGTTTGATTCCTATTTGAGTTGGGAGAATGATGCTGCTGTGACTAAAAACTGCTGCTGCTGTACTGCCAAAATAATCAGCTGTGAATTAAAACAGTTTTGTGTTTGGTAAATATTAGTTTTAAAAGTGCTGCCAAGATAAAATTTATTAAAAGTGCTGCCAAGATAAATTTCTAGTGTTTTTAGTGACAGCTGCTTTTAAAAATAACCTTCAGGTTGCTTCTAAAAGCTGCTGCCCGTGACCTGTAATTTTCAAAAAAAAAACTGGTTTTCTTTCATTTACCAAACACTATAAAATCTAAAAATTCGGATAGAAGCTGATTTTTTTAAAAGCGAAGCGGTACCAAACTAGGCCTAAGTTGGAGTATATGAATCATTGAGTCCTCGTGTCCTGTATTTTGGCATATGTATGTAGTTGCCTTCCTCTAGAAGCTTTTGGTATATAGTTTATGTTCTTTTTGTTCCCAGTGATTTAAGTGGATAGTCCAGCTTCTAAATGTGCCTTTTTTTCTTCTTTCTGGTTTTTGAAGGTTCATTGATATTTATTGGCGGTGATCCTGGTGTTGGAAAGAGTACACTTGTATTGCAGGTACTGCAATTTGAGCATATAAAGCTTCATTTTTGTAGCTTATGTCTGTTATATGACCTATATCTTTGCTTTTCAAAATGTTAGTCCTGATATTGACTATTTCTCTGTTTTTTTTTTAACATCAAATAATACTATAAATTGCCAGATTGCTGCGCTTATAGCTGAAGGACATGAGCTTGGTAAAGCATCCAGCGTTGTATATGTCTCTGGTGAAGAGGTTAGTGTTTTTCTAAGCCTGGTATTTGTATATAGTGATTCTATTCTAAAGGTTCCCTGGTGCAATGTAGTGACTCTCCTGCTATCTATTTCTTGTATGCAATAGCATTTTCTATGTTTGCTGAGCAACTGGATCATAGATTGTCTATATAGGATTCTCTTACATACTTTAATGTCATTATATTATTTATGGTTTAATGCTTATCTGAAATAAGGTAACTGAAGCTAAGTTTATTTCAATAGAAAAGTTTAAGTATCAAACCCATTTAGATGGAAATGTGTGAAAGAATTCGGTTGAGGTGCTGAAGTAGAATTTGGTGGTCAACAAGCCTAAAAAGTCTCTGGTTCACCAGGATATTACACGTAGAGAACAACATAAAAATGAAATAAAGGCTAAGATTTGTAGTTTAATTCACATTGCTTTCTGCTGGCAGAGTATTGAGCAAATTGGGAGCAGAGCTGACCGTATGGGGATTGAAACAGACGATCTTTTCTTGTACTCAAGTACTGATATTGAGGTATGTAGTTCTCCATTTGAGCTGACTGAATTTTGTTTTGGCCTTTTACAGTACTGTTGTTCAGATTGACATAAACATTGACAGGTTATCTTGACTCGTTTTTATTTGACACGCCATCCTGAATCCAATTGGCGTATTTTGATTTTTTTGATTTTTTATTTATTTCAACCCATTAGATCTTAATCAGGTTAGCACACACTCGATTCGAATTCTGCTTTTCTATGAAATGATAGAAAACTAGTGGAGTGGTGCTGCATTACCAATTTTCCTGACTTTATTACAGTAATTCTATTATATGTATTTCAATTTTCACATATATGCAGACATCCACATTCCATGCCTATTGTATCATCACTGAGCAGCAACACATGTTACTTGTCCTAATGTGGAATATTTTGAATAAAGCTGAACGATTGATTTTCATGGTTTTCCTCAGGATATAATCAGTAAAGTTCAGTCCATCGCTCCTCAGGCTCTAATTGTTGATTCCATTCAAACAGTTTACATTGAAGGAGCGGCCGGAAGTGCTGGAGGCATTGTTCAGGTTAAACTTTTTTCTTAAACATACCAAGCATATTATGAAATTCTAGATGTCTGACCTTCATTGGTTGCTTTGGCTATGACACCTTTCAAAATCAAAATTATGTACTTCGAAACTTGTTTGAATTGATTTATACTTGAAAACTTGTTTGCTTTTTACAATGTTTATGAACGTTTGTATTGCATCCGAACACCCTCACTTGTGACTTTTATGTTCTTGACTGTGAAACACCTTTACGTAGATGTGTAATGTTCAAAACTCCAAACCAACTCTGTAATACCGTATGATGGCTTCAGGATTGAAAGTGCTGAAATCTCGCAATTCTATCTGTGGCAGGTGAAGGAATGCACGTCAGCCTTGCTGGCTTTTGCGAAGAGGACTAACATCCCTGTTTTTTTGGTTAGCTAACACTAAACTCTGTTTATTTACGAATTCGCTTTCACTATAACACACAGGCTTCTTATCCCACACTTAAAAAAAGAACCACTCCTTTTCATTCTTTCATATACTAGGTGAGGGCAGATTTCTTAACTCAGATTAGGTCAACAAAAACTGATTCTTTTAAATTTCTAAAAAAAAAAAAAAAGATAGATGAAATAGCAGGAATTTCCATCTCCTCAGTTCTAAAAGATTACAGATTCCTTGTTTATTCCTTCTCTATATATATTGTAGTTTATGGAATAATTGTCACTGGGTAGTAACTAAGTCAAGGACTAACGGTCTTTTGTCCTTGCTCTATGTCGTTTGTATATCTCAGATTGGGCATGTAAACAAATCTGGAGAGATTGCTGGACCTCGTGTTTTGGAGCATATTGTTGATGTTGTGTTATACATGGAAGTTGGTACCTTGTTACATTTGCTTTACTTGAATGTTGGTAACGTTTGGAGTCTATCCATTGTAAATTTTTAGGTCACTAATATATCACTACTCAGGGGGAGAAGCACTCATCCTATCGTTTACTTCGATCTGTGAAGAATCGTTTTGGATCCACTGATGAGGTACAACAGTAGGCCCAGCTGTAGCTGTCTTCATCCGTTCATTTATTTGTATATCTCTTTTTTGCCAATTGTTGAGTTATTGATATTTTTTGTTGTGGTGTTTTTAACTTTTGTTTTCTAGGATTTCTAGAAAAAAAAACATAGAAAGAAAAAAAAAAGTTTCTGCTTCTTGGATACTTTTTTGAACTGTCTGATACACCTTCTTTAAAAATTATTTCCCCGCTAAAATTTCAATGTAAGAGAACACACACTCACACATATTTTCAATTTTTTTTAAAAGTTGAAATTTCACTCTAGATATCGTCAGTGGCATAGTATAATGCTGTTTTTTTTATCATGGGGTGTGGTAGTCCTGGTGCAATTCTTAACTATTTAAGCGAACGAACTATTGCTGTTCAGGTCATCATACCTTGGTACCAGCAGTTTTGTATTAATTATGCATCCCAGACAACTTAAAATGGGATAAGGTTGATGGGTATTGTCTTGTGGTATTTTGAAGATGGATTTCAGTTGGATAACTTCTCCAAAGTTACCACCTCTTTTTTTTTTTTTGAGCAACAGTATTCACCTCTTAGTCTGTAACTGATAGGACTGTTTTTGGTCCTTGGTCTCAGCTTGGAGTATTTGAAATGTCACAATCAGGATTAGAAGCTGTTTCAAATCCCGGTGGGATGTTTCTGGGAGAGCAGTTATCAGATTCAGAGTATTTGGCCGGTATAGCTGTTGCTGTAGTAATGGATGGATCTCGAAGTTTTCTCATTGAGATTCAGGTCTCTTCTCCTCTGCCTTTACACATGTTTTTCTGGTCAAGTCACACATTTTAATTCAGTTTGTCAGCTTGATCAGATAAGTTAAATAGCTGTGTTAACCTGATGATAATTGTGATAGAGTTGTTTTCTACATATGAATATGTCTTTGAAAAATGGAAGGGTTAGTAAACCTAGAGTATCTATCCCAGAACCAACTGGTGATTGAAGGTAAGGCACAATAATATACATACTGGAGATGCAAGGCTTGAATCTGTAAGAAGTCATATACATTCGTACCTCATCACTTCATGTATGTTCAACTTGTGGAAATCCATGGATCGTATTGGGTGATGTCGGACACACGCGGCCAGTAGCCTGACACTTGGATAAATTGACTTTTCTTTATTCATGCTAAACTTAAAGCATCCAACCTACTGGCAATCGGCAATGCGTGGAGTGACGTAATGTTCTTATATTGAGATGCAAGGTTTAGAATTCCCCATTTCGAATTTTGTGCCCCAACATTCGTTTAGTGACACTATTGTGCTCAGTTGAGACTGTTCCCAAATAGTTATTACAAGCAGTGAGATGGGTTAGTATTTTATGATACTCTAATTCAATATTGGGTAGGAACCATATCTGGGGCTTTCTTTTATAACCTATTTATTGAGCACCTAGCAACTAGGATCATATTTCCTCTTCATTTATATGGCTCGGAGTTGCCTTTTGTAATAATAAATCATTTGTTATCTGACTTAATGTTTTTTCTTCCAATTTTGATGTAGGCATTATGTGTATCAGGTCAAGCAATTTTACAGCAAGTTAATGGAATTCAAGCTAGTAGAGCTTCCATGATTATTTCAGTGAGTAAATATCATTTTTGTACAGGTTGTGAATTTGTATGTTTTATGTCATATACAGAGTGACCTTTTGTGTTTCTCTGTTGAACAAAACGAGAATCATTGCTATCATATGTCATGCATCTAAACATAGAGCCATTATGTTTAAAGGCCCACTTTCATTTTAATATCTCGTATTTCAGGTGCTTGCGAAGCAAGCTGGTCTAAAGCTTCAAGAGAATGTAAGTAGTAGCTCAAAATCATGTTTTCCCTTTATTGTGGATTAGTTTTATGCTCAATTACTTTTCTTTAATCAAAATGTTTCTATTGTATTAGGCGATCTTCTTGAATGTTGTTAGTGGGGTAACACTGAAAGAAACTGCTGGTGATCTTGCAATAGCCGCAGCAATTTGCAGCAGGCATGTATTATTACTCTTTAACTGTATATGGTACTAGCATTTGCTACATGTTGTGTTTCTTGGATCGGTATTCTATCATGTGTTTAAATCAGAACTAGAGAAGGGGACTTGTTTGCTTTATATTGTCTAATTACTAGAACAAATTATTTCAAGCGCTTGTTTACAAATACATACACCACTTGTCTTTGTTTTCTTCAGTTTCTTGGAGTCCCCTATACCCAATAGCACTGCATTCATTGGTGAAATTGGACTATGTGGTGAACTTCGCCTGGTAAGCTTATTATTTCAGCATTTTAATCTTATGTCATCATTGTTTATACATTTTCTGAAAGCAAGTCTTAACATTTGAGTACTCCACTAACAATAGCTTTTACCACTGTATTCTATATAGTAGATAATATTTTTCAGTAAAGTTATGAGAGGCTGGATCCAATATTTAACTTACTGGATTTGAATATTATTGCAACTTATGATCACTGATTACTAATGGTTGGCTTACTTCAATGTCTCACTCTTAGTGCTTGCCCAACCATCCAAACATGGATCCTTCAACTTTTAAAGACTCAATGTGGATGGAACTTGTACCATTCTCACTATATATTGATAAATTAATGGTCATTATAAACTAGTGGAGCCAAATGATGTTATTTTTATGTATGAAACCTCTGAACAACATTGGAGGTCACTTACCTCTGTGTTGCATTTGAATACACTTATAAACTGATAACTAGTGGAGCCAAATTTAGTTATGTTTCATGTATCACACCTCTAGACAACATTGAATGTCACTTATCTCTGTGTTGCACTTGAATACACTTAAAAACTGATCATTTTTAGTTCTTCTTAGACATAAACATAGAAACTGTTCTCCTATTCATTCATGAATGAATTTTGATTATTATCACCTTGTTATGTTAGGTTTCTGCTATGGATAAAAGGGTACATACATTGGCAAAACTGGGTTACAAGATGTGCATTGTACCAAAGTCAGCTGAAAAATCACTACGAGGAACTCCAGGTTTTGAGAATATCGAAATCATAGGCTGCAAGAATCTGAAAGAGGTCATCAACAATGTGTTCAGATCAGACTGATATGGAGCACACGATTTGACTTTGTGCATAAATTGTATGTAGTTTTGTGTCAGTTGTAGTTTGACCGGTGGTTGTATAAAAACGCAAGTAAAAGCTGTACTTAATAGTCACTCATGGCAGTTGGTTAGTGACTGCCTCAATTTTGGATGCATCAGGTAGAATGTATTTACTGTGTCCCTGGCCTCACATTGCTGTGAACAAACGAATCTAACTACTTCAAACACGTAAGTACAATTGTAGCTTCTATTGTGGCTAGTATATGGTTCTTCATCAGCAACCACTGTATTTGGGTACTGACGTTTTTGTGCTTGATTCTTGCTCTATGTTGCATCTTGAGTATACTTTGGTTCTCATCCCAATCAAAAGCACATCAGAACAATATGCATCACGTTGCTCCTTATTCCATGTCCATTCATAGCTCTTGCTTTCACAGGGTCTTAGCACGATAAAAGCCACCCATAATCCTTGTTCTCCATGGACTAGTTCAGCCATATTTCCCATATATGGATGATTTGGTATGAAAGAAAATTGGTATATTGTCGTTTCATTTGAGCTCGACTAGTCGTATGTAGTAATTTTTTGATGCACCTTTGCAAATTTGGATGAGAATACCGCACGAGCCCTTCAGTGACGGCGTTGGTCATATGAACTTCAGGCTCAAGGTGAAGTTAATTTACAACATTCGAGACATTTTCTTATGGAATATTATTCCTACTTACCACTTTATGTGCTGAGTTTTAACACACAAGATATCTCCGTACAGTCGAAAGTGAGTTCTAGAAATGAGGAGGAAATCAAGTTACCATGAATTGCTGGTGGTTACGAGGTTGATGATCCGTGGGGAATTTGCACCTTTTCAAGAAGTTTGGAACTCTTCCATTACTTATAGTATTCATGTAGTTTGTAATCAGGTGCATTTTTGGCAGGAGAGGTAAATGCTACAGAGATTGTATATTAATTTGTCCATAAGGACTTCGTAAATAAAAATCAAAAATTAAAAAGAAATAATCATGTGGAGTTCAGTTCACATATTTAGCCCTGGAAACAACACTTATGCCATGTATTTCTGCTACAACAAATTCTAATGCATACTCCCTCTTTTCACCAATGTACATGATAGTCGGGTGCATAACACATAACCTCATATTTATAATGTGGTCTATTAACATTGAAACCTGAAACTTCACTTGGCTAGTGCCCTTGTAAGAGATGATTTGAACAGGAAGCTAGAGAGGAGAGAAAGAAAACGAAAAGCCTGAATAAATTGCTCGCATTCCCTACACCTTCAGCCTAACCGAAGCAGTTTTGTCTAAATGATTTACCCCATTGGCCAGTTGTGATTCTGTTTCCTCCTCTTTCTTTTCAGTTTCTTCCTTCAGGTCCAAGAAACTTGGCTGATTAGTTGATGATAATAACCGTGCCCACATTCTGTCAGTAATTACAACCTTGTTCTGTCTCTCTGTCACCCGCTGCAGATTTATGCATAGTCACATCAGCAAACCATCCAAACACAAGAATTACAATCCACAGACATTACCAACTGAAATATAGCAGGTGTATCCTTATAAATTCAATTTTCAGTAGATCTTGCAGCATATTGGTGAACTAATCTTGTTAACCTTAAAATGGAAAAGCCAGATGTTAAAGAACTGCCTGACCTGGAGTTATCCCACTAAACGATTACCACTAATTAAATCAAGAATAACCTACAACTTACATGGAATGGAATATAAGCATGCCTCCCATTAACAGAGCCGACGGTGAAGCCTGTATATCCAGCCATTGCACCATGAACCACACTATGAGCAAGGAGGGTGCAGTATACATTGTCAGACGCATTACTTGGAATAGCACGGATCATGTAAGTAGGATCTGCCAGGGATAGAGAAAGTAATTGGTTGTAGGACAAGCATACTAAAATCAAAGAATCGAAGGCAATGCTTCAGTAGAGCTAACCTATATATTTGAGATTTATAGACATCTTGTTCAGTTTTGAGAAGTGGTCCTGCAGGAACAAATATTAGAACCAGTGAGTAACTGAGTATAGCAAGAAACTGCCATGTCAATAACCAAGTCACTCAAACCCTATAGAGACAAATACTGATGAAAACAACCGAATACCACCTGTAAGTCCACATGCATCATTAAAATTTATGGTACATTGACCATGAAATTTTGAAATCCCACTTCAGTGGATGCAACTGAAATCTACAAGCACCATGGTGGTACTGATACTTAATGGCACTAAGAAAATAGGACTTCTAAGCAACCGGTAATTGAAAATGTAATGGCAACTGAACCTTAATCTTCTGTGATAACCACAGGCCAGAATCTTGAAGAAGCTTATTTCCAGAAGCATCCTGATGGTTCATGGCAAGCATGCTTTCAGCTAGAAGCTCTTGTCCTGCACCTTCAGCTATTACTATAACCATGTGGCCGTTCTCTTTAAGTCTTTTTTCAATGTATTCAAACAGTCCACCTGCTCCTTCCAGATAGAAAGGTGACTCTGGAATCAGGCAACAATCCACATCTCGGCTGGCAAGAGTAGCATACATGGCTATAAATCCTGTATGATGTGATAATATCAGACAATAAGGACTGCATAACTAGACTACGAATTTCATTGTTTGCTAGACAGTAGTAATGGACAGTGGCTTCACAATATCAACAACCCAAGTATTACCTTTCCACCCACATATTTAGTTATCACATGGGATGATGGAATAACAATGAAGTAAGAAAATCAGAAAATTTGATGAAATAAAGAGTACAACAGATGTGTTAGACACAAAAATCTCCACCGCCTATAGAAAGACAGTGACTGCTTATATTACCTAACACTAGACATCAGCCTCATCCGTGGATGGAAACATTAGATGTGTATCTTTTACTGTCTAGTATAATGTAAAGGGCAGATGCATAATAATAAATTGAACTGGTTCTGGATAAAATCAAACCAAAAGGGAGAGATAAGGCAACATCAAGATTCAAGAGGCATGCACCTATACATAACCTTGTGATCCCCTTTTCGGATTATTTTTCTGTGAAATACTCTTAAATTGGATAACTGGTAAGCTTCTTTATAGAAATAAAACTTTACCACTGTAGCGACCCATTAACTTGACAACGCCAATACCATTCTCAATGCTTTCTGCTTCAACATGAGCTGCATTAATGGCTCGTTGAGCCTCCTCAACGGCAGTGTCAAAACCAAAGGACTTGTCTATAACCTGAATAAAAGAGTAAGCATAGATTAGATGAGACCATGTCCAGGAGCAAGGCCAGTTCTAAATCAAATGCATCAAATTAGTTATAAGTACCGGAATGTCATTATCAATAGTTTTTGGAATTCCTGCCACTGCAACTTTGAGGCCACGCCTCCTGCATTCCTGCACATACGTGATGACTTCCAGTCTTCCATAATTGTGGCCGAACATTGCTGAGAACATTGAATTATTGAAAAACGTGCCTGGCTAGTGCTACTGGTGCCACCTAGGCGCATCAAACTACATTACCTCAAATATTACAGAAGCTCCTTTCTGTGTACCATCTCCCCCGAGAATGTAAACCTGAGATGCATAAGCAGACAAGCTATAGTCTGCATGGCAAAGTTCATAAAGGAGAAGCAAGTGCATACTCTGAAATCTATAAAAAAAAACAATCCAGATGATATTACCTGATTTATTCGTCTGTCCTGAATGCTATCCACAATCTTTGAGGTATCATGGCCACCTCGTGATGTCCCAAGGATTGTGCCACCACGTTTATGGATGTCATTTACAACCTTTGGTGTTAATGTAATTGTATTTCTGGCATAAAATCCCTTGTATCCTCCCTATGCGTAGACAATAAACCTCATTACAAGTTTAATATTCTTCTACCATTTATCATCTTTAATCCTTTTATATTCAACTCTCTGGTAGGCCACAGATGAAAACCAAAATGACCCAAATGTAAGAACCTCTAGTTTTTTTGTAACTGAAAAATAGTATGAGAATGAGGATTAATGAAGCATTTACTTCTGCGTGTGCCTTTAGCAGTTTAAAGCCTCTTTGCAGTATGAAAATAATCAAAATATTGCATTAGAATGTCTTTGAGTGCAAATAAAGATGCCATTACTGACCTCTATTCCAAGAATTCGGTGGACACCATACATGTAGTACAACCCACATACTATTTCTCTAATTACTGTATTTAAGCCCGGACATAAACCACCACATGTGACAATACACGCATGAACATCATCCGGTTCAAAATAGACCTGAGAAACATTTAACTCACATGTCATCCTTCTGGAATACATAAATACAAAACTAAGAAATAGAGCACCAAATCACAAATCCAAAACCTTCTGACGCGGTCCAGCACGTCGAAAATGTGTGCCTCTTGGACTATCTTTATGGACTACAATCTATACAAAAGAAAAAACATTATAAATATAAATTGGTGCAGAAACAGTAGGTCCTGAAACTTATGCATTTTGTTAAGAAAATTGCTTGAGAAATCTTGGAAACTTAATAAAGCAAACTACTCACCGTCTGGGCAACACTATCATCGACATTAACGAAATACTGCCTGGTTAACATAAGACCAATGATATAAATTATCAATCACAATTAAATGAGTCGAAACACATGGATTTGCTGAAGGGTGAAACTTACTTAACAACTGAATAAGAAGGATTGTCCTGTAATGGATTGGAATACGTCTGCAAGATATCATCAAAAAAGTAAAAAAAATAAAATAAAAAATAAAATAAAATAAAAAAGTGCCGTCAGATATCTCATTTTATGTACTCCTTGCCGTTAATTAATAAACTAAACAAAGATTGCTGGATGCCTGAATCTGCACAAAACTAAGTCATGTCCACCCCTTTACTTCCAAAAACAAAAAAGTCCCCTGAATATTCCCAACATAATGCTGTTCAATAATATGGCCCTGAAAATCACAGTAGAGAATAAATTTAACAGAAACTGTCTAAAGAAATCATTCAAAATTTCAAATCAACCTCACAGAACTTCCATTTCTGACAATATATATATATATATATATATATATATATATATATATTATAAAAAAATTAATTAATTAATTAATAAGTAAAGGCAAAAAGCTCATTAACCTCTTACAAATTATGATTAATCTGTCTAGTCCACTTGATTGCAAAATTAAAATTAAAATTAATAATAACACTAAAAATGATAAACAAATAAACTAAAAGCAACATTCAGATGAACTCTGCTTCCAATAGAAACTATAGAAAGTTAAGAAACTTCTGTCGGAAAGAAACAAAGTGAAGAAGCTAAGATAACATGCAAGCAGAGAATCAAAACGTAGAAACATTTGAAAAGCCAGAGCCACGTTCTCCGATTCAATCATCCCAAAGCGCCGCCGTCTCATGCCCGGATATGAGATTTTCAGACCTGAGTCGAACTTTCAAAATTGGGCCCTCAAAGTATAGTATTCATTCAATTTTATTTTCTCATTTTAAGAAACACACAAAAAATTTTACGAACTAAAGCTATAAACTCAAAATCTAACAACGAAAAACATTAGAAATCCTATTAAAAATCTTATTTATACAACAAATCTCTTACTTAGGCTGTTCATTTTTCTAAAATAGTAACTAATGATACTAATATAATGGGTAATATTTTATATTCATTTTTCTCTTTTGTAATCTAACACCACCCTAATTGGATGTTGTTAATTATTTTTGATTGTTTTTAACTAGAGAAATTTTAAATACACACCTCTAAACTCTTAATACACACCCCTATTATTTTATATTTCACATCAGATTTTATAGGTATATTTAATTACAAAAACATCCATCAATTATTAGAGAAAAAAAAAAGGAAAAACAAAAACAAAAACTTCCTCTTTCCTAAAACTTAACTCTTCTCCACTATTTCAATCAAAAAAAAAAAAAAAAACTTTTCTCCACTATTACTATGCATCAAAAGAAAAGAAATAAAAACCTATTCTCCAAAATTCATCATTTGAATTTCGACTACTGTCGTAATCATATGTACTATTTACCGATTCATTTGGTTTTTTTTATCAACTTTAGTTTTTATTTTGCAGACTAAAAACTAGTTTTTATGCTATTGTAGTTTTACTGGTTTCTTAACTTTGAAAAAATTATGTATGTTCAATATATATTTTTTCTTCAAATTCTAGCCAATTAATGTCATATTGGCAATTTGGAGTTCGAATATAATATTACTCTTTTGATTATAAATTTAAAAATATCAAGAATTTTTTTTTAACCCGATCAAAAAAATCTAACAGAAAATAAAAAAGAATACGTAAAGAGAGTTGTGAAATAGTAAATATATAATAATAATATTAAATAACATATTATTATTAGTTTTAGATATTTAGGGTATTTTAGACACTTTGAGATGTGTATTTAGTACAATATTGAAATGAAAACTCGATGAGTAGTATATTAAATAAGGGGTGTGTATCAAGAGATTATAGGTGTGTATTTAAAATTATTCTTTTAACTAAACTAATGTAATCACACAAAAAAAAAAATTGGGCCTCTTAAGGTTCTGGGCTGAGTCCATCGACTCTTAAGACTGAATATTCAGGCACGGGTCTGGTCTCATCCACCACAAACACAACATGCAACACCAGAACAACAACATGGACAACATGCAAGCAATTATTACTGATCAAGACAAAGAGACAGAGAGTTGCTGAAACTTACAGGGAGATCGGGGATGTAATCGGACAAGTGAGGGACGTCTTCGAGAACGTAGCCAGCTTCGCCGGTGATGATCTTGGGCTGGGAGTTGGCGGAAATTCTCATACTGCCCTTGGAGTTGTGCCTGGGAGATGAAGTAAAGGTGGGGCTGAAGCGGCGGGCGTGATCGGGCGTCGCAGCGTAAGAGTTGGTGGTGATGTTGGAAATGGAAGAAGCAGAGTTGGCCATTTCGACACTGGTTTACTAGACTACGGGGACCGACCGCGCGGGCGTGTATTTGTAGCCAATGCTTGCATCACTCGGCTCCCAAATTGAATTTTCTATTTTCTATTATTCCATTTTAGTTCCTCTAGAACTAGCAACGAGTAGTCGTAGTTGGCTTCTTTTTTTTTCTTTTTTCTTTTTTCTGGTGTGATTTGTCGTCAGATATGTTTCGGGACTTTTGTTAGTCTCGGGGGTTCTAGAAAGAGAAAAGGATGAACTAGACCACATGTCCACATGTACAGAAAAGAGAAATTTCACGCTCTATTTATAAGTAGAAATGTATGATCGATTGATATTAATAAGAATGATATCGATGTGAAACTATTGTTGTATTGCAATCAACGTGAATGTTACATTATATACAGTAGGAGATATGTATTAGCTCCTTGATTCTAGCTAAGTACTGATAAGGAAAAGATTACATATCTGTTACGGTCAATGAGAAGATAATAAGTTATAACTACTTAGGATTAGCTCTCGTAGATGTCTCAATACTCCCTCTCAAGTTAGAGTGTATGTTGATTACACTTAACTTGCTTAATAGCTCTGTAAATTGCTTAGGATGCAGCGGCTTAGTGAACATATCAGCAGGTTGCTCTGCTGTTCGAATATGGGCAGCCTTAACAAGTCCTCTTTGAATCTTCTCACGAACAATATGACAATCAATCTTAATGTGTTTTGTGTGTTCATGAAAAACAGGATTGGATACTATATAGAGAGCAGCTTGATTATCACAAAATGGTAGTGTTTGTTGCGTACCTTTAACATTCAGGTCTTTCAAAATGTTCTGTAACCATGTGATTTCACAACAAGTAGAGGCCATGGATCTGTACTCAGCTTCTGCGCTGGATCTAGACACCGTATTCTGCTTCTTTGTCTTCCAAGATACAGGTGCATTACCAAGGAAAATACAATAGCCAGTAACTGAGCTTCTGGTGTCTTTGCATCTTGCCCAATCTGCATCGTAATAAGCTCTCAATTGTAAAGTACCATTGGATGGTAGAAGTAAGCCCTGCCCCGGCGTTTGTTTTAGGTACCGAAGGACTTTGTGAGCAGCTTCTAGGTGTGGTTTCCTTGGTTTGTCCATGAACTGACTGAGAATATGAACCTCATAGACAATATCTGGCCTTGTGATAGTAAGGTAGATTAATCTTCCTACCAATCGTCGGTACTGTGATGGATCAGATAAAAGCTTTCCTTCTCCTTGTGTTAGAGTGCTATTATACTCTACTAGGAATGTGGTAGGTTTTGCGCCAAGAAAACTTGAGTCTTCTAATATCTCCAACGCATATTTTTGTTGGCTTAAGACAATTCCCTGTTTAGAACGAGCAACTTCTATGCCAAGAAATTACTTCAATACTCCCATATCTCGCAGCTTGAACCTGTCAGATAAGTACTTTTTCACCCTTGATATGTCATCAAGCTGGCTTCCTGCTAAAATTATATCATCAACGTACACCAACAAGACCGTAAAATGACCTTTATGATTTCTGGTAAATAAAGAATAATCTGACCAGGATTGTTAAAAGCCAGCTTCCTTGAGAGCATTGGGTAATTTGATGAACCATTGTCTTGACGCTTGCTTGAGTCCATATAATGACTTGTGTACTTTGCAAACTCTTGTCTCCCTCTTTCCTCCAAATCCAAGAGGAAGTTGTATGTAAACATCTTCGAATAAATCTCCATGTAAGAAAGCATTGCTAATATCAAGTTGGTGAAGATGTCAACCTTGGAAAGAGGATAAACTGAGGAGGATTCGGACAGTAGTAAGCTTGGCAACAGGTGCAAATGTTTCGCGATAGTCAATTCCTTTAACTTGACTGTAGCCTTTAGCAACAAGACGAGCTTTATACCGTTCAACACTACCATTAGGATTGTATTTGTTCACCCATTTACAACCAATGGGACGCTTATTTGCTGGTGGTGACACTAGGCTCCAAGTACAATTGGCTTGCAGTGCACAGATTTCATCTGACATAGCTTTGCGCCATTGAGGATCAAGAACTGCCTGTGAAAAAGATGTAGGCTCGCGGTGCATGGTTAGTGCAACAATAAAGGCTCAATGTGTATTAGATAGTCTATCATAAGACAACACATTTGATATAGAATGAGCCGTACTTGAGACCTTGATCAGTGAAGAGGATGAAACAGTACATGAGGGGAGAGTTGCCTCGATGTGAAAGTCTTGCAATAGGCTTGATGTCTATGTAGGCCGAGTAGAACGACGCGGAGGAGGCTGAGATGAAGTATCAGACACAAGAGAAGGGTTACTAGTCGAAGGAGATGAATTTGAAATGGTTTGTAATTGTTCATGATGATGAGCAGCGAAAGGATTTAGATTTGGAGGAGATAGCGGAATGATAGGAGATGAGACCGTGTTTGTGTCTTCAGCATGAATGAAAACAGAAGTTTCGGAAGTTGGTTCACTAGGGTTTTCGGATGAAATCCTAGTAGGGTTAGGAGAAGCGTGTGTCTTGGCAGAATTAGGGTTTTGCCATGTATTGTTCAACCCTCGCGCGTTATTGTTGCGCACTGGCTCCCCGTAATCAAAGGAATTAAGGTTAGGATAGGATTTGGGAGGAGAATCAGAAGAATTTGAAGACAGATATTGATAAGGGAAGTTGGACTCGAAAAAAATGACATCACGAGAAAATAGGATTTTCTTGCCGTTCAAATCATAAACTCTATAACCCTTTTTACCATGAGGATAACCCAAAAAGACACACTCAACTGACCTGGGATCGAACTTGCTTGGCTTGGATGGATGTGTGGAAACAAAACATCGACAACCAAAAACTCGGAGATAATCATGTGTAGGTTCTTTTGAGAAAAGCCTTTCAAAATGAGTTTTACCATTCAAAAGTGAGGTCGGTGTTCGATTGATGAGATAGCTAGCCGTTAAAATGGCTTTACCCCAAAAAAATTTCGGTAAATGAGCTTGAAAAAGAATAGCACGAGCCACATTTAAAAGGTGACGATGCTTTCTTTCGGCAAGCCCATTCTGTTGGGGATTATTGACACATGTGGTCTGGTGTTCTATGCCTTGTGAAGTATAAAAATCATGCATGGCAAACTCGAGACCATTATCACTTCTAATGACTTTGACACGTTTATCAAATTGATTTTTGACCAAATGAACAAAACTGACAAGAAGTGAACGTGTTTCGGATTTGTGTTTCATGAGATAAACCCAGGTACCCCGTGAATAATCATCAACAATGGTTAAGAAATATTGTGCACCGGTGAGTGAAGGGAGATGGTAACCACCCCAAATGTCAACATGAATCAATTCAAAATAATCTTCACTGGAAGTAGTACTCAAAGAAAATGGTTGTCTAGTTTGCTTAGCCAAAGGACAAATTAAGCAATTATTTGGTGCACAATTGTTCTTGGAAAAAGGAAATAATGAAAATATTCGTTGCCATGGATGACCCAGCCTCTGGTGCCAAAGATTTGGTGTCTGGACTTGAGCCACATTGCACGTTCCTTTCTGATGGTAATCAAGGCAGTAGACTCCCTCCCTCTCAGTTCCTATCCCAATCGTCTTCCCCGTTCGTATGTCCTGCACAATACAAATCCGTCTCAGAAATATGGTTACATAAAACGAATCATGAGCCAATTTGCTAACAGATATCAGGTTCAGATAAAATTATAGGACACATAGCACGTTCTTATGCTTTAATTAGGATGAAAACTACGGTTCCAATGTGTGTGACATTAGCAGATGAACCGGAAGGAAGCCGCACAGTATAATTCACAACAGGTTGTTTTGAAGTAAGGAATTTGTCAGCACAAATAATATGATCACTTGCACCATTATCTATAAGCCATGTTGGTGTGTGACAACAATTATTGGCTAGGGAAGCAGCCTTACCAGAAAGTTCCTCATAATTGGTAATTTTACCGTCTTGGTTTGAATTTTGGCTGCTGCTTAGAAGAGTGAGCAGCCGTGCACGTTCTTCTTCAGAGAAAGGAAAGGAGGCAGAGTTGCCTTGGCTATCACAATAGGCCGAGATGTGATTCACTCGGCTTGTTCCCTCTCCGGATTGCATAGCTTTTCGTTTCCGGCATTCTTCATAAGTATGGCCTTTGAAATTGCAAAAGGAGTAGCGGAGATGAGCTCGGCATGTTTCATATGTATGGCCCCTGAAATTGCATATTGTGCAGCGCAAATGGGCTTTGCAATTTTCGGTCACATGATTTGTGCGGTCACATTTTGCAAATCGCTGTTTGCTGTCGTTGTTGTTGGAACCACACACTGATCTGCGCACATGACCCGCAAAGGGCTCAGCAGGGGCTTCATCACCGCGCACAGCAAGGGGCTCATTAGGGGGGCGCGCTGCCAAGGCAGGTTGCTGCACGCAGAAGGCAACTGCGTCTGATGGCTGCATAGCTTATTTGTTTGCCGAGATGGCTGCTTGCTTTTCATGCCGGAGTGCCATAGAGTAGACTTTGTTCAAGGAAGGCAGTGGATCCATGCCGATAATATTGCTTCGAGTAGTGGCAAACTCGTTTGTCAAACCCATCAAAAACTTCATGATTTTCTGGGTTTATGTATGATTTTAGCTCTTCTCCCGCATTACAAACACAAGGAGGAAAGTTGCAGAGAGTCTCATTTTCATCCCAAAGACTTTTGAGTTGGGTGAAGAATGAGGTAACGGAGGAAGTGCCCTACGTACAATCATGAATAGCATTCTCAATATGAAAGAGTTTAACAGTGTTAGTTTGCCCAAACCTCTCGCATAACTCAGGCCATACAGTCCTTGCATCCTTGTAGTGAGAGAAACTTTTCGTGTCTTCCTTTGACATCGATGAAAGCAGCCATGTTTTGATAAGAATATTGCAGCGATTCCATTGATTCTGTTCATCCGGATTCTTCACGGGTTTGGTTAGGGTTCCATCAACAAACCCTATCTTGTTTTTGATTTGGAGTGCCATGTTCATGCTTTCGATCCATGAGCTGAAGTTGTCTTCCACTAGTGATTGTGGAACGAGAATCGCTCCTGGTTGATCCGAGTGATAGATGTATAAAGGGTGATTGGAATTCTCCCATGCCGGACCCTTCTGTGACGAAGATGAATCCGTTTGAGGTTTTTGTTCTTCTCCTTTCATTGTATTGACAAGGTTTTGGTTTTAGGGTTTTTTGTGTTTAGAGGACTGAAGAGCACGAAGGCTCTGATACCATAATAAAAATGATATCGATGTGAAACTATTGTTGTATTGCAATCAACGTGAATGTTACAATATATATAGAGTAGGAGATATGTATTAGCTAAGTATTGATAAGGAAAATATTACATATCTATTACAGTTAATGAGAAGATAATAAGCTATAACTATATAGGATTTTGTTTTTTATTAAAGCAAATTTCATTTAATAAACTGTAATTACAAACCAATCACAGCACCCACCAAGGGATCACGACTACAAGCCAATAACACTAGCCTCAAACTACTTGTCCTCACTCCGAAGAGGAGAGACTGACATGTCAATGGATCTAATAGAAACCGAATTAGACAGCCACCCGAGTTAACGCGACTAACAAAGGTAGCAATTACTGGGACATGATCTAACCACAACAGAATACCATTGGGTGGGCCATCCCAGGATCTCCCGGCAAGTTCAACACAGGCTGAAAAAAGACGCGGCCAAAGACGCGGCTAAAATCTGAGTTCTTGTAACCCCAAACCAGCTACCCGAATTCAAGTACCTATCAGAAGCCATGACATCTATCCAACAAACTCGATAGAGTAAGGACTTATTTGAGATCTGAAAACCAGACCCAAAAACTAACTCAAATAAAACTACAGCAATAACTCCAAAAAGGCCCAACAATTGAGCCATAACAGATCTAGTGGCTGCAAACCAGCTCACACCACCACAAAACCATCCCATCGACCTTGCAGGACTGCACAAACTCGTGAACGAGTTCAGCCATGCCACCACGCCCAGCCACCATCGCGAACGCGCCACCAACAAACTCTGCCACCAAGACCAGAGAAGATGGAACCAAAACCCAACCGCTGCCATGAGGATCCCAACCCTTGCCTGACCACCGCAAATCTTCGATCGAAAAAGAGACTTCGACCGAGGACCCGACTTCACTCTACCACCACAATCTACTCAATCCCGTCCGACGATGGCGCCCGGCTCATCGCCAGACAGGTTAGGAAGTCCTGCTCTGGGGCTCTTCGCTGAGCTCTCTCTTCTTTTTCGTGACGGTTTTTCTTTT
Organism: Fragaria iinumae; assembly: GCA_009720345.1. Lineage (NCBI taxonomy): Eukaryota > Viridiplantae > Streptophyta > Magnoliopsida > Rosales > Rosaceae > Fragaria > Fragaria iinumae. The sequence continues at coordinate 29,543,872 of CM019122.1, read as the reverse complement.
ATAACTACTTAGGATTAGCTCACGTAGATGTCTCAATAGATATAATGATATAACAAAATAAAATGTATCACTTGTCATAACAAAAAAAAAATATTATTATGTTTTGTTTTCCTTAATTGTCACATGTGTTTTGAAGCTAGATTTTGTTATTTAACGGATAAATTAAAATAAGTTATGTTGAAACATAAATTACTTTAATACATGTGTTTTCTGTTATGTTTCTTGACGTAGATTTTAAGTAACTTTACTATTACCTTTAATTAATTATGAAAATAGAGGGCTAGACTCTACTCAAAATCAAAAACTTTGACATATATCTGAACTCTGATTATTCAAAACACTATTTCGATACATGAAAAAGAATAATGTGGGGAGGAATGCTAATTATAATACGTAAATGAACTAATGTTGAAAAATTCATTTCTAATAATCTAAAAAATATCACGAAAATAAGACATAAAAGATATTAGAGGTTAGAAAGGGGTTCTCTACAAAGCGGTGGATGAAGTGAAAGACGGCCACCATTGTTGGAGGAGAAATCCCGATCGAAGTATATATATTCTATAGTGGAGGAGTTGACACTTGTCCCCTACCACAGTAAACACATGACGAGCATCGTTTTTTTTCTTCCCTTTCTTCATGAATCATGAGGAGCACACGAGCATCTTTCCTTCTCAATTTCTTAGAAGTACTTGATTTAATTTACATAATTAGATAACTTAATGACATGATTGATTATTAAATAACTCGTTTTGGCCAATAATTAAGCAGTTTATCCACCCTCCAATGCATTTCTATATATTTAGAGAAGCATGGCAGTGATTGGTGACATGTAATATGCGCATGGACTAGGCTAAGAAACCAAATTGGTTTGCTTCTTTTCTCTATAGTAAGGTAAAGGCATCAATTATTTCGAAGCGTGACGTTGTTAGAGTCCCGCATGGCCATGCCAAGGCTTTATAATTTACTAATTTAGACTTTGATCGTGAGAGAGGTCAATGTGTGCTTTTCAATGCAGTGGCCGTGATCAAAGTGGTGGAATTGACTACAGGGGTAAGCACACGTCTAGACCAAAAAGATAGTTAACCTATTGGTTCTGGAATTGTCTTCAGTAGACCTCGCAAAATAGGACACAAACAAGAATTTTCGTTCTTTTTGTTTTTTGCCGATAAAATACAAGCAATATACAAGTGCCTCTAGAAGCTTGTTCCTAGGCTGTCAAATAACACAGCTCTTGTGAATTGTGATCTTCGGGTGAGCATGCGTCCAATTCTTTTCTCCAACAAATTTGTCATGCATCAGCTACAAAATTGTCTACTTGTAGATGTTCTTGAAAGTGATTTCTTCAACAAGAAAGAAACTTAGAGGCAAGTCTTGTATGTAAAATTAACCTAGCAGCTCTGCTGCATTTAGAACTAGCATTATACACAACCTGTTTATAAACAAACTCATGAACTATATAAGCATGTATTATACAGTAATTACACAGATATAAAGTTTATCATCGAATAAGCTTATGTGTGATGACATCTATTAAGAATTCAAATTCAAAATATAGGTTGTTAAGACAAGAATTAGATTAAGACAAAAAGTTATCTTGACAGTTTCTTGATGGAAGAAACTGTCATGGAACTATTAAAAACAGTTGAAATCCCTTCTAGAGCACAGACACACTCCTATATATATTGTCCCATACTCCCATCAAGCAATAGAGTATTAAGTGTGAATCTAGAAGAAAAACATAAATGGATATGAACTCGAATCTACCAAGTTAGTATTTCAAACATATTTACATTTAATCTAAAATCTGTCATAGGATATTAGTATATTGAATGTTTATGAAAGGTAGAAACTTAGATTGTATAGTAAGGAACTAAGGATTTTCGGGCCCAACACGATTGGATCAACATGGTCTGTATACCTAATAGCTGACCAGTACTTGATTGGGCAAAGAAATCATTGGATGCCCAGTCAGAGTACGCATTAAACTGCTAGCTCAAGACATCCTAAGGATTACATCACGGTTTAACTCATTATATTTCGTCATATATTTTGTGAGGCTAACTTTATAGCTGATCGTCTTACTGATTTCACTCAGTCTCACCCTGCTCTATTCGATTTGGTTTAACTGTTTCCCCATTATTGTCTCACCAACATTCCATTTGGATCGGGCGAGCCTGAGAGGGTATGTCCGTTGTGGTTTTGGTTTTGTTTTGTATTGTTTGAAAAAGAAAAGAAAAAGAAAATGTTCAGACATTGGGCTGTTGGCGATATCCTTGTTTGTGGGCCACTAAAAGCCGATACTCTCACGAGGGAAGCCCAATATTCGCGTGGGCAAGTCCAAGTGTCCCTATACTCTGATCGCAACTCTCTCTCCTATTTCCGCAGCTCTCTCAAAGCTTCAACCAACAAACCACAGAGACTGACTTTCTAGGGCTTCCAAATCTTCCGTCGCCATGTACAGAACTGCAGCTTCGCGAGTCAGGTCCCTTAAGGTCAGAGCCCTTCAAATTCCTCACCTCCTCTTCTGTATCTGATTAGAGATATTGAATCATTTTAGTGATTGAATTTGTCGCCGCGAGATCTGATTTTGACCTTTTATCGATTTTCCATTTGATTAATCTTGTTCTATCTAACGTGAATCTATTAGTTATTGCTAATTTGTATAAAATATCAATAGCTCGATTTTGTTTCTAGTTTCAGGTATAGGATTTTTCTTTTGTTTTCAACTGGATTTGGTTTATTCGAGGAATAAGATAGCTAATTTATGTTCGTTTGCATTTATGAATGTTTGTTAGGAGATGAAAAATGTGATAAAACCAAATCTAGGTTTGATTTAACCGCGTAGTATGTGAGTCTTAATTTTTTGCTGGAGGCATTATATTTGCAGATATAAGTGTTTGATTTATTCGGCGTTAGATTGAACTATGCGTCTCATTGTTCGAGTTAGTAATTATGAATTTTATGTTGGAGCAAGTTTGTTCTTTATAATGTGCATTGTAGGATTGATGACGTGCTATTTGTTGTCTGAGTAGGGCCGTGTGGGCACCACCAGGTATGCATCAGTAACGGCAGCTGCTACAAAGCCAGCCGTAGGGGGCATCTTTAGCTGGCTGACTGGGGAGAAGTCCAGTGCTCTTCCTCGTCTGGAAACCCCTTTAGCAGGTGTGAACCTCCCTCCTCCACTACCTGATTACGTGGAACCAAGCAAGACTAAGATTACAAAGCTCTCCAATGGTGTCAGAATAGCTTCGGAAACGTCACCGGTATGTAAGAGTGTTCTGTTGTAGTTATACAGATTTGTTTAGGTACTCCTGTTATTAGGTTGGATCCTGTTGATTGATTTTTTTTTTTATATATTTATTTCCTCGTTGGTTTTTAATTGTTATATCTGTTTTGTGAATCAGAGTCCTGCAGCCTCCATCGGAGTCTATGTTAATTGTGGTTCCATTTATGAGACACCAGTGACGAGTGGGGCTTCACACTTGTTAGAAAGGCTGGCCTTTAAGAGTACAACCAACCGGAGTCAGTTGCGTGTTGTTAGGGAGGTGGAAGCAATTGGTGGTCACATTGGAGCCAGTTGCTCTAGGGAACAAATGGGATACACTTTCGATGCTCTTAAAACCTATGTTCCTCAGATGGTAGAATTGCTTGTTGACGCTGTGAGAAATCCTGCCTTCTTGGAGTGGGAGGTCAATGAGGAGGTAAGAGAATTATGAGGAGCAAATATTCATGATTGTAGGATCGTAGGATTGTTTGGACAAGTATTATGTTTCATTTTGATTCAAGTTTGTTTTTAGTTTGCCTATTGTTTACTAAATGGACAAATTTGGGTTGATGAGAGGTCTGAGTTGTTTACGTTTTCATTTCATTTCTAAAAATAATAACAGCAATAATTAGGCTTTAAATTGCTAATAATGTTCTATATTAGATGGTGATGAGTTTGGTCAATCTTTATCATGGTTTTTGAAGTTCAGTTTGCTCCATAACTCTTTTTCCATGTTCACAAATGCACTGAAACACATTTGTAGGGTAGGTCTCTGCACTTGCCAATTTGTTGTCAGTTTTCTGTAATTGTTTGTCCGTGCTATATCTTTCTAATGAGTTTAATTTATGTTTATTCAGCTGACTAAGATAAGGGCAGATATTGTTGAACTTTCTAAGAATCCTCAAGGCTTACTCTTGGAGAAGATTCATTCCGCTGGGTTTACTGGAGCATTGAGAAATCCTCTTATGGCTTCTGAAGAAGCACTGCAGAGATTGAATGGTGACATCCTTGAAGAATTTGTTGCTGTAAGATTATTTAAATACATGAATGGCCTCTTTCTTGATTTAATTTTTTAAGTAATGTTTGTGTTTTGCCTTCTTTTGAGTGAGCTGTGTGACTGATATGAATGTGTTGGAATTTCAGGAGAATTATACTGCTCCGCGGATAGTTCTTGCTGCATCTGGGGTTGATCATGAGGAGCTTTTATCTATTGCAGAACCACTTCTTTCTGACCTACCAAGTGTGCCCCTCGTTGGTGAGCCAACATCTCAATATGTTGGAGGGGAGTATCGCACTCAAGGTGATACCAAGGTATGCGTTGCTGTTCATTTAAGAGTTGGCTCTTCATTTCTATATGTGCTCCTCATATTTTGATTGTCCAGAGAAAAATTTCTCATGCATTGTTCAATTCTGTTGACTCATCTGCTTTACTCGTGCAACAGGATGAGGCACATATTGCTCTTGCTTTTGAAGTTCCTGGTGGTTGGCGTCAAGAGAAGGAAGCTATCATTTTGACTGTTCTCCAGGTGCCACATTTATTCTTGGAACATTAAACAGATTCCATGCATTTCGTCACGCCTTTCTGGAATCTTGTGCCATTGCAATCATTTATCCCTGTACAGAAGGCTGTAAAATCATGTTTTGTTTAATTTTTAATATAAGAACTCTGTCAATGTACATGAGTGGTGATAAGTTTTCCGTACTTCGTAGTTGCTTATGGGAGGAGGTGGCTCTTTCTCTGCTGGTGGTCCTGGAAAGGGGATGCACTCAAGGCTATGTGAGTCTACCTTAATTCTCTAATTTATTATCAAGTAGCAGTACTGCGTGGTTTCTTGAGATATAGTTTTATTTTTATTCTGTGCACAATGTTATTTACCCTCAAACTGCCCAGTTGTGCTTGATTCTTCAAGAACATACATGCATACATGTATAATTGTACAAGTATTTTAATGCCATAAAATTTCATAAACTTTTGTTTAGAACCAAAAGGGATAGCATGTAGGCCCACCGATGCAATCCAAGAATTTGAAGTTCTGAATCATTCTTTTTTTAGGTTCCCATTGTAGGATTATCGTACCAAAAAGACTAACCAATCGGACAACCATCTACTCATCTAACTAAAATCACATGAATAGAAGAACAGTCTGTCCTTCTAACACTGAAAGGGTCATAATGATAATTGAGTCATCAATCAGTTATAAAATTTGCTGATTTGTTGATGGATTATTTTTAATTTTGGATCTAGAACTTAAGATGGTCTGGTTGATTAGCCGTTGTGTGGTTGCCCAGCATTGCAATCCGCTTTTGGTTTTGATCAAAAGGGATCTCTGTTATAAGGGTCATTTATAAAAAAAATATACAAATGTATGATCACATGCATGATTATTCTGGCTTATTTGAATCAAGTTTTGCCTACACTTATCCTTTACTGATTAATATCTTTATTTGGCTACAGATCTCCGTGTCTTGAATCATCATCAGGAGATTCAAAGTTTTACTGCCTTCAACAGCCTCTTTAATGAGTCTGGATTGTTTGGAATTTATGCTAGCACTGTAAGACTCTCCCTTCGGTTCTCAAAATTTTGTGGCTTGCATTCTGTTGGCTGTACTGCCAGGGCTGTGTTTGTGCATGTGGGAGTGACATGATATAGGTCGTCTATATTGTGATCTATTCAGCATTAGGGGTTTTGAAAGGCTGACACTATTGGTTGAGCCACTGTTATAAAGAAGGAAAGAGTGTTGAATGACATTTCTAACTTATATTTGGCTTAGAATCATGGAATTGATGGAAGTGGTCTAGAGGAGAAATTCAAATTTGCTGTATGTGATAGTACGCATACAATTTCTAGGTGGTTAGGTAAAGATGTTTAATTATAGTAACTATCATTGGAAAATGATTTTGACATCTTTCTATTTTCGAATGTAGGGCTCAGCGTTTGCGTCAGAGGCAGTTGAAATTGCAGCTAAAGAATTACTTTTGATTGCCACACCTGGACAAGGTTCAATTTGCATATTTCTTTTTTTTTTTTTTTTTTTTTTTGGTATTCTTGCCTGTGGGACATCTCTGATAAAAGTATGTTTGTTTCCTTTGTTTTTGTTTATGCTTGCAGTTACGGATGTAGAGCTTAAACGTGCTAAAGAGGCCACAAAGGCTGCAGTTTTGATGAATCTAGAGTCTAGAGTATGCTTCTCTCTCATACCATACCACACCATCACCATGCACCCATTTTGAAGATTATTTCTGTTATGCTTGTTATATCTAACTTCATTAGTCCAGTTGATTATAGATCTTTGTATAATTATCAAATTTTTTTTTCAAGTGTTCCATTGGTTTTCCCCTTTTATTTTGTTGCAGGTGATTGCATCAGAAGATATAGGCAGGCAAGTTTTGACATATGGGGAAAGGTAAACAATTTCTTTGTGGAGTTGTTCTTTCCTCATACAATGCCCTTGCTAGGCTCTAAGTAACACTTTTAATGTATAGTAGAATCTTTTAATATCTCAAGTACAGCAGTTTTCATGGTGCTGAGATTACATGTTATACAATGGCAGGAAACCTGTGGAGCATTTCTTAAAGACAGTTGAAGGAGTAACATTGAAAGATATTACTACAGCCGCCCAACAGATTATATCTTCACCTCTAACAATGGCATCATATGGGAATGGTAAGTTTCAGATAGGCTTGACTGATCTTGATACCTTCCCTTTTTTTTATCTTTTTTTTTTTTTTTTTTTTTTGAAACGCTGGTTTTGTTACTCAGTTAGACATTGATTGAATACTGAGATAATTGTTCCTTACTTACCTTTTCCTATTTGCATGGCAGTTGTAAATGTCCCAAGCTACGACTCAGTTAACAGAATCTTCCATGCAAAATGAGCGGGTCTTCATATCCAGCGTGCTACCTCCTGTAATTTTTTGAATGAGATGGGTTATTTATAACTTCCAAACTTTGTTGGCCTTTTCCGGCTTCGTTGAAATAAAATTTTGATGGGGAAGTTGATTTCATCCACATTGCCTGTATCAATATTCATTCTGGCAATTTCATTTTCTTTTCTCCCTCTGGGAGAGATTCTTGTTTTTCTGATGTTAATATTTGTCAGAACCTTTCAGGGGTTGGAACTTGTGAGTTTGTGCTCATGAAGCATGAGTATGAAAAATTAAATCCTTAAGGGGCGAGGTTAACCCTAGAATACCACCTAGCAAGAATCGAAGCAAGTGTTATTGTTATTTTTTATCCATCTTTCTCAAGAACCTAATGTATGGTTCAAATGCCACAACTTATAAAGAGTTCATTCTGATCCAGCCAGCATGAAATTTGGAAATAGCCTCATGCAGTACTAAACAACTTCGAACTCGTCCAGCTGTGCGCGATGCTACTCTATTGATATAGTACGAATAATGTATCCTGCCATTCATGCCTTGTGGGAACTTGCTCTAGAATGCTAACTGAAGTGGTCTGCGTTAAGAATAGTGGCATAACTATAGTCATGCAAAACCTTCTTTTTGTTTTTCTAACATTTTCTTACCTCGTTCATCTTATTTTAGATGCACACTATGCACAACATCATTGAATATCGACTACATGAAGAATCATGACCACCCTTGTTATTGCTCAAATGTGTGATTTCGATCATCTTCAAGATGAAGATTTTGTCATGCCTGCTCTAGTTTTCATTTTTCAACCCTTCAAGTCAGCACAACAGTCCCCAACTCTCAATATCAACAAAACCCTCATAGTAACACTGAAGATGAAATATTTGAGAGTTTCTTAAATATTGAATTTTTGATCCGCTTGAACCAGCTGAGGACTTACCAAATATCGATCCGCCGGAACCAGTTGAAGACTTATCAAATATCGTTCCGCTTGAACCAGCTAATGATTTATTAAAAGACTTATCAAATATCAATCCGCTTGAAAGTTTATCTTTCGTTTAAAAAAAAAACAAAAAATATAGTATTCGTACCTAACCGGGAATGATTATAATAAGGACCACTAAATTGAGGACTCGTTTCACGCCTTTTTCGATCGTATATTCATATTTCGTCTTTCTAGTTTGTAGATATATATAAGTAGATTATCTCTACAAATTTTCATATAAATTAAAAATCGTTAAGGTATTCATAAATTTGATTTTTACCGATTATAAACTTGAATAATTCATAGTTGACAGATATTTGATCTAATTCAATTCCTTAATAATTACCAATTTGTAAATGAAAATTGATATACTTATGTAGACCTAAAAATTAAACCGTTGAGATAAAAAATATAATTAAAAAATGAGTGTAATAACTAATGATGTCCTCGATTAATCCCACGATTAGCGGTAAAAAAAAGGTCCTCCTTAGTCCTGAACAAGTATACCCGTTTGAACTTGCGATTTTAATCTGGGTCCCTTTTAATCTTCTTTTATCTCCTATCTCTCGTATTCACTTCACAAGTTCCGTTCACACAGAACCATAACACTCCGCCACTCCAGAACCATATTACCGACGACAACCACCACCATGAGACACCGCCGCCACCTCAGACTCATCCTCACCATCCCCACGCGCCGCCACTACGCCACAAAATACACCGCCAAAGTAACCTCCACCTCCCCAACCGGTCGCACCCTCTCCGTCGAGGTCACCCCTCCTCCTCCTCTCCCCACCGACATCCGCGGCTACACTCTCCCCCGCCGCGACCTCGTCTGCAAAGCCACCCAAATCATCCTCCACCAATCCCGCTCCGCCACGTCAGACCCCTTCCTCGACCTCGCCGACTACCTCTCCTCCCTCTCCGTCTCCCTCACCCCCGCCGAAGCCTCCGAGATTCTCAAGTCCCTCAACGACGCCGACCTCGCCTTGAAATTCTTCCGATTCTGCCCCTCCCTCTCCCCGAAATTCCAGCACGACGCCTTCACCTGCAACCGCATCCTCCTCATCCTCTCCAAGTCCGCCGCCCCCGCCCGGTTCGACCTTGCCCGTTCGATCGTCTCCGATATGCACCGCTCCAATATACGCGGCAACATCTCCACCGTCAATCTCCTCATCGGCCTCTTCGGCAGCAGCGATGATCTCGGAACGACCATGGAGCTGGTGAAGAAATGGAGCCTTAAAATGAACTCTTACACATACAAATGTCTGGTCCAGGCCTTCTTGCGCTCTTACGATACCGCGAAAGCCTTCCAATGCTACATGGAATTGCGGCGGCATGGCTACAAGTTGGACATTTATAGTTACAATATGCTGCTTCATGCCTTGGCGAAAGACGAAAAGGTTTGCTGATAATGTGATTGATTTTCCGGGGTTTTAGTAGTTTTTGCTAGGGTTTTGTTAGGGTTCTGATTATCTGATGTGCAGCAGCGATTTGGCAGGTTGAGCAGGCGTACAAGGTGTTTGAAGATATGAAGAAGAAGCATTGCGAGCCGGATGAGTTTACATACACGATCATGATCAGAATGAGTGGGAAATTGGGTAAAGGGGAAGAGTCTCTGATGTTTTTTCAGGAGTTGTTGGACAAAGGTTGTAATTTGAATTTGATTGTTTATAATACCATCATTCAGGCTCTTGCGAGGAGCAACATGGTTGATAAGGCCATACTTGTGTTCATGAAAATGGTGGAAGCCAATTGTAGGCCGAACGAGTTTACGTACAGTGTGATTTTGAATCTTTTGATTGCACAAGGGGAGCTTAGTAGGTTAGATGAGTTGGTGGAGGTGTCAAAGAGATATGTGACTAAGTCTATATATGGGTATCTTGTTAAGACGTTGAGTAAATTGGGTCATGATGATGAAGCCCACCGGCTATTCTGCAACATGTGGAAGTTCCATGACAAGGGGGATCGAGATGCTTACATGTCGATGTTAGAGAGTTTGTGTGCTGCAGGTAAAACCGCGGAGGCCATTGATTTGCTGAGCAACATTCATGAGAAAGGGGTATCCACTGACACTATGATGTATAACACAGTATTGGCGGCACTTGGTAAGTCGAAGCAAGTATCCCATCTTCATGAAGTGTATGAAAAGATGAAAACTGATGGCCCTCAACCAGATATATTTACCTATAACATTCTGATTTCCGGCTTTGGTAGGGCTGGGAAGGTTGATGAGGCGATGACAGTATTCGAACAGCTTGAGAATAGTGATTGTAAACCCGATATCGTGTCTTACAATTCATTGATCAATTGCCTTGGGAAGAATGGTGATGTGGATGAAGCCCACATGAGGTTTAAGGAGATGCAGGAGAAAGGGTTCAGCCCTGATGTTGTCTCCTACAGCACTCTAATTGAGTGCTTTGGCAAGACGGACAGGGTTGAAATGGCATGCAGGTTGTTCGATGACATGCTTGTTCAAGGCTGCTGTCCCAACATTGTTACATACAACATCCTGCTTGATTGTCTTGAAAGGTGTGGGAGGACTGCCGAGGCAGTGGATTTGTACGCAAAACTTAAGCAGCAGGGTTTGACGCCCGATTGGATTACATATGCAGTGCTTGAACGACTGCAAAGTGGTTCTTATAAGAAATTCAGAGTCCGTAGGCAGAGTCCAATCACAGGTTGGGTTGTTAGCCCTATAAGATGATGAATGTGTGTTTGATGTACAGCCAGAAAGGTTATGGTTTTGTACCCAATTTTGCATTCGTTGCTTCTTTTGAGCCATTTTACAATTGCAGCCTATAACCTGTGGCTGCTGATTGGGTTCTCAAGTAACTTTCCCATACTCTTGTAACAATACATTCAATTGATGGTCTCTGGTTTGATGAAAGACCAAGAGTCGTTCCAGCTATAAGAAAAGCGAGATAGATTGTACTTCAATGCAGCTTCTTTTTCAAGCTGTCATTCCCTATGTATTAAGCTGGGATGCAAAGCTCAGCTCTTGCACCATCAAGTAATGACTATCAGGAAATGTAGCTTGTACACAATAAGGGTGAAGATAAACTGAAGTAAAGAAGTATCAGTATCTTGGATGAAAGTTCCTCAAATGGACTAGTAAAGAACTAGTTTAAGGGATCGTGTACAGGAGCTTGTAGTGTACAACAAATCAAAAACCAACTGACATTTGCTTCAAGATAACTCAGAATGACCAATGTTAATTTTCACAAATTTTCTAACTGCGCTGGTCTATTACAAGCTACACTATCAAAGCCACGTGAGGACATATGACTGAATTTGAACAAGTTATTGCGGTCAATCACAATTGAAGTTCCAAACAAAACTGGTTGTGCACACAACAAAGCTCACAGCAACTCATCAACGCTTGACCCATTGGAAGCTCTTCCTTGCTTTTGCTTTTCCTGGTTTTTTCCTTTCCACAACACGTGAGTCCCTAGTCAAGAAACCAGCTGCAAAGACAATTGAACTGGTTAACCAAAGGATCTGACAATTATATGGAAGAGCAAATCAAGATAACAATAGACAGTGAAAGGGGAGATATCATACAAGCTTTGAGTGTAGGACGCAAGTCTGGTTCCCAGTTTTGCAAGGCCATGCTAACTCCTAATCGTATTGCTCCAACTTGACCTGGATGAAACATGTTTACGGAACAACAATCAACAAGTGCCTGATTGTTTTTTTAGTGTGAACAGGAACAATTCACAACAAGTTGTGATATCTTTGCATCCAACTTGTATAATGAAAAGATGCAACACAAACAACTAAAACAACAACAAAATCTTTATTGAGAATCAATTTGTTTGTAACTGTGCCACCATATATTGGCTGTTTATTTTGCCTTCAAGGTTTCATGCAAAATGTTGCAGCCATTCTAAAAAGATTATTTGACCCAAAAGGTTATATTATACTACAACTTGAATTGGTCAATATGATGAGTGAGCAACATGGAACTTGAGCCGAGGAAGAACTTCCTGCTATGGTCTCTCTGACTTCAACAATCATAGTCACTATGCATATTGATCATGGTATTTTCCTATGCTTGCATATATAGATTTAGATTTGCAGGCATTATATTTCAGACTACTACAAATATACCTAGATTCTAGTGGACTTTTCAAAGAATATGTCCAGAGAAAGGACTCACAACCCTCAAGTAGTCATTGATTCTCCCAAAAATAAAAACGATACAACACAAACCAATTTGGTTATATTGGAGGGTGATCAAACCCTGACCTAGTCTAATTCTAACTCATTTCCCACCCTCCCTTCACCACCTAAGAATGTATAAAGAACATTTATATTAAAAAAAAAATTGTCTGAAAAAAAAAAAAAACTACCAGCCAATAGTTAACTAGCTTAAATAACGAGAATATTATTATTAATTAATACAAGAGGCTGCAAGACTCTGATAAGCATATATATCCAAGACATCTACTCAGTTAGCATAAGAGAGCATTTATGCTATTTCTTAGTCAGATGCTCGTCATAATTAATTGTTTGAACCCCGTTTTGCAACAAGACACGTCCTATTTATCAGCGTATAAATATAATAAGCAGCAAGTTCAACAATAAAATAGGGAAACACTAGATGAAATATATCTCAAACAAGGCAGCATAATATATGAATGATAACAAGGTGTGTAAGTCTTAAACTTACCTGAGAGTCCACCGCCTTGAACGGTGCAATTGATGTCCCAAAGGCCCAAAGTTTTTGTCTCAGAGAATGGTCGAAGGATAGCAGCACGATGGTCAAGCATTGGAAAATAGACATCAAACTGTTTATCATTGATGACGAAGTTACCCTGACCAGGCTGAATCCAGACACGGGCTACACTGCATTTCCTTCTTCCTGTTCCATAAGCTCTTTCCTTGTCGTCTACTTGTCTCACTCTTGCTTTGGCAACTTCCTCCTGTTTCTGGCGCTCTATATCAGCTCTAGAAGATTTACTTGTATTTTTCTGATAACGAATGTCTTCAATCTCCTCTAGTGGAGGCAATCCCTTTATCCCTTGAAAATCCTTCAATGCAATCAAACTGTCAAGCATGTCATCTGTGATCCCAGATGCAGCAATAAGGTCACCAAATGCACGATTTGGACCTGCAATTATCATATTGGATGAGTATCGACATTAGAGATGTGAATTACTCAGGTTATTCCACAGAAGTCAGCATTGTCACTAACCAAATCTAGTGTTATGCCCCAAGAAAGTAGAAACCTAGTGCTATGCCTAAAGTTGGATACTTGCAGCAAACCCGGAAAGTATCTGTTAATCCTAAACCATTTCCCATTGCTAGAAAATTTAAAGTTCTTGAAACCAAAACACAACTGAAAGAAAATATGCAGTAGGAACTACTTTCTTAACTTACAAACTTCTACACTAGCACTAATCAAGTCTCCTCAACAAGATTTCAACAACCAAAAAACACACAATTTTCTCAATGCCCACATCAATCCAAAAGTACAGTAAACTATTCCTTCTATAAATCTATACACTCTTCCATTCTCTACCAAATTCAACAGTTCAAAACTTAAAGAACAAAAAAAAGGAGTTACCTTTAAGAACAGCAGTGAGCTCCTTCTCCTTCTGCTCAAGCCTCTTAGCCTCCTCTATCCTCTTCTCCTCATCCTCCTCTATCTCCACACCACTATTCCCTCGAAACCCATCGCCGACTTTGAACAAGTCATCAATCTTCTCCTCCTCTCCTCCCAAGCTCCACGGCCGAAACCCCTCCGCCGTCTCCCACTCATCGCCGCCCTTCCACGAACTGGCCTCGGCTGTCCCGGAGACCTCACCGGAGCCGTCGCCGAACAAAGGATCGAAATTCTCGTCGGTGTCCTTGGAGAGCTTCCAGAGGTCCGGCGGAGAGTGGTCGTCGCCGCCGGTGGAGAAGAACCTGGGGAGGAAGGTGGGGAGAGAAGTAGGGTTTTGGGGGTGGGGACATGGGTGGAATTTTGAGGAGACTCGGGTTAGGAGAGAGAAATGTGAGGGTTTGGGGAGGAGACGAGAGAGCATGGTGGTTGTGAAGAAGAAGAGGAAGAAGAAAAAGAAATGGTTTTGGTTTGATTTGGTTTTGAGGGTTTAAGAGTGAAGATGAGAGCACTGAAACTGACAGACCCAGCAAAGCGGCGATGTGGTGAGTGTTGGGCTAGCCCACAGATAAGTACATTGCCTCTTGGGCTTAGCCCATCCAAGAGTAACTTATAGAATAATGGTCAAACTAACTACATTCTACGTAGCTTACAAAGAAATCCCGAAATTTGAAAACTTAAAAAGCGATATAAAACTACTTAAACAATTCTAGCATGCGTGGGAGCAACAAAAAGACGAAAGCGGAAGCGAGCACCTAAACCCTAAACCCTAACGTGGCCGCCTCGGCGTCACCGCATTCCCAAACCTCGGTCTTAGATCTCAGATCTCTGATCACTCCATCGTTGTGTCTTTCAACATCTCATCACTTCTCAGCCATGCTTCAAGGAAACATTCTGGTATGGAACTGTAGAGGTATTGTTAATTGGGTGACCCAGCGTGCCCCCATTAACATTGTTCAAGCCAAACGCCCTAGCATCATCTTTTTAGCAGAAACCCTAGCACACAAGGCATATATTGCAAACCTTAAGCGCAGATTGGGTTTTCAAGATTGTCTTTGTGTAGAACCAGGAAGAGAATCACAGGGACTTGCGCTATTGTGGAATTCAGATACTCAAATTCGTCTTCGTACCTGCTCGGCTCATCATATTGATGTTGAGATTGGCAAAGATGGTATGGATCCATGGAGATTCATAGGAATTTATGGCTTTGCTGGAAGAGAAGTACGTAACCGTACATGGGATTTAATTGAAGCCCTAGCTCTGCAACAATGCAATCTAGCATGGTTGATGGCTGGAGACTTTAATGAGATTATGCATAGTCGAGATAAATCGGGAGGACCTCCAAGGTCTGGGGCAGCAATGGCAAAATTCAGAAGCACTATGACTAGATGTGAATTATTCGACATCGGTTTTGTGGGCAGCCGTTTCATATGGTCGAATAAATTCACGAAAGAAAGGTTAGACATAAGCTTTCAATAAATGTTGTGGAGAACTAGGTTTCCATACAGCAGAGCGGTCACTCTGCATCCTAGTGACTCTAATCACAACCCCATTCTCGTTGAAGTTAAGTCCGAACGAGATACCAGTTATAGAACATGCAAGTGCTTTCGATATGAGGAAGGGTGGTTTGGTAGAAAAGAACCAGAAGACATCATCAAACAAGCTTGGGCAAAGCCTACAACTGGAAACATAATGGGGCAGATTGCGCACAAGATCAAATATGCTGGCTACCACTTAATGGAGTGGCACAGAAGTGATCTAGAGAAGCAAAGAAGGGAGACCAGGATTATCGAGGAAAAACTAAATGATCTGATGAGACAGCCCTATTCCTCGCAGCAATATAAGGAGCAGAAATCCCTTCATGGTCAACTGAGCAAGCTTCTTTCTGACCAGGAGAAGTATTGGAGACAACGTTCTCGTATTACATGGCTCAAGGATGGAGATCGCAACTCAGCTTTCTTTCATAGGAGAGAAAGCAACCGAAGAAACAAAAACACAATTAAAGGGCTCGTCGACAGCAATGGCATATGGAACACTGATCCAGGCCCCATTGAACAGATTTTGGTTCAATATTTCCGAAATGTTTTCAGTACTGATCAAGTAGTACCGGAGGCAATTCAAGAAATCATTGAGGCCACTCCTTCAAAAGTAACCTCAGAGATGAATGAAGCACTTCTATTGCCATATTCAGATGAAGAAATAAAAAAGGCGGTCTTCCAAATGCACCCCTCCAAAAGTCCTGGACCTGATGGCATGACTCCTTTCTTTTTTCAGAAATATTGGAGCACAGTTTCGAATGATGTCTATCATGCAGTCCAAAATTTGCTTGAATATGGAGATATGTGGAATGAGTCGAACCACACTCACATTTGCTTAATCCCAAAAGTTGAAGGCCCAAAAGAACCCTCAAATTTTCGCCTCATTGCCTTATGTAATGTCATTTTCCGAGCTGCATCCAAAACTCTCACTAACAGGCTTAAAATCTGGTTGCCTGACATCATCTCCCCTTTATAGAGTGCGTATGTACCTGGTCGGCTCATCTCAGACAATACACTGGTAGCCAATGAAGTTGCACACTTCATGCATCAGCTTCGACATCAACAGCAAGGTTTTTTCTCTTTAAAGTTGGATATAAGCAAAGCTTATGATAGACTTGAATGGCCTTTTCTTAAAGCTATCTTAACCAAACTGGGTTTTGCGGAGCAATGGATTAATGTGGTGATGAAGTGTAGCCAAACTGTCTCTTATTCTATCCTTGTAAGAGGAGAATAAACTGTACACATTAAACCTACCAGAGGCATCAGGCAGGGGGATCCACTCTCGCCATATTTCTTTATTTTATGCAATGAAGGCCTTTCTTCTCTCATCTTGAAAGTTGATGAAACTAATGTTGTGCAAGGTATCTCTATGAGTCCTCAAGCTACCATAGTACATCATCTTTTCTTTGCAGATGACAGCATCATCTATGGTTTAGCTGAAAATCATGAATGCATGGAATTCAAACGAATTTTGAATGTCTACGAACAAGCTTCTGGTCAGAAAGTGAATTTTGCTAAATCAAATGTCGTCTTCAGTAATAATGTTGCAGAGAATACTAAGGCTGATCTCGCCAATATTCTAGAAGTGGAGTGTGTTGATGAGCATGATCGGTATTTAGGGCTACCAATGAGAATTGGACGATCTAAAACGGCTATTTTTGCATATATCAAGCAGAAGTTAGAGAAAAATCTTATGGGTTGGAAGACAACAATTTTAAGCTCAGCGGGTAAGGAGGTGCTTATTAAAGCAGTGGCTCAAACCATGCCTTTATATACCATGAGCTGTTATCTTCTTCCAAAGGGATTATGTGATGATTTACACCAGCTATGTGCTTCTTTCTTTTGGGGAGATACCATTG
This sequence comes from Fragaria iinumae, assembly GCA_009720345.1. Classification (NCBI taxonomy): domain Eukaryota; kingdom Viridiplantae; phylum Streptophyta; class Magnoliopsida; order Rosales; family Rosaceae; genus Fragaria; species Fragaria iinumae. The sequence continues at coordinate 29,526,740 of CM019122.1, read as the reverse complement.
ACAAGAAAAAGATACATTGGCGCAGCTGGGAGCGTCTTTGTCTCACTGAGCAGGAGGGAGGACTTGGGTTCAGACATCTTCATGCCTACAACCTATGCTTGCCAAACAAGGATGGAGATTGATAACCCACCCAGATACTCTCATTGCTAAGGTATACAAAGCAAGATACTATCCTCATTGTTCTTTTTTAGAAGCCTCACTGGGAGAAGCTCCCTCTTTCTCTTGGAGAAGTATTACTATAAACTCAATGTTGATGGTAGTTATTTACCGCAAAAAACAAATGGAGGAGTTGGTGGGGTGATTCAAAATTCACAAGGGCAGTTCATGGCAGTGTTTGCCAAGCCAATGCTTTTTATGGCTTTAGTCAAACAAGTAGAACTCAGTGCTATCAAGGAGGGACTACTTTTGGTGAAGTCCATGCAGTTAAACAATGTTCTTGTTGAAACAGATTGCTCTGAGGCTGTGTCAGCTATACGAGCAGTTCATCATGAAACTATGGAGGAAGCAGGTCTTATAGATGATATAAAAGAATTTATTGAAGATAATGATCGAGTCCAGAAGGAGAGAATCCGCGTAATTGATGAGGCAGAATAACGAGAATGTTGCTTTCCTATTCTAACTAGGAAATCTCGGTGTGATCCTAGAAGTTAAGGATTATAGTGTACATGTATATGTGTTAAATCCTAGTCTCTTAGGGTTAGAAGTTGTATATATACCTTGTAAACACTCTTTGATGAATAAGATTGAATCTTCCTCAAACACAAACTTCTTTATGGTACCAGAGCGCCGATCCTCGGCCTAAACCTCGACCAAACATCTCTCTATACATTCAGCAACTCGAATTCAGCCATGGACAATGATGAGAAGAAAGCCTTGCAACTATTGAAGGAGAAGATTTTGAAAGAAGCAGCAACTTCTCCTTCGGGGCCTTCTGCACGAACACCTGAACCATGGGATTATTCTAATCATTCTCTCTATCTCCATCATTCTGATCAACCGGGTGCTATACTTGTGCCTCAAGCGTTGATGGAAGACAATTACGATGAATGGGTTGGATCCATGAGTATGGCTTTGACGATCAAGAATAAGATTGGATTTGTCAATGGTTCCAGCACTCGACCAATTGCTCAAGATGATGAGCAACAACAATGAGATCGTTGTGATACGTTAGTCAAAACTTGGCTAACTGGTTCCATGTCAAAAGAAATTTCCAAAAGTGTGAAACACTACAAAACAGCTCGGGCAATCTAGACCTAGCTCAAGGAGAGATTTAGTCAGACAAACATGGTGCAGTTATTCAACCTTGAAAATGCTATCTATGCGTGCGAACAAGGTTCAGACTCGGTGACGAAATTCTATACCAAGCTTAAAAGCTTGTGGGATGAAAGAGATTCGGTATGTGGTCTTACAGTATGTAGTTGTGAAGATGGAATGAAACTTGGTGAGTATGTCAAGAACCAACAGACCATGAAATTTCTCATGGGACTTAATGAAAGTTATGATGCTTTGCGGAGCAATATCATCTCTATCGATCCCCTCCCTAATGTTAATAAGGCGTATGCAATGGCGTTATGCCAAGAGAAACAAGTGCAAGCCTCAAGCAACAACAAGGTCTCGGATGCAGCAGCATTTTTGGTTCACAAGCAAAGCCGTGATTCCGAGAAGGTTCTTGCAAGGGTCCCTGAACGAGCCCCTGCCCGCAACAAGAAGCCTACCAACACATCGAGGTGGTGTGACATTTGCTGTAAAGACAACCATCCTACCAAATTTTGTCGAGCACACTTGACATGTGAATACTGCAATTGGAAGGAACATGATTCTGAGCATTTCCGTAAAAGAAAAGCAAATGAAGAGGCTGCCGGAAGTTCTAGCCGGAGCAACCATGTACTTGCCATGGCAGAATCTAAGGAAAACCTGAATTTTCCTTTCTCCAAGGAGGATTCCAAACAAATCTTGGAACTCTTGAATAAAAACAAGACCTCCACACCCAACCAAGTCGGTAATATTCCTCATTTTGATGACAGGGAAAGCTTTTCAAGTTGCTTGCAATAATCAAAACAGTATTTGGATCCTAGATAGTGGTGCAAGTGATCATATTATTTGTGATAGTAGTCTACTCACCGAGTCATACATTGCACATAATCGTTTTGTTAAACTCCCCAATGGTTCTAGGGCACAAGTCAGTCATATTGGTTTAGTTACCTTCTCTTCTCAGTTCACACTTCATAACGTCTTGTGTGTCCCATTATTCTACCTTAACTTGATTTCTGTTAGTAAGTTGTGAAGAGATTCCTTTTGTATCACCATATTTATCAAACACGTGTGTTACATACAGGACATACGCTCGGGGAGGATGATTGGGACGTGATATGAGAAGGAAGGACTCTATTGCCTCAAAAAAGTTCAACAAGACACATGCAATGCCGTTGACAGTAGCTCTCAAACGCTCTGGCATCAACGACTTGGTCATCCATCCTCTAGGGTTTATCCTTTATTTCCTTTTGTTTCTAATAAGTCTTGTGATTCAAGCAAGTGTTCTATTTGCCCTCTAGCCAAACAAACTCGTACTTCATTTCTCTTGAGTTCAATTTCAAGTACTTCTTCATTTATTTTAATTCATGTTGATATTTAGGAAGGTTACCATTTATTTTAATTCATGTTGATATTTAGGAAGGTTACCATGAACCTTCAACATCAGGTGCTACATAATTTCTTACAATTGTTGATGATTTTACTCGATATACTTGGGTCTATTTAATGGTACAGAAATCCGAAGCAAGAAAGTTTTTGATTGACTTTATACACATGGTTGAAACTCAGTTTGATACAAGAGTCAAAATAATTTGTAGTGATAATGGTCTCGAGTTTAAGATGCTTGATTTTTATTCATCCAAAGGCATTGTGCATCAAACGAGTTGCGTCAACACACCACAAAAAAAATGGTGTAGTTGAACGTAAACATCGTCATCTGCTCAACATGGCTAGAGCTCTTTTGTTTCAAGCACAATTATCTAAGTCTTTTTGGGGAGAAGCCATTCTCACTTCCACCTATCTCATTAATCGAACTCTTGCTCCTCTTCTTAAAGGAAAAACTCCCTTTGAAAGACTTTTCAAAAAGGCACCAAATTTTGATCATCTTAAGGTTTTCGGTTGTTTTTGTTTCACATCAACACACCCACGAAAACCTACCAAATTTGATCCCCAGGCTACTAAATGCATGTTTCTTGGGTATCCAAATGGTCAAAAGGGTTATAAAGTCTTTGATCTCGACACTGAACAAATCTTTGTCTCTAGAGACGTGATCTTTTATGAAGATGCATTCCCATATCCGTCTTCTAGTAATTCTCGGGTTTCAACCAATCCTTCACTTCCGCAAACTAGGATTTCCAATGATAATGAAAACACTAGGGCTTCGGATAGTTTTCTTGATCCTCAGGTTTCGGGTAGCTCTCATGAGCTTAGGGTTTCAGGTAGTGCTCATGAGACTAGGGTTTCAAGTTTGGGTACTACTTCCTCCAACCCTACCTCTTCTTTTGAAAACACTATCGTGCCTCACACTCCTCAAAACCCTACCTCCTCATCTGAACACCCTAATCTACCCCCAAAACCCTACCTTCTCATCCGAAAACCCTAATCTACCCCCAACACCCTATTTCATCTCCTCCACACTCTACACTGCCTCCTTCGCATCCTCCTGCTAATCCATCACAACATGCTTCCGCTACAGAATCTCGTCATTCTTCTCGTTCAACTCGTACTCCAGGTTACTTGCATGACTTCCATGTTGAGGCAACTCTACCTTCTCGATCTCTCCAATCAGACTCAACGAGCACAGGTACTTCCCATTCCTTATCTATTGTTTTATCTTATGATCACTTATCTTCTTCCCATCGAGTCTTTAGTGCACAGTTATCACTTCTCAAGGAACCAAACAGTTTTTCCGAAGCAGCAAAGCACAAAGTATGGCGTGATGCCATGTTCCAAGAACTTTAAGCTTTACAGGAAAATAAGACGTGGAGTCTGGTTCCTTTGCCTCCCAAAAAACGTCTGATAGGTTGCAAATGGGTGTACAAGATAAAGCTTAATCCTGATGGAACAGTTGAGAGGTACAAAGCACGCCTTGTGGCTAAAGGCTATAGTCAAGTTGAAGGAGCGGATTACCGAGAAACTTTTGCACTGGTTGCTAAACTTACTATAGTCCGAGTTCTACTTGGACTAGCTGCTCTTTGTGGTTGACATCTCCACCAACTGGATGTCAACAACGCCTTCCTTCATGGAGATCTCACTGAGGATGTCTACATGTAATTGCCACCTGGATTTGGACGAAAGGGGGAGAATATTGTGTGTAAGCTGCATAAGAGTTTATATGGATTGAAGTAAGTATCTCGACAATGGTTTATTAAGCTGTCACTTGCTCTCAAATCTGCGGGTTTTCACCAATCATGGAGTGATTACTCATTGTTCGTCCGAAATCAAGATGGCAAGTTCACAGTTTTACTAGTATATGTGGACGATGTTATTCTTGCAGGAAATAGTCTAAAAGACATCACAAGTACAAAGAGATTTCTCTCAAGCAAGTTCAAATTGAAAGATATAGGGAAGCTTAAATACTTCCTAGGAATCGAAGTGGCTCGGTCTCGACATGGCATAGCTTTGTGCCAAAGAAAGTATGCACTTGATGTCAGGACCCACCCCGAATTTCACCCTGAAACCCGAGGTAAGTCCTGCGGGGACCACCTCCAAGGAAAATTTACCGATAAGCAAACCTCCTTTGAAAATGGACAACCCTAATCTAGAAAACTAAAGTGTTACTTTCCTAAATATTATTGAGCATCCTCCAAATCAACCCACAATTATACGAAAGTGAGAATATAATTACAAACTTCGTATATTCTAAAATACAACATAAGTCTTACCACACCACCAGAAAAATTATACGATAAACCCCAAAGTGTATTCAGAGCTACTATACACTAGAGGAGCAGGAAAATACCCTAGTAGGTTAAACAGGTAACCTACTGGTGAAAAGTTGCTGAGAAATGGGTAACTATGCCTCGTCGTCTCCTACTCGTACTAACCCGAACTCTGCAGACTGAACATTTTTAAAACGAAGAGCCCAGGGGAAAAACATTCGCAATAATTAGAGTGAGTGGACAAAAATAAATAAACAGAATATTTATTAACATTTATGCTTTCCCAATTTTATTCAAAGAAAACGAATGCATGTCTTAAACGATAATTCTCTACAGCTCAAAACTATATATCAAAATACATCCTCTCAGGCTAAAATATATATATGTATGTATTTACACTCGCCCATACTCCCTATATAAATTAATAATAATCTATATAGGGCTACTACGCTCGCGTCCAACGCTCACGTCACGCCTTAATGCAGTGATACACTACGCCATTAAGGTGGACAGACGGGTGTATAAATATGTGCTCATACCCCTTATATGAATTAAACACTCATATAAGACTACTACGCTTGCGTCCAACGCTCACGTCACACCATAATGCAGTTATATACTATGTCATTAAGGTGGACAGACACATATCGCTAGCTAGCATTTATATACATACTCTTCTTAAAAATATATTATAATTTACCGAAAATCCCATTTTCGGTAACTCACCACTATGAGTAAAATCGTCAAATAAAAATGACGTCAAATGGTCCAACCAAAATAAACAATTGCATGCACATTAATTAAACCAAAAGTCCACTCACAAATTAGGCCTAAGCCTGAAGTCGGTCTGAAGCCTCTTCTGCTCGTGCTTCCTCACGTCCTGATCCAAGAACATAATTAAATCTTCAACTATATACCAACGCTTATAAAAAATAGGCAAAATTAAATGTGGTCTTATCTACTCTCATTCTTGCCCAACTTTGCAAATTTTAAAATTGATATCATCCAAACTTCACCACAAATATCGGCGGCCTTAAATCCACCTTCTACGGCCGAAACAACAATAATCTAACGGCCGGATTCTATCCAAATTAACGGCTAAAATACCAAACTTCGAAAAATCTCAAACCTATCCAAAATTCCTCCAAAAATTCCTAAATTCACATCATTAACATCCCCTTAATATTCCACATCAAAAACTACAAAATTTCCCAAAACAGCGGCGGCGCCACCGGCGACCTCCAATAGCTACCAAATTTTAACAGCATCTTCCTCTCAATCTCCTCTACAACTTTCCTAACTAGCACAAACACCAATTCCAAGCCTAACTATGCCAATCGAACGAAAACACCTAATAAGCCCTAGAATTTCCTTTACCGATTTCTCCTTACCTAGCTCAAGAGGGAGGGAGTCCTTTGGAGGGGTTGCTGCACGGGGGGAGGGCTTCCTTTTGAGCCTAGAAGCTCCGGCTATGGCGGCCAGAGGAGAGAGTTCCGGCGACGGGAAGTTCCGGCCAGTCGGAACTTCCGGGCTCGGCTGCGGCTTCTCGGCAGCGCTAGGGGCTAGGTCACCTACCCAGAAATGAAGAGGAGAGGATGGTGGGTCGAACGGTGGCGGACGGCGGCCAGAAAGTTTCGGCAGCGGGAGAAGGAATCGGGAGAGCTGCGGGGGGAGAGAGAGAGAGAGAGAGAGAGAGAGAGAGAGAGAGAGTTTTGGGTTTTGACCAAAACAATGGCCCGATCTAACTAAATAAACATAACTCAACTCCAAAATTTAACACCCCAAAATAATACTCCAATAAAACTTACATTTTTAATTGATAACTTTTCCATGCTAACTCCGATTTTAACGCATAGCATGTCTACGAACTCGTAATAACATCCTCTACGACTTTCATGAAGAAAGTTTTCCCAAATTCCAAACGGAAGAAAAAGTCAACTTTGGAGTCTTAAATAGTAAACGGTTACTTAAAACGGTAAAAGACCAAAATATTACCAAAGTAAATAACCGTAAAATAACTTAAGAACCGGAGCGTGACACTTGAGATACTTGAAGACACATGTTTCTTGGCATCTAAACCTTCTCGTTTTCCAGTTGATCATAATTTTGTTCTAACACAATCAGAAGAAAGTTTATTGGCAGATCCTTCACGATACATGAGACTTGTTGGACGTATGATCTACTTGACAATCATAAGACCGGACTTGGCATATGTAGTTCACATTTTGAGTTAATTCATGGACAAGCCTCGGCAACCACACTTGGATGCTGCACATCAAGTTCTTCGGTACATTAAGGGAACACCAGGTCAAGGCATTCTACTACCTTCTACTAGAAAGCTCGAACTAACAGTTTTTTGTGATGCTGACTGGGCTCGGTGTAAAGATACAAGAAGATCAATCACAGGTTATTGTGTAATGCTTGGGAGAGCACCAGTTTCATGGAGAGCAAAGAAGCAAACTACAGTTTCACGCTCTAGTGCAGAAGCAGAGTACAGATCGATGGCCACTACAGTTTGTGAAATTACATGGTTGAGAAACATTTTACGAGACTTAAATGAGAAGCAATTTCGGCCAACAAAGTTGTTTTGTGACAATCAACCAGCTCTTCATATTGCATCTAATCCAGTCTTTCATGAACGTACAAAGCATATAGAGATAGATTGTCATGTAGTACGAGAAAGAATGCAGCAAGGAGTCATTCAAACTGCTCACATAAGAACGAAGGAACAACCGGCGGATTTGTTCACCAAACTGGTAAGTTCAGCACAATTTCAAACATTACTTGGCAAGTTGAATGTGATCAATATACATTCCAACTTAAGAGGGAGTATTAAAGATAATGATCGAGTCCAGAATGAGAGAATCCGCCTAATTGATGAGGCAGAATAACAAGAATGTTGCTTTCCTATTCTAACTAAGAAATCTCGGTGTGATCTTAGCAGTTAGGGATTACAGTGTACGTGTATATGTGTTAAATCCTAGTCTGTTAGGGTTAGAAGTTGTATATATACCTTGTAAACACTCTTTGATGAATAAGATTGAATCTTCCTCAAACACAAACTTCTTTAGAATTGATGAAATCCCTTTCAGGCGTCTCTATCAGTCATACCCCTAGATCTTGCAATGGGGTGGCTCATCGTTTAGCTGCAGTAGGTTATGAAGATAGAAATAGTGGTATATGGTTCTGTAAGCCTCCAAATTTCATTTGCGATGCCTTAATCTCTGATTGTACTCAAGCTGATTAAGCAGCTATCTTTCTTATTAATGAAAACTGTGGTTTAGATCCAAAAAAAAAAAAAACAATTCTAGCATGCTCATAAATAAGCAGGCCTCTATTCTTATGATCAATCTCATCTTCTATGGCCGCACCTAATTCCCTGTTGAGATGGCATGAATAGTCGTTCCGCAACAAAGAGTTTTAATTAGCATTCTTGGTACATTCTTCAGTGGGTAATGACGTTTATGATGCTAGCTTGCTTGATCGCTATATATTACCAACCACGATATTGAGTGCAACGTTTGAATTGTACATCTTTTAAGCATATACTGCATGGAAACCAAATAGTCGGTTGTATTGTTGATTAATGCGACATATGGAACATGTTGATATTTTGTTTTACGGTTTTACCGAAGGATCGTAGACCCATCAAATATGACAAAGAGAGAATTGAGACAGAATTTCTTTGGTAAAACTACTACTATATATAACATGTGTAGAATTAAAAATGTGAATGAATTTGTCTATCTAACAAAGGACACCAATTTTAAGCACAAAAGCCGTCGGGTTTCCAACTACTCTTAACTTATATTGTCAGATTATATCATCACACATGTTATACGTCTTCATTATACTAATCTCGTTTCCAAAAGATTGAACCATTAATTGGTTCATAACTAGTAAGGGGCACCCAGGTAAAGCTAGGGTCATAGCAAGTTGAAAAACCCTATATAACATGCACAAACTGGCCGGCATTTCAGATCAACAAATAATGCGTCCTCTCTTACCAAGAGCATAACAACACAGTTATATCATGATCATGAAAATATTGGCAGCTCTTGTTTTCTTCATCCTAGCCACACTTGTAGCAGAAACCAAATCTTTAGACGGTGCTAAATCGATATCCCACCAGATACATCTCCTCCGACCACAAACCGGTTCCGGTGGGAGACACGTCCCCGGCGTTTCGTGTCTCAGCTGGCGACTGGGAGTGGAAACCCGCAATATCATTGACTGGACGACTGTTCCAGCTGCTTGTGAAGGCTATGTAGGGCACTACATGCTTGGCCACCAGTACCGAAAAGACTCGAAAGCTGTTACTTATGAGGCTTATCTCTACGCTAAGAGCCTGAATCTAACAGAGGATGACAAGAACTTGTGGATCTTTGATATAGATGAGACTAGCCTCTCCAATCTGCCTTACTATGTACACCATGGATTCGGGTATAGTCCCATTTTCTTAACCAGCTAGAGTTCCATATATATATGGTCTTGCATTGTTGTCCTTCACTCCTTCCTTGTGAGAATGCATGTTCCAAAACCAAATGCAAGCTAAGTAATGCTTATTTCTAAGAACACATCTTAATACGTAAAGATCTGGAATGTTCCTTTTTTGCTGCAATAGATGTATATATGCATGCATGTCTTCTTAGGTCAGCTATATATAGCCCTAGTTTATATAAATCGTTTGATGTTTCAGGGTAGAAGTATATAATTCAACTACATTCGACGCATGGGTCTTGGAAGGCACAGCCCCAGCCTTGCCTGAAAGTCTTAAACTGTACAAGAAGTTATCGACTATTGGAGTTAAGGTTGCATTCATAACTGGAAGAGGAGAATCTCAAAGAAGTGTCACAGAAACCAATCTCAAGAAGGTTGGATATCACACTTGGGAAAAGCTCGTGCTGAAGTAAGCATCCTAAATATTTAGCTTTAGTTGCTTATGGTACAAATGGTGCTTTAGATTCTTAATAAATAACATTCTTCCTTGCTTGCAGGGATTCATCTTACTCTGGCAAAACTGCAGTTGTATATAAATCAACTGAGAGAAAGAAGCTTGAAGAGAAGGGATATAGGATAATTGGGAACATTGGTGATCAATGGAGCGATCTCTTGGGAACAAATGTTGGCAACCGGACCTTCAAGATGCCTGATCCAATGTATTACATTAGCTGAACAATAATAGGTATTCTTCTTTCACCAGGTTGAATGTTTTACCAAGGCTTTATTGAGTGTGAGGGCAAATAAAAAAGGTCGGCAATGTAAGTCTGTCCTTCGTTATAATTATTTTTCAATCAATCAGTGAGTGGTTTCAATCACTTGTAATTGAAGTTGTGTATCTCTTGTGAGAGAGAGGGTTTCCTTCAAATATTGTTATTGAAGTTGTATCTCTTATGTATCCATTATTTATAGTGGAAGTTCTTGTTGTTGATATTGCCCCGTGAACGTAAACACTTTTTTTTTACGAGGAAAATAAATAACTAAATAGAAGTGTCTCGAACACACTCAATGTTCATACAATCGAGTGGCAAGGCTAAAGATGCCTCTGGGGGAATATTCTTCACCCAAAGACCACACCTATCAGATCTATGGCCCATATTAGTAAGGGCATTGACAACAAAGTTAGTTTCTCTGAACACATTTGAGAAACGAATTGACTCAAATGAGCTACTCAAACATAGACTCGGCGTTCGCACCAGGCCCATGGCTGAAGGGGCCCAATTTTTTATTTTGTCATTTGTTACATATATATATATATATATAGTTATAATTAATATAAAATAAAAAAGTAAAACCACAATTATAGAGTTCCACAAACCCTATTGTCGTTCAAGTTCTTTCTTCTCCTCTTTTTGTGCTTCTTCTTTATTTCTCGAAGAAAAATATTTCTCTTCTTCTCTCTCAAACTCTTAATTTTCTGATTCTTCTCCCAAATTCAAATACTCATTGCATCAATTATGGAGAAGATCCATTGCAATAATAAAGGTGCTCGTTGGCGATTGATGTTCTCTGGAACCAAAATTTTTTTGTCTGCTCTCTCTGTAAATTGTTCATGCTCCTTCAAAATTTTTCATCCTCTCTCAATTTTGCACTCTCAATTTCACATCTCCTCTCTCACAATCCAGTTTTCAAAGATTGAACATAAGGTACCTCTAAATTTCACCACTTCAAATTCTTCTTTTTGGGTTTGCCATTGAAAAAGGTTGCTTCGAATCTCTCTTTTTTTTTCCTTTCTGAAATCATACATATTAGATATATAGAATTTGTATATGAAATTCATATATGAAATTGTGCTTATGAAATCGTTCTTATGTTTTTGCAAAGAAGATTGAAATTTGGAAGTGTGCTTGGGAATTGTAGAAAGATTTGTTTTAGAGTTAGGGGTTTAGAGCATCTTACTGGGTTTTGATTGATTTGTTTGATATATTGTTGTGTGCATGTAAAAAATCGAATTTATCGCCGATATTTTTGTTTTTTTCAACTGTCGATATTAATTTGAGGTACCAGAATTTATGACGCGAGATTTTTGAAATTTCGCGATATTTTACGAAATTTTCGATTTTATCACGAAATCGTTAATATCTCATCTCAAAGTGGGCCCAATTTCAAAAAATTTCAATAAAACAAAACGGATTGAGAGAACTGGGATTCGAACCTTGATCCGAAGGGAATCTGAAAAACACTTTAGCCATCTCTACTAAAATAGATATTTGTTATACATCTACATTTAAACATATTAATAGGCTCAGTATATGTAACTATATTTGGATATTTCTTTTCGAAACTTTAACAAAAATCGATACTTTCTCAATATTTCCTCGAGATATCTATTTTTTTGAACATCAAAATTTCCTCGATACCCGATATTTTAGTCCTTGGTTGTGTGTGTTTGTACTCATAAGTTAAGCAAAATATATGATCACATTTGGCCTTTGGGAAAGTACGTTATGTTGCTGAAATAGTTATTTGGTATTGTATTTAGGAACAAATTTATGTTTCTGAGACTAATGGTTTAAAACCACTCTGAACCATTTATATAGGTAGAATTTGGAATGTGCAATGACTTGTGAAGGTTTTGCTCAGACCCTAAGTTACTCTTCTATTTAAAGTGTTCTATATTGTGAGTAACTATACAAATTAGTGAAAATTGATTGAGGAATTTGAATTCGTGAACTTAGTTGACAAAACTAATCAAGAAGGATGTGGCTGATATATAGAGTTAGGGGTTCAACGGATATATGTGGCTGGTTGCCGAACAAGTTATATCTAGTGTTATGTTTCCTTTACTATTTTATCTCTTTACACATTTATCCTTAGAGTTTTACTTCCATTCTATTATTTTCCCAACAGATACATCGTCAATCAGCCACATAGATCAACAAAGTTATTACTTAGGGGAAGTTTTTCTCGGCAAAAATCATACACGTATAATCATGGAAATCCACATCAACAAGCACAAAGCTTTTCATGCATGCATATTTTGTCTAATGTAATTTAAAGACATAAGATGAGGGTATTGGGTATTTGATATGTTTGTTTATAATTATTGTTGACACTTGTCAATCTCTCATTTGTGTTTGTCACCCATAAATGACCATAGCTGGTCACCCAAGTCATTTCCTAACACAAAGAACCCGACTTCGGTGACAAGCTCTTGTCACCTTAAGGTGACCACAACCAATGAACATGGGACACGTGTCTATTTTAAAAGGCTTGGCTGCAATTTAAGGACATAACATGGAGGTTTTGGGTATTTGACATGTTTGTTTATAATTATTGTTGACACTTGTCTATCTCTCATTGGTGTTTGTCACCCATAAATGACCATAGCTGGTCACCCAAGTCTTTTCCTAACACAAAGAACCCGACTTCGGTGATAAGCCTTTGTCACCTTAAGGTGACCATAACCAATGAACAGTGGACACGTGTCCATTTTAAAATGCTTGATTGCAATTTAAGGACATAACATGAGGGTTTTGGGTATTTGACATGTTTGTTTATAATTATTGTTGACACTTGTCTATCTCTCATTGGTGTTTGTCACCCATAAATGACCATAGCTGGTCACCCAAGTCTTTTCCTAACACAAAGAACCCGACTTTGGTGATAAGCCTTTGTCACCTTAAGGTGACCACAACCAATGAACAGTGGACACGTGTCCATTTTAAAAGGTTTGATTGCAATTTAAGGACATAACATGGGGGTTTTGGGTATTTGACATGTTTGTTTATAATTATTGTTGACACTTGTCTATCTCTCATTGGTGTTTGTCACCCATAAATGACCATAGCTGGTCATCCAAGTCATTTCCTAACACAAATCTCTTCTTATATTATAGTGGTTGACTTACCTTTTTATCAATCTCCTCACTTTCTCTCGAGGAAATCCTCATCAGCTGGGCTATTTCAATCTTCTGGCACGTTTGATCAGCGTAGCCATTGATGGCTTGTCGGTCGTTTTTCCTACGAGTATTCTCTTTACATGTGATAGCATATGTAATTCTACATTGGATTGATGGATTCGATTCTTCGCCCCCTTCGATAGTTCGTTCTACCATCATGCAGAAGAGAGTTCAATCCAAAATTCTTTGACCTAAGCAGTTACGTATATAATTTACCCCGGCCCTCAAAATATTTTTATCAACGTTCTATATAATACTTGTACGCTACTTAATTAAACAAATGAGAAATAGGCATTAACTCATTACCAATCTTGCAGATTGGTTTATATTTTCATGGTAATACAAACCGATTGATCGAATAAATTAAGCTTAATAATAATACCCATTTATGCTGTACTATTTTTACACTCAAAATGCGCACTTCGGGACACCAGATCGGCTATAGCCTCATAGGCAACCCTCTGATATTAATCTCTGTAACTCGAGGTGTGCAGAGCCTTTTCTTAGCCTCTAATTATGCTTTTATTTGCTAAACATCCTGATCGAGTTACTGGTGCCCTCATTTTGATTTGGCTTGTTGATCTATGAGATAGAGAGCATAGCTAGCTATTAGCAGCGCCAGTTAAACCAACAACCATTGGAGATTTAAAACTTCAGCTTCTTGATGAACAGACTAGAAAAAGGTAGATTACAGACGCGATTCAGTAAAAAAATCATTGATTGCGTGCTCACCCATATCAAAAAAGTTACAAAGATCAAACTTGTTTGTCTTCATCGATCCTTTATATTCATTGGCAAACAAAATGAGTGTGCAACGCCTTATGTAGTTATAAATCCTTTAAATTGGAAAGTTACTGTATATCGATCTTATTGGAAACAAATGGAAAGCATATGGATAAAGTCTGGATTACAGTAACAGAGTGGCCGACCATATATAAAATTATATCTATATATTGCCTATCTCTCACTCAATAACACGTTCGCAAATCCGATCCTTCATTTCCAAGTAACCCATTTATTTATACTTTTATCTCTTTAATTATTTTATATCTTTATTGTTTCAATTCAAGTATTTCGAAGCTTTCTTTATTGTTAAAAAACTAGTAATACTAAAGATATTGAGGGTGTTCATTGGCCGGCCTCATTATTCAAGCGAATGTAATTGATGTGATTTCAAAGGATCAAATCACATTTGGCTTATTAATTTAGATGGGACATGCAATGCACATTCTAGCAAAAAAGTTTGATGTAGCACAAAAGCGCGCAAAAAAAATCAACATTTAGCTATATATATATAGACTATAGTCATCACTCACTACCACTCCCACTCCCACTCGTGCTGATTGCAATCTGCAACAACTTACCGGTCTTACACAGACTCCATGTTCATACTAATAACTTTTGAAAAAAAAAAAATCCAAACAATATCTGACCTTTTAACGAAGTAAAATTTTGGTATCCTATCTTTTTTAAATTTCAAAACGGTATCATATCTTTTGACCCTGACATAAGATCAGTATCTGGGGCTAACATGAGACGTTAGCTCTGTTACAGAGCTTGCCAGGTGGCATCTTTTGCAGGGTATTTTTGTTTGTTCAGTCTCTCCCGCCAATTTAATACCATAGTTGGCGCCAAATCCATTTGGTCAACATATTTACCACCAAAAGAATAGATTTACCGCCAAAAGTCAAAAATAAAAATTAAAAACAAAAATTCATAGCCAATTTTGAAAGACCCAAGGTCGTTTTTCCTACCAGCTTTTTATAAAATCAAGTTTGGTACCTGTAATGCATAACAACACATGTAATTCGTTCAAAATTCAGTATATATAATGCATAACAACACATTCTCATGAACATACATACATCTTGTTCATCCTTGCACTTCAAATGTCTCAAAAGTTATGCAAATAGACAAATCCAACAGTGTTTGATTTACCAATAAACGTCACAAAAGCTAGTTAAACAAGCATTTTTTCTGTACAAGCATTTCATTGCATATTCCACATAAGCAGTCTTCTTACATATTTTCCACAAAAGTAGTCTTCTTGCATTTCCCACAAAAGCAGTCTTCTTGCATTTCCCACAAAAGCAGTCTGCATATTCCACAAAAACATTCCTTCTGCATATTGCACTAAGCCCGATGCATATTCCATTGTGATGACTGACTAAGTTTAGGTGGTGGTAGGGAACTAGGCTCAAGATCATGAGCCGATGGTTCCGCCACATTTGGTTGATGTTGTATACCCTCTTTATGATTCAATGGTGGCTGCTGCTGTAGTCCATCTTGAGCATTCATTGGTGCTTGCTGCTGCACACCATCTTGCACATTTTGACCCTACAAAAGCACATATTAGACACATCTTTCAACTATGTAAAATTTCAAAAATTAAAATAAAGCACATGAATTCCAAGTCACACCTGATTCCTACAAGCACAAGTCTTCTTATTTTGACCATTTTTCTTACATGTTGAACAAGTGACCTGAGAATAAAACACCTTAGGCAACTTTTGTGTACCAGCAAGTGGCGGTTCTACTTCACCTACAAACAATAGACAAACAATTAAGGAACAATTAATTGTAAAAATAAAGTGCAGCTAGTTAAGAGAGAGAGAGAGAGAGTTTGAGGCAGTTGATTGAGAATAGAAGAAAAATGATAGGGTTAAGGTGGGTTGAGGGTTACTAGATGATTAGACAAAAATACCTTTTACAATTTGAATTTAATATGTTTCCGTAACGGAGCTAACGTCCCCCGTTAGCCCTAAATACTGATTTTATGTCGGGGTCAAAAGGTGAAATACCGTTTTGAAGTTTTTGAAATGTGACATACGAAAGTTTTGCTTCATTAAAAGGTCAGATATTGTTTGGACTTTTTTTTCATAACTTTTTTATAAATGTTGTATACATTTACGCTATTTCTCCTAATAAAATCGAATATCAGTTAGCTATGTGTGGTATGGTGATCAGGTACGTGGCATTTGCTCATCATGTGGGTATTTTCACACCGTTAGGTAGGAGTGGCTGGCAAATTTGCTCTTCCTTCCCGGTCAAGAAAACTGCCAGCTAAGAATTTTTTTAAACATATTTGAAGTATATAGAGTTATGTGACATAGTGAGCATATTAATATTACTAAGTACGTACAACATTCCTATAGAATTCAAAATGTGAATGTATTTGTCTACGTAGTAAACGACACCAATTATCATGAGAAATCTATTGGGCGAGGTCCCAACTCTCAACTCATATGAACAAATCAATTAAGCTAGCAAATCAAGTTAGCATTTTTCGAGGGATTTTTCCTTCTGGGTTGTAGGTTTCTATATGATTTGTGTATTGGGATTCGTGAGTCATCAGGTACTCGGGTTTCAATGCTCCGATTTAACACTTCTCACTTACTCATATCTACTGATGACGACGATGTTAGCAAGCATAGGTGATGTGTGTGGTAGATTTGTTAGTGTTGTTCTATTTATGCTTTCAGTTGTAAGACTTTTGGTCCATAGTTTAGCGAGTTGTTGGTTTCCTCTTAATCTTTTTATTTTGATCGAGTTGGAGACCCATGTTTTTTATTATTAGCTTTTCGGTCTTGTATTTGCATAGTTTGTAATCCGGACATGAATTATTCATTTCTCGACCAAAAAATAATAATAAAGTCATCGTGTAACTCTCAATGTGCCCAAAAGCAGTCGGGTTTCCTTTCCAAAAACAAAAAAGAAAACAATTGGGTCTTTTTTTTCTTTTTTTTGATTGGAAAAAGAAACACACTAAAGAATAGAGATACCACGAGAGCACCTAGAATTTACATTGTCAAAGACAAGTACAAGAGCGACCTCCGGGAGAACACAATCCTCTCAAATCGAGTGCGACTCAACCCCATGTCCAACGGCCTCACTCATTTCCTTGGGTTTCTGATTAGCCAGGGGCAACACTGTTAATATCCTGAAAAACGAGAGTCAGTTTGAGATAACAAAACCCTATATAATGATGCACAAATTAGACTGCAATATTGATCAACACCAGTTTCCTCTCCTACCAAAAAGATAAACAAAACAGATACATCACGAAAATGTTGCCACTTCTACTCTTCTTCCTCCTAACCACAACTGTAGCAACAACCCAAGCTTCATCAGATGGAGCTATATCCCGCCAGATTCATCTCCTCCGGCCACAAACCGGTTCCCACGGGAGGCACGTCCCCCGCATTTCATGCATGAGCTGGAGACTCGGCGTCGAAACCCACAACATCGTTGGCTGGACGACTATTCCGGCTGCCTGTGAACGCTATGTAGGAAACTACATGCTAGGCCACCAGTACAGACAGGACTCGAGAGCTGTTACTAATGAGGCTTTGCTCTACGCTAAGAGCCTGAACCTGACAAAGGACGGCAAGAACTTGTGGGTCTTCGACATAGATGAGACTAGTCTCTCCAATCTGCCTTATTATGCTCACCATGGATTCGGGTAAGTAGCTTCTAATTATAGTCGCATATATGGTTTTGCATAGTGGGTAAGTGGGATGCATGTTCAGAAAGGGAAAAGGGATGAATAATAGTTGAAAAAATTCTAATTTCTTAGATTATAGTGAAAATCTGACCTCTACGTTTTTGGTTAAATAAAGATCTAAACTTCTCGTCAGAGTTGTTTGAGATAAAAGAAAGAAGAAGAAGAAGGTTTTAGGTTTGCATAATAAGTCTCATATCCATGTTGACAATTCTGTAATATTATTGTTGTTGTCGTTGTTATTTGATGATATGATTTATAAATGCTAAATCAGCAATCTCCATGCGTGACGAACAGAAGGCAATTATGAAATTAAGTCTCCCTGGTCATAATCCATTTGCATACAAATACTTTTGCTATAGTCAAAGTAGCTGATGTGATATTGGGAAGACAAGTGACCAGTCATTGAGATCGAAACACAATAGTATGTACTGGTGGTTGCTACATCAGATCATGTGGTTTTTTCCTAAGACTATTGCTGCAATAGATATGTCTTCGATTCGTAGGGTCAGCTGGCTCTGATATGAGTCTAGGGAATTTTTCAGGGTAGAGTTATATAATTCCACTGCATTCAACGCCTGGGTCTTAGAAGGCAAAGCCCCAGCTTTGCCGGAGAGTCTTAAACTGTACAACAAGTTATTGGCTCTTGGAATCAAGGTTGCATTCATAACTGGAAGAGGAGAATCTCAAAGAAGTGTGACAGAAATCAATCTCAGATATGTTGGATACCTCACTTGGGAAAAGCTCATTCTAAAGTAAGCATTGTAAATCATTTTGCTATATTTCTCATTGTACAAATTATGCTTTGAGTTTCTAATAGTTAACAGTGTACTTTTGTTTGCGTACGTTCAGGAATTCATCTTATTCTGGTAACACATCAGTTGTGTATAAATCATCCGAGAGAAAGAAACTTGAAGAGAGTGGATATAGAATAATTGGGAACATTGGTGATCAGTGGAGCGATCTCTTGGGGACAAATGTGGGCGATCGGACCTTCAAGTTGCCTGATCCGATGTATTACATTAGTTGAGCAATAGTAATTCTTCTTTTACTAGCTAGGTTGAACAATTTATCAAGCTTCATGGAGCGTGCGAATAACATGGTTGACATTGTAATGGTACTAATAATCTATCCTTCATTTCTAACATTTGTCTTCGACAGTGCATTTCAATCACAATTATTTAAGCTATGTCAAAATCACTCATTTCGCTAAAAACAAATAAATCTGCATGTTTCTTCCACATTTGGTATTTTATATGAACATAAGCCTGATTGACAAGTCGACTTCCGAACCAACAATAATCACTACAAGACGAACAATAAGTGGAGAAAGAAAACCATCAAGAAGCGGCAAGAAACACACTCAGGTGACTCAGCAGCCAACAATAAGTGTTGAAATGGTGGATTGGGATCCAAAATATGATCGAACCCCCCTCATCAAGTAACCTCCGAGAATTGCAATCACGCACCAAAGCGCGGCGTCCATCATAAAGAAATAATCTCGCAATTGTAGGAATAAAAGAATTCTCAAATCCTTCCATTAATTAGAGCTTGCATGAAAGAAAATCTTTTGATGAGTTCATTCCGGTATGGTTATGAACGATTTAAAAAAGAAAATATCTTAATTAAGCTCGATAAATCATAGCTAGAGTGAACATGAAATATGGCAAATTAGGTCCTGTTGAAGTTATGAAATGAAGAAATGTCACAGCTATCGCTATTGCAACTCATGTTTCCCACTAAATCATATCATAGAATGTCCTCCACTAAAGGATTAGATTTTCTGTTGAATTTGATTAAGCATGCATGGTCCCGACGAACTTTTGTTTATAAAATTGATTTTCAGTATTTTATTCCAATAGCGTTAGGTATTTTTCTTTGGGAGTAACTGCGTGGTGGGTTTCAGCTTTTTTGAGTTTCATATTATCGGGTACGTCTCTTTCTCGTAATTTTATGTCTTATTCTCATAATTTATCAAAACAAAACGAAAGATCTCGATTTATTTTAGATTTTAGAAAAAGTTCAGCTATACGTACGGACAGTATAAACTCGGGTAAAATTCAGTATAGCTATACTGAAATGTGCAAAATGTGGAGGATTGGTTACCTTCAGCAAATAATGACATGATTAAAAAGACGTACAAAACCCAGCAGCATATGGGGACACCGAGAAGGACACCAACAAGCTATGGACATCAAGGTAATTGTACTCAAGAGCTGCTTGGTGTGGTGTTTCCTATAAGTATGAATCAAAACCAGCATTCGATTCATCAAAGGCAATAAGTCAATAACAACGTACCTTTCGTTCTCACAATGAAAGCATTGCCAGTTCTACAACTCTTGTTTCTAGCCACACTTGTGGCCACAACCCAAGGTTCATTCGAGCTTGACTTAGCCGACAAGATAATCCATCTCCTCCGGCCAAAATCCGGCTCCGGCGGCAGCCATGTCGGCGACATTTCATGCCTGAGTTGGCGACTGGGCGTGGAGACACACAACATCATTGACTGGACGACTATTCCTGCTGCTTGTGAAGGCTACGTCGGGCACTACATGCTCGGCGACCAGTACAGAAAAGACTCGGCAGTGGTTACTCATGAGGCCTATGTCTACGCCGAGGGCCTGAATCTCACCGACGATGGTAACAACTTGTGGGTCTTTGACGTCGACGAGACTACTCTCTCTAATCTGCCTTACTATGCCAAGCATGGATTCGGGTAAGCCCCAACTCCCAAGCTTATATATTGACTGTATGTGTTATGTATATATGAGATCGATAATCACTTGAAACGTAATCAAGAAATTAAACTGTCCTGGCGAAGCACCACATGGTGGGAGAATGACTAGTAGATAATAAGAGATATATGGAGATGGACTTGTAGATATAGAGAGAAGAAACGAGGGTGATAATTAAGAGTTTAATTTGATTACTAACTTATGCCCCATCACTTAATCAAACCCATAGAATTGTTTGATCTAAATCGTAAGTCCCAAAATTCTTGAGATGTTTTGCAGAGAATATATGAAAGCCAAAATTTATGAGAAGAAAATTTGAATTATTTGATAAATTGTGTACTCAGCTGGGCATAAAAACAAAGCATTAGGTAGTACTAGTACGTTGCATTATATAGCACGTATGACATCAACGGGAAAAGTCAGAGAAATCAAAGAGCAATCATTTATTTTATTTTTAGGAAAAAGAGCAATTCCAAAAAGAACAAAAATAGTCGACCGGATAATCCACCATCAGTGGGAGATTTTTTTAAATGTCTCAAATGTGTCATAATTAGTCGAACTCACAGCTTCACGTTATACAAAATGTAGAATGTGACACACCAAGTATTACCGACATGTACGGGCATCGATAGAGATTTACGGGCATGTCACACCAAGTATTTATTTACAGTTTTAAAACCAATTTGATGCGGGTAATAGTTTTCACTTTGAAAGAACCAAAAGAAGAACAAAATCACTCTTCTGAATATCTATGAATGTCCCCCATCTTTGAAAGTTTACAAGTTTTCTTGTCATAGTATGATATATGTCAGGAGTTAAATCTTTGAAATTTCAGGGTGGAGGTATATAATTCCACTGCATTCAACGCCTGGGTCTTGGAAGGCATAGCCCCAGCTTTGCCCGAGAGTCTAAAGTTGTACAAGAAGTTGTTGGCTCTTGGAATCAAGGTTGCATTCATAACCGGAAGAGGAGAATCTCAGAGAAATGTCACAGAAACCAATCTGAAGAATGCTGGATATGATACCTGGGAAACGCTTGTACTAAAGTAAGCATTCTACTTTGAATATTGTACCTTGTTTGGTTGTCGATTTTTCTTTCTCAGTCGAAGATTGTAGAAATAAACTTTCAAGTGACATTTTTCCATCTTTTGCCAGGAGTTCATCTTATTCTGGTAACACAGCAGTGGTGTATAAATCAGCTGAGAGAACAAAACTTGAAGAGAGCGGATATACAATAATCGGAAACATTGGTGATCAATGGAGTGATCTAATTGGCACAAGCGTCGGCAATCGAACCTTCAAGTTGCCTGATCCTATGTATTACATTAGTTGAAGAATCGTTTTCCTTTCGCAACAAGGTTTCATGTGTTTTTATTGAGCAAAATAAAAAAGGATAATGCATGCATAATTACTTGCTACATTAAGCGGAGAACAGAAGAGATTCATCCATATGGAATAAAAGGGATCATTATTTTTCCGGTTCTCGGGTAAAAAATCATATTCCATAAAACAGATGGTTTGGTGATCATGGTTGATCAATCCCTAAGAATTCAATACTACAATAAAATCCTATTGTACACGAACCACAAAATAAGAAGCCCATGTTGTTTTGATATGAAAAGACCATAAATTAAATGATGAAGTCTCGAGAGGAACTATAATTTACAATATCAGATTATTGGCCTCATTTCGTATTTTATGTACCCACATAGCTTCTGGGAATCTGTATGACCTAAGTTTCCTAAGACCTCAGCTACAAAATTTGTTTCCTAAGTTTCACAATGCTGAACAATCTTCAATTTGTTAATTTGAGCGTCCATTGACAATATCAATGACAACCTTCGAATCTCCTTCAAATCTCATTCCTTATCACTTCTATTTCCAGAAAATCTTTGCAAACTCGGTTTTCATCTCCGCTCCATTTTGGCCGACGACGAAAGAATTTGCCTCGCAGTCACCATCACCGCCAACCAAAACATTTGGCTCTCCATCACCATCACCGCCGACCAAAACATCTGGCTCTCTATCTCATATACGCAGAACCCATTTCTCATCTCAGCCCTGTTCCGATCTCACTTCTCAAATCATATTCTCCAATTCTAAAATCCTAAAACCATCTTGCTCTCTTTCTCACTTTCGATTCAGGTACCCACTTTTCCTCCATATGTTGTCGGAAAATCTTTAATTTTTAATCACCTAGCATAACCTAAAAGCTTGATTCATTACAACTCAGCAAGACCTAGCTTGTTATAATTGATTTTGGTCCAGTTTAGTTCTATTTTTCTCTCATACACATGCTACTTCGGATCAAAGATTAAAATATCGATATTGGTGTATCTATTGATATTTTAAAGAAAAAAAATATCTAATATATCACAAAGATTTTAAAAAAATTAATTTTTTTTTAATGAGTCCCCATATATATATATATATATATATGTACGTAGGTAGACATGACGGCCAGTCATGGTAGAACGATCACCGACGCCACACACCTACGTGTTACATATGGTCCAATGGCCCCATACAAAATTACGAGGGCTCAACCAATGTCATATACAAAAATACACCATTCTCCTTCGAACCAGGAAACAGACAGAGAGACAAGAGGCTCCGACCGGACAGTAGTAAGAACCAAGAAACTAGAATTCCCTTCAAAATCAAATTCGACGGTCGGTCGAGATTCAATCTCAAAAATGTCGTGGCAGGCTTACGTCGACGATCACTTGATGTGCGATATCGACGGGAACCGTCTCGCCTCCGCTGCCATCGTCGGTCACGACGGTAGCGTCTGGGCTCAGAGCTCTAACTTCCCCAAGGTTCCCATCATTTCCCTTTCCTTTCCTTTACTTCGTTGTTTTAATCGTTCTGTTAGATCTGTGCCTAGACTTTGCTAGGATTGATTTCTCAAAGTGATTGATATGGATCTGTTCTCTGCATGTAGAAATTATTACTGTAATTTTGGGGCAAATACTAGTAATGCATGATAGGAATTTAGATGAAGACAATGTGAATATGTGTTTTTATGTAATAAAAGGATGAAATGTACTTTTGTGGTAATGTTAATTGAAGTTGTGGTGGTGAGTGATCGAGTGTGAGATTGATTTTCTTATACTGTGTGTAGTTTAAGCCCGAGGAAATTACGGCGATCATGAAAGATTTCGATGAGCCCGGGACTCTTGCACCGACTGGTCTGCACCTTGCTGGCACAAAGTACATGGTTATTCAAGGCGAGGGTGGAGCTGTTATTCGTGGCAAGAAGGTTAGTTTATTTGGTTCTATTATATAAATGGTTGATGGTATTGCTATTTTTATTTCACTTGTTTCTATTTCTTTGCCGTCATTGGGTTATAGGCTTGGTGGCAACCTAATTGAGGTTTAGTATTTGAGAAGATCTTCTAAAATTGTTGATCTGGATATCACTTCAGTCCATACTTAAATCCAAGACTGGAAAAAAGTAAACTTTGATAAAAAGGACTGTGAAAGACGCTTGCATATCCTGAATCATATGAAACACGTCTCATACACCACGTATCTCAATTGTTCATAAAGGATGAAACTTCTTATTTTTTACATGACATCATTTAAAGACCTTGGGAGAGTGGTTAAGTGTGTATATATACTCTTTCTTGGATGAATTAAGGCCCTAGAAGAAGGCTTCTTGACCTCCACCAAACGGAGTTAAAGCCACAATTGGAGCTTACGCAATGGACCCTGAGCTACAACTCGATGGGTCTTGGGTTCGTTCTGCTGTTTCATAAGTGTATTATAATATATATCTATGTATAAATATATATTATTATCATCGTTGAATAATATTCAAATGAGCCTCGTACATGAGCTGTTTGTGAGCTTGGGTTCCCTAGACTCATCACAATAAGCTAGAATCCATGCTTCATTTTACAAGTTGCTTGGCTCGGTTGCAGTCCTAAACATAGAAGGCTTTACTTAAATGTGGAAACTTTCATTCAATAATTCTTTAAAAAAAAAAAATCTTCCCTCATTATCACTTTATCAGTAAACAGGATCACATGAATTGCGTATAAAAGTATGCAATGAAGACTGAAGGATTTGCTCATATGAGTCATATCTGTAAAGTAATGGCTCTCACCATCTGAAACCACAGAGTTTTCGCATGGACTGCTCATGTGAGCAGTTGAGCATCTCATGTTACTAGTGGTCCTGGTTGTTTCATCTTTTTTGATATGTCAAAAGTTCTAATTATCAATATCATCAGTTGAAGTTTATTCATGTTGTTGCACCTTCTAGTTTGCTGCTTATTATAGGCTTTAGATAATGGTATGTTCTTGAAGTTACTCTAATAGACTATCAAGGTTCCTGATGTGGACCACCCTAAATATTTCTCTTCTCGGGTTGAAGTTTTTCATCATTGAGTCATGAGTCCCTTTGATAGTTGTCTGCCATGCACCCCAAGGTACACGAGCACTTGCATGGAAATTGAATAAAGTTGGTCAGAAAGCCCTCCCAACCTACTGGATGTCCCTCATGAATTAGGAGGTCCATTATTCTGGGACTGGAGCTATGTACAAGTACAACTGCCTAACATTAATCTGCACCAAACTATCTCTCAATTTTTCTTCTGGAAATTAAGGGGGCTTTGGTTTAAATTTTAATGCCGAGTTAGTTAGTGTGAGGAATTGCATCATTCAGCGTGCAGTCAAGTTTAATTTCAACTGATGTTTCTGCAGGGCTCCGGAGGTGTTACTGTGAAGAAAACTGGCCAGGCTTTGGTTTTTGGTATATATGAGGAGCCTTTGACACCAGGACAGTGTAATATGATTGTGGAGAGGTTGGGAGATTACCTGACTGATCAGGGTCTGTAGGAGCTCGTCTTTCACTGTCTGGAATTCAAATTTTAATTTTCATTGGTTCCTGGTGTGGCCTTGAACTTGCATTGGTGGTGTTGCTTAAAATGACCGTTTGGAAACAGAGAAGAGTTGTGGTGTTTAGGATTTGATTTTTTGACCCGATATCCTTGGTTTTCATGGTTTATGTATTTTTATTTACCCAACTGTTTGCTTGCTGATGATTTGAATATACCCTTGGATTTCATTATATGATAAAGAGACATGATCTCGCATTAGCTTATCTGATGGCAAAAATCTCTGGTGGAGATATACGGTGATTGCATCCAAGTAAAATTGCACAGCAGGATAAAGTATGACAGTATCACTGCTGTGGTGCAAGTTACCTCTCAAATGTTGTCGCATGTTAAAGATACCATGCGAAGACAAAGGTTAAGGGGTGAGTTTGTTTCTTGGAGTCATTGTAGGTGTGGTAGACTAACACAACGTAAATACTTCCTGGATCATGTGCTCATGGTCTCCCTGGTACCTGAACTGGTTGGCCTGAGTTTACTCATGCCAGGGTTTGTTTTCGGGTGATTTCTTGTTTTATTGCCAAAGAAGCACAAGTTTCTATTTGACTTTTTATGGATGTACACGAGAAATTCCCTTAAATTGATGTCTTCTTAGGCAACTCTGCTTACTTCTCTATATAGAAAGCAAGCTTGGTCCTCATTGTCGACATTATACATCAATATCCAAGAAAAAGAAGACATTGATGGGTTGTTGAAGGTTAAGTGTGCCAGTGTGGATAAGGGCAGATAATTGCTGGTAGAGGTCATGGCCGCGCAAGGACTACTCTGAAATTGACATGGGAAGGTTGCCTTGTCCAAGGAGTCCCATCTGTTTATCGACTCCCATTGCTGGCTTCAAAAATTGGTCATATCAAATAGTTGTGAGAATGTGAGGTACGTGCTATAAAGTTGGAATCGCCTAATGTGGACCAAATTAATCATGTGTTACAAGCATTCTCCATCATCCTACGCAGCAATGATACTGTATTAGATAGGTAGCCCATTCGTTAATTCATTAACAAGGCTACAATTATGTTACTAGCCTTTTACCCGTGTAAATACACGGAATCACAATTTCTTAATAACGCAATTAATCTCAGTTATCCTCTCTAGTTATAAAAAAAAACCCATTACTTGCTTTTTACTTCCTACTTATCTCTTTATTTAATTAATTGTTTTTTATTTTACTCTTTACCATATTAACCATTGTTCTTAATAATCTGAATCAACGTAATATATGTAGTATTGTCAGAACATAATAAAGAGAACTAAAAAGGAATAAAATATGTCATATGGACTAATCTCAACTCCAATAATGCGAAGCGCATGTTTTGGTGTCAAAACTTCACCAAAAATTGAACTTCAAAATTTTTCCTTGATTATTGCAAAATGCTAAAGAACCTAAAACTATCGGACAAGGTTGTATTGAGAACCTAAATATGGTTTTCTATTTGTATTTTGCATTTTTGCCCCACTACAAATCTATTTACAATTTCTTTTAGAAAGCGCTACATATCTATTCACAAATTTGCCCCACTACATATCTATTTATAATTTCTTTTAGATAGAGCAAATTGACATGTGCTTTTGTTAAGAGGCTAGTAATAATAGAGAAATTTTTCAATGCTACCGTAGCACCACATGTCATTGCCTAGTGGTGCTACGCTTTAATGAGATATCGACATGTGTATTATTATTAAACACCAAAAGCCAGCAAATAACCTCTCTTCTCCGTTTGTCAAAAACTATCTTGCCGTAATGATCAATAGATGGAATGAAAAATGAATATAACAGCCTCCATAAGTTAAGTGTTTTGTAGTTTCTGGGTTTGTCGTCATGAAGAAAGAAAGAATTTTGGATCTGTTGTTCTTCTTTTCTTCTCCTCATCTTCTTCTAATTACTCAGTATCCGTTTTAAGAACTAGGATTATCAATTTCGATATCAAGACGGAGAATGTCAATCATGTAATTGATCATTCAGAAAAAGAAATTCAAATTAAAATCCATTCAAGATCAATCTTGCAAGTCAAACTCGAAACCATTATAATGAGGATGGTGCACCCTAAAACCCAGAACACAAGCAAATCTCAATAAATCCCACCTTTTGAAATTCACATAGAAACAGTACGTAGAATGATTTGGTATTAATTTGTGGTATCCATCAATCAATATTGAGAAAATCTTTAATCCTTGCCACATACCTATGAGGTTGAACAACGCCGGTGCGTCGGTCTGGGAACTAGGCATGAATGACGCCGGTCTGATAGGAATGACGAAGATCGGCAGGTGTTTGATGCTGGTCTGAACAGAGGAGGCCGGTGCTTGATGCTGCTCACCAAAATCTTCAGATAATTAGATGTATAAATTCTATACTTATAGGATTTGGGAAATTTTGAGATTTGGGAGGAACGTGTTTCACTATGAATTGGAGTTTCCACGTTATTGATTTGGGTTGAACTAAGATGATGGCACAAATCCATGACCGTGAGAGCTTTGATCATAAAGCACAAATCTGGGTTTGTTTAATTGTTTTTTGGCTTGTTTTTAAAGTAACGATGCATTGACGTTAAAATGGTAAATCTTAACTTGCATGTGACAACTTTCTATAGGAACGTAGCACCACTAGGCAATGTCATGCAGTGCTACAGTAGCACTGAAAAATTTCTCAGTAATAATAATAATAAAAACCACCAAGTCGACCATAATCCAAGACCAAAGAATAATTTCCCCTTATTTTTGTTTTCTTTCATGGAAGCGAATGTTTTATTTCCGTTTGCATATAAACACAAGAAATGATGAGGTTATCAATCTCGAATACTTCAATTTCGTGAACCAAACCAGACCTATGTGTAATTAATTACCTTTATATTTCTTATTGGCAGCTAAGTCAAAATGCCAAATTGGATAAAATGTCAACCAAAAATCTAAACAATTACGGAATCTAATTTAATTAGTTACTACCAAAGATCTCGAGGATCCGTTTTTCTTCAATGCGAATCGAAGATCCGTTGCTATATATTGCCATAGAAAAGGAAAAGGAAACTTTTCGAGAGAAAAGACTTCAGAATCCTCATATCGATCTATCCTTGCGTTTCAAAAGAGGATTTGTATTTTAAATACAAAACATGGGACGAGAAGAAGTGAATTCCTTCAAATATTCTGTAACATGTTGTTGATAAGGAAGTAGCCTCAACCCCAAGGCATGTTGGTGCATGCCCATACCTATCCAAGCAATGCGTCCCAATGTTGGTACATCTAGAAACAAATTTTCTAATTGACCCACTCTGTGAATCATTATTTCTTAATCCCCTATCACTATATTAAAAATAGAAGATTTTTTTAATATGGTCTTCATTTGAAAGGCTGACTCGGTTACGTGGGTGGCTTAGAGGATAGAGAGCTTATCCTCTTTTCTTCTTCTTCGTACAATAATAGGAGAAGAAGAAGGTCAATAAATTCAAACCATGTGAGAAGATAATGAGGAATCTTAGGATAAGGCAATGGATGATAAAGGAAACAAACAGAAACAATTTCAATAAGCAAAAACTATGCTTGGGAGACCAGTAGTGCATCAAACTTGCATGCTGTCTAGGTTGATTAGTGGTTCCCATAATTCAGAAGTATGGAACACAAGCCAAACATAATTTTCTATTTCATTCTAGTAGACGATGAAAACCAATTAATATCATGAGATTTCCATGTCATCACCTGTCATGAGTACATCATTTGTGTGGGAAAGCAACCAACCTAATCCATGAACTCTTTTCCTGTCTATATATTTTCTTACCTGTATATATATCTTTGCCCCTCTTAACACTACTGCCATATGAATTTTCTTTGAAGCAGTCATATC
Source organism: Fragaria iinumae (assembly GCA_009720345.1). Classification (NCBI taxonomy): domain Eukaryota; kingdom Viridiplantae; phylum Streptophyta; class Magnoliopsida; order Rosales; family Rosaceae; genus Fragaria; species Fragaria iinumae. Next base: position 29,497,460 of record CM019122.1, on the reverse strand, counting down.
CATATGTTTCTTCTTCTTCCTCCTCTTCTTCTTCCCGAGATCTAATAGGTTATAGGTACCTTGTATCCATGGGTGAAGGTACTGGAAAACAAATGGCTCAGGGTGCATACTCGATCAGACAATATGATAACTACGCGAAAAGAGAAGAGAGTTGGGCGATCATGGAAGGAGATGATGATGACCATGATCATGATGATATGTCCGACACCACTTCAACGACTTCTAATCGAACGACGTATTCATCAGACTTGGTGGATGATGCATCTTCATCGGCATCGTCTTCATGTTCTTCATCTTTGCGTTCTCGTGGATCTCTCTACGACTTGTCAGATCTCATGGCGCAGTTACCCATCAAGTAAGAAAAATGATCCTTTTTATGCATATTAACACATCTATTCGTACTTTGCATGATTTAAAGGTTTATATCCAATCAACTGTAAAAACAAAACCATCTTAATATATTAAGTTTGCATATAAACCATTATCATCATATGTCTAAGAATTTAGTTTTCCAGTGACTTAATTTGTAATATATTATCTAACAGATCGAATATGCATTTGCAGGAGAGGGCTTTCCAAGTATTTTCAAGGCAAGAGTCAGTCTTTCACATCTTTATCAAAAGTGAATAGCATTGAAGATCTTGCAAAGAAAGAGACTCCATATAAGAGATCAAAAGCGCTAAAATCATGCAAGAGCTATGGTGGTGGCTTAGGTACCCAAAGATCATACTCTCTTATTCCCAAGGCTACCATATCTAAAGTGAAGAAGGCTTCGAGAAGCTAGTCCTTTGTCATCTGCATCTTTTACAAGTAGAAGAGGCACATCTTTAGCTATTATTAACAAAAATGTCCCTACCCTTTCTGTAGCAAAGAAAGTTTAACGTACGTGTTTGCATATACATTTACTACGTAATCAACGTTTTACGGGAACTTGAGAATGTTTTATTTTTTTGATCAGGAGAATATATATGTTTTGTGGGTTAGACAGTTTGACAGTTTTTGACAATGTTTTTTCGTTAGTGTTTGACAATGTTGACATGAGATATATCCCTAGCGCATTCCCCCCTCACTTAATCACTTATGGGAGTTAGGATTGGACTCGTGACCATTTTTTTTAATTTGATTTTTGGTTTTCATTTAGCTCATGTTCAGTGTAATAAACAATTAACTAATATACTCATGTTCTTGGTGAATCATTTAATTAACACAACGCAAAATGTCATTCATTCCATTTTTTTATTTTTTATGAAATAGATGTTACGCGTAAAGCCCATATATTAAATCGACCAATAAGAAGAACGGAAGTTAAACTCCGATACAAGTCCAACGGTTGGTTAATCGGGAGTAGAGTTTTGAAACAACTCGAAGAGTCTACAAAAGCTTCAAGAAAATACTAAATAAAAAACTAATGTTCATAAGAGGACTTTATTTTGGTCTAGAAAACAATAACCTACATAACCAATCAAAGTACTCAGCTCAATGAATCGAGGTCTAAGACCCTTCTGGTGTACCTTTCCATCAAAAAAGGAGTAGATTCCTCAATAGGTTATGTAGGGATCTAATACTCTTCCAAGAAACCCAAAAGAGGCCCAACCCAAACTAAAGAGAGAAAGAAAGAAAAGGCTTAAACCCCATCCCGTATAGGATCCATTCCTCTCTCTCGTGTGGCTCGAACCGACGTCGTGCTTGCCGGAGGAGTCACCCACCACCGTGTGAATCCGGTAGCTCTTCAGCCCTGGCTCACATGGTTTCCGACCTGCCGCCTCTTCTGCAAGAGCCGCTAGTGAAGGTCGTCGCTGCCCTCACCAAACAAAGCCTCCGTCGCCTTCAACCTCCGCTACTACGATCCCCGCCGCTGAGAAACAAGATCTAGAAACCTCCTCCGCTCACCTACACAAAAGAGGCCTCCACTGGGAGCTACAGAAGAGAGCTCTAGATCTGATCTATCGTAAAACTTGATGCTACACTCCAAAGACAATAGCCTTTATAGCCCATGAAACACACAGAGTTGCCCAGACCCTCGTTGAGATCTGCTCCCTCTGCACACGAAACACCTTCGTCGGTCACAACCCGAACAGACCTACACGTCGCACGAAATCCCACCCCAAAGAAACTGAAGCCGAAGTAGACGTCGCCGCCACCCAGCGCACGAAACCTAGGGTTATGTTTTCCTCAACTCCGGATAAGCCAGAGCGAATTGTGATTTGTTCATTAATTCCATGTTTAATATAAGAGGAAGCAGAAAAAAAGAAAAAAAAAACTTGATGTAGAGGAGAGACATGACAACGAGAAGCCTTTTGTTTTTTCGAGTTAAAAGTAAGTTAACCACGGTTTAGATGAAAAACTATAACATTGGTAAAAAAGTAATTTGTCAATTGATGGAACCATTAGAATAGATAAAGAGTAGTTTAGATTTTATGAAATTTAACTAAATTCATACACTCCTTACTTTAGAGGAGCCAAATCCAAGTCAGATCGGTTCTGGCTCCTTTAAAGTGAGTTGTGTGAATTTAGTTAAATTTCATAAAATCTAAGCTTTTTATCTAATCTAATAGTTCTCCAACAATTAACACATCATTTTTCCATTAATTTTTTTTTGTTTTTTATCTAAACCGTGGTTAACTTTTGACTCCAAAAGAAAGAAAAGGAAAAAAAATTGTTTCTCCTCTGCTTCAAGTTCTTTCTTTCTTTCTACTCTGCTTCAAGTTTCTTCTCTTTGCTTCCATGGTTGCAGACTAACCGTGGAATTAATGACTTCTTGCAATTGTTTTTATCAATTTATTTAGCAGGAAACGATTCATTCATTTGTCATAAAACAAATTGGATGTATTTTATATAACATAAGATTAGGGCTTTGAAAATGTCGATATGAACGAGAATTTCATTACTGGATTTCTACATCTGAATATACCCAAAATATAGGATTCAATATATCTAATATGAAAACCATGATTTTTCTTTTTACCGGATAGAGGAATTACTATCCCAATTTAGTATTGCATCTTGAAAAATGCTTGAGGTCCCAAAAAATTATACCAAAACTCATTACAAAATGATGTGACATGTGCCACATCATTGATACATGGAGTTTTTCCTTTAATGGATTCATTATTTGCTTATCTTTCTATTGGTAAGGAAATTCTATTTTCGTCCTTCTATTATGTGTCTTGCCCTAGTACACGTAGGATTGGTTAATCTAGTTTCCTTATTAGAATAGATTACAGTTTATAGAACTTCTAGATCATTCGGGAGATTCTATGTAATGTCTATAAATAGGCATTTCTATCAATGAATGAGTAGACCGTTATTTTCGTTATCTTTTCTCGTTGAACACGTTATCAGCACTGTGCTCTAACCCGAGCTTGATAACGAAATCCTAACATTTGAAATAAAAAAAATAAAAAAAAGGAAAAAAAAAACCTAACGTTTTCTATCGCCGTACCCAATAAAATTGCTTTCGGCACCCACCTTCCCTGAGCTCCCCGGCGACCTCCAAATCACCTCCGGCGTGGACAGCCCTACTCCTGCTTTCCCCGACGCTGCCTTGACCCGGACCCTCCATGGCCAGCCTTGCGCGCCTCTCAGACAACCCGATCAAACAGCCCCGATCTGTTCCCCTCGACGGAGCCGAGCCGATCTGTTCCCCAGCCGAACCAAACCTCAACCCACTCGATCTCGAAGCTCCACCGGTGCCCACCCTCACCACCCCGAGCGCCATTACACGCACGGCCGGCAGCCCTGCAGCCACCGGACACAAACCCAGCCTAGCTCCGAACGGGTCCTACTCGACCCGAATTCAAGCATCCAACCCGAAACGAACTGAATATACGAGGGGCAAAACAGTAAATTTGCCCCTCCAAGTAAAAAAAGTTTATTTACAGTAGTAACTATTTAATTAGTTTTACTGTTTATATTATATGATGAACTAACCATATGTTTTTATTTTTCATGAAATTTATCACGCGATGGAATTGCGAGAATAACTTCGCAGCATGGAAGTAAACATGAAAATTACAAAGGCAACTTCTCTTACAAGGCAAACTAGCACGTAAGTTTTTATAAAAGTTGCCGTTTTTGAATTTTAATTTCATAGTCGGGCTTCGTAGCCTTCTTCTACCCCCACCTTTCTTATAACGTGGGTTGATGTGAGGAATTGGGACCCCTCATATCAAAGTTGAAATTTGTGACAGTTTGACAAGTCACGGTATTACGACGAAATATTGTCGTGGTTAATAAAGGGACAAACATCGATTTGCGACGGAAATTATCGTTGTTAACATCGATTTGCGACAGAAATTGTCGTGGTTAATATCGATTTGTGACCGAAATTGTCACGGTTACATCGATTTGTGACGGAAATTGTCACGTTTACATCGATTTGTGACGGAATTTGTCACGGTTTACATCGAATTGAGTTACTATAAACCTTGGTCTTGACCTAATTCAATACTTGGAATTAATTATCGTATCTCGATAATGGTTAATCTTTCATCTTGTTGTTTTAAGATAATTAACCGAAACATGAACCCCATATTTGACATAAAAAAAAGTGACAAAATTTGTGTCACGCGTTCTGAAAAAAGAGGGGGAGGCAATGCCTCGAACCTCACATGTTATATAAAGATTGGGCTAGTAAAAGAAAAATCATGTTATTGATGTGGTTATACATCGGTTCCCTAATTGCAAAGAAAGCAATAATATGGTCAATGTATACAAGAAATATATGAAGTTCTTAAAACAAGAAACTCACTATATGGAAGAAGAGAGAATATTATTCTCACAGTTACGGATTTAAAAGCAAAAGGTACATTGCGGAAAATATGAAGCGCATGACTTCGGTTTAATAGTTTAAGTAACTACAAATCCGTTATTTTTTCAAGTTTTGTGAAGGCATACACCTCACATATTTGACTAAAGTGACTTGGTCGTTATATTTTGAATTAAATTCATGGTCAAAACCTCGATACAATTGTTGACATATATATTCGAATTTTGTCTTGCACATATGATTCGATCTACATAAGCTATATATAATGCAATATATCGCATTATAATATGGCACTACATTGGACTTCATTGGACCATCAGTTATTATAAGGTAGCGTTTCTAAAGGCTAAATATCATGATGTGGCGAAATGCACATCGGTTTTGGATCAAAAGAGGATTTGTAATGTCAAGTGTGGCACAATGCACACTTATACAATTGCAAAGACATTACAAATAAGAGTAGTTTTCTACACTCTTCAGCGGAGTCACAATTGCAAAAAGGAAGTTGTGTTACGCTATATGTCATTCAAAATTGGATGTTGAAAAATCCTCCTCTTTCTCTACAAGATCCAATAATGAGCCGTTGGCGATGGCGCCGCCCCTATATATAGCGCTCACGACCTGTTTTGCCAACTTTGGCATGTTCTAAGCCTTGTTTTGTCCATCTTTGTAGTATTACATGTCATGGAATGCACTCTAAAGGGTTCCAATACCTTTTTTCAATCTCCATCGAAATTGTTAACATATTTCGGTTTCTATGTCTTGACATAAGACTGTTGTCTCTACATTCTGGTATATGAATGTGTTGTAGCGAGATTGAGTGCTTAGCTTATTGCAAGGAATAGACAACTATTCATGAATTTAGTGTTTTATAAATCCGTTGTGATTACAATGATTAGATCATCACAAATAATCAAAGAGTGGATTAATGCTCAAGTTTCAATGCCTAATGCGCTATGATTAAAGTCACACATGTTCTTTATGCATAAGGAAGCAATCGAACCGTGCTATGCCTTAATGACATTCACGCCAACGTTTATCACCTGTAAACACATTGTGAGAATTGATGAGAATTTCTTATGTATCACTATAATGAATGCGCAACATTCATGAGTCACTAAGATTCGGTTAATTGAATCGGTTATTGTCACTAATGATGAGAATGGAGACATCGACTCATGTAGGCTTTAACATAAATCGTCCGGGACAATTTTGGACGTGTTTTGATGATCCGTATACTATAGAGTAAAGACTCTCACAGACATCCTTTCTTTTGAGCAAAGTAACCATTGAGATCAAAGATCACCAAAATACAACTTGGTGGAGCCATGAGCAATGCTCACGATCTATAAATGGCATTAAAGCCGTCCGTATCATCTTCTTATAAAATGGAGGCACTACTCATGCTTTCACAAACACATATGACGCAAAAGAACCCGCATGATCTCTCATTGGCCATGCTCGTTAATCGTTTTGTAAAGCCTATTCTTTAGCAACGATTAGGAGTGACACCCTCTTACGCTAAAGATAATGATATGTAGAGACTAGCATAAACAAGATGCTAAGTCGTTGTTCACTAAGTAAAACATTACAATGTCTATGAGTGATTCTACAAGAATAATACATAAGATGTTGGCCTAGATGACTTCTCATTGTTCACTTTGAGGCATAATGATGCTATGGTGATATTCACACTGGTTTAACTCAAGCCATAACAATTGGATGTTATGGGGAACCTTCACAATGATTGAAAAGTTGAAAAAAAAACCTAGAATTTCCGGTTTTTCAGCTTGCGGACCAGTCATTGCGAGAACCGGTTCACCAACTTTTAAACCGGTTCTTCAGGTTCTGTTTGCGGCCACAGATTTCTAGCATCCAAACCTACCTTTTCACAAAATTTGGTGGCATTTGGAGACCTGGAAAGTGGTGAACCGCTCAATATAAGTGTTCACGGATGTCCGGCAACTCCAACGGACGGTGCGGTACATTTTCTGTCACGCCCCGGTTCTTAAGTTATTTTACGGTTATTTACTTTGGTAATATTTTGGTCTTTTACCGTTTTAAGTAACCGTTTACTATTTAAGACTCCAAAGTTGACTTTTTCTTCCGCATGGAATTTGGGAAAACTTTCTTCATGAAAGTCGTAGAGGATGTTATTACAAGTTCGTAGACATGTTACGCGTTAAAAACGGAGTTAGCATGTAAAAGTTATCATTAAAAATGTAAGTTTTATTGGGGTATTATTTTGGGGTGTTAAATTTTGGAGTTGGGTTTGGTTTATTAAGTTGGACGGGACTATTTTTTTTTGGTCAAAGGCCCAAAAATATTCCTCTCTTCCCCCCGTTTCTTTCTCTCTCCTCCCACCCGATTTTCTCCTCCCTCCGCCCGGAAATTTCACCACCGCCGTCCGGCCACCACCGACCGCCAGACTGGTCCCGTTCGGACCCTTGCCTCTTCCTCTCTCATCCTGGACCGGTGCACGCGCGCGGAACGCCGCCGTGAAGGAGCGGTCAACCCCGAAAGGTTCGTCTGCCGGAAAGGGTTTTTCGCCGGAGCTCCGTCCTCCGGCCACCATAGGTCGTGATTTTTGGCTCAACTTGTAGCCCTCATCTAGGTGAGTAATCCCTCAAAAGGATTCGGCTAAATTCGATTTCGTTAGGGTGGTTTGTATAATTGAAAGTTTTAGGGATTTATGGATGTTTTGATTCGATTACCATAGTTAGGCTTGGAATTGGTGTTTGTGCTAGTTAGGAAAGTTGTAGAGGAGATTGAGAGGAAGATTCTGTTAAAATTTGGTAGCATTTGCAGGTTGCCGGAGTTGGTCGCCGTCCGCCGCTGCCGGCGGCGCCGCCGCTGTTTTGGGAAATTTTGTGGTTTTTGATGTAGAATATTAAGGGGATATTATTGATGTGAATTTAGGAATTTTTGGAGGATTTTTTGTTAGGTTTTAGAATTTGTAAAGTTTGGTATTTTTGGCGGATTAATAAGTTAAAATCCGGCCATTGGATTATTTTTATGATTAGGACGTTGGAAGGTGATTTTTGAGGATGTCGGTATTTATGGAGATTTTTGGTTGGCAGTGAAGTTAAGATTTAGGACGATAGGCAAGGTTGAGCACGAGAAGCTCATATTTAATTATGCCTATTTTCTTTAAACGTTGGGATTTTATTTAAGGAATTATTTATGTTTTGGAACAGGACGCGAGGAGGCTCGAGTAGAGGAGACCTCCGACTGACTTCAGGCTTAGGCCTAACTTGTGAGTGGACTTTTGTTTTAAATAATGTGCATGCAGTTGTTTATTTGGTTGGACCATTTGACGTCATTTTTATTTGACGATTTTACTCCTTGTGATGAGTTACCGAAAATGGGATTTTCGGTAAATTATAATATATTTTTAAGGAGAGTATGTATATAAATGCTAGCTAGCGATATGTGTCTGTCCACCTTAATGACATAGTATATAACTGCATTATGGTGTGACGTGAGCGTTGGACGCAAGCGTAGTAGCCTTATATGAGTGTTTAATTCATATAAGGGGTATGGGCACATATTTATACACTCGTCTGTCCACCTTAATGACATAGTGTATCACCGCATTAAAACGTGACGTGAGCGTTGGACGCGAGCGTAGTAGCCCTATATAGATTATTATTAATTTATATAGGGAGTATGGGCGAGTGTAAATATATACATGTATATATTTTAGCCTGAGAGGCTGTATTTTGATATATATATATATATATATATATATATATATATATATATATTAGCCTGAGAGGCTGTATTTGGATATATATATATAGTTTTGAGCAGTAGAGGCTCGATATTTATAACGATAAGAGAATTATCGTTTAAGACATGCATTCGTTTTCTTGGAAATTAAATTGGGAAAACATAAATATTCTTTTTATTTATTTTTGTCCACTCACTCTAAGTATTGCGAATGTTTTTGCCCTGGGCTCTTCGTTTTTAAAATGCCCAGTCTGCAGAGTTCGAGTTAGAACGAGTAGGAGACGACGAGGCATAGTTACCCATTTCTCAGCCACCATTCACCAGTAGGTTACCTGTTTAACCTACTAGAGTATTTTTCCTACTCCTCTAGTGTATAGTAGCTCTGAATACTCTTTGGGATTTATTGTAATGTTTCTGGTGGTGTGCTTAGACTTTTATTGTATTTTTGAATATACGAAGTTTGTAATTATTTACTCACTTTCGTATAATTGTGGGTTGATTTGGAGGATGCTCAAATTTATTTAAGAAAGTAACACTTTAGTTTTCTAGGTTAGAGTTGTCCATTTTCAAGGGAGGTTTGCTTTTTAGTAAATTTTCCTTGGAGGTGGTCCCCGCAGGACTTACCTCGGGTTTCGGGGTGAAATTCGGGGTGGGTCTTGACATTTTCTGCCGGTTCCGTCGTTGAGGCGGCGGTTTTGCAATCCTAACTCCCATGTCTACCTTCTTACAAACTTTGGTAGCGTATGGATCTTTGGAGGATAGTGAACCGTTAAAGGAAGTGTAAAACAAATGTCCGGTGATGCCGGCTGTCTGTTCAACCGGTTTCTTTTTTACCGGTCCCGGCAGTGAGGCCAACAGTTTTTTTTGGACTTGTAAGACCAACGACTACAGGTTGTAGCAGGGTCATAGTTTTACTTATTCATCTTTGCCCACCATCATTCAAATCTTTATGTTACGGTTGTAACGGTATGTATATTTGTTAACGGATTGAGTTAACGTTCTATAATCTATATCGTCCACATGTTGTATGTGCCAAATTGCGCCTCCACAAGCGAACAATGATGGGTTATTTGATGAATATTGTCTTTGAATAAGACATGAGCTTCCGACTATAGTCCGCTTATATAAGAACCTTGACAAGCGATCTCTTTTATGCCACTTTGATGAGCCAATCTTCATGTCGTTAGGGGGAGATAAGAACAAGAATGTTCAAGTAGAACGACTTGGAATTCTCGTGGTTTGTCCCTATTGTATCTCATCAAGTTCCCTAAAGTGACGAGATCACATCACATATATATGCTGCAAACATGCCTGCAAGAATTGATGTCTGGATAAGGACATATTGATGTCTGGATAAAAGAACATGTTGATGTCCGGATAAGAGGACATGTTAATGTATAGATAAGAGGATATGTCGTCACCCATAGATGGTGGCATGGTGACACCAAAAATGTGGTAGATAGTGTCGTTAGGCCGTGGCTCCCACGGTTTAGGGGGAGGCCACTTGGTTCGATACATACTCGCCAAGGAAGAATACGAGTTTGGCACAACTTGATCATTTGATCAATGATACTCATTCGTCTGTTAATATTGGATTATGGTCATCATTGGGGGACACCTCAATGTTAATACCAATCCATATAGGGATCTCTACACTTAGAAATTACACCGGTGTACATGATGACGTGGTTTAATGAGTTTGATATAGAACCATACTTCGTTGAGAAAATACCAACGTTGTAGATTGACCTAAATGGAAATATGTGATCCAGTTTAAACAAAGAGATAGTGCTTTGGTTAGGTGACGCCGACACCCCAAGTGTAAACTCTATCAGTTATGTCTTTGTTAGAAAGCGTAGTAAGAAAAAGAGTTTAGACTCACCTTCTGGCGCAAGGTCTCTCACAAACCCCCTGGAATCGACTACGATGAGATATACTCTCGTAATGGATGTCATTGCACTCCACTACCTTATCAGTTTGGTAGTTTCTGAAAAACTGAACAAGCAGCTTGTGGTCACAACTTATCTCTGTTGGGAACTAAGAGATGTACATAAAATACTTGAATAGATCGGTTTTCACCCAAATCAAGTGGCTCCTGACCACGGAGCGTGTTTGCAAGGTATTTGCTTAGTATCTACTTGATGGGGAAGGGATATGAAGAATTATGCCTATTTGCGTGTAAAATCTGGATGAATCGTGATAAACTCTTGTTAAACTAAGAGATGCCACTAATCTAAAATGAAGAATGAAAGGATCTTGGGAACACTTGGTCTTGTAAGTGAGGACCGTTATTGATTATGCTGATTCATCTGTCGGCTTAAGACAATCTAAAGGACGATGAAGTTATGCCTATATGTATCCCTTGATCGGTCGAAGTCTTGAGAAGACATGTTTCGTCCATATGACGAAGGAGTGTTAGGAGAAATTCTCCATCTAAGTACTGTAGCACATTCATGTACTTGTTACAATATGCTCGACTCGACTTCTCATTCACTATAAACTTGTAAGGCCAAGTTCTCCTTAGTCATTCAACTCTCTAGCAGTCGAGCAGCTTCGCTCCCTCTTAGATGAGTGTGAAGGAATATCAAGGTAATGGCCGGATGCGCCCACGCAACGCCAATGTAATGGCAGTGATTCCTTCCATGAAAGGTTTAAGCTTATTCATCCCTACAGAAAGACACATTAAAGGCGAAATCAGAATCTGCCTAGTTTTGTAGGTTAATTTCCACGGGACTTACAAGATAGCCCACTCGTTGGAAAATGATGAACTTGGTACCATTGGAAAGGTATATATATCTACTTTCCAGAGACGCTAACCATTTGATCATAACTATTATATTGAGTGAGTTATGGCTATTTTCGTAAAGTATGACGGGTCTGTCCGAGAATCTGTTTTGGCATAACAGTCAACTTCGACAGAGCTTTGTGATCAGCTCAAGATGAACTAGGTTATAGACCTTGTATGGCTAGAAAGCTACGTGTATCTAGTTTCCAGAACTTTGTACGGTTCCTCCACAACTATTGTATCAAAGACGTTATGACTGTTTAAGTATACGAAGGTCATGTCATGCATGAATCTGATTTTCAACGCGAATTTATGTTTTGAGTTGTTAGGCAACTTTCTCCTTCAAGATCAAAGTAATGCTAAGCATAGAAAGTCTGATCTAAGGATGTTGTGGCTGGATTTAATGAATTAATCGTTGCCCAAGTCTACTTTTGAAGTATGTGAAGTGCATTAGCTTGCGCCATTTATCTGTACTCCGAGATTGAGTTACCAATTAGGGGGAGTCGTTGTGTAGACATCAGGAGAAGTCTACATGCATCACATGTTATCTTCAATTATAGTTGGTGTATTGTGCTCTTTTTCTCTTCGTCCAAGTCTTTTGTTTTACCCATGAGGTCTTTGTTATACTTGGCAAGGTTTTTACCGAGGCAACACCATAAGCACCATATCGTATTAGGGACGCAACACAAGGGGGGGTGTTTAAGGACATTATATTTTTGTCCTTCTATTATGTGTCTTGCCCTAATACACGTAGGATTGGTTGATCCAGTTTCCTTATTAGAATAGATTATAGTTGATAGAACTTCTAGATCCTTTGGGAGACTCTATGTAATGCATATAAATAGGCATTTCTATCAATGAATGAGTAGACCGTTATTCTCGTTATCTTTTCTCCTTAAACAATTATATAATAAAAGTTCAAGACAGATAAATGAATTTTTCCAAAACAATGGAATAGCAACGCTTCAATCCAATTGTTCATGAGATGTGTTTTTTACTCATGTTTCATGTACGATCAACCATTTGTTTTGGCCACAATCCTCAGCGCGCGGAGCAGAGGTAACTAGAGAACAAAGAGAAGGGGGTGTTGCGGGCGTGGCACCTCGCGGACGAGGAAAGAGTTGTAGGTGTGCGAGATCTTGACTTCTGATCAGGCGAATGGGGTTTTAGGTGCCACCTCAGACGAGGATTTACGAGCACAAGCGATCGATACTCACGGCGGCGCGAGCAGAGCAACTAATAGGGAGTTCAGAGAGATGGTTTGGGGACGTTGTAAAACGTCCCTCGCCTGAGTGAGTCCCTATCGCGTTAAGTTGGAGGCCATGACCCCATACGGGCAGCCTTTAGAATCGACGCCTTGGACGTCTAATGGGCCCAAGTCAGTATTGTAATAGCGAGCGTCATTGAAGTTGGCGGAAATAGAGAAAGGACGCAGATCAGCTTGGATGAGGACCGCCTCGCGTTTCTCAGTATCCCAGATCATAAGCTCCTGGTGCATGGATGAAAGTATACAAAAACTTCTATGGATCCAGTCGCGGCCTAGGATCATGTTGTAGGACGAAGCACACTCGGCGACGAAGAATGTGTAGACCCTTGAAGCCGGTCCCACCTTGACCCGTAAGAACAACAAACCTAGAGTCCTGGAGACTTGTCCGGTGAAGTTCTTGACTGTCAAGGACGTAGTTTGGATCATCGAGCGTGGGATACCAAGGAGTCCCATAGTGCGGGTGGTGACGACATTCACTGCAGCCCCCGTGTCGACCATGATTTTGTTGATCATAATCCCTTCAACTTCAGCCGTGATATACAATGGCCTCATGTGAGTGGCCATGTCCAGGGTCGGAGTGGAGAAAGTCAGAGTCAGCGTGCTTGTGACGCTGCTTGTGGCTTCCAACGGTGCAGCGTGTGCGGGCTCCGCCAGGACTGGACCCATCTCACTGCTGCAAGGGGGGATATGTCACAGACACTTTCGCTATTGTCTGGAATATCCGCCGCGTTGCATGTTGTATTTGGTGGGAGAGCGTATCTCTTAGATATGAAGAAAACCATTCCGACCTGAAAAGAGAATTGTTCGCGGACTGGGACCAGTGGCGTCTCAATGCTCCCGTGTTCTCCGTCGAGCACGGCAAATGCGCCCTCTGCTGGATTGACCTCTTCGAGCTCTGGCCATGCAGAGATCTCAAGTATATTGCAGTTGAATGATTCACCCTGCCCTTCTGCTTGGTCGTCGCCCAAGTCGATGCGAGGCTCGGAATGAGTCTCCTCGTTCAGGGAATTCTCGCGGAAGCATTGGGCCATGAGTTCCGCGAGGTTGGGGCCGGAGGTGCTACTTTCGACCCCTGGCGAGACGTTACCCTCTGGCTGCCGTGGTCGTCACACGAGTTTGGTCAAGGGATGTTTGTCCTCAGCTGAATGCCTATCCGCGGCTAGAGGAGCGCTGGCATTGTCCTCTGCCTTTGACGGAGGAAGGACTGAGACCTGAGGCTCCTGTTTGGGTTGTGGTTGGGGCTGACACAGTCGCGATAGTTCCTTTTTAGGCTCAGGTTCCTGGCGAAGAGGCTTCTGGTGATGTGATGACCGAGGCGGCTCGGGCCTTGATGTGGCGAACAGTCTTCGCTTCGCTGGGGAAGACGGTTCTCGTCTTCTTTCAGCCTCTGGCGACTGCCTACGCCTTGGTGGAGGTGGAGGGTCCCTTCGTCGTTCGGCTTCCGGCGACTGTTGGCGCCTTGGTGGAGGTAACAACTCCCTTCTTCTGTCAGGTTCTGATGAAGGCTTGTGCCGGGAGGACTGTGGATCCCTTCTCCTTGCTGGCTCCGGAGATGATCTGTGCCTAACGGGGCGCGGATCCTGTCTTGGTGGTACGGTGAGGCGACAGAAGACATTCGCCTTTGGAGCGGGGTCGTCTGCTACCTGTGCACAGACACGTGGAGGCGTGACAGGCGGTCTTTGGAGCAGAGCGCGCAAGCCTTCAGCTTCTCTCCACATCCTCTCGGGTGTCTGCGCGAGCTGCGAGGGTCGGATGACGCCATCATCGGCCGCTCGCAAGGCACGCAGGATGCTGCCATACTTCTTCTGTAGCTTCCGCTTCTTGGATCTGCTGATGGTAACCAGCTTTCCCCCTTGCTGTGTGTACCAAATCCCTTCCTTGATCGCTAATTTGGATGTCGGAGGAATGTAGGGGTCAGTCAAGATACCTCGCCGAGGGGTTGAAGCCTCGCTGTCTTGGTGTTCGCTGCCGGAGTCGGAGATGTCCATCGGGCTTGAAGCTGGAGACGAAGGTATATCTTTAGTCCAGTGTGATTGGACAAAGGTTTCGAGGCGCTTGATCCTCTGTTCTAGCTCTTCGCGAGTCCTGGGACTCATGGGCTGATAGTTGTCCGCTGGAGACGGTGTATCGTCCAGCATAGTAGCTTTGCCTTTATCCTTTCTTGAAAGTTGATCGGGCTGCAGTCTGGCGGCTAACTCCCTTGCTGCGTAGTGGTTCCCATTTTGGTTTGCCAGAACGGTGTAGTCATTCGCCGGTCTCTTGCGGTTTCGACCTGGCGGTTCGCGTTGGCCCGCGTTTGGAGACTTTACAAAGAAAAGTTCTGATTCCACTACCATTCCACATCCTCTAATTAAATCGATGATATAGCTAATTCAAGTCTTTAAATTGGTTCACCTACTACAAATGCAAGATCTGTCAATTTCGTTTAATACTACCTGAGCTGGCTTCGAAGCTTGATTTCAGGATGTCTGTAGGCTTCTAACTGGAAAATTGATGCATGAATGCAGCAAATAAAGAATAAATAGCTAGCAAATATTGAAACTTTAGAGAAAAATACAAAACATTGTTCTTGTTTGGTACGTAGTAGTTCATCACCGTCATCGTTTGATTATTGTGTTTCCTCACTCCAGTTGGTCATTTTGACCGATCAACTCACAGTGGTATTGAAGCTTGAAGGAGAACTCTCCTGCACCAATTCTTTTATAAACGGTGTTAACTTTGGGTTTGAATATTGCAGATAAAATCACAAATCATAAACAAAAGAAAGATATCTATCTCACTTAGAAGTTATTTTTTTATCGTAATTTGTCTAAATTAGTGACGGGTCTATTTCAATCATATATATGGACGAGCTATATGGATAATGAATTAGAGTTAGGAGTAAGTCACTCTCATCACATGAATACACAAACCCAGATTCTTATGTACATTCATGGTCTATTTTTACATATTTATCTTTGGTTCTGTGTTGCATGATAATGAACTTGTAGATTTTGGTGCATGGATTACACAGGTATGGTATTATCCCAAGTAATTTATGTCCTTTGTGCTCACAAGAAGAAAAGACTTTAACTCATTTATTTTGCAAGTGTTGCATCTCGGGCCAAGTTTGGGACCTAGCAAATTGCAGAGATATTTGGAATTCTGATAATCTAATTCAAACTTTGCAGGATATTTTTATAAATAGGTCTTTTGATGCAACTAAGTTTGGGAAAATTCTTACTCTTTGTTGGCAGATTTGGCAGAAGCGTAATGAGTGTGTCTTCAAAAACAAGAACATCTCTCCCCATGCAGCTGTTGTCTGCGCTGCTTCATACCGTTACAACTCTACTCTCTATAGCAATGTTTATCCAATTCTCAGAACCCTCCTTTTCCTGGAAGCATAAAGATTAATTTTGATGGATCAGTGTTGCAACAAAATTTTGATGTTGCTGCTGTGGTTTCATTTTGAGAGACAACTCTGGCTGCCCTGTGTTAGCCTCTGCCCATAAAATTGGGAAGACAATCGTTCCCATTGCATAAGCTATTGCGCTCAAGGATAGTCTTCTCACTGCTCTAGAGTTAGGGTTCCAAAATCTTTTGGTTGAAGGTGACTCCTCGCTCGTTATCAATTGTGTTAATGGAAAATTCAAGTGCCCTTGGGAGACTTATTCAGCTTATCCAAGATATCAGGAGTTTAGCTACTTCTTTTCAAAGCATCTCTTTTCGGCATGTCTTCCGAGAAACTAACTTCGCGGCCAACGCGCTTTCCAACTTTGGCCACCAGCTTTCAAGTCCTTGTCGTTGGGAGTCAAGCTTTCCCCCTGTTGTAAGGCAGGCCATTAATTTTGATATCTTTGGAGCTGGGTGCTCCAAAAGTTTTGTTTTGTAATCAGTCTTGTAGTATAAAAAATAAAAATAAAAATGAAAATAAAAACCTCAAACTACATCCAAAAATGTGATATGAATAACTAGAAAGCAAATTAACCTACCAAACTCTAATAATAACCCATCACTCCCCGATCAGACACCTCAGACACCAATGGTGTACCTTGCATCGAAGTGAGAGATAGGGGTCTTTCCTAGGTAAATTAGGACTCTATTTCGCCTCAGCCTCTGACTCGAGGCCTGTGTCACCTCCGGCGGTCTCAGTCGATCCCGGTTCCATGGAGTCTATCACCTCCCCCAACTGCTTCTTCTTGTTTCGACTCCCTCTCAGACATCCTCTCTTCTTCAGAGACTTTCCAGTCTTCATGATACCAAGGACACCAGGATCTGAAATAGTGAAACCCATCTCCTCAGGGTTCAGAGGCAAGGGGAATAAGGCCAGTGCATGGCCTTTCGTCGTCTCCAATCTTACCTTTCACGCCACACTCCAGTAATTTTAGAGGGAGATGGGAACGCCAAGACTTTGTTATCTGTATGAGTCGCTTCTCTTTAGGAAAAGAGAGGACATCGATGGCAGAGAGGGTGTAGTTAGGGTTTGAGGGGTCCCAAACACTAAAGGCGGGTGTCGCAGACATCCCTAGGATTTCCTCATTCTCTCTAGGGCACACTTCTCCCCCATGATTGAGCATTGCATATGTTCGGCATCGGCCCAGAAGCTGCTAATACTTGTAATGCACCAAAAGAACGTCCATAGGAGGAAACCCCGATTCGACGCTCCAAAAGCACAGGCCGGTTCAAAGGCAGTGTGAGACGGACGCACGCAAGGCCACGCTGAAGTCAGCTCAGCTCGACATAAAATACACAAAATCAGCTTAACCCGACATAACAGACACAAAATCAGCTCCAACTTCTATCCGGCCCAAATGCAAGGCTCACAGAACAGATATCCCAAAAGAGATCGATAATCAAACCAACATCAGCCAAGGCTGAGCTACGGCCTCCCACCATCGCTGGCTACATCGGCCGATATAGAGACCAACGATGGAGAGGAGAGAGGAGGAGCCAACCAGACCGACCACACCCACATCAACTCACAACACCACACCCAGCAAGCAATAGTGGGTCAATCATATCGACAAAACCGACCCGAGCCCGTAAGCGGCTGAAATATGGAACATCTCCTGGCGGCACAACCCCAAGGCGACGGCGATAGTTGTTGATGAGGCGGAACAAACACGACAACGAGGTCAAAATCGAAACGAAATTGGCCGGAGTCATCTTAGAGGCAAGAACATCACCGAACCCGAATCCAGCAGACGCGACCTACGATCAATCTGGGGACACTACCTCAACAACAAAAGGAAAAACGACAGGAAAAGGAAAGGCATATCGGAGACGGACTCCGAGACAACGTCCACATGTGGCGAGAGTCCGCCACCACCAAGGCGATCACCCTAAAACACCGATCGAGGAGAGATAGGGAAAGCAACGAAGGAAGCCCCTCCCGAACCGAATCGCAACAGCGGAGCCGGCAGCGATCGTCTAGGATAGGAGTAGTAGCGGTGAAGTTAGGCCGGCGGAAGGAGAGGTAAAGAGAAAACCCACTAAAAGGGTTTCACTTTGTTTATCAATTTGCTTTTCTTCTCTTGTTTTATTAAAAAAAAAAATTAAGTTTTTTATTTCAGATATTGATTGCAAATAACTGTGCAGTTGGTATTTGGTAAAAACTGCTGCTTTATATTTTGAAATTACAACTAAAACCATTAGGCATTTAATTAAAGTTGGTTAAGTTTTTGACATTAAAGCCACGTCGAGATATACTGTGAAAAAAATCTTAAAATATATAACATTCTTTAAGTTTTTTTAATTAAAAAAAAACCCTTTAATTTTAAATAAATTATAAAAGGGTATGTCACAACAAAAATGCATCATCAATTGTTCATTACTACATAGTGAGGTCGTTTAGAATTACATTTAGCCATGTACTATCCAATGCTTGCAAATCGATTTCGTCTATGTTGTCATGCTTGTAGGTTTAATTGTTATTGTTTTTTTATTTCTGAATAAAAGACTAGTGCGGCTGTCCAAAAACAGGACCGGCCTTTGGGCAGCGTAGCTGCACAGGAGGAGGCCTCTGAGATTCATACTACATCATGTATATATATTCTTATACCTGTAGGGTAGAAATCGTAGAATGAAGTTTCTTTTTGTCAAGTTGGCAACCACCAAAACGCTTGTAACCAAAAAAAACACCAAAACGCTTTGCTTCTTCTTCTTCTTGAGTGTCATGGGTTCGATACTGGCACCCTCCCCTTTTATTTTTGTTTTCTTCTTTCTTTTGTTTCCCTTCCTTTATCTCCCTTTTTTTCTTTTTCTTTTTCCTTTTATTTCTTTTCATCTCATTTTAGTTTCTCCTTTCTTTACTAAGTTTTCTTTTTTCTAAACAAGTCGCTATATAACATTATCTATTTCCATGTTAGTAGGTTTTCGTTTTAAGTAAGTCGAAAAAAATATACATGATAAAACAAGCATGTGCAAAGGGGCAAGGAGACTAGATATAATCATATGAAGTTGTTATATCATCATAAATTTATTAAGAGTTATGTGATTGTGTTTGCCATTATTTGATATTATTTTAAGAGATAATTTCACTTTACTACCCTGAACTTTAGGTCTAAAATCAGTTTGATACCTCATCTTTTTTTTAATCAGTTTCATACCTAAACTTTCAAAATGACATCAATCTCGACTAAAATGACTAAAATAGCCCTGGTTAATCTTTTTACCCTCTCAGAGTTAAGAATGGCAGCGGCGACGGCCGGGGGAGGAGGAGGGGCTGCCGCCGGGGCCCATTGCTGGTGGTAGGGGTGGATGCCGGCGCCGGCCATGTGGTGGATTTGGAGGCAGGGAGAGAGAGAGAGAGAGAGAGAGGGGGTAAAAAGATTAACCAGGGCTATTTTAGTCATTTTGGTCGAGATTGATGTCATTTTGAAAGTTTAGGTATGAAACTGATTAAAAAAAAAGATGAGGTATCAAACTGATTTTAGACCTAAAGTTCAGGGTAGTAAACTGAATTTTTTTCTTATTTTAACTAGCATTTTATATATCATTATGTGATGAGGTCTCAATCAAAATTTTGCACTAGGCCTCCATGGATCGCCACTAGATGTCCGATTAAGGAAAGACTCAGCCCAGATTCAATCCCAGCCCTCCTCCACAACGTAGTGCAATACATTGTCAACGTATTTTTTCGAGAAAGGAGAAGAACGAAACCCTCATACCCCGACCTCCAAGCTCAAGGCACGCTCCCATAATAAGCATCATGTCTGACCGCTCACATCATGCATCGACGGGCCTAAGCCAGACACCAACACAATGGCGCAGCCAGACATGAGAGGTAGAGACTCACACTAGAGCTAGGGTTTTGCACGCTTGTAGAGCGTGTTGTGTTGCTTTTTTCCAATATAAAAAATTAACTTTTTGAAGAAATAGGACAACATTTTTATTGATGAGCGTAACCATTCATAATAGTTTACCCCTATAGGGCTGATAAAAAAATTATCACCTAAATGGTTCAACCTTTTACAACCATGAAGCAATTCAAACTTCAAACGTAGTTCAATTTACATTTGTGAGTATTAAGGGAACAAATGAATCAAATGCCACTACAGTCATAATTCCTCGATAACAAAAGCGTGAGCCTTACTAAAATCCCCCACACTAAAACATAATTAAAACATGCAGAAAATAAAAGCCTGACCCAGCCAAAAAAGGGTCAAGCCCAGACCGCAGACACACCAACATTGGGTACCAAGCCCAAGTGGGTGAAACCCTAGCATAATTTCTAAGGCCACCCACAAGCTTAAGCACGCTGCCGCCTCCACCATGCTCTGACATCGCCACAACTCCGATCCGGGACCGCCCACCATCCAGCAGTCGTCGCCCCATCTCAGAACAACTTTCGCCGTTCGGAATCTCAGCTTCGTGCAATCTGAAATGGAGACGAGAAGGAGGAGAGCGCGGTTGTACCCACTTAAGAGCCGCCGACCAAACTAGGTCGTCGGGAGTCCAATAGAAACAATTATTGTCATTGCTTTAATATATAACTTTGTTTCAATAATGATTAAAAACAAGAGAAAGACAAAGCAAAAATTTATTATTAATTTATTTCCAAATGAAGTTGGATTCATGATTTTCATTTTTGTAAACACAGTTTTTCTCTTCCAAAACTAGCTTATTTACTTTCCTAATACAAAAATAACCTTTATTACAATTTGGAAAAAGAAAAAACAATTTCTATTTTTGGTTATTGTTACTAGCAAAATTCTCACGTTATTGTAAAACGAATTAGTCAATATATTTAATTTTGGGATGTGAAATCTGCACTCCTTAAATTGTAATTTACACTCCTATTTTTTATTTTTAGTCATTATTTTCATAAAAACACAAAAATTAAGTCACAAATGCTAAAATTTAAGTTACCAAAAATAAAAAATGAAAATGTGGATTACAATTTGAGGAGTATGGATTTCACTTGATTTAATTTTTTTTTTTCTTACCTAATTTTAATGGTCCGCCCCTGCTATATAACCATGTCCTAATATGTCTCTTCTCCGTCAATGATCAAGCTGTAGGTACTAATAATCAAACATATATATACTTCTGTATCATGAGTCCTCATCATTATCTTATCGCAATCCTTGCTCTACTCTTTCCTCTTCTCTCAGTTGCAGTAGAGAAAAGTGGCGATCCTGCTCCACTCAGTGCTTGGAGGCCTTTGAAAGATATTAAGGACGCTCAGATCAAACGAACCGCTGAGTTTGCAGTTTTCACATACAACAGCGTGAATAATACGAACTTGATCTTTGAGGATGTGACCAAGGGATATTACCGATTCAATGGACCAAAGGGAATGTTTCTTCAACTTGCCATTAGAGTCAAGGATGAGAAATCTGTTCATTTCTCCACAGCCGAGTACCAGGCTATTGTTTCCCTTGAATTTGTAGGCTTGGGAGATTTCTTTAGAAAATTGGTTTCCTTCCATCGGATCTCAAATTAAGTAAAGTGTTTCTAGCTAATATACATCAAAAAAGAAAAACTTGATTGCATCACCAATAGGAACATAATAAACCTTAGATCACATTCATGTCTGCTTCCGTGGCATACTGTAATTGTTATGTTTTATTCTGCAGTTTAGATATGCTTGTGACCCAGATGTACATATACAAATTGTTTCACATTTATTGGTAAAAGATTCAACGTATTTTCTTCATAAACGTTTTCCGTTATAAAACGCATAGGTTTTCCTTTAATTGTTTGCCTTATTGGTTTCATCCACCACAACAATTTAAATCCAGGATTGATTTCTGCATCAAACACTCCAATGTTATCATGATGCGTTCTTACTACGTCCTCGCCCTCCTTGCCCTCCACGGTCTATTCTCTCTTTGCGGCAGGTGCTTCTGCTCTAACTGGTGACTGGAAGCCTGTAGACCTCAGGGATCCTCTTGTGACAGATGTTGGAAAGTTTGCAGTTTTTGAATACAACTCTCAATATAAGAAGGACTTGTACTTCAGGAAAGTGACTAAAGGCGTCGTCTACAAGGATGAATATTATTCACCTTATTCGAATGCCACCATATATCAGCCTGTCGTTGTTGTTGTTGATGCTAGCTGAAGTCCTGACCACAAACTTGCAGTTTATCAGACTACCGTCTTCCGTAGGTCTTGGATGATTGATCTCGTTTCAGATTTCAAAATAATTAAGTTCTTGGATGATTAAGTTTCCTGATAGATGGCTGTTTCATTTGGTTACCTTTCATTGTATCAAAGCATGTTTGAATACAATAGTTGTAACAACAATCTCTTATATAGTCCATGATATCAGAAAATAAAATAACAATTTTCTTAAGATCGAGCTTTTCCCTCAACTACTACTATAGCCTCGATCCGACCCTCGTCTAGAACCATAGCTTTCTCTCTCAATAACCATGTCTTTGAAAATGTTAATTATCAAAGCCAACATTTTTCTAAAGTAGATTGAGTTTCATTAGATCAACGGCCAAGTAAAAGACTAAATACTAAGAGCACCAAAGACATTAGTGGGTAAACAACCAACACCCATCTAGGCATCGCAGCTCAGCACAAACCAATCAACTCCTCTAAAGCAAGCCTAGCCTCATACAAAGTAAAATAACACCTCACATGTCGAGAACACGCAATTGTGGCATAAGCAAACTATAAAACAACTTATAATTAAGCCTATGAAGCTATTCAGGCATGTAATAGACTTGAAAATCACAAAAACCGAAACCAAAAATTAGGCTAACTCCTTCCCCATAGGATTGGAGCTAGCGGTTCTGCTTCCTTCTCCATCAGCAAACAGAGATTTTTTTTTTTTTTTTTTTTTTTTGCAGACACAAAGGCCTCTTTTTCTTCACATTTCTCGGCACAGATGCCTTCCTAGCTCCATTCGAACCCGATCCTCTCTTCATAAATTTTTCCTAATATTTCCTCACAAGTGGATCCTGATCGTCCGTTTTAATTTAAGGGCTCAGATCTCTTCAACCAAAGTTAAAACTTATTTTCTCATCTATTCCATCTCGTTCTCTCTCGATAATTTCTCATATCCTTCGTTCTCTCTCAAACCCAGAAATGTCAAAAGAGTCCAGCGGGTCTCCGGCATCCTCCACTCCTCCCAGGCCTGCATCCGGCGTCCGGTGGAAAACCTTTCCAATTGAGAGCCCACAATTAGACATAAATAAAAGCTTTTCACTTCTTGTATATAAAAAACAAAAAAAAAGCCTTTCACTTCAAAAATCATGAACTTGACGCAAACCCATGTCATATAATCCTGACAATTTCAAGAAAAACATAAACTTGATAGCTGAAAGTAAACTTGATAGCTGAAAGTGAGGCTAACTCAGTACCTTCCCAAACCCAATATGAAATTAAAGCTGAAAACTCCACCTTTACATAAATATGTGGAGAAAAATGGAAAGGGTGATCGACAAGTAGAATATAGTGGGATCTTGTGATGAGGGAGTGAGGAATCTGGGACTTGGAGTAGATGTAAATATCCGGGCACCGAGTAGACGCCTTTCATAGTTAGTACTTATATGAGCTCAAACCCAGAGCTTTTCATCAAAATCAAAGACCCATTATGCGATTTGATTGATCAGACTCTACACTTACAAATTTGGTTAGTTTGTTTGGTTGCTCGTCCTTGTTGTTGTTTCGAATTTATTTGAATCAAATTTGGGGATTCGACCTGTAGGAGGGTGAAAGAGAAGAGACACGTCGGAACTCGGATGCGGGAGGACGCCGGAGAAGCCGTTTCTGGGTTCTGGGTTCTTATAATCGAGAGAGAATGAGATGGAAGAGATGAGAAGATAAGTTTTAGATTTTGTTTAAGAGATCTGAGCCCTTATATTAAAACGGACGACCAGGATCCACTGGTGAGGAAATATTAGGAGAAGTTTACGAGGAGAGGATCCCGTTCCTTTTCCAGCAGCTTCGTACAGAAGCTTATTCTTACTCCATGTCGGACGTCTTATCTTCCTCTTTTTGAAACTTGCCCTAGCAACAGTCCCAAAGTAGTTGCATCAATATTATTTTGTCGACCTATCCACAACAGAAAATGTCTTCAATGACAACGTAAAATTGTCACAAAAAGTTTATATTTGCCTATTTAAAAAATGATAATAAAAATTTTCTCCCCTATATATATTCTCTCTACAGTAACTGTTTTCTTTAATTTAATTTTCTTTTATTTTCTAAATTGAAAAATACGTTCCACCTACAGACCATGTGTGGGTAACCAGTAACCACTAGTATAACTTGCATCAGTTGCATGAATCAATCCCCAACAAGAGAAAAAAAAATAACTGGGTTTTTTTCGACGATTAAAAAAAATAACAGGGGGAGAAAGATATTTATTATAAGATATCCTTGGCAATTACGTTGTGGCCAAGTTTCCATTATTCTTGACGGGATGTGTAACGTAATGCTTAAATTTCAAGCCATAGGTTTGTATAAATAGGGTTAGTAACATTGTGTCAAGCACTCGATCAGTTACTAATTTCCTTGCCATACAAGGATTACAAGCCTCTTCTTCCAACTTCAGCGACCAAGATCGAGAATATTATCATGGCCAGCACTTGCTCGTTTCCTCACGATCCCCTCCTCAACCTCGCCAAGATGGCTGCCGTAAAGGCACGAGATACCGCAGAAGAGTTCTTCAAGCTTCAACACTTCGAGTTGGCGATCATGCAGGCCATGGTGGCCAAAGAATTCGACCCCGATTTGCAAGGTGTGGATCACTTCATCTTAGCGTACCAGATCCATAAAGCCGTGTCAGAGAAGAAAGATCGGTACCATGTTCTTGGCTTCCAACAGGTTACTGACTATGTAACCATCAAGAAACAATACAAAGAATTGGCTCGCTTCGTGCACCCAGACAAAAATAGCTCTGCTGCTGCGGAAGGGGCTTTCAAGCATGTCAAAGCGGCATGGGACTTTCTCTCTGATCCTTCCAAAAAGAAGGCTTACGACAAGTCGTTAAGGTGTCCGCAGTTTCAAGGGTCGAATGTCAAGAACACTCGCAAAAGGGATTGCCCTAATAAGGGGAAGACCGCTTCTACTGGAGATGATCGTGGTCTTTTCAAGAAGACTATCAAGATAATGAGGACAACAGCTGCAGGCCAAAAGACCTGTTGTATGAGGATATCTGTATGTAGGGTTTCTTGATTAGTTAATATTGCCTCCATCATCAGTTTTGGAGTGCTTGAATTTGTAAATCATCATTCCCTACAAAATCCTATGTAAATGATTATCAAACTTGAATTCGTTCCTCAGTTGATCAATGAATTTTCTCCTGTTTTTATGTTAACATAATCTAAATCAATTAAAGAAACATCCGAGCACCATCTTCATTCTTCAATACGTTTATACCAACTAGGACAAGGCTTTCGTCATTTTACCAAGCACCATCGTTATCGGTAATAATTTTAACAGGCTGTATAGGAAACTGGAAGTTAAGGGGGAAGTTAATTCTCGTCAAAATTGGTTTTTTTTTTTTTTTTTTCCATGCCAACGTTCTTTCACAGATATAGCAGCAAGCTAGTGAAGGAAACGATAGTGCACCGCTGCAAACCTCCCTAATAATTATCTTCAGAAAAGGCATTGGCATAAAGTTATCCATGGATTCCATTCAAACCCAAACGGAGGGTACTGTAGATTGAATTGGAATAACTAATTAATTAACTTGTTTTCCAATGATAGCAGCACGAGAGCAATCTCTCATAAAGATGAATGTAGAGACGCATGGGGCAAACTAGCAATCAGAACCGAGTTGTCTTCTAAACGGCTAAACCTTTTGTAGACATAGAAAATTTAACAATAATAATAGTCGTTGAATAATCCAAACAAATACGTGGCTCGTGAGTCAACAAAATTGGAAAACCGTCAGAAATGACACATGGCAACGTGGGAATGGTCGGCCGACAACAAAACCTCAAATCTCGATTGAAACAAATTATCAAGTGTCGATTGATGATCAGATATCAATTAAATTAAATTAATCGGACATCCCCAAAATAATTGGTAATAGTTCGCCAGCGGTCAGGCGAGCTAGATAGCTTGACTTCGCGAGGCGAGTTTGACTTCGCCAGCGGTCAGGCGAGCTAGATAATTTGACTTCGCGAGGCGAAATGGACTTCGCGAGGTGAGCTAGACTTCGAGAGGCGAAACGGACTTCCTGTAGAAGTAAACAGAGGCGAGGTGAGATGACTCCGCGCGCGTAGATTTACATGAAGGCGAGGCGAGATGGCCCCGCGCGCGTGGATTTACGTGAAGGCGAGGCGAGATGGCTTCGCGCGCGTAGATTAACATAAAGGCAAGGCGAGATGGCCCCGCGTAAGGGAGAACCTCGCGAAGGAACTAGACGACAGAGTTCGCATGCATGCGGGGATGTACGTCCAAGATAAGTCGTCCGCGAAGTGAGACCAGAAATCACCGGTTGCTTGGAAATCAAGGGGCCTCGCGAGATACCTTTCATATCTGCGGGATGACTCGCCCCTTACTAAGGATCTTGATCAAAACGGGACATTTAATCCAAAGCGATATGGGCATATCTAAATCTTAAGATTTGATTGATTTGATTATGTTGAAATCGGCAAGTAAATCATTGATTCGATTAAGGAAATATCATTGATTCAGTATCTTCATTACTTGCCAAAAGCGAAGGCATGTTAACACTATAAATACCCCCTCTCATACCAAGAGGAGGGGGCAGAAACAAAAGGAGCGGACTAGAGAGAGAGAGAGAAAAATCCCTCAAGAGCTCAGAAGCCTCCCCGAAATCCTTGAAGAACTATCAAGCTCCCCAAATAGCCAGTTCTTCACTAAACCCTTGAAGAACCATCAAGCTGCCAAATAGCCGGTTCTTCATCAACCTCAAACCTAGAAGTTGTCAAATCCTGAAGAGTCATCAAGCTGCCAAATAGCCGATTCTTCATCAACCTCAAGCCTAGAAGTTGTCAAATCCTGAAGAGTCATCAAGCTGCCAAATAGCCGATTCTTCATCAACCTCAAGCCTAAAAGTTGTCAAATCCTGAAGAGTCATCAAGCTGCCAAATAGCCGATTCTTCATCAACCTCAAGTCTAGAAGTTGTCAAGTCCCGAAGAATCATCAAGCTGCCAAATAGTCGATTCTTCATCAACCTCAAGTCTAGAAGTTGTCAAACCCTTGAAGAATCATCAAGCTGCCAAATAGCCGATTCATCAACCTCAAGTCTAGAAGTTATCAAATCCCGAAGAGTCATCAAGCTGCCAAATAGCCGACATCTTCACCAACTCAAGACAAAGAACAAACCACCACGTGACACTGCTCGTGGCCTAAGTCCGATCAAGAACAAGCCTCTACGGCCCTTGGTCAATCAACTTCTACAAATCGTCAACACGACAAGAAGTCTAAATCACAACAATTCGATTCAAGATTAAGTGCTTGTCACCCTTGGATCAAATCGACGTCGGAGATAGAATCAGAGGAGTTTACAAATATTGTAACCCGCATTCGCATTGATTAAATTAAATTATTCTTTGTACACGTGTTGTTCTGTTATTTGTTGCAGATATTTTCGTATTTACACTTTTCATGACTGACCAGAAGTTTTCCATCAAAATTATTAAGAGAGTTTTCACTATTCAGCATAGATGGTTTGAACAGTTTCCATATAAAAATTCCAAGTAACAAGAGTGAGTCTTCGCCACTTTGTGTGAGTTTTTGAACAATACATAGATCTCCGGCTATGATGCATTATGTCTGCGTGTGCATGTTTCTTTTCCAATTACAACATTAACTTCCATGCATTTTTCCTTTACTTTTCTGGAGTTTTGGAATTAATCTACATTTGTATGTCAGGATCTATATATAAACATATGGAGGTCTCTAAATCCATGACAATCAGCCTTTCGTTTCTTTTCTTATTTTTTTTAATGGTTTCAACTTTCAAGCACATGTATTTTGGAACTGATATTGTAAACTTTAAACACCCCTTTTTCTAGTTATAGCCTTTAATGGCTATAGATGAATAGTATCTGTTCTGAAGGCTCAAAACATAAGGCCTCAGTTCGATTATAAAGTTCATGTCCAATTACTGATGAATTACATGAGGTCTGGTGTTAAAATAGGCTGGTACGTACAGAGAAAGGGAACACTTGGCAACACGAACCAGTCAACCTTGCGGCCTTTTGCGTCAGTCTTTTTCCTTTGTTAAAATTACGTTGTGAAACGATGCCGTTTATAAAAACAAAAATAGAAAGAAAGGCCTGCAACTCCTCTTCTTCGTCTATCTCCCAAAACTTTTACCCTTTTTTGTCATTTTTGCTTCGTCTATCTCGCTCACGTCTGAATCTGCCCCTGGCGTTAGGAGTAAGAGTTGTACATTGGAACACAAGTACTATGATGAAACTCAAGCACTCAACCCCCAACTTTAGAGATACAACTAGACTACTCCAAACCAAATTATTTTTCTAAAATTGTAAATTTCTGCAGAGTCTCGTTACAATACTACAAATAAAGATACAAAAAATTACAAAATGGAATCCAACCAGTGTGCCTCCTACATACTGAAACATATCAGTTTCTCTACACAACCATTGACACAAATCAGAGACAACTAATTCTCCAGACACTCTTCAGTGGAAGAGTATCCTGATAATTAAAGCAGTTGTTGTTTGTTTGGAGCAAGTTAAAACACTAGATGCATTTGAGGCAAGGCATGAGGATTCATGGGGACGTTACCGGACATGCCCTAATTCTCTCGACTTTGGGGCCAAGGCCAATTTGATACACATACCCACAATTTTACCAATGTGATATATTTGTCAATCTTCTGTGGCGGCTCTGTCAAAGCGATGATGTCAATCTTCAATTGTCCCTCAAAATTTGTCTTTGTCCGCATTTTCTTAAAAAAAGAAACTATCAAATTTCTTCAACTCACCCCATGTCATCATTTCAACGTCAATGAGATTTGCCGCTAGTATTAGAGATCGGATTCGTCCGTTTTACTGAAGTCTATGGCTTGGAACATGTTTAGGATGTTTTTTGTTGAGGTTTTTATTCTTCTTCTTGATGTTGTTGGCTTCATGAATGATGGCGTCAGTTCTCAGTCTGGTTCGGCTGATGGTGATGGCGCGCGACTTCATGTCGGCCTGGGGAGGAGGCGACAGGCTGTGGGCTCATCGTTTTGGGCTCCATGAGATCACAGGTGAGGTTCCCAAGGGCAGCGGTGGATGGCAGGGCAGTCGGATATCCGTCATGGGAGATCGCGGTGGACTGTGGCAACGCAGGTGGCCGAATAAGGATTCATTGGGTCCTGGTTCATAGTGATGGATAGCCGACGAAGGTTAAAGGGCGACCGTGGCCGGCTTGTTGTTGCTGTGCAGAGGTCATTTCCAACGACGATGATCTGGTTGTCAGGTTGGATGGTGGCGGCTCCCCCGTGGAGGATTGGGTGACTGGCGGCTTACCTACTTTTTTGGTGGGTGTTGGCTGCCCTGAGGATGACGGAACGAAAGGATCTCTAGCTGTGGTGGCGGCTTTGACGTTACGACTTTGAATTCTGATCATGGACGATTACGAAACGGACAATTTTGCAAGAGTGGTGTTAAATTTACCCAGTAACTTTCTAATAATAACAAATCACATATACATCGTTTAAAAGAATTTATTTGTGTTGTTGTTAAACAAATAAGGACAGTTTTTAACAATTAAGGACAATCTTTTCTCTACATGTGTCATGATTTAATTTACCAAACTAACCTTACACTAATTAAATATACTTTTAGAAGAGAAAAGTCTCTCTTTTTGAGATTTTTCAGTAAATGGAATACAGTAGCAGATTTTCAATAGTTTAGTGTAGTAGCAGTTAATTTTAGTAGAAGTAGTAGCATGGGTTAACATCCCAGTAGAAGTAGTAGCATGGGTTAACAACCCAGTAGTAGTACAATGATGCTTGGGCAATCCTTTAATTCAGCACACATCAACAACACACATCAACAACAACATGAATCAACAACATGCAATGGCAGCACACAACAACAGCACACGCAGTAGCAGCAACATGAATCAACAACTTGCAGTAACAACACATAGCAACATCACACGTAGTAGCAGCACACATCAACAACACACACAGTAGCAACACACATCAACAACAACATGTAGTGGTAGCACACAACAACAGCACACACAGTAGCAGCACAGAGCAACACATAGTAGCAGTACAGAGCAACACACAACAACAACACACGCAGTAGCAGCACACAACAACACAAGCAGTAACA
The DNA here is from genome assembly GCA_009720345.1 of Fragaria iinumae. NCBI lineage: Eukaryota > Viridiplantae > Streptophyta > Magnoliopsida > Rosales > Rosaceae > Fragaria > Fragaria iinumae. The sequence continues at coordinate 29,467,193 of CM019122.1, read as the reverse complement.
CACGTAGTAGCAGCACACAACAGCACGCAGTAACACCACACAACAACAACACACGCAGTAGCAGCACACAGTAGCAACACACAACAACAACACGCAGTAGCAGCACACACAGCACGAAGTAGCAGCAGCACACAGCAACAGCACACAACAGCACGCAGTAGTAGTAGTAGCAACACACAACAGCATGCAGTAACATCACATAGCAGAATGCAGTAGCAGCACACAGCAACAACACACAACAACACGCAGTAGCAGCACACAACAGCATGCAGTAACATCACATAGCAGAATGCAGTAGCAGCACACAGCAACAACACACAACAACACGCAGTAGCAGCATTAGCAGCACATAACAGAATGTAGTAACAGCACACAACAGTAGCAGCAACACATAGCAACAACAAGCAGTAGCAGCACACAGCAGCACGCAGTGTCAGCACATAGCAGAATGCAGTAGCAGCATGAAGCAGGAGCACGAATTAGCTACAAAGGATCAATTTTTGCTGTCAAATTCAAAGCTATGATAATTCCTATGACTCTTTAAATAAACCAAGTTGTAGAGATTGAAGAAGAATTAAAGTCGGATTCAGTGAAGTTTCTTTCATTCTTCATCTCCTCCTCTCTTCCTTGCCTCTTTGCGATTTCAACGCCGACAGATCTGGTGAAGAAGAAGAAGAAGAAGAACCAAATCAGATCTGGTTTGATTCATTGAAACCTTGATCACTATTCATCCTTTCATTCTTCGGCTTCTCCTCCCTTCCTCGACAGATCCGGAGTCCGGGTTTTGTTGAAAATTGTTGTCAGAGAGAGAGAGAGAGAGAGAGAGAGAGAGAGAGAGAGAGAGAGAGAGAGAGAGAAAAAATCATATTAGGGGAGAGAGGAGAGAGTGAGTGACATGGTATGTAATTTTGTCAAAATACTGGGTATTATGGTCATTATGTATTTAGAATTTGGATTAGTCTTGATGTTGTATTGTTTTGGGTTTGGGCTTCCGTCCTTATTTGTATAAATCTTTTAAAATGTGGGTTTTTTGTGTTTTGCAACTGTTTATGGTAGTGGGATGTCATTTTCTCAATAATAATGCCATTTTTTTGTTATACCCAGCAAAACTCAAGAATAAACTTATTTTTACACCCAACAAAACTCTTCTCACCCAACAATATTTTGCTAGCGGTCATTCCCTTTCTTAATTTCTCGTGTAGTTAATCATTTCGTTCTCATTATAGTAGTTGCTTAAAATTGTTAGGTTCAACTGTTAAATCGTTTCATTGGTTTGCTGGAAAGGATTCTTCTTGATTGCAATTCCAAACTTGATTCATTTGATTGCTCTATTAATTGATATTACAGTTATCAATTCTCATAGATAACATGATCATAACGTATAATTAAGAACCTCACTCTCCAATTAACAGATAAGATCGAAAACCTAGGACTTGCACATTCATTGAATTATTCTTAATCTCTTTTTCTATCTCTTTCAACCCAAATAATACATGATAGAATCACAATATATGCATATTGTAAGAGAGAAATGAGACTGATGTTGTGGAGATCTGGTTTGGATTTAAATCGATGTAAAGATTTCCCATAAATCATTGGTTTAACTGTTCTTGTGCTGGGTTGCTTTTCTTTCTTTCTTTCTTTTTGTTTGAAAGCCATAACTAGAAATAGGTATAATTTTTAGCGCTGGGTTTAGTTAGAACTTTGTTGGGTATATTTAGCAACACTCTTTCGCAAAAGGGAACATTTGCAACGAATTGAAGAAGCATCAGGAGTTGAAATGACAAGGGTTGGTCAAAGGACTCTTGGTGTGGGCTGGGCTTTGGCTATGTCTTTTGCCTTAGGCCTAGGCCTCTTTTGGTGGTAAAGAATTTTAATTTCTGTACTTTTTATTTTTTATTTTTATTTTGCTTTAGGAGGGGGTGTATTGATGTTTGGAAATGTCACTACTTTTGATATCGAAGAAATATGACGCTAATAGCGTTTGATTCACATGTACCTTTGATACTCACTGGTGTGAACTGATAAACTACGTTTAAAGTGCTTCATTGCTAGAAAATGTGATATTCTTTAAGTAATAGTTTTTTGTCAATCCCACAGGGGAAGCTATTATGTACGGTTTCTACTGATCAATAAAATGTTTGTCTATTTCTTCAAAAAAAACAAATCAAAGCTGAAAAATAATTTATCATCAAATTAATTTCCTTCCAAACGTGGTTGGATTCATTTTCAAAATTTTCTTATTCTGAACAACGCAATCTTTCTTCCAAACTTGTTTTATTTCTTTCCTTAATTATACAAATAATTAACCTTTGACTACAATTTGTGAAAATGATCAACCTAGTTATATATTGTTACTATAGTTGCCATAAAAGCAAGAGCTAATTAACCTGACCACACAAACATAAATCCTTTTATGTTATTGTAAAATTAAACTATCAATGGTCCTCCGCTACTATATAAACCATGCTCTAGCAGATCTCTTTTGCATCAACACTCAAACTCTCTAGTACTATAGAAGATCATACATATATGCTTATCATCAGTTCATCATATATCATGAATCCTCATTACCTTATTGCAATCTTTGCTCTCCTCTTCCCTCTTCTCACAGCTGCAATGGACCGCAGTGGTGACTCTACTCCAGTCGATGCTAGTGCTTGGTTTCCCTTGAAGAACATTAGTGACCCTCACGTCACAGAGATTGCAAATTATGCAGTTGATGCATACACTAGACAGAATCAAAAACACTTGATCTTTCAAAAGGTGATCAAGGGATACTACCAGATTGAATCAGGGACTCTTTATAAACTTGTCATTAGAGTCAAGGATGAGAATGTTCATTTCCCCACAGCCGAGTACCTTGCCATTGTCTTGTCAAAGGGGTCTGTCTCAAAAAAATTGATCTCCTTTACACAGATCACAAATTAAGTTAGGATATATGATTTGCCTTTGATTAATTAAAAACGACAAGCATTTAAGTGTATTACCTTTCGATATAATAAAAAATATAATAGAAGTTGTTCGCATTAAGGCTTGAGACTTGTGGTTTTTTTTTTTTATAAAAATATAACTTGCACGCATTTTTCCTATACTTTGCTAGAGTTTTGGAATCCGCATTTGTATGTGAGGATTTATATATAAACATATGGAGGTCTCGAATCCATGACACTCAACCTTCGTTTATAGCTTCAACTTTCAAGCACATGTATTTTGGAACTGTTATTTTCATGTTTGCAAGTTTATTAATCTAGCCTATAATCTATTCTCTATGTGATTATTTCTGGAACTGTTATTTTCATGTTTGCAAGTTTATTAATCTAGCCTATAATCTATTCTCTATGTGATTATTTCTGGAACTGTTATTTTCATGTTTGCAAGTTTATTAATCTAGCCTATAATCTATTCTCTATGTGATTATTAAAAGCTCATTTTTTGTGAGCGAGATTTGTGTAAGGAGGGTACTATCCTACATGAATCACACGTATCTTATTTGCCCTATGTACACAAAGGCGCACAATTAATCGGTTCATGATGTAATCTCTATTTTCGATGGAATGAAGTATCATTTAACTCAAAAAAATGTATTTTGGAACTGATATTTTAAAATTTAAACACCCTTTTCTAATTATAGCCTTTAATGGCTATTTTACAATTGAGATGAAGTCTCTATTAATCTGAAGGTTCAAAGGGGTTATCTTTGAACAAGTTATTCCGTACACTAATAAAAATAGGTGGCTTTACTGGCTTAGAGGCAGTAGTATGAAACTATGAATATTGTTGAATAAGCTAGTGTGTTCGTCATTAATTAAGGCTCAGTTGGACTTTGGATATATAGCTTCCAAATTCACCCCATTTTGAATCAGAATAATTGGTTGGACTAATAACTCTTTAGGTTGAAAATTTCCATTAGCATATAAGTTTAAAAGTTTGAAAAGTGGTATGTAATTAGCATAAAAGTTTGAAAAGAAATTGAAAATGTATATTACCTTTTCAGTCTTTCACACTTCATGAAATTCCCGACCTTATGAAACCAAAGTGGTCTTGCTCAAGGTGTAAAATTACTTGGTCAAAACTCAAAAGACACTTATTGCGTTTACAAGTGAAGCTGTTAAGCATTGAGAACCCCAAAACCTCTTATCCAAGTCGAAAACAAAAAACCCTAACGTACAGACAAAAGGACACAATTGAATAGTGCCATGACGATGAATCCAGCACTTTTTTTCCAGTAGTGGTTAACACATGAGAGGCCAAGTCCAACTACGAAGCAGATAAACCAAAAACAATAAGTTCATATCTTCTCCAGCACCATTCATGGTGGCCGGTAGTCAAGAACGAAGACTTGCTCCAGTTGCTAGTTTCAAACAGCGAAGCTCTAGAAAGCAGAACTGGATACCTACTCTGGTTCGAGTTAAGTAATGAGGTTTATGATTTGATTAGAACAAGAAACCAGAAGAAGGATTTTCTTAATGGTCTAGAAATCTTTGTTTAATTGTTCAAAAGCACAATGAGATGAGATGACGAAAGCAATAGCCGCTCAACCAAGCATATTCGAATAATTCGACCTTGCCTGCTCTCGAAGGTGGAGCTTTTTTGAAAACCAGTCGTATAAAATATGCTGTGGTTTCAGTGTTTGAATCAGATGAGACATAACTGGCTCATTAGGGCCAAATACTTTATATTAGTCTTGTTTTGCAGTTCTCAACGTCTTTTTTCTCTGTTTTCAAATATTTGTGGTTTTTCTTGTCATTTACCTTTGGAACTTTGTTTAGGACTTTATTAGGTTCTATAGAGAAATATTCTATTAGCCATGGGTTTTCTCTGATTAGGGTTTTCTCCCGGGACCCCGGCCCTTTGCACTTATCAAACGATTTTTCACGTCGCATACTCAATATTTTTACGTGAAGACTTGATATCTTACAGTTACCAGCTACTAATTTGGACTTTTGATATGATCGTAAAGATTGTACTATTTATTTTGTAAGAAATTTTACCATGAATTAACGCTTACTATATACTTTTGATTAACAACACATTGCCGCAAAAACCATATGAGTGAAAAACCTCTCTCTCGCGCTAGCCCGCCAGACTTTCGCGGCGGTCTTGGAACCGGAGTTTGGGGCTTATCCCCTTACCCGAACTGTTTTTACCTTCTTCTCCTCATTTTCTTCTCTTTTCTAGGAGTGGTGATCTTGTTTTGCAGGGATTGTGCGTGAAAACTCCATGTTGGTGGCGGCGGGATGCTTTTCTTGGCCCCTAATGCAATGGGGCAGACAGGCCTTCATGTGGGAGGAGGCTCATATAGATGAATTATGTGTATATCATTAACTCCACCAATTTTACTACGTACTATATATGTTACCTATACATAACGTGATGATGATGCATTTATAGAGTTAACGCCTATATATTTCATGAATATATGTCATATATATATATGGATGCTCACGTATAATGAAACTTGAATCTGTGATCAATCTGTGCCTCTTTTCTCCCAAGCGTAGAAAATTTCTACCCCTCATCACTATATTTCATGCAGGCAATGCCAGTTCAGTCGAGATCAACAGACAAAATGTTTCATACATCGTAATCGCATTTGGTATATTAGGAATTGATGCACCCTGAAACATCTAATATCTTAATAATTTGATTGCCCAACTTTACTTTTTACGTAAAGTTTATCATGCAAAAAAGCAGCCTTGTCAATTTATCATGCATAATAACATAGAAACTTTTGCGAGATCGGAATCGCTTTTGTTTGTTTTGGGCGATGAGGAATCTATTTCGCTTTATCAAAAGAAGAACATGCAAAATATATATTACAAAAGGCACAATAAGGAAATTTACAAACATGAGTGAGATGCCAAAAATTTGCAGCCTTCCTAAAAACTTTTTCTTTTTGGCACCAAGACTCTTACTCCTATACATCTCTAATCTAATTGACACACTGATATATGTGCTTCGCGAACCTTTAGTACGTGCATGAACTAGGATTTGGTATGTTAAAGCTCAATTTACTTGTCAATTATAAGGAGATAGATCCAAACTCCTTTGCATGTTTGCATGGTAAAGAGTAAAGACTCATGTTAAGATTGTCTTCTAGCTGAGTAACGTACATTTAAAATAAACAAATACCCTAATTAACAGTTCAAAAGAAAGAACCCTTCGACTTTATTTTTCCCTTCTTCCGAAGAATTGAAACTTTTCAGTTTGGTGAACCCTAAAAGGATGCAAGAATTGCAATGAGAATCGCTATTCCAATATATTGATGCATATGCAGCATATCTAAGTCCCATGTCTAGACGCTAGACCTTGGATTTGATTTTCAGATTCATACAATATTAAATTTTAAATAGTATACAACACCATAGTTTCGAGTTAACAATTTGTATGCTAAAAATGAGTTAGCAATTTTTGAATTGTTAACATGCATATTTTTTTAGATTTCAAACCAGAGATTCATATTTAGTTACTGTTTCAGACCTCATTTAAATCTCAAACTTGTAAGTCAAACTTTATATTCAAAATTAAAAACGTTTAAACCTATAATTTCAAATGTCAAATATTTTAAATTAAAATCTGTAACGTTGTACACCACTCTAGTTTAATTTTAAAGAAAATGAAAATCAAGGAAAATGCTAAAGACACCAAAATTGTATACCAAATATTGATACCAAATGACGTGACATTTTCCATGTCATTAATCTTCCTATTAAGAAAGTGATGATATGGAATCATGCAATTTTTTATATCTAAAGAAAAAAGAATAAAAATATAAGAATATACTGTATAGACCTAAATTATTTTTCATTAGAAAAAAAAAAAATTATCCTTCTCCCTTATGTTCTTGAGCATCTCTCCAGTTTCTTAGGTGTTTCACTGTTTTTGATTAGCCATTAAAAGCCACCTATTTACCAGAAGTTCTTTTCTCTTTCCCATGCCATACTCCCCCTCTCTTCTCAAAATTATTCCTATACCATGTGAATGAAGAATCAATATAGGATTGAATTGAGAATCAATATATAGGATTTTCAATGTGCTATACTTATTCTGCAATTTGTTTTACCTTGTCATTGTTGGAAAAAAAAAAAGAAAAAAAAAAGTATCCCAACACCAAGAAGTAATCACCAGACCACCCATTAATCCATATAATTTTTTCGATCAAGCACTAATTCATATAATTGAATGCAGATCATCGACCCTTTCAAAAGGTTTGGATATTCTTTTGGAAATAAATGTTTCGATTTTATTGATTGAAAATCTATTGATAAAAATTAGTAAAGTATTTATTGTTTTTTAATTTCTTTTGATAAAAAATTAAAAAAGAAAATCTATCTAGCCATTCATTCAAAATAGAGAAATTCGTTTGAATGGTATACAAACTTTTGCTCCTTATAAATTTTGGTACATCAAGTTTTAAAAATATCAGATTGGTATCTCATGTTTCCATCCTGATTTAAGATTGGTATATATAAATATTAAGATTACTAGTTTACCCTCAGATAAAAAAAGATGACAAATTTACCCTTAAATTCTTTTTTTTTCTTCGTTTTTCTTCTTTGTTTTCATATTCCAATTTTCTTTTTTTGGCTTTTTATATTTTTAGGAACGTAGAAAAAAATTAATCTCAATCATCCTTGAATGTCAACGACAACAATAAAATTCTTGAGTGTCAGCGGAAACAACAAGGATTAAACTTCTGTATGTTTCCCCTCTTCAATCTTCTTCAAGTTTATAAAGGCCAATTCAAATCATCAAATTCTAAAACCTCTTCTAATTAATATTTCTTAAATATGAAAACAAATAAAAAAACTAAGAAAAAAAGAGAACTTAAGGGTAAATTAGTCATCTTAATGACTATATATATCAATCTTAGGTCGGGATAGAAACATGAGATACCGTTATGATATTTTCAAAACTTGATATACCAAAATTTATAAGGAGCAAAAGTTCGTATACCATTCAGACGAATTTCCCTTCAAAATATAGCTGATGAGTTGGCACATGCCATATCATTCGGTACATAATTTTGGTATGAATATTTAGTGTCTCCAGCACTACTCGAAAATCAAACACCATTACACCTTCCCCTAAATTTGATTCAACTTTGCAATCAAAACCAGAAACTTAGATCATGCTTCCATCTCATCCTCCGTCCTATTCGAACTCCATTCAATTTTAAATTAAAGAAACCAACATGGATGAATCCCTCCTCTCAATTTTTCAAATTCTTACCCGAGTGGTTACACTTTAATCATGCTCCATTTGAATCCATAGACAGGATCCTTCTTTTCTTTTCTTCTACTCATCAAATGCCGGAAAATCTCCGTTCTACACACACCAAAACGACCTAATTGGTCTGAATGTCCGATGTCAGTGAGAGGCAGCACAAGGACAAACGTGGGAACGATGATCATTGCCGAGGACAGAAGCGTCAGACCACCTCACCGGCACGCTGCACGAAATGAACATACTCCATACTCCATGAGGAAGAAACGATAAGGATCCAGTCAGAAGACAGGTTCAATTTCCCAAACTGCCCTCCTTCATGATGATGTCTTTGTTAGCAGAGAGAGAGCTTGTATCTGAGTCCCGTGGGACAGCATTTTGGGTTGAGACGATGATGATAGGGAGAAATTGAAGGTGAAGGTGATGCAAGCAATTGCAGAGACTGTTGAGAAGTCACTAGTTCCGATGGGAAGCCCCATCAATCAGATCATAGCTCTAATCATTGCTGCTGATAAGAAATTTAAAAATCCATGCAGGTCTAGGAGACGACTGGAGTATAGTGAGGAGCCCCCATAGCCTGCTTTCATGAGTGTATCCTTTTATGGGTGCAGTTTAACTGCGTGCAACTATGATTTAGGTCCGACCATCTCCAATTACTATGCCCTCCATTTTCGTGCTAAGAGTTTACTAAGGAAATTAAAGATTATATAATTCAAAATGAAAAAACAAATTAAAATTAAATATTAGCTGAAATTACATACTGTACCGTCAAAATAATAGTCTTTTCACTCTTTTGTTGGGGTCGTCTATGGTACCTATATGTATCTCATACTCTAATTATTTATCATTAACTGAACAAAAATTATTATTAATTTGAACCAAATACAATATTGACAACGAATTTGTCACGTTTGTTTTATACATTTACATATAATTAAACCAAGTTACTATATCCAAAACAATTTATTCATAAACTTGTAAAAAGTCATAGATTTAGTAATTACCACTAATAAAACCAAATTACTAAAGTTATGACTTAATTTACTTCATTGACAACAAAATTATTATTATAATATCATATACATGTAGGTACCTAAAAAAACTCTCTTTTGTTAAGTACACGTAACCAAATTCTAGCCGGGCTTGTTCTCGTGTTGTCTAACATCACGACTTCATTACTGGCGGAGGGCCGGAGGTCTAGGCGTGTAGGTTGGTCGCTCCATTATTATGGAGAAATAATGAAATATAGTCTGGTAGCGGTTCATATTGATCGAATACGATTGCTTGCAGTTGCTTCAAGCCGTTAAAGCGATCATCTGTATCCTCCATTATAGATTATTTTTCTTCATCTGTGGTTTTAATGACTTTCTATTAGTCACGCACTCATGCTTATAGAGACGTTAACGTATTGGACTATTCAAGGATTAAAATATTGGTATTGGTGTATCTATCGATCCTTTGAAAAAGGGAGATATCGGGGAAACCCGAGAAAAAAATATCGGGATTTTGAGAAGAATTTTTTTTTTCTGAAATATTTAATTTATTGGATTTACATATAAATTTTACAAACATCAACTTTATCTACATCCAGAATGAGAATCTAGGTTGTTGATAAGACGTACGCTGGTTCACAAAAATACAATAATCAGACCAAGACATATGACTCGTTTCCAAGTTTGATAATTGTGTAATAGATCGATCTGCATCCAGATATCTCTCGAAATGAATCATGCTCTTCTCGAGACCACCACTCTTCATTGGGATACACCTCGAGGGAATTACTTTTATTCTGGAAATCACTCAAGACCCTCACTCTTCATTAGGATATACCTTGAGGGAATTACTTCTATCCTAGATATCACTCCAGACCCACACTCTTCATTGAGATATACCTTGAGGAAATTACTTCTATTATAGATATACCTCGAGGGAATTTCTCTTCCGGAAATCACTCAAGAGTCAAGACCCTCACTCTTCATTGAGATATACCTCGAGGGAATTACTTCTATCCTAGATATCACTCGAGTCCCACACTCTTCATTGAGACATACCTCGAGAGAATTACTTCTCTTCCGGATATCATTTCAAATTTTTTTTTTTTACAGATATTTTTTTAATATATCGGTGATATATCGAAAATATCATAAATATCGGAGATATTTGACGGTATCGGAGAAATATCGGGGAAATATCATAGATAAGGTGGAAGATAAGATATTGACCCTTATAGATATATCGATCATTCGAAAAAAGGAGATATCAGAGGATATATCAGATATATCGCAGAGATTTTAATCCTTGAGACTATTAGTGCATCAACTAACTAAACATGATTTGCTGACAGAATGAGTATCCCTCTCGAGCTTGAAGGTATATAAAATGTTATGAACATATCATCTTCTTAAAAATGTTATGAATATGTCATCTTCTTCTTCTTTTTTCTTTTTTTATAAAAAGAAACCAGTATAATGTTATGTGTTAAGCATGTAAGTATTTATGTGTTGTTTGTGTGTGTATAAAAAATTTGCTTAGGCAATTGGCTCTGATCGCTATCACCTGCTACTTAGAGCCAACATTTCTAGAACAATGCTTAGAGCATCTGCAACATCATCTCTATAATTTATCTATTATAGGAAAGCAGAATTGAACGCTTGAAGCAATTTTACTATAGCAGATTTCCTATTTTAGAAATTTCACGATCATTCCCCAAATCATTCTACAAAGTTATAGAGTTTGTTGCAAATATGAGGATTTTGGTTTTCTCTCTCGTCAAGTTCCCCATTTTAGAGAAAATTATAGGAAAGTTGTTGAAACAAAACAATCAAATATTTCTAAAAAATAGAGAAAAATTCAAGGTTTTGGGAGGTTGTTGGAGTTGTTCTTAATTTAAAAAAAAAATATTAATGTAATAAATTTGTTTTCATAATAGAGGATGAGAAAGAGTTCATACGTGTTCTGTGTTCAATATATAATATGATACAATATAAATGGATTAAGTTTTTAGAGATGTGATCCAGAGAACTGAGAGAAGCCTAAGAGAATCATGATTACGTTCATGAAGCTTGAATATCCACCGAAATGTGTGAAAATGGAGATGTACTGACGTACTATTTATAATGCAATAATAATGTGTCGCTACATTAATTCTCTATGGTAAGTAGTCAACTATATATTTTTGTAGATCAACTTTCTAACGGTATCAAGTGATATACGAGTCTACTGTTATTGAAAATTGATATATTGATACATTAATATCTTGTAGACGTGTCCAACTTATGTAAACTTTTGAAGAAGAGGAAAATTCATGGACCCTTCTCAACCACCTTAGAACAATATGCAGTTTATTGTAGTAAATGAGAGATGCTAATTCTAGTAGTAGACATTTACCCTCCTCTCAAAATCAATGGTTTGTACTTTGTACAACATTTTCATTATTTTGTATCAGCCCCTTATTTAGTACTCTTCAGACAGCATGTGGTTGGCTTTGATTGGTCTGCTGTTGTGTTTGTTGTCCTCATAAAAGGAAGTTCCTACATAATAAGCTTTGGCTATGGGACTTGTCAATTCTTATTATAGCTCAATTGGGGATTTTCAAGTTTTAAATCCATCACTGTCATTTCCTGCTATTTCAAGCTTAAACATTTAACTAAATTTCCCATTTTATCAAAAGGGTCAGAATTTAAATGTTCCTAATCAAACACTACCCTAAATGGCTAAATCAGTGCCAAGTTTTCTGAATCAGAAATGGGATGGAAGCTTCATGGACGCTAGCTATAGTAATTTGGTGGGAAAGTACGGATTCAAATGGACTTTCAAATTCTTGCACAATTGGCTCCTGCTTCAATAATGTTCTGAACCACCCTATTATTCTTATCTCTGCTTTCCCAAGATGAATCTACCAACTGTTTCAGATTTGGCCATGGATGAAAAGGAAAGATATTTGTCCAGTACTGCTATGAAAACAGAACTTGAAAACTGTGCATTGAACCCTTTTCTAATCATAGTGGGATTTCCTTCTTTGCTTCACTGTGATAGAAATCATAGAATAACTGTTTAACTTTACCAGGACAAGATATTGAAGCTCCTCTCAATTCATTAATTCGTTGCTCATAAGACACAATTCGAAAGAAACTGTTGAGAAAACCAAGAATTTACAAAGCACCCTGTGTTCTACCCTATTTGTTATCAATTACTAAAGTGCGAAAATAAAGCTTGGAGAAGCTTTTACCCACTCCAATCTGTGTCTCTACCATCTGTTATGCAAGTGCTTCCTGATTTTGATCACTCTTCTCTCATTGCAGTGGCGTATTCAATAATTCAAGACTTCTTCTTGGACTTGGTTGTAGGGTCGATGCATTCGAATGCCACTAACGCTGTTTCTTGCTGCCATTATTTCATCAAGGGAAAGCTTCTTCCTAGGCAGGGGTTCAGGCCTTTGCTTCGGGGCACTGTGGGACCTTGATTTGGCCTTGAATGACTTGGTGCTTGACATATAGTTTGGGCAGTTTGAGTAAGGCAGGAAGAAGCTGTCTCCACAAACACTCTTGGCAGGTGTATTGGGTACATTGGACCGAAAAGAGCTGGCTAAACGCGGAGTACTATGGGCGGTGGTGTACTTGCATTCATCAGGATTGAAATGCCATTCATAATCCTGAAGCTGATGGCCCTCAGGTACAGAAATGCGAGTTGGAATTGGACATGGCAGTGGGGAAGAGGTGTAATGCATGTCTTCGCCACATTCAGATAAGATGGTATTGAATCGACGAGACCTGGATCTGGTTTTGAAGGTGTCAATTTCAACAATCTTTGGGCTTTCATCAAAGCTATTAAGAGAAGGTTCATAAGATGCAGAAAGCCTCTTGCTATAGAATTCACTTCTTGCTTCATCAAATCTCTCCTGAAAATGATTGAAGCACGATAATCAGGGCAGCACTATGAGCATATTGCAAAATGTTCTCAAAATGTTAATGTAAAAGAGAACTTACAATAGACTTCCTAGGCCTGCTTTCGGGAAGGAACCTGTTCTCTTTATTGAAAGACCGACGTGCTCGCTGGTATCGGACACTTGTCTGTGCTCTAATAAGAGCTTGCATACCAAGAAGAGTAGCAGCTGCTCGTTTCCTGACAAGAAAACCTCTAACAAGAGCCTGCAACTTAACCAGTCCTCTGAGAGCTCGGTGTGCCTTCCTCGCCTGTAGACAAAACCAAGTTAAAAGGTAAATCACTACTAAAACAACCAAGAATACAGAGTCATGACACATAACACAAACACTAAGATCAAAATCATTGCATAGCCATTTGATTTATCGGATAATTGTACTGTCCCATGGGATACGGTTGCAATATAACAAGCCCTTCAAGACATAACAGTAAGGTTTACGACGACCAAGTTTGTACTGTTTCATTAGGATTTGGATACAATTTAACTTCTCTTTAAGAGCAAACAGAAGAAAAAAAAAATCTCTCCAAAAAGAGCAAACAGAAAAGCAAGAACTAAGAAAACTACTTTCATAACAGAAACCAAACACTACATTAGGATTTTGTTTACTTTTCACGCCACCAAGTGAATAAACGTTTCAACACAACATTATCTCAACAAAAGTTAACTACAGGGCAGACATACCAATCAGCAAAATAACAAACAGAAAAATCCACTTACCAAATAGCCTCTGAAAACAGTCTGAATCTTCATGGCCGCCCATCTCTCTCTCTTTCCAAACAACTGTCCTCCGGAGCCCTTGCTCGTCAGCCTCACAACCGCCACCGCCGCCTGTGCAGCAGCCACAGCGGCGTCAGCAGCGGCGGCAGTGGCAGCAGCCACCGCAATTGCGTGCTTGTTCTGTTCCTTGTCTGTCTCGGCAAGATATGATCTGAGCCAGGCTGAGTCAGCAGGGGAAATATTCGGCGGGAGATTAGCCGGGACATGACTATTTGGACTTGCATCTTTCAATGACTTGCCGAAACTCCACCTCCTCTTATCTTTCCGATCAGCAGGCCGGGCAGTATTGGTATCACTACTTGGAAGCTGAAGAGGGTCTTTTTCTTTCTTCATCCCCAACAGACCCTTCAACCATCTTGCAGCTCTCCCCATAATTTCTCTCTCTAGAATAAGGAGCTAGGAACTGGAAGAGGCGAAAGTTGAAGTAAGCGGTAAGTCAAAAAAGACCCCGGAAGAGTTTATGTAGAAACAAACACTAACAAACCACCAAATGCGGAAGGAGAAACAATATAGAGAGAACTTAGAAAGAAAGAGAATGTGAGTGAAGCTATATCCCCATTTTCAATTGGAGTGAGAAACTAGGATACGAAATTTGAAACTAAAAAAAAAAAGAATCCAAAAGTGCCAGAAGCCAAGGTGGAGCTAGAACAGAACAGAAAGGCTCTGCAAGATCTCACAGATTCTTTACAGGTTGCAAGCAAAGAAGTGTGGAGCAAAAGATTTAACAAACAAAAGGCATCAAAACCTTAAAAAATAAATATGGATAAAATGACTGGCCCTTTTATTTTCTCCTGCTCTCCTTTGCAAAAACCTGACAGCACCTCGTGAAGAACTGCATTACAGGACAAGAAGTGACACAGAAAGATGCAGAGGTTCAAAATCATTATAAAAATTTTCAAAAACCTTCAAAAACTCACCCCCAAGTAAACAAACAAGAGTTAACAGACAAAAGAGCTTACATGAAAAATTGCAGTAACAAACTTATAACAAATAAGGAAGCAGAGAATCAAAACCAGACCAGTCTCACCTCACCACCTTCTTCTTCTTCTTCAATCTTAAATTCAAAAAAGGCGCCGATTGAAACTTTTACACACACCCCACTTTGCCCACTGACTCTAACTCAAGCAAAAAGTACTAGAAACACCACCACCGCTTCCTTCTCTCCCTAAAAAAACTGAGCTTTCTGGAGCAACGTGTACTAAAAATGAAAGATACCCACTGACAATCCCGTGAAGCCCAAATTTTTTTTAAAACCTTCTTCCCTAGTTCAATCTCTCAAACACCAAAAAAACAAAGAAGAAAAGCCCCTCTCTTTACTAAGCTCTGCAACAACCCAACTTTCTTCTCTTATTAAAGCCACAATCTTCTCTCATTACTCTCTCTCTTTCTCTATCTATATCTATTATCTTCTTCTTCTTCCAGTTCAGCGCAGTCTAAGCTGAACACTGAGGAAGTCTGAGCAGAGCCATTAAAGCCTATAACCCAGTACGTAAAAAGGGCACCACCTATATATAGCTTCCTCTTTGTCCCAAAAAAAAGAAATGAGGCCAAAAAGGCTGAGACTTCGCTTTCCTTGTTTGGGAGGAGAAGAAGATCTTCTCTCAGTCACCCCCTTTTTTCTTTCTGCGTATCTTCCTCGCTACTCTAACCTGTGATAAGATTTCTCTTCCTTCTCTCACTCAGACTCTGCCATTCTTTCTGCAATGAAGTCTCTGAAATGGGGGTCTACCCAAATGAGCAGAGCGCTGATCAAGCAGATCTGAATCCTTCTGGGGGATGCAGACACAGCTTATTAAGAGGAGAGAGAAGTCCTTTGGGGGCAATGTTGGGATTTGAAAGTCCATAGATGTCGGTTTTTTTTTTTTTTTTTGAAATATTTCCTAATATTTGGGAAATAGCAGAGGTTTTAAGAGGTGGGCTAGGATTTAGGTGATGAAAATGGCAATCTTGGCCATTGACTTTGTAAAGCTTCAAACAAATTTGAATCTTGGTCTTGGAGGGTGTCAATGTTTCTTCTTTTTCTATTTCTTTGTCACATGATGATGGAGAAGAACCTGAAAATAGTATGGTTCCTATAGTCTTGTACAAATTGTCTGGCTAAAAAACATTGTACATTATAAATTGAATAACCTTCCCCTACCAACTTGAAATTTCTATGTTCAAAACTGTTTGAACATATTTGGTTGGCGATTGAGATGATCAAGTGGAATGATCTAATCCAATTTAATGACTGAATTTACAAATTTAGAGGCTAAATTTGATCCCCTTATAATGTGCCATGTTATCAATATTAATTAAGAAGAGATTTTAACGTTCAAATTTGAAGATCGATGTGGTGGGTATTGTAAAAGTTGCATAAAGTTATGAATAATCAGGATACAAATTTTCTCTCTACTTTTATTTTCCCATCTTCATCCACACTCACCTAAATACATCCCCACCCACCTAAATACATGATACACTTTCATTTTCTTTAACTCACCTAACTATGGTTAATAATATAAATTATTTATTTAATTTAAATTTGAGAGGTGGGTATTTAGGGTTTAGGGTTTAGACCTTTCGGGTTTGAGGTTTCGGGTTTTACTTAACTATGTCTAATCATGATAAAAGAATAAGCTCTAAACCCTAAACCCCAAACCTCAAACCCCAAACCTTAAAACCCTAAACTCTACATCTTAAAACCCAATACCTAATCTTACAAATTTAAAATAAATAAATAATTTTAGATTTATATTATTCACCATGATTAGATGAGTTAAATAAAATAAGACATGTGTCATGCATCTCAGTGAGTGAGGATGAAGGTGGGGAAATAAGAATAAATTCTTCAGTGCAGCCGTAGGACCAAATGGCACTGACACGTGGTCCTCCCTCACCTATAAGGTCTTGACATGTGTATACCTATTACACGTAAGTTATAAGTGGGGAATCTCATTTCTTCTCCTTTTGACACCGTCATGATCATAATTTTTTTTCCTTATTCTTTTTTTTTTGAGAAGGTGTCGTTGTTACCAGATCAAAAGAAACATGAAGACAAGAGGCTCCATCAAGATGATGGTTTTGTCCATAAGATGATGGTTTCTGTTGTTCAGATCAAAAGAAAAAAGATGATGGTTTTGTCCATAGATTCTGGGAATGGATTGAAAGAAGAGAGAGAGCAAGAACTTTAGGATCACTGTGATTTGTGGTTAAGAACAAGAAATCAAATTAAAACCCAAATCTGTATGAATATCGATCTGATATTAATTTTGAAGAATGGTGCACCCATAACACAATCCAGATCTCAATGAATCCTCTTATGAAATTTCACCCAGAAACAGAAGACGATTTGATATCAATTTTGGGTACCGATTGATTTTTCGTGTTGATGATAATGAAACAAAATTCCATGTAAAGATCTGAACCCAGATTGCATAGAGCATCTTTGATTCTTGCCAAGTGCTTGTCGGCAAGGATGAGCTTGATTGTGAGAGAGATTCAATCATAAAACCAGAAAAACGAAATCTTGTTTTATTTTTTTGTTCTAACGGTGAACTAACGTTGATTGTTAACGTACACATGTCAAGACCTTATAGGTGAGGGAGGACCACGTGTCAGTGCCATTTAGTCATACGGCTGCACTGAAAAGTTTGTCGGAAAATAAGATGGAGAGTAAATTTGTATCCGAATATGAAATGGAATTTGAAGTGGAATGGAGTTATCTAATTCATACCCTTATCTTCAAATTTGAATATGTATTATGCCATATTATCCTCAATTAACAACAATTAAACGAGCAAATCGGTTAGTTGAACGATCACTATTCAAATTTGTTTCTTGTTGTTACTAACGGTTTTGCTCCCCAAATCTGTCAACGTATAATTGTTTATCCTACCGGATCTGAATCGAATGGATTAAATAAAGGACCGAGTTTCAATTTTCTCTACATTTACTCCTTTGTATTTCCAACTCGATCCATCGTAGATTTTCGTATTTAAGTTATGCAATACCTACTGTAGTGTAAGATTCAGATTGAGAGGGAATTTTTTCAAAGAGACAAACATAGACAAACATAAGTAACAATATAGTTTGGAGATGGTAGGTTAGTTTGCAAATTTATTAAATAGATACCTTCGAAATTGAAGATGGTAGGTTTGCCTGGCAACCCTGTTATGAAGTTTTCCATTACTCTTCTGGAGAATTCGGCTGCATCAGAGATTCAGAGCTTTCTTCCACATTTGGGAGCAGCATATCATCAACTCCATTAGTATACAAGTCAAAAAGAGAGTAAGAGTTAATGGTTTCGGAGCTGGGGACATGAGAGTTAGCTGGTCAAGACTTATTATTGGGTCAATGTTCCCATTCAAAGTGACTTGCTTCTCCTACTTATGTTGTCTGCGTTTTTGGAGGGAGAGGTTTGAAATTTGTAAGTTGTTTGGAGAAGAATGATGGATATTAACTTTCTTTGCAGAGGCGTCTACGAGCAATTACGTGGTGTGGTAGTAGAATGGATGGTGAGTAATGGTGGGGATGGTGGTTGAGATTGTGACGGAAGCTGCGGTGGCCGTGTGGTGGTGGCAACAGTGACGGTGGCGGTTGTGGTGGCTTATAAGTTGACTGTTGATATATGTTATTGCCAAACTGTTATAAGTTGATTTTTGATAGATTGCATGCCAGAGAAATTGTTCAATGGGCTTCGCTTGATAGAGTGTTCTAGCTTCCAAGTCCAACAAAAGGGTTGTCTCTGGTAGGGTGATTAGCAAGTGTTCACCGATAATCGGAACAAAGATCATAATGTAGTAATGACACATTTGGCATACGAAAATTGCATAGAAAGCTGCTAATAAGCTGATAGCGATCAATGGACTACCATTTTAGTTGCATTTGAAAACCATGATTCAACAGGCTAAGACCTAGTTTGCTACAACTTCCCTTTTAAAAAAATCAATTTCTAGCTAGGCATTTAATTTTTATAGTGTTTGGTAACTTGAAAAAAATCTGTTTTTTTTTTTTTTTAAATTTCTAGGTCCCACAGCAGCTTTTATAATCAATCCAAAGGTTCCTTTTAGAAGCTGCTTTCACTCAAAACCAAGGAGTAAAATATCGACGATCATAGAAATTTTGATGGTTCGAAAAAAAAGAAATTTCGATGGTTCGAAAAAAAAAGAAATTTCGATGGTTCGAAAAAAAAGAAATTTCGATGAACATATCGAGATAATATCGAATATCGATGGAAATTTTACCAAATTTTATCTAAAAGTTGTATATTCGACAAAAAATAAAATAAATATAAAATATCAGAAATATAAAAAAATTAATATCGGTAGTTCTAAAAAACAGAAATTTTGAATAAATATCAGGGATATTTTGGATATTTTACTCCTTGCTCAAAACACAAAAATAAATTACTTTTTTTATTTTATAAAATATCAGTGACACCCTTATCTATAAAAATAGATCTGTTCTTATATCGTACAGAAACAATAGACGCCAAGAGCAATGGAAATAGGCGCCAAGAGCAATGAAAATATGCGCTAAGAGCAGACGGGATACTCGCCGATAACAGAGGTCTTCCATACCAGTTTACTTCTCAACCTTAATCCTATATATACATATGTTCTCATCGTAAAATTGAAGAACAATGGGTACCAAAACAGACTCCAGTGACAGCTACTGTAGGTAACATCAATCGTGTTTCTTTGTTGTTTCATTCTATTTGATCGATTCTTATTTGTGTAGTGTTTTTCTATTGCTTCCCTTGATCGACGTATATAATCATGGCATCAATCTTTTGACAATAAATTTCACGAATTGCTGATTATTTGCCCATCATTATCGATCGTGTTATTATATTTATTTTTCTTTCAGTACTTATTGTTCATATATAATCTGGAAACTGAGATGGGAAGGAAGAATTCTAATGAAATTGGGGGAAGTGGATCACAAGTTAAAGCTCTAAGGAATGATTATAATGTATCCAAATTATGTGATTTGTGTATCAACTTGGTGGATGCTGGACGTCGTCCTAATACTCATTTTGACTGAGAAGGATGGGAGAGTTTGGTAGTAAATTTCAATAGAGAGACCGGCAATAACTATGATAAATCTAAATTGAAGAATAAGTGGGATTCACTTAAAATTGAATGGAAGTTGTGGAAAGACCTAATTGGCAAGGAAACTAGGTTAGGTTGGAATCCAAGCAAGGGTACTGTTTATGCACCAGTCGAATAGTGACATAGTAAGATTCAGGTGTGTAATTTATTTTGTAGCTTTGTTGTCAGTTAATTACAGTATCTTTATGTCATTTGATAACATTTCTCTCCAAATTAGGTCAATCCTGATTATGCAAAATTTCGTAAGAAAGGTCTTAATCCAGAATTGGAGGAGAAGCTAGATAGAATGTTTTCAACCATTACAGCCACTGGTGAACATGCTTGGGCACCTTCTTGCGGAAACCTTTCAGCTCCCGTTGCAGACACATGGAAGGATGATGTTGTTTTGGCCACGATCCTCAGCGCGCGGAGCAGAGGTTTCTAGCGAGCAAAGAGAAAGGGGGGAGTTGCGGGCGTGCCACCTCGCGGACGAGGAAAAGGTTGATGGGGGTGCGCTTGACTTCTTGATCAGGCAAAAGGGGGTTACAGGTGCCACCTCGGAGGAGGATTTACAAGAACAAGCGATCGATACTCACGGCGGCGCGAGCAGAGCAACTATAGGGAGTTCAGAGAGAAGCGGGGATGTAGAGTCCGGAGGGCTCTGGAGAAGAAAACCTAGGCGGCGGCGCTTAGGGTTAGGGTTTCGAGGAAGGCTCGAAGGGTAACTGGGTTTCAGTTGTATTGTGTTTGTTGTTTGTATTGATTTGAGAGTCGTTCTTAGAGTTGTCCTTCGAATCCTTTATATAGTGGAGCTCGACTTGCGGCAGAAGAGAGAGATAATCATATTTCAAGTTGGATTTGGAAACCCTAATAGCACAAGGACACTGCTCCGTCCATGCGAACCAACCATCTTGTGACACCTGTCCAGTTCGCACACTTCATTCCGCATAGGGCATTGCTTCCGCGCTGCCAACTGTAGACTCCTATGCGAACTGGAATTAGGAGTATCCTCATCTCGCGGGCTGCTATAGGGTGCTATCTCGCGTGCTTCTGTAGCTCGCTTCCATTTCGCGGGCTATTGAAGCTCGCGAGCCTTAAAAGGGCTTTTTATATTTAATGGGCCACAGGGATTGGCCCGAAGCATGTCAAAGACTTGTAAAAGTCTTCAACGTTTGTCGTGGTGCGCGCGGACGACGAACGTTTGTAAAAGTTTACTGTTAAAGGACCTAGAGTTGACTTTTTGTAGGAAAATTATTTTGGGAAAATTTCTTAAAGGGAGTCGTAGAGGACGTTATTACGAATCCGTGGACATGCTATACGTTAAAATCGAAGTTAGCATGTAAAAGTTATCAGGTAAAAAGGAGAGAAAGAGAGATTTACTTTTTCGTGTGTTACATCCTTACCTCGGCATAATCAATCAAGAAGTTCACATGTTCCATGACTAGTTAAACAATAGATCCAACACATACATATATATAAACACCACATATTTCTTAAATAGACATGTTTCACTTGAAATAGAGAGATATTTCGTAAATAGATCAAAATCATGATTTTCGACTATTTTGATAATAAATAAGAATATTTAAAACATATTACACAAATCCACTCACCCCGATAAAACGAAACCTCACTACGAATACCGATCGTAAACCGAGCCTCCTAAAAAGAGCCGTCTAGAAACCACCGTTGGATCTAACCCAAACTTCAAGTATAGAAAGAGGACATCGATACGAACCCGTAACACTTCGCGGATCCGAAATCAGAGTTACAGATCAAAAGTTATGATCCACCAAAATTTAAACCGAAAATCTAGAGAGAGAAAAAGAAGAGAGAGAAATTCTCTCCGAAAAATATGGAAAAAGCTGAAAAATATGCATATTGTTGGTGTTGCTCAGCTTTTTCCATATTTTTAATTTTCAATCTGCCACCTTCCCTCCACATATTTCAGCCTAAAATTAAATTCTCCCCCCATATGGGATACAAATTTGCTCCCCACCTTATTTCCCCACCTACCCAGATGCATGACATGTGTCTATTTTTATTTAACTCATCTAACCATGGTTAACAATTAATATAAATCTAGAATTAGTTTATTTAATTTAAATTTATGAGGTTGGGCATTTGGGTTTAGGGTTTTATGCTTTAGGGTTTAAGATTTTAAGTTTAGGGGTTAAAGGTTAGGGGTTAGGGCATATTTTTAATCATGATTAGACATAGTTACGTAAAACCCTAAAACTCCGAAACCCTAAACTCTAAACTCTAAACCCTAAACCTAAACCCTATTCCTAATCCCTAAAAAACCCTAAAACCCTAAATGCCCAACCACACAAATCTAAAATAAATAAATAAATTCTAGATTCATATTAATTGTTAACCATGGTTAGATGAGTTAAATAAAGATGGACACATATTATGCATCTGGGTGGGTAGGGATGAAAATAGAGAAAAAAGGTGGGGAACTAATTTGTATCCCTCTATATGCCAACACTTTAGACAAAAAAAGAAAAGAAAAAAGAGAGAGACTAAAACTGAATACCCTATACACGCACACACTCACAAAACCCAAAACCCAAAAACCAAACACGAACAACTCGACAGCTCTTGAGCAAAAACCCAAAACACTTGCATCCTCGTCCACCTCTTAAAAACCCAAACACCTCTCAACAGCTCTCTCAACATCTCTCAACTGTTGGAGACGACGAAGAAGCTTGGCGAGCCCTAGCCTTTGTTTGGATTCATCTTAGAGTTGGTAAGCCCTAGCCTCTCTTTATATTCGTCTCTCATAAATCGATTTTGATTTTGATTTCGTCTCTCATAAGCTCTACGGCCTCCCTTTGAATGTTTCGATTTTGATGGAGGTGACTTGGACTACAATACGATTTCGATTTTGATTTTCCGAAGATTGTGACCTACCACCGCTGCAGGCATCCCCGCGTCACCACGTGTCACAAGACTAAACAATACGTTAAAAAGCTTTCTGGACCGCTCGATCTGATTTTGTTGACCCAAAACGCGCACCGTAACACTCAACAGCGTTAAAAGAATAAAAGTACGCCTGCGATCCCAAAAAAAAATAAAAATAATCAAAGCAAAATATCAAAACAACCCTACCTAAAACGCCAGCTCACATCATTCTCCTCTCTCTCCACGACGCGCATTAGGGTTAGGATAACCGGATCCCCAACTCCCCCAATTCTCTTTGGTTCCGGATTCCCGATCTCCACGGAATCTCAATTCCCTAAGCAATTCGGGTTCTTATATACAATTCTAGGGTTCCGCCAATCCTGATTTGTTTCGAATATAGTAGATGCTGTGATGGTGTGCTCGGAGAGATTGAGTGCCACGCTGCCGCCGCCGCAGGCGCTGGTCGCCAAGCAATTCGGGGTCACGAAGCCGATTTCGATGGCCGGGCCCACTGAGGCCGATACTCAGAGGACTCTTGAGTTGGAGAAGGTTTGTGGCTGTTGGATTGAATTTTGATTTGAAAGATTGATTGATACAATTTTAATTTGTATTGTGTTTTCTGACAATTGGGTTTTTTATTTTTTTATTTTTTTGAAGATGTTGGTTGAAGCTGGGCTGTATGAAAGTAAAGAGGAAGCTGCCAAGAGAGAGGAGGTTCTTCGAAGAATCGGGCAGGTGAGTCTCTATTGATTAAGCTGCTTATCTGTGCTATTGTTAGTTGCTAGTTGTAGTTCTTATAAATCATTTGTTGTCGAATTGATACTTGTTTACTGCTGTATGCTTATCATTTGAAGTTCTAGTGGCAGCCATTGTTAGTAATGCAATTATGATTCTCCCTAGTTTGCATAGACTCAAGTAGTGGATGCTATTAATTTTGCGGTCAACTTGCATCTCGGTTAATATTTTCAGTTTTTGACTTGATTTTGTGGATTAGGTGAGCTCTTGCATCCTGGTTAATTTGGTTTTTCGATTTTGACTTGATTTTGTAGTCTTACAATCAAGAAGGATGTGTAATTACCCTTGTTTTAAGTATCTGTTTTGCATTTTATGCTGTCTTTGAGAAGTATGGTTTAGACTAGGAATTTGACTATCAAATTGGTGGGGGATACACGGATCTATCTTCTGATTGTAGATTGTTAAGGACTGGGTGAAGCACCTTACTCAGTTGAGAGGATACACGGATCAAATGGTTGAGGATGCTAATGCTCTTATTTTTACATTTGGTTCCTATAGGCTTGGGGTAAGTTTTCTTTTCTTGTTTGCTGTATGGTTTTCTCTTAAATATATGCATACACTTACAGTAGTTTTTTTTTTTGGCAGGTACACGGTCCTGGGGCCGACATAGACACATTGTGTGTTGGGCCATGTTATGTTAACCGTGAGGTAAGTACCGAAAGCAGGCAGTATCTTTTATAGTTATAATCTTGCAATTATTCAGTATGTATCTCTGTCTAATACTCTTTGGTTATCTTCAGGAAGACTTCTTCTTTGTATTGCACAACATCCTGGCTGAAATGGAAGAAGTGACTGAACTGCAACCAGTTCCAGATGCTCATGTTCCTGTAATGAAGTTTAAGTTCGATGGAATATCAATCGACCTCCTTTATGCAAGTGTTTCTATGTTAGTTGTACCAGAAGTAAGTGCCGGGCTTTTCCCTTTGACTGTAACTATAAATTAAGATTAAAATACTAGTAAATAGTATAACATGCATAATTGGTTTGCGGATTGGGCTGGGGACCTCATTGCTGTCCAGTCTGGAATTATCCCTTTCCAAATGACCAGGGTTTGCTAAATGGTAGACTAAAGTAAAAATGAAATGAGGGAAGAAGGAAAAACCAAAGGAGGAAGAATTAAATAAAAAGGAAAAGAGAGAGAGAGAGAGAGAGGAAGGGTTCAAATCTTCTATCTGCAGAAGTACAATAAGGTACATATATATACATATGGAGATATGGGCGAGGATAAAATTGGTCTTTGTCCCAGCTGTAAGAGTTAATTTTAATGCTAAATTTCTATTCATTAATCTCTTTGCCTTCGTCGCATCTCTTATTTATGCTCTAGAAGCTAGTCGCTATTGTTTATGAGCTTGGTCAATTAGTTTGAACTGCCTCCCTTTTGGTGATCACATCAAAATTTGCTTCTACATTACAAGTTTGCTGCATATTCTGTTTTGCAAGTTGTCACTTGCTTGAGGAAGGTTGTTGATTTGCATGTTTTTATGCAGCTGTGTCCTGTTGCTTTCCTTCTATGTTTGTCTATATCCATCATTTTGCTTAATTGCTTTGGGTGATAAACAGGACCTGGACATTTCTGATGTATCTCTGTTGTACAACATTGATGAACCTACTGTTCGAAGTCTTAATGGCTGCAGGGTTGCTGATCAAATACTTAAGCTTGTTCCAAATGTTGAGGTAGACCGACTCCTCTGCATGTGTAGTTTTCCTTCAATTGCCTGCTGTATTGTTCTTTGCTAAATGATATGTATTTGTTGTAGCATTTCTGTACAACTCTTCGTTGCTTGAAGTTTTGGGCGAAAAGGCGTGGTGTTTATTCCAATGTGAGTACCTGTCACTTCAGTGATTGCTTGGCTTATTTTAGTTTTTCACATTTAGGCTGACTTTTAATATATTTGGAACTGTTTTATGATTAGGTTACTGGATTTCTTGGTGGTGTGAACTGGGCTCTTCTCGTTGCCCGGGTGTGTCAACTTTATCCTAATGCAGTTCCCAGTATGCTGGTTTCTCGATTTTTCAGAGTCTACACACAGTGGCGATGGCCAAATCCTGTCATGTTATGTGCCATTGAAGAGGATGAACTTGGTTTTAGTGTTTGGGACCCACGCAAGAATCATCGTGACCGGACTCATCATATGCCAATTATAACTCCTGCATACCCTTGTATGAACTCTAGTTACAATGTTTCTAGAAGTACCCTCCGTGTCATGATGGAGCAGTTTCAGCATGGGAACAGGATTTGTGAGGTGTGTACTTGTTCTGTCTACCCCTCTTGTCACGTGTAATTTTTTTGTAATTGACTAATGGTCACTTCTTTTTTTTTTTTTTTGCTAAAACCAGGAAATAGAACTGAATAAAGCTAGGTGGTCTGCTCTATTCAAACCGTATTTGTTCTTTGAAAGCTATAAGAACTATCTCCAGGTCGACATTGTTGCAGTTGATGTTGATGATCTGCGTGCTTGGAAAGGCTGGGTGGAATCTCGGTTGAGGCAATTGACTCTAATGGTAATAAGAACATATTAGTTGCTTTTCTTATTGCTGGAATAAGGATTGTATAGTAGGAATTTGAGAAGCTCTGGTGTCTGTTTACATTTGCAGATTGAGCGGGATACCATGGAGATGTTACAATGCCACCCATATCCTCATGAGTATGTTGATATAACCAAACAGTGTGCACATAGTGCTTTCTTTATCGGTCTGCAGAGGAAGCAGGGTGAAAAGGTTGAGGGTGAGCAGTTCAATATAGGAGGGACTGTTCATGAGTTCAGGCAGTCCATTGAGATGTACAATTTTTGGAAGCCTGGGATGAAAATTTATGTTTCACACGTTCGTAGAAAGCACCTACCCTCCTACTTGTTTCCTGATGGTTGTAAACAGCCTAGACCAACTAGAGTGGTGGCCCAGCAGCATGATAATGATGTTAATGCAACTGGCCCTGGTGAGAGACACCTGAAGAGGAAGAACGATCTTGGTGGGGGTTCACCACCAAAACGACTATCTATTAGCCCTCAGAGACATGATTCAGTATCTCCTGAAATTATTACGCACAATGCAGGAAGTGCATCTCCAAACTCCAGCAGTAATAGTGCTTTATGCGAGGCAGATGGCGAAAATGGCAACCTTTTTCCTAATGGATCGCAAGAAGGATTAGAGGTTTTGGATTTAAGTTCCTTTACTTAGACTGCTTTTTATTTTTGTTCATTATTTTACTTATCTTTGCCATTCAGATTTTTTCAGTCTTTAACTCTACTTATATGACCAAATGCGCCAATGCATACAAGTGGCAACATCTGAGGTATCTATAAACAAGAATGCAAGTCCTGACTGGATCTGTGTTTGAGTCCTCACTTGTGCTGCATGCATTTAAACGTTGGACATTTGGGGATACAGTCTGCACTTTTTTTGACATCATTTTACTCTGCAGTGACCATTCTACCTAATTTTTTTTTTCCTGCCTTTTATTTTGAAGTTAAATGCTGCATTTGGGATGGTTCTCCATCCTAGCGAGTAAGATCGGAAGGTGTGCAGAAAGCAGTGATGAGGCATGTATTCTGTAACTTTTACATATACTTTTTTTAGTACTTTTAATGTATTGATTATTTGTATGCTTCTCCTTTTGGTGCGTTATAGCAGGTTGGTGGCCTGAGCAACTGTCTTATGTTAATCTGGCTATGAAATTTGGGGAACTTAATTGGGAAAGGAAGAAAGCCAGCAGCTCGGGTAAGTGTTATTTGTATTGCTGGCTTTCATCTCATTCTTTTTCAGGCATGCTCGTCTATCTGACCTTGCGCATTTAAATCAAGCACTTCAAACTGAGGACGATGGCTCAAGTATAATTTCTTAACGGCTTTGGAATGATTCTGATATGCTTAAGTTTCGAGCTCTGGGTACTCTCTAAACTACTGATTCTGGTGGGTTTTGACCAGATCCACGAGAAAAAAAAAACAAAAGAAAAGAAAAAAAAAAAATCCCCCGTGTCTTCCTTTCCGAATTGGAGCGTGCCTCTGTAATGTTCTTGTTGTAGTAGGCTGGTTAGGTTTTGTTTAGGGTGAGTGCGGGTACTGCTGAGGGTGTGTATATCCTCAATGACTTTTTTGTACATTATATGCTTTGTAATGGTAAAATATTGAATATCTTGGGTCTTCTCTTTTCATCTCTTCATTTACTTGGTCCTTTGCACGGCATTAGTAGTTGATCCAGTTGAGCTCATTGCTTTACAAATCTTATTATCCCGAGCATATCACTGTGTCACATTACAAATTAACAAAAGCTTATCATTATGTTACGTTGATTTCTGGATTTCTTTTCGGTGGTGTTGCATTTGGTGACGAGATCACCGGGGACACTGGACAACCCACCTATAGGTGCAAGTGGGTTTGCTCGTTTAGTTCCGTCAACTGCCAAACTCCTTCATGACGATCAGATGCTTCAAACCGAATTGTTGGCAACTGTGTTATAATGGTTTTTTCCAGCCTTGATTAGTACTGTATGAGAGGTGTAGCATGTTGAGCGTGAAGTTCTGGTGCCCGTGACATAATAACCTTTGGCAAATGTGAATTGTAGAGAGCTGCGTAGAATTACTCTGGAACTAAAGGAGGTCAAATTCTTCATGTGGATGTTTATCATTCAGGGAGATGAGAATTATTCGGTACCATCCAAGGACGAGAAATTAGTTCCAGCATCTATGATGGTCCAGGAACATGACCTAAGCATATGGGTGCCGGTTACACCCGTTGATGATGTAGCCTAACAAACGCGCGGAGGTCATTACTTCAAATTCATATTGGTGTCAAAGTAAATATTAAAGGAGTGAGATTTGATGATCAAAATTGTCATATCACAAGTACAAACTCGGGAGGATTCTTCTTTTCGGTTAGAACGGCTCCAGGCTTCACTATCGATTCCTTCATTTCAATCTTCGTCTAGTTCACCTTTCACGGAAAGACTTTGTTTTCGTCTTGCTGACTTGAAAATTGTTAGTAACATTTATTTATTTTTTTATCTCCTCATTAGTGTGTTTTTCGAGCAGATCGTATGATTTCCCTCCATTAGGACTAAATTGCTGAACAAAATGCTTAGGCCCCGTTTGGTTGGCAGAAAACCATGATATGAGAAATGAATTAATTTGGTTTTCCATTCCAAGGGGTTGATCCCGTACATATAGATAGGAAATGAAACAAAAAAAGAGATTTAACTGGATATTGACTGTCTTATAAAACCTGAATTCAATTACCTTGTCAGGGGTGGTATTCCAATTCCATTCCCACTGTCAAAGCCATAATTACATAAATTATTCTCTAATAAATTTTAATGTTGTACGTATTTGGAAATTATAAAGGGACATTATTGAAAAATATTACTTTGTATTTCATTATAATGACTTACCAAACATTACAATAGGAATTAATATACTTAATTCCATCATTTAATATACTTAATTCCATCATTGAAAATAGATTTGCTGAAAAATATCAAGAAAATTCCATCATTGAAAATAGATTTGCTGAAAAATATCAAGAAACTTTGGTGTGGGCAGTCAGAACCAAGTACATTAAAAATTGCAGAAATTCCAAATCAAGGTTTGATTACATCTCACCCAATAACACAAGTATCGAACTTCGATCACCTAACCATACCATTGTAGAAGAGATGTAGAAACCCATCTCAGGTAATGAAAAGAAGAACAAGTCTCCCAATCAAAGAATTAACATCATAGATGACTATGCAATTGATCACAAAATTCCAATTGAAATTCAAAGGCTCAAAGTCAGTATCGTTTTTGCTCATAGTAATAAACACGATGTCCTTGCCATTTTTCTTCTTCTTCATGGTATATACTTCCGATCCGACTCCAAGAGAAGATGGTGTTGTGTATATGCTGGGTTTATTATTATAACAAGGGCAAAATTAGAAAATAATAAATAATTTTTAATTGCTGGATCTATTAAGAAATTTTCTTGTTCTCGTCTTCTGATAATTTTCTTATTTAAAAAGGACTCGTTGCTTTTTACCTCAGTTGGACCGTGTAACTTTCATCGGGGACAAGAACACATTGTGATCCGCACTACAAAACTCTCGTCCTAATCCTCTCATCCAAAGACACGGTCTATTAATCTTGTGCTTTTCTATCTATACCGAGTGTGTAAAACTAGGTAGGGTCTTGGGTAAAAAAAAAAAGAAAAAAAAAGAAAGAAAGAAATTTGTGTGAAATTCCAAAAATGGAAGTCCTAGTCTCTCCAACCAAGCCGTTACTTAAAAGTTGCTCAAACTCCCACTTATAATTCCCAACCAAACAAACCTCGCATTTCATTCTCCACGAAACAACAGCTCCCAACCAAAACCAAACATCATCATCATCATCAGATCATCATGGGGAAGAAGGCTGTCATGATCGTCTGCGGCGCCGCCGTGGTGGCAGTGGCGGCGGCTGTGGTGGTCCGTCAGCGCATGCGGTGCTGCGGCGAGTGGTCCAAAGCCACGGCCATCGTCAAGGAGCTGGAGGAGAAGTGTGGGACCCCCATTGCCAAACTGAGACAGGTCGCCGACGCCATGACCGTCGAGATGCACGCCGGTCTCGCCTCCGAGGGCGGCAGCAAGCTCAAGATGATCATCAGCTACGTCGATAATCTCCCCACCGGGTAATGTATACATTTGCATCCTCCAAACAGACCCTTGATATTTACAACGTGAATATGTACTCGATCGAAATGGTGTTGATCTCCGGTGTGGGAGTCTGTTTTTGTTTGAGATATGTGATCTGTTTGGATCGAGAGATTAGTTCTTGATCTAATTGATTCTGAGTTCTTCCTGTGTTTGATGGTGTTTGTTTATATGATGTTTTGTTCTTTGTTATTAGATGGGTTGTCTTCACATACAATTGCCAAAAGGGTGTCCGAAAATGTGTGTGGATTTATTAGTTTTCTCATGTTGATCTTTCTGGAGTAGTGTTGATGAGAGAAATCTTGTTATATAAAATGTTCCGGTGGGATGTGTTGGCAAATCCCATTTTCCATTGTGTTTTGAGAATTGACAGATATATGTCATTTGTTGAACTTTTCTGCAGTCAAATTGGGATTTACGCTAAATGCTGTACTTTTTAGCTTCGTTTTACTCTGACTTTGGTTAATGACTATGATTGAGCTATGCTGAAGCTGAATATCTGTCTTCTCTTGTGCATATATCAGGAATGAAAAAGGGTTGTTTTATGCACTGGACCTTGGAGGAACAAACTTCCGTGTGCTGCGGGTTCAATTGGGGGGAAAGGGTCATGGACTTGTTAATCAAGAATTCACAGAGGTGTCGATTCCAGAAGGTCTTATGGTTGGGACTACAGAAGTGAGTTGTTAATCACTAACAATACCATTATAATATAGGGGTTACGGAAGGAAGTCTAAAACCTGATTGTGATTTCAGGCATTGTTTGACTTCATTGCCGCGGAACTTGCTAAATTTGTTGGTAAAGAAGGTCCAGAATATCAACTCCCTCCTGGCAGGCAGAGAGAACTTGGTTTTACCTTCTCATTCCCTGTGCAGCAAACGTCAATCAATTCTGGGACTCTAATTAAGTGGACAAAAGGCTTCTCTATAGATGATACAGTTCAGTCCTCTTTACTTTGGCTCCTTTTATATTCTTTAATATTTTTTTTCCCTTAGTTTACTATTCTCCTTCATTAAAACAAGCAATAGAAAAGAAGTGAATGCATATGGGTCATACCAAGTAGATATGATTCTGCCAAATCCATTTCTATTGTAATCAATTGTCATACGTGACTGAAGAATCATTTTATTCTGACTAGAGAATTGATATCTGACTGATCAAGGATGGATTGTAAGTAGCTATTAAGTCCATCCTTGTGATCAAACACAGACATAGTGAACTTAATTTCTTGGGCCTAAACCAAAATCTCATATGTGCTCATTTTTAGTTTGTCATAAATTTTCTGGTCATATAGTAGCTTGGGTTATATCTGGTTCATCAGAAATGGAATCTTGTTTGAATGAAAAGTGTGCTGGCCAGATTCTGTTCAATTACACTGTGGAGCCTCATAACTCTAGTGATAGAGGCATAGAGCATGAACCACAGTGGGAGTTCAACTTTTTTCTTCCCTTCCTAGGTCTTACATCTTCTTTGTATGCTGAAGGAAAAAATTTGTACAGACGTTTGATACTCCTTTTTTTTTTTGGTCAATAATGTTCAATACTCCTAGTTATGCAATTAGATCAGTTTCATAACTTTAAAATCCACCACTTTTGTACTTCAATATTAAATGGAAGACAAAAGGGAAATTATTCTTCAAATCCGTTTTCATGTATTGTGTTCAGGAATTGCTGCTTAAGAGGTTTGATCTAATAATTGCTTTTAGCATATTTGATATAATATTCATGTGTGTGAATATTTTTTTTCCCTCTTAAAATTTTAATGGGATACCATTTCTTTTTGGTGCATACTGAGATTTGCACAGTTATTTGGCATATGAGACATATACTAGTGTGTTTTGGTCTGGCATGTCAAAAGTTCCTTTGATGTTTCTTTTCGGTCAGAGATCCATCGCCTACAAAATATCTTTTGGTCTCATGTCACCCTGATAAGCGACATTCACTTTTGTGCTGAAAGTCGTTGGACAGAGTTAAGTGAGCCTGTATGGTAATTCAATTTGGTGAATTCCTGTAATATACTGGCCTCATCATCCTCAAATACCAAAATTGTGAAGTTCTCGTTTTTTCTGACAATCTCAGTTAACGGAGCTTTTCACCATGTTCATCATTTATCTCAGCCTTAATTGACTTTAACTGCTTGATGATTAGGTTGGCCTGGATGTTGTGGCTGAATTGAGTAAAGCCATTGAAAAACAAGGCCTTGATATGCGTGTGTCCGCTCTGGTAAGCTCTATTTGATGATCTTAGGGCACTTAAAAAATGGAAATTAAGGACCCTTCATGTTGATCCTGTCAATAGTTTCCTGTCTTTGGAATTTTCAATTTTTTTTTTTACTTTATCAAAGTGGGGTGTTCATGGATACTTTATTCCACCAGGTTAATGACACAGTTGGAACATTGGCCGGAGGTATATACAACAATAACGATGTTGTAGCAGCTGTGATTTTAGGTACTGGGACAAATGCAGCATATGTGGAACGTGCACAGGCCATACCAAAATGGCATGGTCTTCTACCTAAATCTGGAGACATGGTTAGCAGTTCCTTCAAGCCCTTTGACCAATCTCCGTCTCATCTTTCTGTAGTTCTATGTATAGTTTCTTAATATCTTTCTATTTTAGCATTATGGTAGTACAGTTATATTAGTAATATGCAAGTTAGCTTTGTAAAGTAAATAGTGTATCATTATTGTCTATGAACTTTAGGTTATCAACATGGAGTGGGGCAACTTCAGGTCTGCACATCTTCCATTAACAGATTATGATCATTCATTGGACACTGAAAGTTTAAATCCGGGTGATCAGGTGATTGTACTTCTTGTACTTTTGGAGTTCGCTTTAGCATCTACCGTCTGATAAAACTTGACAATGCATGTATATTAATATCTTGAGTCAGATTTTTGAGAAGATAATTTCGGGAATGTATTTGGGAGAAATTGTTCGCCGCGCCCTTTATAGGATTGCTGAAGAGGCTTCCATCTTTGGTGATACTGTTCCACCAAAATTAAAAGTTCCATTCATTTTGAGGTTATCTCTTGAGCCTACGATGTACTATTTTTTTTTTTATATGTTGCTGTTTTCTGCGTATTGTTTTCTCTTCAGATTTAACTGCCTTTATATTGTTTAGATTATCTGCATTTGGGCTATATGATTTTGTGGAGTACTTAATTTGTGAGATGCAAATAACACAGGACACCTGACATGTCCGCAATGCATCATGACACTTCCTACGATCTTAAAGTTGTACGAGACATATTGAAGAACGTATTGGAGGTATATTTATCTTTAAGGTTGTCGAGAGTTACAATTGGTGTCAAACCTTATCAAATTGATTTCACATAACCCAGAGTTAATACTTTGCATCATTTGTATGTCTTAATGTGTAATTATTGAGGTTGTCAAGAGTTTCAAAACATTATTTAATTGATTTCACATAACCATGATTAATGCTGCATCATTTGTATGTCTAAATGACTAAATGTGTAACAACCAGTGAACATATATTGGAAGTATATCTAATTTTTGAGGGTATCAGGAGTTCCAATTGGTGTTTGACCTTATTAAATTGACTTCACCATGATTGAGTGCTTGCATCTTATGATTATTAATTATGTAATCTTCAGTGAAGTTATAGCAATATTGTATTTGGTGTACTGATAGGTTGAATCTTGCTGCTAATGTTCTTTTATCTCTGCATGGGTGACTTGTAAATGTTGTCGGCCAAACTGCTTTGTTAAGTCTGTTTAGATTTAAGTTTTTGAATCTTTTATTCTATTTCAGATATCAAATACTTCTCTGAAAGTGAGAAAACTTATTGTTGAGCTCTGCAATATTGTTGCCACACGTGGGGCTCGCCTTGCTGCTGCTGGAATCTTGGGGGTTCTGAAAAAGCTGGGAAGAGATGTGTTCAGGGATGGGGAAAAACAGAAGAAGACAGTAATAGCTTTGGATGGTGGATTGTTTGAACACTACACTGAATATAGTAAGTGCATGGAGAATACCCTAAGAGAATTGCTTGGAGAGGAAGTCGGTGCGTCTATTGTTATTGAGCACTCTAATGATGGTTCTGGAATTGGAGCTGCCCTTATTGCTGCTTCTCACTCACAATACCTTGAAGATGATGAGTCCTGATTCTCAGGAAACTCAAGCGTTTCACTACAGAAAAATTAAAAAATTTTGCACTTCACTTTTTTTTTTCTTTTTTTTTTTTACCTGTTCCAACTAGAACCTCTCCCA
This sequence comes from Fragaria iinumae, assembly GCA_009720345.1. Lineage (NCBI taxonomy): Eukaryota > Viridiplantae > Streptophyta > Magnoliopsida > Rosales > Rosaceae > Fragaria > Fragaria iinumae. The sequence goes on along the minus strand of CM019122.1, from coordinate 29,432,582 downwards.
TTTTTGCATCTTATTCCGGCACCTTTTCTGCTCTGCCCACTTTCACCTTAGAAATGTGGTGTTTTTGGTGAGTTTTAGTTTGTGGCTTTGCAGAAAGTAAAATAGTTTAGTTGATTGTATAAAGGCAGGACCTGTAAGCGGCCAATGCTGTACTGCTTCGGCCTGCTAATTCCATTTTTCCCTTATGTAATTCCATATTCATATGTCCAAAATAATACAAGTATTGAGATGCTTCCTTTCTTCGGAATACTACATCCTTGTGATCAAAGCTATATAAGCATACAAATTCTCCTGTAGCTAAATCCTTATATTTACATCCTTAAAATAGAATAATCAACAATAACCATTGAAGAGCAAACTCTGCCAATGCAAACCATTTATGACATTGTCGCATTCCTTGAGTTTTGAACTCTGTTCTAATATATATGACAGAAACAAAGTTGGAAATCTGTTAACTCAATCACTGTTTATGAGTTATATTTGTCTCAAAATTCTATCAAATTCCCAAAATTCAGTTCTCAAATAAATCAACCTCATTCCAGCTGTGTACTTCACAATGTCTAACTCAAACTATCACAGTCAAACTCTTTCTGGTTGCAGTGTCTGCTTCTTTCAACTTTTCAAGTGATCAAACCACTGTAGTGCAAAGATTGCATCCGAAGCTTCCTCAAAATGGGTCAAGTCCATGGTAGAATTTTCATTATTATAACAACGTTTCTTCCCATCTTTCGTTATAATAAAACTCTCAAGCGTAACCGACTTTATGTAATGCCGCCAACATTTGATGCGAGTTTTTGACAGCAGCGGGACATTCCTCCTCCTTCCATTAACCATTCTTGTATGAGCTGAAAAATTGCAAAAAGAATCATCATATATAGATCGAAGAACTCAATTCTGCACTATAAATTTCATACATATATTACTAATAGACGTATAAGAAAAGTTACCTTCATAGAGTATTCATCGTCAGGTGATAACTCGACCCGTATTTGCATTGGTTGACAACTCCATAGTATGCCGTCAATAAAAGCCGCATGATATGCAGGATTAGGTGGAACACTTACCAGAGCCAGTTCATTGACGTTTGGCCATGGAGGAATTTTTCTCTGTTTGTCCATGCTTGAAATAATTTTCTGCAAAGAACACATGAAAGACATTAATTTTGGACGCACACGCACTTGATTAAAAGAGAAAAGCTAGTCTATTGCAGACTCACTAGAAACACAATTTGAGGAAAACGTAGTTGTAACTCTGACAATTCTGCTACATGTGGTGGAAATTTGCCAATATATTTTCGCAAGTTGAGAAACCATTCAGTGTCCATCTCTGAGTCAGTCAGAGAGATAATATGTTTCTCTAGCCTGGCAGATTTGATCGAAATCGAGCGTGGAACTTGGTAAGTGTGGTATTCGTAAGAAACAAGATTTGGAGCAACAATCTTTAATTTCTTCTTATGGAGGAGAGCTGTTTTTGCAACTATCTTTAATTTCGTGAGTGAACGACTTGAAAGTTTGATCTCATCATCAGGTGCCCATCCAAATTTGTAGGCAACCAAGACCAAGTATTCAAGAAACGGAAACTTCCGAACAACGTCATCGATGTATTGGTTGGTAATCGTAGAGCCTTCAAGACTTATGTCCAACTTCTTTAGATTTCTGCAACATACTTCTTCAAGGTTCAATGGCTTTTCCCATGCACTCTCCTGATAAACAAGATATTCAAGATTGGGTGCTTGAATCTTGAAGGTCTGAGGTACTCGTGCATCATTATGTATCTGCTCGTGCTCGACTACAACAATATTCTTGAGTTTGGAACATCACAAAGTTCAACATGTAGTATGTTTTCACAGAGTGTCAAATATAAACTCTCCAGCAAAGGGCATCTAGAAAAGAGCTCCCCTACTAACCCATTCAAATTGACGTACCATAAGCTGAGGGATTTCAGGCGACAGAAGATTGTATCATTTTGGATTAAAGCTGGGTCCAAATTACAATCCTTTAAGCTCAGTACAACCAAGGATCCAACATCAAAACTAGCCGGAGGAAAGTTGTAATTCATATAGTTATGTGGGATATAGAGCTTATAGAGCTTTAACTCTGTCACGTAATATTGTGTGACCATCTTCATCCAGCCGTCAACATCAGAGTGTGTCATCTTCTCAGCGACTGGTTCTCCGAGTGACAAGTGAACGATTCTTTACTGACCTAGTGACCTTCATGTTCGAGGAGACTACTGCTTCTAAACGAATCTTCCATTGAAGCCGAGTCCTCTAAATTAATACGAGTAACTGGTAATGAGTTCCACCCAGTGTTCCATAGGCTCTGCCAGTGCCTGGACGAGAAGCTCATACGGATCGCATCTTTAGTTGGTAAAGCAAAGAGGATTTTCTCCTTGAGCGGCTCCGGCAACTCGGATATTAGATCCATGTGTATGTGTGTGTATATGATCTTATTGATGAATGAGCCGGGGATCGACTGCCTTCAATTTGAACGACTTTGATAATCTCTGTTCTCTGGAGCCCTAGCTAAAACCCTGAACCTAGCACTCTCTATTTATATGGCTCTATTACTTGTTGCTTAAGGAATCTTTATTGTGACCATTATTATTAGGGTTTTCGAAGTTGCCTCTTTTTTCCTTTGGTCTGAAGCCTTGCTTTCTATTGATTGGATTTTTCCTAATGAAACTTGGCATTGAACTTCTCTCTTCTAACAAAGCACAAGCATCAAATGTGATAAAACCCTAAATATGGTGTCAGCAGCCTGTGACATCAACCCTACACAAAGGCCTCAATCACTGCTCTCAAGGCATCCTGCACATTTTTCTCACTTGCTGGCTATTTTGGCTTTGATCTTGGCACACTTGCTTCACTTTGGGCAGGGCCAGGACTTATTGTCTAACAAATTAATCAATTTGTAAGCCAAAGGTTTTGTATCTTTTGCAAATTAATCAAATTTAGTTAGATGTTTCCATGCTTCATTTTATGGCCCTTAGACTGCCTGATATATTATCTGTGGTAACAGTCATTCCTCCTGAACTACCTAGCAAGTTGTGAATTTGAGCTTGCTATAAGTTTTAACATCTCTTAATTTCCTGTTGGTTCTACGTTTCAACAGGAGATATTACACAGCGTTTGTGTACAGCAGCAGAGATAAAATTCTACTTTGAAAGTCTGTTTTAAAAGTCTGAGAGCGAAAATTACTTGAAGCCTAACAAAAATTATAATTTCACCTCATGGATTTCGGGGTGTGAGCCTGGGTTGGCTTGTAGCAGCGGCCAGGAGGCCAAGGACCAGCATGTTGATGACCTTCAGGATTCAGAAAGCATTCTTGCAAGAACTCACAACTGCCAGCCTTTCTGTGATCGATTTTTCTGTCCACAAGGTGTTACTTGCATGATACGTAAGTAGCTGAAGTCCTCAGTGCTTATTTATTTATTTTTTTCTTTCTATTTTTTATATTAAGAACTGTAATTAGCTTCTATAGGAATGGAAAAAGTATTGATGTTTTGATGATTGCCATCCCTCCTTCTCTAAAATTTAACTGTGTTTCTTTGATGGATTTCCCTTACTCGATCGGAATCCTGTACTACTAGTGTTTGTGAATCGTAAGTTCAAATTCTAGCTTTACCGATCATTGTATATCTTGATAAAATAGTATGAGGTTCACATCCAAAACCAATTGGCAATGAATGAAGTGACCCAAACCCTTATAAACCTGGATGAAGTGGCCCAAACCCTTATAAACCCACATGCAAGGTTCCTTAGACAACATTTTGGGTGATGTGGAGTGTGTGTGGCCATTGGGCTTCACACGTGGACATGGGTGACCCGCTCTGATACCATGATAAAGTAGTCTAGGGCTCACATCCAAAACCAATTGGTAATTGATGGAGTGGTCTAAACCCTTATAAACCCACAGACAAGGTTCCATACTCCTGATGTGAGATTGATATCTCAACATATCTATTGTGTTCAACAAACTTTAATGTGTAAAAACTATTCATTAGTTTGTGTGGTATTGCAGATATATACAAATACCAACTACCTCCAGGGAAATTAACCAAACCATACTTGTGGAGGAGCAAACAGATGGGCTGATGTTGGTAATACTGTAATAGTAGTGATATATTCTGTTCAGTTGGATCATACTGTCCAACAGCTGTTAAAAAAAATCGTTGCAGTAGACGGTAAGATGTTTAATCAATCCCTACCTTTTTTATCTTGTTTCCTTTTGTATTTCTGATTTGACAGAAAAGTTTGAACTAGGATGTGATTTGTATTTTTTTATTATCAATCTTCTTGTTATGTATTACATTTTTGATGCAATTGCAGACACTGCTGAAAGATGGGTTCTACCTCTGATCGAGAAACGCAAGTCTTATTTTGTTTCATGAATATTGTATGATGTACCCCTCTGTCGTCTTAACCTGAAATTTGGACTTCTGTCTTTCTGTACAACTAGCTGACCTTTGATTAATTTATGCTGCAGTCTGCTTTAAGCTGACTTCATGTAATCAAAGCAATCTAAGTCAAAATAGTTATCCATACAGAATAATGCTTATTGTAAGTTCTCTGCCTTACTTCAGTAACAAAAATTCGATATCAGCAGGCTTCCAGTTGTACAACTGACAATGTCTAGCTCAAACTATCATTGCTGTCCAAATCCTTCTCCGGTGCCTGCTTATTTCAAGTCATCAAACCATTGTAGTGCAAAGGTTGCATCCCAAGCTTCCTCAAAATGGGTCAAGTCCATGGTAGAATTTTCATTACTATAACAATGTTCCATCCCATCATTCGTTATAATATAACTCTCAAGCGTAACAGACTTTAAGTAATGCCGCCAACATTTGTAGTGAGTCTCTTCTTGACAACAATCACAGGGGGACTCTCGTTCTCCATCCATTAACATTTCATGTATGGACTGAAAAATTGCAACAAGAATCAGCATATATAGAAGGCTCATCAGCTAAATTCTGCACTAATATTCAAAGAGCCTCATTGTCTGTCCTAGAAAAAATTAAAAACTGCATATAATAGATCGACGTATAAGAAGAGTTACCTTTACAAAGTTGTTGTCATAGTCATTGTCATGTGACATCTGCACCCGTACTTGCATTGGTTGACAACTCCATAGTAAGCCGTCAATAAGAGCTTCTGCATCATCTGCAGGATCAAGAGGAACCCTTACCAGAGCCAGTTCCCTGACTCTTGGCCGTGGAGGAACTTCTGTCTTTGGCAGCTTGCTTGAAATTTTTTTCTCCTGCAATGAACAGACATAGGGATGAGGTGTTAAGTAAATTAAACACAGTTAATTCTCAAAGCAATTGATTAAAGAGAAAAGCTAGTCTATTGAAAACTTACTACACTTTGAGGAGAAGATATCTTTATCTCCGACAATCCTGCTACATGCGGTGAACATTTGCCAAGATAACTTCGCAAGTGGATAAACCATTCAGTGTCCAAAGTCGGTTCATCCAGACAGAGAATGTGTTTCTCTAGCTTGACAGTTTTGAAGGAAATCGAATGTGAAACTCCGGAACTGTGGCTTTCGTAAGAAACAAGACTTGGAGCATCTATGATGATGTTCATTGCATCAGAAGTTTCTCCAGCTATCTTTAATTTAGTGAGTGAACGACTTGATATATTGAGACAACAAGTTTTGAGCTCATCATCAATATCGTATGCCTAAGCAAAACGGTCAGCATTCAAGACCAAGTCTTCAAGCAAAGGAAACTTGAGAACAACTTCCTCTATGTATTGGTTGGTAATCGTGGTTTGCTGATGATCTATGTCCAACCTCTTCAGATTTCTGCAACATACTTCTTCAAGGTTCAATGGCCTTTCCCTTGAACACTCCTAATAATCAAGAGATTCAAGATTGGGTGCTTGCATCTTGAAGGTGTGAGGTACATCAGCATATTTCTGCATGACTACAACATCCTTGAGATTTGGAACCTCACAAAGTTCAACATGTTGCATGTCTTCACAGTATATCAAATCCAAACTCTCCAGCAAAGGGCATCTAGAAAAGAGCTACCCGACTAGCCCATTCAAATCGACGTACCACAATCCGAGCGATTTCAGGTGACAGAAGATTGTATCCTTTTGGATTATGGCTGGGTCCAAAATACAATTTGTTAAGCTCAGTACAACCAAGGACCCAACATCAAAAGTAGCAGGAAGAAATTTGATATAGCTATGTGTTATATCGAGCTTCAACTCTGTCACGTAATACCGGGTGACCATCTTTATCCAGCGGTCAACATCAAATCTTGTCATCTCCATGACTCCATCTCCGAGTGAGAAGTGAACGATTCTTTTCTGACCTTCATGTTCGAGGAGACTGCTTCTAAACAAATCTTCCATTGAAGGCGAGTCCTCTAAATTAATACGAGTAACTGGTAATGAGTTCCACCCAGTGTTCCATAGGCTCTGCCAGTGCCTGGACGAGAAGCTCATACGGATCGCATCTTTAGTTGGTAAAGCAAAGAGGATTTTCTCCTTGAGCGGCTCTGGCAACTTTGATATTAGATCCATGTGTGTGTGTGTGTACGATCTTGTTGATGAATGAGCTGGGGATCGACTGCCTTCAATTTGAAAGACTTTGATAATCTCTGTTCTCTGGAGCCCTGGCTAAAACCCTAAACCTAGCACTCTATTTATATGGCTCTATTACTTGTTTCTTAAGGAATATTGTAACCATTATTATTAAGGAATAGCATCATAGCGTTTTCGAAGTTGCCTCTTTTTTCCTTTAGATTGGATTTAACCTAATGAAATTTGGCATTGAACTTCTCTCTTCTAACAAAGCGCAAAAGCATCAAATGTGATAAAACCCTACACAAAGGCCTCAATCACTGCTCTCAAGTCTCAAGGCATCCTGCACAGTTTTCTCACTTGCTGGCTATTTTGGCTTTGATCTTGGCACGCTTGCAGACTTGTATGACTTTGACCAAATTGACAGCCCTACTGTTCTTCAACTCATCACACAGATTGTCTATGGCCGGATCTCCAATGCCACAGTAATTCTCAGTCGGGATCTTAGCAACCGTTCCAGCTTCTGTGTAAAAGACCCGTAAGCTTTCATCTAGTCACTTCTCTAATTAACATAAAAGAAAAGAAGAGATTGCTGGATTATATAATTGCCCAATGAGTGTGACAAGTCGGCTCAATTCAATTTATGCTTAAAATTCAAAGTTCACCAGGTCATAGGTTCCATTAGCATGCTTATAACAACACACTTACTAATTGTCCATTCCGTTTCTTTGTTAGAGTTACTCTATTAGACTAGATTTTTTTTTATGGTTTTGTAAATATGTTCCTGATTAAAGTGAAAAGGCAATAGATTTTGATGCCCAGTTTGTTGTTCAAGGGAAGCTGATTGGAATCGGGCATTTAACTTTTCGTCCAATCTGGATTTCTTAATTTCATGCATTCAAAAGACTAAAGGTCAAATAATTTTGATTTAGAAAGGAAGTGGATGTTTGATTTAATTGTTTGGTTAGCCAAAAAAAAGGGATGGAAATTTGTAAGCAAACGGTTTTGTAACTTTTGCAAATTAATCAAAATGAGATAGATATTTCCATGCTTCATAATCAAATACAGATAGATGTTTCCATGCTTCATTTTATGGCTCTTAGACTGCCGAATATATTATCTGTGGTAACAGTCATTCCTCCTGAACTACGTCCTAGCAATCTAGTTTTGAATTTGAGCTTGTTATATATAAGTCATAACATCTCTTAATTTCCTGGTGGTTCTACGGTTCAACAGGAGATATTACACAGCGTTAGTGTACAGCAGCAGAGATGAAATTCTACTTTGAAAGTCTGTTTGAAAAAATCTGAGAGCGAAAATTACTTTTAAGCCTAACAAATTGTAATTTTACCTCATGGATTTCGGGGTGTGAGCCTGGGTGGGATTGTAGCAGCGGCCAGAGCAGGCATTTTGATGACCTTCAGAATTCAGACAGCATTCTTGCAAGAACTCACAACTGCCAGCCTTGCTGACTTGCTGTGATGGATTTTTCTGTCCACACCCTTACTTGCATGATACGTAAGTAGCTGAAGTCCTCAGTGCTTCCTTTTTTTTCTTTCTATTTTTTTTCATTAAGAACTGGAAATAGCTTCTAGGAATGGATATTGTGGTGCTGAACTGTTGATGATTACCATCCCTCCCTTTCTCTAAAATGTACATGTGTTTCATTGACGGATTTCCACATATATACTTTCTCTCAACTGAAAAGTTTTTTAAGCTTGTCCATCGGGTTCTTATTGTCCTCTGGCAACACTGGACAAAATCACTGGTGTTTGTGAACCGTAAGTTCAGATTCTAGCTCTAGTGATCATTGTATATCTATTGTGTTCAACAGACTTTAATGTGTAAAAACTATTCATTAGTTAGTGTGTTATTGCAGATACAAATACCAACTACCTCCAGGGAAATCAAACGATACTTTTGGAGGAGCAAACAGATGGGCTGATGTTGGTACTAGCAGTGATATATTCTGGGGACTGTTCTGTCCAGTTGGATCATACTGTCCAACAACTGTTAAAAAAACTCCTTGCAGTAGAGGGTAAGATGCTTTATCAATCCCTACGTTTTTATCAAACTTGCTTGATGTTTATTTAGTTGTCTCTTTTATAATTCTGATTTGACAGAAAACTTTGAACTAGGATGAGATTTGTGTTTTTTTAGTATCAATCTTCTTATGTATACAATATTTTTTAATGCAATTGCAGACACTACTGCAAGATGGGTTCTACCTCTGAGAAACGTAAGTCTTATTTTGTTTCATGAACCTTGTATCATGCATGTATCCCTCTGTCATCTTAACATGCTATTTGGATTCTGTCTTTCTGTGTAACTAGCTGACCTTTGATAAATTCATGCTGCAGTCTGCTTTAAAGTTTAAACTGACTTCATGTGATCAAAGAAATCCAAGTCAAAAAAGTTATTCATACGGAATAATGCTTATTGTAAGTTCTCTGCCTTACTTCAGAAACAAAAATTTGATATCAGGAAACATATTGTCCTACTCCATGATTAATTCAAGTGAAGCTCACTATGCTCATCCTAACAGAAGTTCCTATACTGTACATATCTGATACTTTCCAGAGAGAAAGTGTTCGGAATTGCTGTTCTATACTTTCTTTTGGGATCCAATCTATGTTATCTTGTAGACAACTTGTTTATGTAGTATACTTGAGGAAGCATACTTATGAGTGCCTGACTGGTGCACAGTTGGCACTATCAAGAACTAGAAAATGTCAAATGAACTATATCCTATTCAATTTCTTATGCAGGCAGCTCTATGTACTCTTCTACTTCTTGTTTACAATTTTTCCTACCAAGTTCTCACCACTAGGAACCAAGCAATGGCCAAATCCCGGGAAGTGGCAGCAAAAATGCAAGATAGCCATGCCACGCCAAAAAAAATCATATTTTGAATTTCTCCCAGTCGAACTAGTTTTACATTTGTCCATGGCCTGAAAAAAAATATGGTTAGTTAGACAATGTGGTTGTAGACTTGTAGTCACAGATTCATTGTTGCTACTTTTTGATGATGGTCTTCTGATTTTTGAAGATTGTCAGCAGACTTATCGAAAGCAGATGAGTTTCTAATGACTGAAAGAGTTACCGCTTAAAATTCTGCTCCAGTTATGCATTATTCAAGATGTTTGATGATCTGGTACTCCTGGCAAAAGGGGGCCTTATTGTGTACCATGGAACAGCAGAGAAAGTTGAAGAATACTTTGCAGGCCTTTGGTGTCAATGTCCCAGACCGGATCAATCCTCTACTTCATTGACAATCTGGAGAGAATAGTAACAACAGAAAGCAGCTCAAGTGTAACTATAAAGAGCTTCCTGTCAGATGGATGCTTCATAATGGGTATTCAGTACCCCCTGATATGTGGCTGAGTACTGTCGGACTTGCATTGTCCTCAACCGGTGGAAATCCAATAGATGAATCAAATATTTCTGCTGCTGAGATGGAGGAACCATCTTTTGCAGAAAGTCTATGGAATTACATACGAACTAATGTGGAATTGCATTGTCATTCAATACGGCTCAATTTCTTGAAATCAAAGGATTTATCAAACAGGAAAACTCCAGGAATACTTGAGCAATACAATTACTTCCTCTGCAGGTACATTATAAATGTTTTCAGGTGCTTTTGTATATCACATTCTGATAATTCCATTACTTAAATACAGAAGTAACGTAAGTAGTTGATTATTTCAAGTGCAATGTATTTCAAGTGTTTTCAGCAGTATCTGTAAGTAGTTGATTATGATATGAAAAGTTTGTTTTTGCTTCCCCTTGTTTTTTTGTGTTAGTCATAACTCTGAGAACCAAATGAAAGGTGAGGTGCACTCATGTCGCTTTGGTAGTTTCATCATCTATGTGATATATGATATATGATATATTTTCTGAGACCATTTGAAAACTTGTCATATCTTGTGTGCTTTATATCTATGGAGTTCTGCCGTGGGGAAGGACATATAAAAGAACAGAAGTAGACAGAGTTAGTAATTTAGTCCGTGCTTTATATCTTGTATGTACTTCCCTAGCTATTTCCTAATTTAGTTTGCAACTTTTGAACAATTCATCTCATGTCAGAGTTAGTAGGCAGAGACTTCGAGAAGCTCGGACACGAGCAGTCGATCATTTGATTTTATTACTTACTGGAGCCTGTTTAGGATCACTTGCTAAAAGTGAGCGACCATAATTTTGGAGCACCTGGTTACACATATACCATCATTGCAAATTGTAAGTACAATTAGTTACAAGTCATTTTCTTCACCTCTAGACTCAAATGATTTGATACTATTTCTCTCCCTGGTGTTATTTTTCCACATTAACAAAGGAAGTATACCAAGGCTTTAAAGATGCACACCTTCTATACTAAAGTCAATATGATAGCCGATGCATATTTTATTTCCATCATGCATATGCGTAATGTCTGCATATCCTTACCATTAATCTTGTTCCTGATTTGCAGCTCTACTGTGCAAAATTGCGGCTTTGAGATTGTTTTCTCTTGATAGTTACACTATTGGAGAGAAGCAGCATCTGGAATGAGCAGCTTGGCTTATTTTCTCGCTAAGGATACAGCCGATCATTTTAATACAGTGATCAAACCTTTGGTGTATCTGTCCATGTTCTACTTCTTCATCAACGCAAGATCTAGCTTAGCAGATAATTATATTGCTCTACTCTTTCTTCTGTACTGTGTAACTGGGATAGCTTATGCAACTGCAATCTTCTTTGACCAAGGTGCAGCCCAACTGGTCAGTAATATAGAAATGCAGCACTTAAGAATGTCGTTCATTTTTGAGATATTTTTTCGGATTTTTTTTGTTATTCTTGCAGTTATCAGTCCTTCCTGTTGTTTTGACTCTTACAGCCATCCAGCCTCAGATTGTGAAAGTGGCCATTTTATGCAACCCTGAGTGGGCTTTGGTGGCATTTGTGATTGCAAATGCTGAAAGGTAGTTCATAATTTCTCTGAACAAGTGGTTGCAAGTTGAAGTATTATTGGTGAGTTTCTCTGATCTCAATCACTGAACTATTTCCTATCTGTTACAGGTACTCTGGAGTATGGCTAATAACTCGTTGTGGGAGGCTTTTAAAAAATGGCTATGATCTCCATGATTGGAAATTTTGTGTAACTGTTTTGATCATCACTGGTTTAGTTAATCGTGTGATTGCATTCTTTTCTATGCTGATCTTTCAGAAGAGGTGAGATTTCAGTAAACAGCAATCAGCAGAAGACCAAGTTTTGTACAAACTTGTGAAGAAGTTCCTGAAGGGTTCATATTGCCTTCAAGTTCCCAAAGAAACAACATAAGTAGTAAAATGGTTGCATTTTGAAAAGAACATTACATATGATATCCCAAAGTTTTAAGAAGAGAAAATAGAATGTGACAGTATTGTCTCTTAGTTTGGATCTTATCATCGACGAAACTCGTTAAGATGTTGAAAGCTTGAAAATTGAGAAATGGGATCTTTGCAAGCATATATGAAAAGTTAGAGATAACAAAAGGAAATGGAGACTGGACAAATACATTTGGAAAGAAAGAGCATATAGTTCATTTCAGACATGCATGAACTTAAACCAACAAAGTTTAGATTTGTGTAATGCAACATTGGTCCAGAAAATGACTGGTGTAATGTAACCTGAAAGAACATTATCCTCACCACAAAACTCAAAACAAAGACCACGAAACTCAATTCCATTGGAATAAAGACCAGTCTTGTTTTTCGTCCCAAAGTTAGGCAGCCTTCAATCATAGACAAAGACCCTTCAAATTTTCCCCAAGCCTCCTGTGATATTCCCCTTTCCTTTCTCTCCGGCCACAGTTTTTCAATTCCACCAAGTTGATTACGATAGTCACTTTCTTGCTCAACAAGTGTAACAAATCTGGTGGTTTCATTTCTCCGTATATGAGAATAATGAGTGAAAGTAGAAGAGTGCTGCATTACGGGACCCAAAGAATAGTTCTAGGGGACTGTCCCTTGGTTTGGGTCTATCCTATTGAAACCAAGATGGTCTATTTCTACTTTCTGCCTAACCAAGGTCCCAAGCCAAAAGGAACACAATGAAGCATTACTCGTTCAGAAGCTTTTACAACCCATCATTATTTCGATGTAGGAGCTTTACTTGGTAGTTATCAACTTATCATATCAAATGCACTAAAATTCTGTGGGGGGTGGAGGGGCTCAATCCGCTCAACGCATACCCCAACCTATATATGGCCATTTCAAGTATCTGCTTTACATAAGCTACATGGTCAATTTGTGCGGAAAGGCTGTAGATCTGTTTGCCTAGTGCACCTTTCATGGGTCAGCACACATATCTCACACATCGATCTATTCTCTAGTGTAGCCAACTAGCCATCCACCCAAAATGACCGAGTAACACCCATTGCTACCTAAAGACACCACTGATATGTTGTGATTCCCATTCTTACATCCAAAATGGGTCATTACGAAACCAACATAGCCTAGAAGAGAATGGTGGGTTTGTAATGTCACAACCAGTCGGGAGACGAACGACATCAAAATGTTGCCTACATTCTTGGTGTAGGGAATATTTGTGTATCATCTTCTTAGATATCTGGTTAGATATCTGGTGTTATGTTTTTCTTCTGCAGCAAAGTTGACTAGTATTAGGTGCACTTATGATATCCCTAACAATTACAATTATTGGCTCTATTTGAAACAATAGCTTAGTCTTCATGCTGTTACTAAACTCTGTTTGCAGTCAAACATAATCACTTCTTGTCTCCTAGCCAGAGAAGGACATTTTTGTTTGCAGATAATTAAGAATCAGGTAGAGATGGTTACCATAGTCAATTGTTTGTTCCCCCAACAAAAAGTCAGAAAATTAGTCCCTCTCAAAAATGGGAAGGTGGATTTCATTTCCTTTATGTCATTAATTGTTGTGTAAAAATGCAAATGGTCTCCATCACAACTCGCAAATGGCCAAATCAAATCAAATCAAATCAAACAGGTTTTCATCATGTGTATCTTCTGCAAACAGGCAACCATCCAGTGGTCTCAATCAAAATGATGGAGAGCTCACAGGTGTGCCCAATTGCAAATCAATCAAAACACAGTTTTCTTTTGTAGGGGGCCAAATCAAACTGATATACAGATAGATCGTCCGGTCAAGCACTCGACAGTTGACACCTTATAAACCCAAACCAATGGGGCTAAAGTGGGTTTCTTACACAAAACTAGAAGTTAGAATAATGTACCATCACAACAAATTGTCTTTTTTTTTTTTAACTCTTTTCCTACAAGAGCCATGAGGAATCAGTACAATTTTTCAGCAAAAGCAAACCACTCATACGCATTAGTTGGTTGCAGCCAGTATTTCGTCTTTCTCTTTCCCTTTTTCACTGAGAAATTATAATACCAAAACTTTAGGTGGGAACACAAAATCAGGTCTACTAAAATTAAGTACAGACTTCAGTTCTCCAGAGCAGGAGCTTCTCAGTTCTTCAGTTCTTTACCGGTGCGAACTACATAAAGTACCATTAAACTACTGTTAATACATAAACAAATTATTTAAGACCGATGAGTAGATAAAAGAAAAGTAATAGAATATCAAACTCACTACGAAGTGCAGAAAGTTCAGTGCTCTTGAGCACACGCAACCTCTTCACAGTAGACACAAACATGCTGCAGATCAAACATTGAGGTATTATCAATACTGATTGTTTATGCAAAAAACCAAATGCAAAACTGCAAGACACATTGACAAAGGGACAATCATACAAATTTTTCAGGAGCAAAAAGACATGCTATGATGCCATTTCATCTAGTTGTGGGGAATCACTCGTTACATATATAACTAAACAACAAACAAAAATAGTACCATGATATTCATGAATAAAAAAAGTACAACAGCATATTGATTGTAAAGAGATTAGGAATCTAATGCTGCACGGTTTTATAAATGTCGATTTGCTATTATAGGCTCACCCTCAAATCATATCACAACAAGTGTTAAAAGGAATAAAATATGAGGAAGAACATTAATCTAATTTCTTTTTGCATCAGATCCAGAGTGATAAGATAGATGCTTACTGCCATGGGACATCTCCAACAAGCATCCTGTCACCTTCATTATCTTCATATACCAGAGTATATTCTCCACTTCCATCCAATAAACCTGTAATTTCTTTCTCTTCATCTATGTTCTTGATTCCACCAGCACAAGAATCTCTTTGAGCTATCCACAAGAGCAAAAGACAACAAGATTAAATAATTACATCTTTGAATTACAAAAGAGTTCATGTTCATGCTATATTAATAGGCCAAAAAATCTAAGGAACCCATCTAAAAATTTTGGAGGGTAGTTACCGTTAAAGAAATAATTTATGCATAAATATAGTTTTAGTAAAAACAAAACAAGATTAAATAATTACATCTTCCAAGTACAAAGAGTTCATCTTTTAGGCCAAAAATCTACGGGAACCAACTGACCAAACTGGAGGGTAGCTTCAATTAAAAGTAACTTTATGCATACAAAGTAGGTTTGGTAAAAACTGAGAGGACAATATGGAATAGCTGTTGATCCATTAGATAGACAATACATAAGAGCAAAGACAAAAAAAATCAACTACCTCTAAAAATAGGGAAAAAAGAACAAAACAAAACAAAAAACCTATGTTTAGTAAAAAGGCAAATAAACTTCTTTGATGTGGTTAAACTTCACAAGTACTTTATGCATCATAAAATTTGTTTGGTAAAAAATGGATGGACTGAGATCATCTATATATGCTTTGAAAACCAGGTATGGTATGTCAAACTAGATTTGAAATATAGCAAGTATGACTTACATGCACACATTAATTCCTTCCAACAACCAAAGAGAACTGGATCGTTTTTATAGGTAAATTTACTAATTACTACGTGGGTAAAAAAGATTTGACCCTATGTTACAAGCATTGATAAAATTAATAGTTGAAACATGAACTGTTGAATATAACAAACATAACCTATGAACAGGAGACAATTACAATAGGTAAAGTCACTACAGTGACTTAGAACTACGATCATTACCTACAAGGAGCCCACGGAAGAGTTCATCAACAGCAGAGGAGAGCTTCTCATAGCTGGCATAAGCACTGAGGTCTACTTTTCGTCCAATGGGGACACCATCCATATTGATTTTCACAAACATGCCTTTTCTGCTGGTTTCGACTGGTTTAACATTAGGAACCTTGCTGGGGTTTACATTTTGTGACTCAGGTGCCAGTTTTGAAGTGCTGGTGCTCGCAAGATTCTTCCGAAATGATCTAATTGGAGGCCATCCCACAACTGGAGCCGGAGCATTTCTGTTTAGTTTGTAGAAGAACACACACACACAAAAAAAATTAGTTCAATCACAATGTAAGATATACCAATATAGTAGTGTTAAGAGTCCTGGGGTTAAAATAAAATAAGAATAATTTCCATATTTACACTAAAGGACTCAATAGAATAAAAGAAACTGTTTTGTTGCAAGTAAATCTGTAAAGAACAGTAACAGAAAAGCCAAGTTATTGCATGAAATTGGATAGGAGGATAACCAAAGTGAATAATATCAGAAGAATTATGATATGCTCATGGAATAGGAGAGAGCCAGGAAAAAAAAATAGTGAAAAAAAAAACCTTTGTAAATGTAATTGGAAATCATTTGACACTAAGAACTTCAAAGTAAGATATATTTATTACAAGTAGATTTGGTAAGATTACATAACTTTAACGAAAGAGTTGCACGAAAATGCAAGAACACGTAGTATGCTTGGTAAGACCTACAAAAAGCTATACATCCGAATGACTAAGCAACGAAAATGTAGCAAAATCTATGCAGCATGACAGTAGAAATTCAAGAATAAGGAAAATTAATTTGACTCTAGTGAAAAAAATTGTCAATATTTACCAGAGCCACCAGATTTTTATATAGAAACATAAAGACGTGCAGCAATTATGCATGGACCACACTTTGTCTATAGCTCTAACAATGTGAACCTTGTGAGTGAATATCCTGTTTCTGAAAAGCTAAAAGATACACACAAGAAAGATGAAAAGAAAAGCTGAGACTACCTTTTCTGAGAAGTGTTGTTGGTCACAGCTGGATTTGCAGAAGCTTTCTTCTTCTCTGCGTTCTGCAAGTCTACCGCTTTAGTGCAACAGGGCTGTGAGGTCATCTGGGTGACAGGCAGGCTTTGAGAGCTTGGTGAGAACTGTAGAAAGGAAGGACCTTTTGTCTGGTTGTTGGGGTACCCTGAGGGAGATGAAGACCATGGAGAGGGTAGAACAGTCTTTCTCTCTGAGGAAGCAAAATGGTGGGTTTGGTTTCCATTGCTGCTGCTTTTGTAGAAGTACCCAAGAGAAAGAAGAGACTCATCTCTTTCTTTCTGGCCTCTGGAGGTGTTGTCTCTCAGATTTGACCAGTCTTGACCTGGAGGGCCAAGCCTTAGCTCCAATTTCTTCTCTTCTGGATAGCCATGGCTCTCATCTTTGCTCACAAGCCACTCCCTTTCTTTCGGAATCAAATCCAGAAGTTGAGGACATGCCTCCTCCATCTTTTGCATATGATCCAGATAGTAAATATTCAAAATCTTCTTTACTCCTCCACTTTTCACACAAGAAAATAGATATGGAGGAACTCACTGTGAAATGAAGGAAATATAAAAGCTATTAGAGTTTGAGACACAAAGAACAAAACACAAAATCAACAAACTTGTGCAGTACTAAAGAACATGACCAAGGAAGAACAGAGGGGTCAAATCATATACCTTGTGTAAGTCTTTCAAGTACCAAAGTTCAGACCTTTGAAGCCAAACTTAGAAGACAAAACCTCAAAGACCTTGATATTATGAGAAAGAGATGAAAATTCAGCCAGAAAGGTAGTTTGAAGAGGAACCTCAAAGACTGAAACCCATATAACAATAAGAGAACCCAATGTAAAACCCCACAAAGATGATGAAGGAAGAAAAAACAAATACAACACCAACCCAAAAGCAAAAGGGATGTGTGAAGCTATGATAGGTGTGGGATTGATATCTCTAGGCCAGAGCTTTTTTCTTTCTGAGTGGGTTCTCTCTTTTGAGACTTGGTTGTGGAAACAGGTTTTGAGACGTGAGGCCTTGAGGGTGATTTGTGGCACAAGAGAGATTAAAAGAGAGGAGAAGAAATAACCAGAGAGAGAAAAGAGAGATAGAAAAGAGAGAGATTCCGACACCAAAACAGGAAACAGAAATGGACGAGTACACACGCAACCAGAGTCCTCTTATTACAAAGGAAAGGGTGGAGGTAGCTAAGCTAAGCATAGCCAGGCTAGGACTCTGAGGTTGTTCAACTCAGGAAGCAAAGCGTGCAGTTGCTGACCTCTCTCTTCCCCTAAAGATACTCCCTCACACTTGATATGTCTACCACGCACACAACCCCAAACATCCTTCTTTATTTTTGGTCGTGTCCTTAAGAAAGTAGAAGAGGGAGAGAGAGGAGACATTGTACAATGTGACATTCTTGCTCCCAAAGTCACTGACCCCTCTATAGCTAAGCTAAAGCTATGTGCTTTAAGGTTAATAAAATGCTTGATTATTTAGCACATAAAACAATGTATTCTACTATTGATTAGTGTCAAAGTCACTCATTAATTAAGGTGGGTTAGTTAGGATAAGCAAAGGCAGATTGTTAATTAATCCTTGGTTGCTTTTTAGCAGGCCAAGAAATTGATGGATGGGATGTTTTTGGGTGTGTTTGGTTTTTTCTTTTTTAAATTTATTTCTATGAAATTGTTATGCTCCCAAGAAAAGAGAGAAAAAGTTGAGAAAGGATTTGCATGATCCATATTTGCAGGGCTTGTGCAATAAAAACATGCAGATCCCATGATCTTGTCTCTGCTCTATATCTCTCTATTGTTACCATCCACACTTCCCAAAATAGGTGATAGGTATGATCGTCTGCGGACAAGAACACCACAACAACCGTGTGAACCCTTAATCACCGCCGTCGTGTATGTGACTGTTGCTTTGATATTTGAACTAGTAAACACCGTTGCAAAGGTTCAGAGCTGAAAAGAGAGTATAGGACCGACTCCTGAAGTATAAAGAAGAGGTGCTTTATATGCAATGTGATTATTATACTCTGGCCCGTACGTGGGAGAAAGGGTCTGCAAAACTCGGCAAATAATCATGTGAATCGTTCTAAGTCGGTTGTTTTGTCCCATAATTGGTGGTTCACCAACTAAACGAAATCCTCTGCGTTTCATGATCATGTCCCATGATTTTCACTCATGTAAGTGGAATTGAATGCAATGTTCATGGTATTGCGTAGAGTAACTTTTGGTGCAAAAATGTTGTTGAGAAAAAGAGTTTTGATCTATATAACTAATTAAGATAGAAATTGTTCACGATATCTCAACGTAAGTGATATGGCGTTAAGCTATTATTTGATTTGTAATATTTTTTTTTTATTAATGACAAAAGGCTATATTGATAATAATTGAAGAGCATATAAAGTGATGAAAAAAACATCGAAAAAAAGTAAGAAAACATAACAAGATACACATATGCATCTATAATGAAAAAACAATAAGAGATCATCAAAGCCACTAATGCGTCTACATTTAGTGCGTCTACATTGAGACGTAACAAAGATGTGACTTGATGCCTAACATATATCAGGAAGGCAGTATAAAGGTGATAGTAACCGTAACCATAATTATAACTGATGATATGATTACTTATAAGAGGTGATTCACACGTCAGAAGTTCGAAAGTAACTAAGGGTGTATAAAACTTAAAGATTAGCAAACGAACTCTTACGAACCAGAACCAATACTTGATCGAAATGAGCAGCTGTCTCGGATTTAAGATCCGGATGTGGTTGTTTCTTGGGTCCCAAATTTAAATCCAAATCCAATCGGAAACAAACAAAAAAAAACAAGCCCAACTAGAATTGATTAGGGCACCCAGACAACAGCAAGTAAAATCCACCTAGACCCAAGTCTAAGCCCACTTGGATCCTGCTGTTATCCAATCAGTTATACCACCAGAGCCAACTCGCCGCCACGCCTCCATTTCTGTGAGACGCCCCACCATGGCGCTGTGATAACCTGCCAAATACCAGACTCAGGATTCTGCAAAGGGCTTGAACGTCGTGAACTCGCTCAAAACAATGAAGATCTAAGTTGCCGACCTCGAAAAGAAGACAACTCAGCAACCCCAACCATCGGTGTTGTATTTTTACCATGTTACCCAAAATCTTTTTTTATTTGAATAAAAAAAAATATTAAATTCAGTTTACCCCTGAGGTTTGGGAGTGACCTCAATTATGTTCATGTTCTCTCAAATTTAAAATTTTACTCTCTGAATTTTTCAATTTTCATCAGTCTTGCCTATTTGCTAAGATTTTGTCATATTTAAAAGTTAAATAGTAACTTGGAATAGCAAATGGACCAAAAATGAGTTTTTTGGTTGTGAAAAGACTAATTTAGCCCTTAAAAACAGTAATTAACGTTCAACTTTGACAAATTCTTAGCTAATGGGCACGGGTGATGAGAATTAGAAAATTCATGTCGTAAATTTTTAAATTGAGAGAATAAAACAAAAATGAAAGTAACCCGAAACCTCAGAAGGTAAAATAAACTTAATCCAAAGAAAATCTTAACTTTTTTCACTAAAATCAAAAAGCTAAAAACACTTTCTTTAGTTTTGATATGACATGTGAGAAAATTATTGTTCACGTTACAAAGAGTAGCTCATGTTTTCACTCTAAAGTTCCAAACTCTCTCATCCTCCAGCCATCCTTCTTCTCAGATCTCCCTCACTCATGTGGTGATCCCTCATCCTTGTGGTGATTCATCATCCATATTGGTGATTCCTCACTTAAGAGGTGATTTTCTCTTCGTTTTAGTCATTGTGGATCAAATTTGTTTTCATCTCTTAGATCTAAAACTCTAAGATATACTCACATATTTGTTCTTAAGATTATTTGCAAGCTTTTGTCTTCCCTTGTTCCCCAAGATCTTCAAACCACGAATGAAGCTCCTTCTTCTATTCTGCCTTGCCATGTCATGGAGGATTTCGTTTTCTTCTGCAACCACCTCTACAGATTTGAGTTCTTTTGGCTTATACTTTTTTGGTTTGGTTGTGGGTGTTCCTCTATACGAGATATTCTCGTAATCGGTCAACTGGAGAATGTATGACTGCTTCGACCATATCCTTACCTCTGCACCACCTTAGTTCTATATCCATGCTCTCTGTTGTGGGATACTATGCCAAGCGCTTTACTTGAGTCTTACGCATGCATTCTCAAACAAACGACTCACAAATTAAGCGCCTCTCAGCCGAACATGTGGAAGCACGTGTGCGGTTTGATCTGGGTGCGCAACTAGAAGCTTCCTTCCATGTCAGGCTGTCGCTAACTACAAACACAATCGTCTCACTCTGCCTCTCTAAATAAGCACATAGCCTCACTCTCAAGGTAACTTAACTCATTCCATACTCCTTATTTCCAAATTATCCGCAAAATGACTAACGTGAGCGTCGAAGGGTGATTGTCCGGATATTAACTTCACCTCTTGTTCATTTTACAGGTGAAACTCGAATAATCGCTTTCCCGGATACTTTCGTCTCGCACGGACCTCTCTGTACGATTTTACCATTTCCTCATATAATTCCTCATCCCATTTTTCTATCCTTAACAGTTGACGCCCGTCCCCGGGTCTTGAACTTAAGACCACGTTTGATCATATCAATCACACACACAAAAGCCACATTTTTCTCAGCCTTTTCTCCCAAATTCTACATCCACACAAAGCCAAACAACATTCCTCAATGACAAACGCAGCAAGCTCTAGAGCACCCAATACCTCCCTGCACGCCACAGCCCCATTGAAGTTTCCTCCTGTTCGCACAATTGTTAAGCAGAATGTCGCACAGATGACCATGGACGTCCTCGGAAAACCAAGTTCACAACAAACCCGATCAGGACCAGAGCAGCGGGAAGGATCAGTACACACAAATACTGACTCACCAGTAGTGAATTTGAGCGTAAAAAGACACTTTGCCCCAATTTCTCAATTGAATAAGGCGTTAATGGCCAAATAACGCAAAGAAGAACGTTACAATAACTTCAAAATTGCTTATGAGAAAGCACTGGCCACAATCAAGCAGAAGGAGACGAGAAGAGCATCTTCAGAACCTACAAATAGCGCTCAGTCATACACCCCATCTCCTTCCATGCGACGCCCAAACCCTAACAAACATAGCAAGAAAGCACCAGAACAATCATTCCAGCACGAAGAGACGGAGGAAACAAACAACGACGACTCTCCCACGCCAAGATTTCTCAAAGTACGCACAATGACCAACGATCCAATAACTCTACTTCTCCACAATTTTCGAAGAATTAGACCAGCAAGAGCCAAGAGGCATCACCAAGAGGACCACACGCTCCCTTGCATTTCGTAACTCGCTCAGGCCCATTCACTACGTGAATCCAGCGTTTGATCGGCAATCCACCCCCAAAGCCTTTGAAAATCCATGGATATGGCGGCCACACAGACCCTTACACACACTTGGAATACTTTGAGTCGGTTGTGCGAGGAAAATATCATGACAATACCATTTTATGTCACCTATTCGGCTATTCCAGGAAACTTTGTCAGGCGATGCTATGTCCTGGTTCTATGAATTGCCACCCAATTCAGTCAGTTTTTTTTCCAAGAATTGCAAGATGCTTTCCTCAAAGACTTCCAACTGGTGGCCGACTCATTCGAAGGATCGGCGATCTGTCAAGCATAACTCAAAGCCCAGATGAGAGCTTGCGCAAATTCATCTATCGATGGCGATTGGCCATGTCTAGAGGTAGCAAACGGGACTGCCCAACCCAGGTTGGCCCGCTTAATCGGGTTTTAGACCGTGCTTGGGTCGGCCCACGACGACACACTTCTTAATGGGCTCGGGCTCGGGCTTAGGCCGACCCATTTAGTCAAATGTAAGGCCCGACCCAGCCCGACCCATGGTCCAAGCCCATAACGTGGCGGGCTGTGCTCGGACCGGGCCCATGAACAGGTCATGCCGGACCCGTTTCGTGCTGAAAATTGAAAATAGTCGAGGTTAATGTCTTATACCACCGCTTCTACTCTCATAATCTTAACTTTTAATTATACACGATACAATTACAAAACAAAAATAATTTACACAATCTATCGATCATTTTTTTCTTTGTCAACAAATTAAAGAAATAACTGATAAATGTTCATTGTTCATAATTAATAAATTTTTAGGAAAAACTTCTTGTGGGTCTAGAAGAATCCAAATTCATACTCAAATAAATAGTTATTAGTATATAAGTTTATTGTTCACACTCAAAACTAAATTTATTATTTATAAATATGTTATCTTCATATTATAAATTGAAAAAAAATTCTATTTCAGAGCAAGCTGGGCCCATGGGCTCATTTTTCTAGGCCTAGCCCGGCTCGTTAGAATAACGTGCTTTTGTAGAGCGAGCCGTGCTGGACCGCTTTTAAACATGACGGGCTCATGCCGTGCTCGTGCTTAGCGGCCAGTTTGCCACCTCTAGGTGGAATAGAATCTAGAGCATTTGGTAGGCAGCCTTTCAGCTTTCCCTCCCAGATCAGTTGTTCGCATGCGTTCTGGTGGGATAATGTCCTTGTGTCGCTCCAAGATGTTTCTATACGTTGTGTTGATTACGGAAAAGACTTCAAAGCGCGGGATTGTGTTCTTTGCCTCAACTCGATTGTTCTGGTCATCTCGGTTGGAGCGATAGTGATTGTTGCGATCATACCCTTTGTTGCGTTTGTTGTTTTGGCAGTGTGGAGGGCGATGGGGTGATCTCAAGCGAGATTTGGGGTGGTCGTGTTTCCTTATCGCAAAACTTTCTTTAGAGTGATGGAAGGGGTTTCGACACGTGGGGGAGTATTATTACCATATGTCTTGAACTCTGTCTTAGCATGAATGATGGCAAGATCCATCACCTCGTCATAGTCTGGTGAAGGAATGAGAGTGTTAACATAATATTTGAAATCACCCGAGCACAGAGCCAACTGAAAGGCGTGGTTAGCCATTCTTTTTTCCAGTACGCGACACTTTGATGTGGCTAGAGGTGGCAAACGGGCCGCTAAGCACGAGCACGACACGAGCTCGACACGTTTAAAACCGGTCTGGCATGGCCCAAGCCCGTTAACGGCCCGGCTCGGCCTAAACACGTTATTGTAATAGGCCGGGACCGGGCTAGGCCTAGAAAAATGAGCCAATGGGCCCGGCCCGAGCACGATAATTTGAGACCCATGGGCCCGGCTCGCTCACAATAAACTTATATACTAATAATTATTTATATAAGAAGTTTTTCCTAAAAATTTATTAATTATGAACAATGAGCATTTATCACTTATTTCTTTAATTTGTTGACAAAGAAAAAAATGATCGATAGATTGTGTGAATTAGTTTTGGTTTGTAATTGTATCATGTATAATTAAAAGTTGAGATTATGAGAGTAGAAACGGTGATATAAGACATTTACCTCGACTATTTTCAATATTCGGCAAGAAACGGGCCCGGCACGACCCGTTCACAGGCCCGGCCTGAGCACGGCCCACCATGGGTCAGGTCGGGCTTTACATTTGACTAATAGGCCGACCCAAGCCCGAGCTCGTTAAGAAGTGGGCCGTCGTGAGCCTGCCCAAAACCCAATTAAGTTGGCCGGCCCGTTTGCTACCTCTAGGGGGACATAAACAATAAATAATAAAATGACAGGATGTGTTGAGCTTGTCAAATTTGATGATAGAATGAGACAAGAATAGTCATCTACGGTAGATTTGAAAGATAGATTGGAGATGAATTATTTTGTCTTTTATAGTTGTTGGAACCCCACGGTGGATTTGGACACCGCACGTAAACAACAATAGATTATATAGTTGAAGTCAAAAGTTCGATGTATGTATAGACAAAAATGAGAGTTACAAATTTCCTAATCTGAATTTCTTGTTCTTGTTGTTTTACCAAATTCGCTACAATAGTTGAAAATTTTGGCGGATCATTTGAAATGGGTGGGTGAATATGCATGCATTTCAAAATTGACTATTTTGAGAAACATTCCCCATAATTAATAATGGACATTTTGAAATGGTTCAAAACAAAAATGAGCAAATCGTCATTATTCACCTGAGGAGACATAATGGATGCTTTATACGTTTTCATGTGCATGTATTGTTCATTCATCTATCATGGTTGCTTACATATTATCGTTTAAGTTGATTTTGTAACTCAATTATTGGCTTGATGTTTCAACAAGTAAAACATAACAAAAATAAATATGGGCTTGATGGTTGTCAACCAGACATGGTTGATGGTGAGCATGGACGATTAAGGTAAGAGGATGATTCTAGAGTCGTTGGGTCTGTGGGAGGCAACGACCATGAATCTGGTTTCCAAGAAGACTATGATGACCTGACTAGGCAAGCAAGCTAGTAGGTGCATCTGTCCCACATCGCCAGGAAGAGACAAGTTATTATGCTTATATGTACAGAGCTAGCACCTTACAATGAGACGCGTTTTGGGGTTAAACCTCGAAAGCAAAACCGTGAGGGTCGTTGGGCCCAAAGCGGACAATATCTCAATGGACACCTTACATTGAGACGCGTTTTGGGGTGAAACCTCGAAAGCAAAACCGTGAGGGTCGTTGGGCCCAAAGCGGACAATATCTCAATGGACTGAGCCGGATTGTTACATTTGGTATCAGAGCTACTGCGCCACTCATGAGACGCGTTTTGGGATGAAACCTCAAGAGCAAAACCGTGAGGGTCGTTGGGCCCAAAGCGGACAATATCTCAATGGATTGGGCCGATCAGTTACATTTGGTATCAGAGCCTGTCCCCGGCCGGAAGTGTGCCGACGCGGGCGTCGGGCCCTAAGGAGGGTGGATTGTGATGACCTGACTAGGCAAGCAAGCTAGTAGGTGCATCCGTCCCACATCGCCCGGAAGAGACAAGTTGCTATGCTTATATGTGCAGAGCTAGCACCTTATATCGAGACGCGTTTTGGGGTGAAACCTCAAAAGCAAAAACGTGAGGGTCGTTGGGCCCAAAGCGGACAATATCTCAATGGACTGGGCCGGACTGTTACATTTGGTATCACAGCTGATGCGCCACTCTTGAGACGCGTTTTGGGGTGAAACCTCAAGAGCAAAACCGTGAGGGTCGTTGGGCCCAAAGCGGACAATATCTCAATGGACTGGGCCGGGCTGTTACAAAGACGGCTGATTTGGTTTGGCCGGTAACAAGGAAAGAGAGAAGATGCTGCGACACAGATCTGGTAGGCTTTGGGAATGGGCTCGGGCTCTTGGGCCTGGGTCTAGAACCAAGCTAAAAACAAATGTCAAATTTGGGATTGAGCTGTTAGGCCTGATTTGAAACTGTCTATGGCTTAAGTCATGGTGTTTTTAGCCTACACACAAATAAGATCTTGGATAAAATGAGATGGTTGATATGTGCTTGATGCACCGCAATTGAGCGCTCAGGCGATAGCGTGTATTAGCTCTGGTATCTGCATTAGTTCTAGGTTCTATTCTTTGATTGACTCACATTTAATAAGTGAGTGGAAATTTACAATATAATGGTATTTTTTTGTCATTCTAGCGTGCGTTATTAATATAATGATGTTTTATTTCGAAAATAAATAAATTGACAAAAAAAGGAAAAAAAACTTAGCCTCGAAAAGGCCTAATTTGTTTTTTCAAAGAAAATTGTATCAATGATTCATCAATCATCAATGGTTCAAGCATCTAAGTTTGCATGACAAAAAACTTATCTTCATCAATTTGTCACAATATATGTCAAGACCCATCCCAAATTTCACCATGAAATCTGAAGTAAATCATGCGGGGACCACCTCCAAGGAAAATTTACCGAAAATTCGACATAACCTCCTTTGAAAATAGACAATCATTCCTAAAATACCTACATACACTTCAAAAGAATCCATCTATAACCCTCTACTCCTGAAGCCTTCGTGCTCCCCAAATCACAACATCTCCCAATTTATTTATTAACTTTAATAAGAAAAACTCACAACCAACAATCACAAGTTCAGAGCAACTCTATTAGAGGAGAAAAGAACTAGAAATATATATATGAGCGGCAGCTATACTATTGACCATGCCTCGTCTCCATGTACGCCCGACCTCAACTATGCAATCCTGCAAACTGGGCATTTTTAAAATGAAGGGCTCAGGGAAAAACATTCGAAAACGTTAGAGTGAGTGGACAAAAGTAAATTTAAAAGAAACGAGCATTAAATATCTTTATGTTTTCCCAAATTAAATTTTCAAAGAAAAGCGAATGCATGCCTCAAGCAATAAAACTTTCAACTCATAAAATATTGAGTCTCTCAAGCTCTAAAATATATGTATGTATTTACACACGTCCATACTCCCTATATAAATTTTATGGATTTAAAATAATTTATATAGGGCTACTACGCTCGCGTCTAACGCTTACGTCACGCCATAATGCGGTGATACACTACGCCATTAAGGTGGACAAACGAGTGTATAAATATGTGCCCATACCCCCTATATGAATTAAACAGTCATATAGAGCTACTACGCTCGCGTC
Source organism: Fragaria iinumae (assembly GCA_009720345.1). Taxonomy (NCBI): domain Eukaryota; kingdom Viridiplantae; phylum Streptophyta; class Magnoliopsida; order Rosales; family Rosaceae; genus Fragaria; species Fragaria iinumae. Next base: position 29,405,433 of record CM019122.1, on the reverse strand, counting down.
TAACGCTCACGCCACACCATAATACGGTTATATACTACGTCATTAAGGTGGACAAACACATATGGCTAGCTAACATTTATATACATACTCTCCTCATAAATATATATTTATATTCATCGAAAAATCCCATTTTCGGTAACTCTCCAAAAGAAATATAATCGTCAAATTAAAATGACGTCAAATGCTCTAACAAAAGAAATTGTTCAACAATAAACCATTGCATGCATATTATTTAAAACAAAAATCCACTCAAAACTTTAGGCATAAGCCCGACGAAATACAAATCGCCACTCAAGTGAGGTCTCCTCGAATCCTGGCACAATAACCATGCTTAGGACCAAACTTTAATTCCAGAAAAAAAAAAAAAACTTAAATATATAACCCAAAACTCTTCCGCCTAACCCGTTACCCTTTCTAGGGTTAAGCTTATCGGATTCATGTCAAATTCCACTTGCAGTCTCATTTCATTTATTTCAACATTCTAAAACAATAATAAGGGAAATCCAGCGGTCGGATTCTACCCACTTAACTGTCAAATTCACCAATCTTTGAAAAATACCAAACTCCTCAAAAAATTCCAAACTTTACATCAATAGACTCCTCTTAATACAACAATTTAAAAACCCTGAAAACCACTTCACAGCGGCGACAGCGGCCGGTGGCCGACTTCGGCGACCTCCAATGCATACCAAAATTTAACACCATCTTCCTCTTAACCCGCTCTACAACTTTCCTAACTAGCACAAAGTCCAATTTCAAGCTCAACTAGGTCAATCGAACCAAAACACATAATAAAACCCTAGAAATTCAACTCATCGATTCTCCTTACCTAGTCCAAGAGGGAGTGAATCTTTTTGAGGGATTGATGAACTGAAGGAGAGCTTCCAAATGAGCCAAGCGGCTCCGGCTATGGCGGCCGGAGGAGGGAGTTCCGGCGAAAGGGCAGTCGGGTTCTCGAGGGAAGTTTCTTCCGATCGGCGGCGCTACACGCTTGGTCACTAGCCCAGGAAGGGAGAGGGGGCGGCGACGGTTTGATAGGGACCGGAGCGGCGGCCCGGCTTGGTCAGACGGCGTCAGTCGGAGACGAAGAAGATCTGGCAGGGAGAGAGAGAGAGCGTCGGGAGGGAAGAGAGAAAAGAGAAAGAAGAAAAATGTTGGGCTTTTCCCAACCGGTTCCTCACCCAATCCAATAAAAACCCAACTCCAAAATAACACTCAAAAAAAAAAAATACCTTAATTAAAAATACCTTTTTACTAGCTAAAATTTACCTTTTTACCGTATTCAAACATTTCTCCTACGAATAATTTCTTTGAAATAATCATCCCTCAAAACATCTCTAGGGACCTTTGAAACTATAAACTCATTGACCAAGACGGAAAAACTCATATTAATACCAAGCTAGTAAATAGGGTAAAAATTTAAGAGTCGGGATGTGACAATATATGTTTGGATGAGGGCTGACCCTGAGGTGTGCACCTTGAGGCGGCTGCCTCAGGCCACCGGTCTCCGGCAGGCCTCCGTCCAAATTTTTTCTTTCAAATATGTATGCCTGAGTAATCTTATATATACTTATTCTCGCCATAAATGTATCGAAACTCCTTCATCGTTTAGTGGTAAGCTAATGATGATGCCTCTAACAGATCATAGGTTCGAACCAAAATGGATCTGGATTGTTTTTCCTTGTCACCTTATTTTAGTTTCCTTTTTCTTTCCATCCTTATTTTAGTTTCCTTTCCAGTCCCAGTTTTCTTTGGTATGTAAACACCATCTATTTCAAAAAATGAAAAATAATAATAATAATAAGAAACCTCGATATAGGCAGATATTTGTACCAAAGGTTTGTTATGTATTTGAGTTTAATATGTTGCTTTTTTGTTCTATAACATTACCCAAAATGAAAGCTTGAAATTTGTACATTAGAATTGTTTTTGATTGATATGATTTAAAAGAGGCCACATGATAATTGTTCGCATTAAATCTCTAAAATGTCAGGTCCAGCACCATGCAAACTCCATGGTTCACCAAGTGTCTATAGGTTTTCTGGTTTTTTTATGTCCATAAGCTGCATGGACATGTCTGGTTCGATCGTTTAGGAACTCTTATAGGCTTGTTCACCTTGTTCCAAATTATTCTACTATTTTGTTATACTTTTGTATATTTTCACTTGTTAATAAAAGGTTTTACTGATTTTTTAAGTGTCAAAAAATTAAGAGTACAAAAAAAAACATGGGTCAAATGGTCATTTTGAATAAAACAAGTGAAAATCGGCGAGTTGACCCTATACGGTCGGGTGGTTTGGTTGGATACTCAAAATCAAATACATACTCAAAAACGAATACAGTAGAGCAAAAAGTACAATAGCTAGGCTAGGTGTCAGGCATATAAATGCTTCCAGCTTTTTTGGTGGGGCCACCTTAGCGTTGTTTTGGACATCTCGCCGCCTGCGGAGTGCACGTGACACCCTTGGCCTCCGACCAACCCAACAAGGTCGAAGTTTAACGCCACGATAACGTACGACGGGTCGTATAAAATGAATTCATGATCTTCATCGGGTTGTGTCAAACTGACTTTCTAGTTCTCCGTGCCAGCGCGTGAGATGTAGTCACCGTACACGGTGTGAGAGATTCTACATTTCGAAATGGTAGTACTAGTGATGAAGAATTTATTCGACAATAACCAAGGTCAATTCTGTATTTACAATTGGGTAAAATTCTAGAATTTACCCTTGAAAAGGAAGGTTTTCACTGGTTTTATGATTGAAGAGGAATAAGTAGCCATTATCAGTGATGAATGTAAGTTGTCAGCCATTGAGGTTCATGATATGGAAAATGCTGTTTGTAGGATCTTCATAATTGAATGCTAGAGACAAGAAGAACAATATGAAATGTTATATGATTATTATGCGTATGTAATTGCGTATTTGTATTACGTACTTATGTAAGTTCGTATAGCTAGTAACAATCTTTGTTGTTAAATAGTATACTGATTTGTGATATATATGTATTGACAATTGATTTACTGTCAATCGTTACATAAGTTTAAATATGTAACTTCTAACGAAATGCAACTACTCGATTTTGCGTGATTGGGATTGAGCTTTTGAGGTTCATAAGTTCTATAAACATTTGCATGGAATATGACCTTGATAATTGAATGGTAGAGACAGAAGAACATCGATCTATAACTATCGAAACTAATTGATAATCTAGCTAGTTTACTAATGATAGAAAATAAAGAAAAAAGTGAGAGCTTCACAACAACCATTGCTTTCGTCTCCTCCGCAACCGGAGACTAGGACACGCCGAGCGTCAGGTTTGGCTCTTGCCGATGATGATCGAGGATGATGCAGGGGTTGATGCTAGCTAAGGGCTTTTGTAAAACGAGGTTTAGTCTAGTTCGATCGATTTTGCTGAAAAATTGATAAAAAGAAGTGTCTTTATTGAAACCGATTCCTTGAGCTTCAAGCAGTGTGTTTCGGCCAGTACTATATTTACCATATAGTCCCTAGGCTTGCATGATGCCATAACCCTGACCTATAATTGCTGGCATGGAGCGAGCTAGCACTTAGATCCCGCTTCTTTTACCTCAGGCACCAACGTCGAACCTTGAGCCTTGAAACCTAATTAATCTCAAGCTTAGGCCTAAAGGCAAGCACAAATCTCAACTTGGAAGCCCTAGAAAGTCTACGCTGACCTATTTATCTGAGATCGATATATTTTTGTAAATAACCATCACTAAATTATTATCTCAGAATTTTTAATAGACCGAAGTGCACTAGGATAAACATCCTCATTCAAAAGTAGAGATATACGTAACTAGGAGAATTTCATATATCACATCCCAGTAAGGCAAGAGAAATTCGTTTGAACGGTGTCTCAACTTTGGCTTCTTATAAGCTTTGGTATATCAAATTTCAGAAATATCAGATTGGTACTCCAAGTTTGGATCCCGACCGAACATCGATACCTATAGTCGTTAAGTCAGTAACGGTGTTAACAACGTGACTTATTCGAAGGGTGATTTTGTCATTCATGTCTTAATCCATTTTTTATATATATTTTTTATTGTATCTAGGCTGCAATTCGTCTCCATGTTTATTTGTTTTTTTGTGTGGCAAATGTCTATATGTTTTTTCAACAACCCCAAAACCCAGAAAGTCTATAACTCATCCCTCAAACCCAAACACCTACTGTATCTTGAAGTCTAATCTTTTCTGGATCATTTTTCATCCCAATTCAAATATAAAACCCCTTAATTATTACCCTCCCAGAGATCATATCCCAACCTCAACCCCAAGTCCCCAACCCTAAACCCAAATCGGCAAAAATGCTAGTCTTCCAAAACCCAAATCAGCAAAAATGATAGTCTTCCAAATTATCAAGTTATGGTTTCTTGGCCATCTCCTTGAGGGGTACTAAGAAAATCCGGATTTCCGGCGAGTATATGCTCCTTCCATAACCCTCCGGTCGAGTCGAAAGCTGTCTCCATCTGCACTGACATGCAGAATCCTGAACAACATCGCATCAGCTGGCAAGATCTCCAGAATTCGATCATCCTTCGGCGGCGTCATCATCTCATCCATCACTTGCGCCATCAGAGTCTCCGACACGCCCTACACCCTACCCCCACTCCCTCCATGCCGTCCACCCTTTACTTAATCATGTGTGCCAGCTCATCCACCAAGGTCTCTGTCTACTTAATCATGTCGTCCAATCTCTCTCTCTCTCTCTCTCTCTCTCTCTCTCTCATTTTGTAATAATTTTCTCTCTTACTCTCTGTAATCTGGGTGTGTAACTATTGTTTGTTTCCACAATATTTTGCTCCCCGACCATCATTTATGTCAAGTTTTCTATCCAGCTTTTATGAAGTCATTTGGCAGAAGAAACAAACGGAATGGAGTTGGATCAGAAAGCTTGCAAAGAGAGTATAAACTTTGGAGAAGATAAACAGTGCGAGGACAAAAGTACCCTTGAAAATATGCCACGTTGCAGACGCCGTTACTGACTTAACGACTATAGGTACCGATGTTCGGTTAGGATCCAAACTTGGAGTACCAATCTGATATTTCTAAAAGTTGATATATCAAAACTTATAAGGAGTCAAAGTTGAGATACTTTTCAGACGAATTTCTCATAAGGCAATAATCAATCCATTGTATGTCATCACCGTCTAAAGTTGTTAACCAAGTTATAAATACAAAGCTTCTACTTCTTGCGATGCCTTTGCTCTTTGCGCTCCCCATATGATCAGTATCTCTTTTATCCATTGGTAGAGGTGGCTGGCCTGGGTGGGTGCTGCCACAACAAGACGGGGCTTGCTGCTTTGGCTCTGAGCTAGTTCAAACCAAGTTTTCTCCACGTTTTTAACATCAAAATGATCATACCGCCACCACCAGCTTATAATTTGAACAACTACCACCACCAGATCGATCGATCGCGATGACACCATACTGATATATATCCATTCCCAACTTTGTTTGTGGCTGCAGACCCTACATGCCCAATTGCCCACCAATGGATTATCTCATTCTAGCTATATATGTGATCAAATATTAACTTTGTCACAAGCCTACTTTCCGACACTGAGTAGCATACAACCCCTCTATTCATTCTCTTTTATGCATGTTTTCTTCATTTCATTCATTACTTCCTTCACTTATTCCATATTTTGTTGTTTATCCTTCACTTTATAATCATCCCACCCATATATGCCACTACTACTTTGACAAGTATGATATGTGGTACACCTATGCAAGATCTCGTATATATTCATATAAGTAATTATTTTTGTACCGTTTTTCAAGTCAGAAAGAGGTTCTAATAATGTCTCTATCCAAAAACAAAAATACAAAATGAGAGAGAGAGAGAGAGAGAGAGAGAGAGGTTCTAAAGGCTATGTTCTATGTAAGAAATAATTAGAAGATAGTCCACGTTGGGAATCAATTCCTTGGAGAAAATGTTCCATTCCGCTACCATTATAAACTTGTAATAGCTAGTGAGCTGTGGTTGTCCATCTACATGAATTCTTTGAACGATATATAATGGGAACTAAACTATATTAGCTAAAGTACTATCTACAAATTTCGTGCTTGTTGGCTTTGTACGTAGCTTTTTTTTTTTAATGTTTTTTTAGTGATGATCCGCAGAATCTGATGAAGATGTACGTACTATAATTCTCTGATTTATTTCCTTTCTTTTGTATTAATTCTACATCACATAGCGTAATTACATGTATAATCTCATATAACTGATTAAAAAACTGAGAAACTATTTGTATATCAAATTAGCAAAGGCATATGCATATATTACAAACAAGGTAATTAACTCTTTACTATGAACACGTCGTGGGGAAATTAATCCATCTAATTAAACGAACATGTCGCAAAATTTTACACCTGCATGTTGCTGGTTCACTTGGTTGGCATGGGAAGCACTACGGTTAGTTTCTATGTCCACCGTGATCGACTTCTGTCAAGGATTATTAAGCAATCAAGCTAGTGCCTTATTTAAGTTTCTACTTCCTTTAAGAATCGGCATGCGCCATTTTACTTGACTTAAGCTTCTGATTAGGCGCAAAATAATGCATTATATATGTTGTCATTTGACAGCATCGACAGAGATCGATTACGATATTCTCTATATACGACATGTTGATTATTTCATTTATTTGCAAAAGCGTAGCCTTTAAAATTGGCAAGGCTTATTTGATAAGCAAGGCTTCTCTTGATGAATTCATCAGTCCATTAAGTGCTTCCCAAGCAAAGCCCAATCATGTATGTTTAGATGTAAGAAACTACAGCTATGCTCAAAATGAGGGTTATTTGAATCGTTCGCTCGTCCTAGCTAGATGTGCATCAGATACAACAAGTCGTATATGATAGGATTACTAGCTAGAGTGAAGGATTTCGAAGAATGCTGGTTCTTATTTTTCAACAAAGATATATTTAAGTAATGCAAACAGTGATACGTACAGATCATGTGAACCTATATCTTATATATGTAATGAGCTTAATTAATTGATTGGTTTGCACATCAGTCAGTATACATCTACTATGCATGGCAACTTAGCACCTCTTCTATGAACTTAATTTTTCTTCTCCGACCGTCCGACGCGATTTCTGATTTGCCTCCGAAATGCGGGCAAAACATATGATCTATCTAGAGAACTAATTAGTTGCTGAAATCAAACGTTAAAGAGAAACTAAATTATGTTAGGTTCATGCGCATCCAGTTGCGTAATGCTTACTCATAATCAAGTGTAAGACCGTAAGACGATTGAGTATAAGATGAAAAGAATTCACATTCAGATTGCTCCCCAAAGAAACTTTCCAGACTTTTGAAAATTGAATTGATCATTTTCATACAAGTTTCATCAATAAATGCACATACATCAGCAAAAATCCCATATTTCGGAATAGTTGCAGTACGCATCATTTGTACAACAATCCTACTCTCATTTTCACTTTCCGGGACCAAAGTTGGTGGCGAATGACCAGGCATTGTTGTTAACAGGGTCGGCTAAGTGGTCGGCCAAATTCTCTATCGGTCCCTTTCCGGTAACAATGGCTTGTACGAAGAAGCCAAACATGGAAAACATGGCCAATCTCCCATTCTTGAGCTCCTTCACCTTAAGCTCAGCATAAGCCTCTGGATCTTCTGCAAGGCCTAATGGATCAAAACTGCCGCCAGGGTATAATGGGTCTATAACCTCACCGAGAGGTCCACCGGCAATTCTGTACCCTTCACCCATCAAGAACACAAAAGGTTAGGATTTTTCTAATGTATTAAACAAACCCCAAGTCGGGTATATATACAAGCACAGTTCTAACCCTAGAAGGAAACTAATTACACCGAAAGATTTACATAATCCTAGTTGATTACAGAATATACATCTTCCCAATATGATAGGATTAGGACTCACGTTAACACTCCTCTTCAAGTTGGCGTATACAAATCTTGAATGCCCAACTTGTCAAGTGAGTCACTGAACGCCCTGGACGACACAACTTTGGTAAGGATGTCAGCTAGCTGTTCCTCCGAAGGAACAAATGGGAACGAGATTATGCTAGCATCTAGCTTTTCCTTGATGAAGTGTCTGTCAATCATAATTATGCTTTGTTCGATCATGCTTAACAGGATTATGTGCAATTTCAACAGCAGCAGTATTGTCACAATGAAGAGGCATTGACCATTCATGCTTGAAACCCAAACTCTTTAATAAACTTCTCAACTATAACAACTTACAGACTCCTTGAGCCATACCTCTGTACTCAGCTTCTGCACTAGAACGGGCCACCACATTCTGTTTTTTGTTTCTCCAAGGAACTAAGTTTCCACCAACAAACGTAAAATAACCAGAAGTAGAACGTCTGTCAGTGATGTTCCCTGTCCAATCCGCATCAGTGTAACCACTAGTCCTCAAATGTCCATGCTTACGAAACACCATGCCTTTTTTCAGGAGCAGACTTTAAGTATCTCAAGATTCTCATCCCAGCATTTATGTGATCTTCACTAGGATTATGCATATACTGACTCACCACACTAACCGTATAAGCAAGATCAAGTCTAGTATGTGACAAGTAAATTAATCTTCCAACTAACCTTTGATATCGATATTTGTCAATCGAAACTTGATCAAGATACTCTGCAATCAGATGGTTTTGTTCTATCGGTGTATCAACTGGTGTACAATCAAGCATACCAGTCTCTGCTAGCAAATCCAGAACATATTTTCTTTGACTCAGTATGATACAGTCTTTGTTCCTGGCTACCTCAATTCCCAAGAAATACTTTAAATTCCCAAGGTCCTTCATCTCGAATTCAGAAGACAATTGATCTTTCAATCTTCTAATTTCACCAATGTCATCACCTGTCACTACCATGTCATCTACATAAATGATCAAGGCAGTAAGCTTACCATGTCTGTGTTTCAGGAACAAAGTATGATCTGAGTTACTTTGCATATACCAAATCTTCTTCATGAAAGACATGAACCTTCCAAACCAAGCTCTTGGAGATAGCTTCAATCCGTACAAAGACTTTTTCAATCTGCACACCACCTTCTCGCCCGTAGAAGTATTATATCCTGGAGGAAGATCCATGTAAATTTCTTCATTCAAATCTCTATGAAGAAATGCATTCTTCACATCAAACTGCTGCAGGGGCCCATCCAGATTAGCTGCCAAAGACATGAATACTCGAATGGTATTGATCTTTACCACATGTGCGAACGTCTCATCATAATCCACCCCATATTTTTGAGTATATCATTTTGTAACCAACCTTGTCTTATATCTGTCAACTGAGCCATCTGCATTATGCTTCACAATATAAACTCATCTACAACCAACGGTCTTCTTTCCAGGTGGTAATGGCACCAAATCCCAAGTACCATTCTTCTTGAGAGTATCCATCTCAACCTCCATTGCTTTGGCCCACTTCTCCTCTTTGATTGCATCCTGCATTTTACTAGGAAGAGACACAACAGATAATTGATTCACAAAGGCTACATAAGGTTTAGACAATCTATGAGTTGACACGTAGTTAGCTATAAGATACTTGGCTTTAGCTGACAAGAGAGGCTCATATTTTTTAGGAGGTTGACCACAGGTTGACCTAGCAGGCAAGACTCTACTAGATTCAAGGACATTGGAGGATGACAATAGAATAGTACTACATACCTCAGTTGATGACAAGCCAGGAGAGATCGTTGATGTAGGTGGAGAGACTGAACTTGCATGTACATCTTTAACAACTGGCGGCTGATTACTATTCAATTCTCCTCCTTTCGACGTGTCGGACAGAGTTGTTCGTCATGTCGAACACTTTCAGAACAGAGAACAGACGCCTCAACTTGGGCAGGTTCAACAGATTGAACACTTTTTGAGGTTCCAGAATATTATCTCTCGGATTCTGGATCTGGTCGGTGACAGGCCGAAGATCCTTTTCAACGGGGTTACTGTCAACAATTACACAATCTTCTAGTTCTCCAAATTGATCTTCATAAAAACATGCTTCTCCTCCTCACTCGCAGATACCGTAGGAGAAAAATAGCACAGATCTTCACTAAATGTGACATCCATGGTGACATAGAATCGTTGAGACGGAGGATGGTAGTACTTATATCCTTTCTGATGAGATCCGTATCCAACAAACACACATTTAAGGGAACGAGCCTTCAACTTAGATCTTTGATTTTTGTAAAGATGAACATAGGCCACACAACCAAAGACACGAGCATGAAGTTTATTGAGAGATGAAATAGTAACATGTTCAGACAATACCTCAAAGGGAACCTGATTCTGAAGAGCTGCAGATGGTAGACGGTTGATAAGGTGAGAGGCACACAACACAGCTTCACCCTATAGATATTTGGGTAGATTGGCACTAAGTAAGAGAGCTCTTCCAATATCCAAGAGGTGTCAATTTTTCCTCTCAGATACCCCATTCTGCTCTGGTGTCTGAAGACAAGTAGTCTGATGAACAATTCCAGGTTGCTGAAAATAGTCTCGGAAAGAGTGGTTAACAAACTCTCCTCCATTGTCAGATCGAAATATTTTCACACAAGCATCATACTGAGTTCGGATGAGACTATGAAAAGCGGTGAAAACAGCATCCCTCTTTTTCAATAACACAACCCAAGTTAATCTTGTAAAGTCATCAATAAACAAAACAAAGTACTTCCTTCCTGTCAATGTCAAATTTTTCAAAGGCCCCCATACATCAGAATGAATCAACTCGAATGGTGCAGAACTAGAAGAAAAACTAGGAGAATAACTGGACTTATGACTCTTAGCAAAATGGAGACTTGACTCTTTTATTCCAAAAAACAAAGATGACATCAACATCTTCATGACTCCAAAAGATGGATGACACATTCGGCGATGTCATAGCCAAATTTCTTTTACTCGATCAGAACTCAATGTCAGGGCAACGGTTGGTGACGGTGCTCTTGCTTCCCCGTTGTACATGCAATCCAAGTGAAACAGTCTCCCCCGCAGATCCCTGTTGCCTATTATCGCCTGAGATGACAGGTCTCGGAAGATAACATACATAGGAAAAAAGGTTACAGAGCATTTGTTTTGTGAAATCAATTTAAAAACAGACAATAAGTAATGTGATAGAGCAGGAATATAAAGGACTTTGTTTAACACAATTGTTGGAGTAACTTGAATTGACCCTATACCTAGGACCGGGAAGGACACCTCATTTGCATTAGATACTTCAGGTATGGGAGATGGGGACAGACTCGAAAAGAACTGAAAGCTAGTGCCTTAATTAGTTTCCTGGACACTTTGGGAAGGCTGAGTATATTGCTTATGTTTTAGTAGAAGCGCTGGTGTCTATAAATATGTTTTAGGTTTGGTCTGTAAGGGAAACTCCTTATCTTTCTGACATCTTCATCTCGTTTCTCATTGGGGAGATGAAGTTTCCAGTTGTCTTGGTATGCTCCACTTGTTTGGTTGGAAAAATAGAAAGAAAAATGAAATTAGCTTTGGATTCATATGCTTTCAGATCTGCAGCCAATCTTATACGAACTATCTGCAAGAATGTGAGTCTGGATTGGTATGCTTAATATGTTGATAACTTCAGATTCTATAGGATAATACTACGTGTATTGCAAGAATGAATAAACACATAACAAATGAACTTCACCTGAAAATTCACCGTTGCTTTAACTCAATGATGAACTGGTATATCTGCATTTCTCTAGTAATTCACTAATCACTAGATTAACTGTCACCTATATTTCCGGTTTCTACCATGAACTCATACCATAACAAAATTTTCATGCACAATCCAGGATTTCGGAATATATATCATGAAGTTCCCATTTGTCAACAATATCTTGTAGCCTAGGTTTTGATGTGATCCTTTTTTTTTCCCCTGAGTTACATGAAGTAAATGGCATATGATCAAGCACAAAAAATTTCCGTTCTTCAAAATCGAAGTTAACAAATATTTCTCAATAGCACTAAACTCATATTTGCCAATGCACTCAACAGTCAACAAGTCGATAATATTTGCGCAGAAACGACTTGGGTACGTGCATACCTTAATTTGCAATATGGGTAAGTTAGTGTTCATATTGTGGCCCAATACTGGTTAGATCTTGCATGGGAGCCCAAATGTGCCCAGAATTGAGAATCAATTACTCAATAGCTTCTCAGACGAACTACTAGCTGCAATTTTTCAAGCTAATGATATTAACAAAAAAATCAAGAACCAGGGCCGGCCCTTAGCATAGGCCCAAAAGGCGTAGGCCTAGAGCCCCCAATTCTATGGGCCTAAAAAAATGTTCATCTTTTTATATTTAATGGAAAAAAAAAAACCAATTATTTGGCCCTAAATGCTGAGTTCCTGAGTATCTGACTCGCCTTCTCACGCTATGAGCCTCTGACTCTCTCTTTCTCACTTTCGAATCCATGTTACCAGGGAAATCTCTTCCTAATTTAATTTCATGGAATAAGCTAATATAAGTGGCGAGTTTGAATGATTGAATGAATGTATATTTTGATTTTTGGAGGTACTGATATTAAGTGTCTGGCTGGGTTTAAATGATGCTAAGTGCCTAAGTGAGCAAGGGGTTTGAACCAAAGAGGGAGAAATGGCCTTCTCTTATTGCTTTTGCATCTTGAAAAACTTTGTATATTGCTTTCGTGAGCTTTCGTGAGCTCTCCCTTTTAATTTGAAAATGGGTTTTGATGCCATGATAAAGGGTATTGTATATTTGTATGGCTCTATGTTTGATGTTCAATAAAAAATGGTTTTGTCTCTTTGATATTGTCATAACGGTACGGTCTTGCAACACAAATAAGAACAATCAAATAGTTAACTATGTTGTCGATTCAAAAAAAAATTGGCTTAAAAGCTTGATTAGCTTAATTGAAACTTTTGCAGGTAAGAATGTAAGAAGAGTTCTATTTATAAAGAGTGATATTTGGTTGCGGTATTGTTCTGTTACTTCTTTTCTTACTGATCATGTTGCTTAAACTTGTACACATCTTTTTGAAGAAGAGAGAAAACAGTTTGAGTTTATATTTGAAAATAGGGAGCCCCAGATCTCTTCATTGCCTAGAACCCCTGAAATCTCAGGGCCGGCCCTGTCAAGAACCATGGTCGTCGATCGGAAATGCAAAAATATATACGTATCAAGTATCAACAATCAACAGTAGAGCCCCAGTTCTGCATAAACGAGTGCATATGCATCACTTTGAAGATATCATTCCAACCACATTTCCTTCGGATTGTACATTCCTTTTGATCGGCGGCAGCAAAGGAGTAGCTCTCTTGCACAGGTTCTATCCTAATTGGACTAGGAATTTCTTTGCTCATATGTTTTATATTAGAACAGCGACTTTTGATCATAACTAGCTAGCAATAAGAAGTAATGATGCGACCTGATTGAAACTAACTGTAAATGAGCCCTCAAAATTATCGAAAGACGATCGCCTGATGATTTTTAACTGAAAAGGATCGCATTGGCTAAAGTGGAAGCCGAGAGTTATAATATCTAAAACGAGAGCTCGAATGATAAGATGCGAGGTTATATTATAGATCTAAAATTAAGAGTTGAATTAATATATTATCCAGATGTTGGACATCCGAAATTTCTATTTCAAAAATGAGACGCGATGTAAAGGAAAAGAAAAGACTATTTCTCAATGAATAGAAGACTGCAACTTTTGCAGAACTAAAGCTTCAAGTAACATCACTACAGAAGGAATTCGAATCAACTTCCACCCAAAAAACAAAGCTGCTTGCCTGGTCAAGCTAGAGGAGAATGTGCATTTTTAAGGGAATTGATTTGATTTTGTCTTCATTGTATTTTGGTTTTCTTTATACAGGAAAGAAACAGAGAACTAGGAAATCAAATCCCCCCAGACATCTCGATGACAAACCATGTGAAGCTCTTTTTTGTTCTTTTGTTCCAGGGGAGGTGAGTTTGTATATGACACTCTAGCTTTTGTTCTAGACACAACGGTTGTATTTTGGTGGTTTACTAATAATGTTTATTCGCAATGAATATGGTTTAATGATTAAAAAACCGAAAGCAATCGCTATTAGGTTCGACTGTAATATTCATTTGTGATGATTTTTTTGATTTGGAAGTAACTAAGTTAAAATTAACTCAGAGAATTGAATTGCTGAGTTAATCTTGTGCGTGATTCAAAATCAGGGAAAGGTTTGTAGCGTGAGCTGGCGTGGGAGCTAAAGGCACACCACGGTGATGAAAATTGGACTGAGTTTTGGAGTTAGATTTCTGGGCAGGATCTGGGTTTCAAGGAATTGAAGGATGGTTGGAAAAGGGTTTTTTGGCTTGAAGGTTTGAAGGCATGAAAGCTTGAGTGTTTGGGGATTTTTCTAGGTTGGTTGCTTGATGGGTTTGCAGCTCCCGGACCTCTCTTCTTATAGAATTCAATTGGTGGGTTTTGCGATGGGTCGCGATGCCTAATTCATTGTGTAAAAGGATTGTTCTTCTTAAGCACATGATCTTAGCCTCAAAACCAAACAAAGGGAAGCTGGTCTTAAGAGACGGGAGAGATGACTCACTGCATGGGCGCTGCAAGGGTGGCTGCGGAGACAGAAAACCCGGAACGAGACGGACCAAGTAGCTTGAATCCCACGATTTCGTCATTCGAGGTCGAAAGAGCTGCTTTGGAATCAGTCACTGACCTTCTTCTTCCTCGGATTGGAAATGAAAGGGACTTCTCTGTTGTGCAAAAGTTGTCGTCGTACTGCTGCGGGGAGAAACATAAAGTGATATCTGGTTCAACAATGGGAATACAGAAAAAGGGATTGGGTCTTTCCTAAAAAAAGAGAGTTATTCGTGTGTATGTTCTCCAATCTAGGTTCGAACCTTGCAGTTGTTAAAGTGACTAGACATTGTGCTGTAATGCATAATATGTTAGAGTATTTCACATGTGTTGATGTACTATATTAACTTCTAAGCCTATTTGAGGTACCTACCACTAAAAAAGTAAAAGAGAAAATCTTAGTAATTAACCATGCACCTAAAAGATAATTTTTATTGTGGTTATTTTAATTCTCCGAGAAATAGAAGACTGTGTTTTAAAGTTTAAGATACCATCAAAACCTTGGTTAATTTTGGGTTTAAAAATTATCTTTTAGGTACATGATTAATTACTAAGATTTTCTCTTTTACTTTTTTAGTGGTAGGGTACCTCAAATAGGCTTAGAAGTTAATACAGTACATCAACGCATGTGAAAGACTCCAACATATTATGCATTATAGCACAATGTCTAGTCACTTTAACAACTGCAAGGTTCGAACATAGATTGGAGAACACACGAAGAACTATCCAACTGGGCTTTTCTAAAAGGAAAGGTGTTGGGCTTTGGATTCAAAGACATTTTGAGTTTAAAAGATGAGCAGTCCAATTCTCACGTTCTTCACCGATTCGTCGCCGACTTAAGTCGTCGGGCTTGAGTTTCGGGCCCAAGACCGAAACTACTTAACAACATTAAATCGACGGACGAGCGTTATGTGTCTCTGTAACCATCCACACCATACCCACTTCTACAAGCCCCAATAATGCGTGTATGCGGCTTGGGCCCACATGAATGCATGGGCATGTTCGCTTGGCGGGTTAATCTTGATTTAACCTACGATTGCATGAATTTCTTAACAAATTATCGCGTGACAAAGTATTAATTGATTGCATGATTTTTCGGGTATCAACACCATCTTCGGCTCATATATTTAAACCATTGTCGACTTATTGGTTCTTGCCCAGTTGGATAGTTCTTCGTGTGTGTTCTCCAATCTAGGTTCGAACTTTGCAGTTGTTAAAGTGACTAGACATTGTGTTGTAATGCATAATATGTTGGAGTATTTCGCATGCGTTGATGTACTGTATTAACTTCTAAGCCAATTTGAGGTATCCTACCACTAAAAAAAGCAAAAGAGAAAATCTTAGTAATTAACCATGTACCTAAAAGATAATTTTTATTGTGGTTATTTTAATTCTCCGAGAAATAGAAGAGTGTGCTTTAAAGTTTAAGACACCATCAAAACCTTGGTTAATTTCTTGCCTGGTTGGGAGAGGAAGAAATGGGTAGGTGATCCAAGTAAAAGAGCTCAGCTAACTATTATTGGAACAAAACATATAGACAAGATCCAATGTGTAGTGGGGACTTGGGCAGAGAAATCATATATGAAAATGCAAAGAGAGCCTTAGCATATTCTTGTACCACAAAGCCAGTCTGGATACGATTGAGATTGCTTGTTAAAAACAAAAAGAAAAAAGAAAATAATCTCTAACTTTAATTTCATTCTCTTCTGTAGAATAAATGAATAGGTTATTGTCAAAGGTAGATTATCTTATGCCACGTAATTACGTATTTAGATACGCCAACCAAATCCACATGCAACTCGCAGTCCCAACAGTAGGATTAAATTTAATTAATTTGGGTGAGTTGATTAGGTTGCCGTTAAAGGAAAGCTACTTTTTCTTATTAAGATGAAGTGAATATGAAGCTAGGTTACTTATGCTAATTCATTTCTTGTGCCAATCCAAGTGAATCAAGTGATGAAGTAAATAAGAGATAAAACCCGACTTTGGTGACAAGGGATGGTCACCTTAATGAACATGAGACACGTGTTCATTTTAAAAGGTTTGGCTACAATTTAAAGACATAACATGAAGTTTTTGGGTATTTGACATGTTTGTTTATAATTATTGTTGACACTTATCTATCTCTTATTGGTGTTTGTCACTCATAAATGACCATAGCTGGTCACCCAAGTTATTTCCTAAGAAATAGGTTTTGAGCTCACCAAGTACTACTTGTTCATCTATTTGTTGATCATCTTCTTCACGGTGCGTGGGGTTAAGGTCAGTTTAAGGTTTCTGACTACAAGCTAGTTAGTTCAAGTTAGTTAGTTTAAGTAAAAAGAGTATGGGAAACAACCTCCCGAGAAGAGTCCTTCGTACGTTGTATTCAATTTGATAATGTATAAACTGGTTGCTTCTAAGGCAATAGTTTGTAATGTATTGTATCTTTTCCTTTTGTATTAGAAGGAAAAAAAAAATAATGATTGTAGACACTCCGAGATAACAACATCTTGTTCTCGACACAAGTGATAAGAAGTCCATCGGCCAACTCTAAATTTGCCTTCCATGTATAACAATGGCATTAGTCTTCGTAAGTGATATTTAGTAAAGAAAGCCTACTATACTCAACTAGAAAGGTGTTTACTAAACTTAAATGGGATCGAGAAGAAATCAAAGAGATAAGAAATGAGACAAAAAAATGAAATAAAAAGAGATGATTTCTTCTCTCGTTGGCATTAATTTCATATAAGTTTGATTCCCCTTCAATGGTTAGCAAGATTAGAGGATAATGCATGCATGGTTTGATTTCCCCTAATTTCATTCCATTACTCGTTAGTTAACTCCCCTATAGGTTCCTAATCTCCTATTAATTTCTTGCCGAAGCACTAATCTTAAGATCACATCAACAAGTAGTTAATATGTCTTTGATGAAGATAATGTTAATCGCATTTACAAATCACAAAAGCGTATATGCTTATGTTCTATTCTTTTTCATTAATGAAGTGAATTATTATTATTATTATTATTTTTTGAGAATGACTATTGAAGTGCGTTTGTGTGAGTTTTCTCTTACTGACTTTTAGATAAACGCAAACATAACTAGACACAGAATCGCACATCATAAAACACTATCCTTTAGTTTTAATTTTTCAATAATGTATTACTTGTTCATCAATAAGAAAGTAAGATCGTTCTACTACTTAACATAAGAATCTAACTAGAAACATTATGAATTCCCACCTCCATCAGTGAAAAGGAGAACAAGTAGGGATCCCTAATGCGAGGAATGATCGAAAGTGAATATGAATATTGTAGTTAGTTCTAGTTCGAGTAGGTAATAATTAGTGATCGTGTTATGGGGGTTCGGTTTGGTAAATAGCATATTTTGGCTTTTGCGTTAGCTCCAGTTTCTTTATGAGACTCTGTCTTCCCCTACTGGATAATCATTTATATTAGGACATATATTTTTACAGTTGTCTCTTGCCCACGTGCGGGCCTACGCACGTCACACCCGATCAATCGCCCATGCAAGGGCTGCAGTTATACCTTTGGGTTTTATAATGGCTTACATTACCCGAGATGGATCCGGCTCCTTATCTAATCTAACGGTCACGGAAATTGACACCTCACTCTCCCACTTTTTCTTTTGTTTTTCATCTATACCACAATTAACTTGTTCGCTAACACTTGAAAAAAGAAGAAGAAGAAGATTAGGGATTTGGCAAGGAGTTGATGTGTATGCTTTCTCTATGCTTCCATGGCAACCCATTCATGGTCGCAGAGAAAAGGGGAAAAACAGCTGCTTGCATCGAATAGCAGCTAACATATATGCATGCGATGTAAACTGAATAGAAACATAAGCTTAGAACTAACTTGTTCAATTGTGTTAATTGAAAATTCATTAAGATTCAAGAAGCAAAACAAGATTGGGAAAATCTCATATTGACCGAGAATGAGTTCATAGTTCCTTGACTATTCCTATCTTTTGATAGAAATTCCCCGATACTTTCCCAAGTTTCAATCTTTAATGAGAGCTAATAATCGTCCTTTGTTGTTGCACAAGTTGTTTTGTTCTTCAGAGTTTCATGACTTCGGCTATAACGATCGGAAGACATTAAAGGGCAAAGAGCCAAAGACAACTAAAATTTTAACAACTGAATTGGAAGTTTGTTATTCAGAGTTTCATGACTTCGGCTATAACGATCGGAAGACATTAAAGGGCAAAAAGCCAAAGACAACTAAAATTTTAACAACTGAATTGGAAATCAATGACTGCCCAATTTTTCATTTATTTTCTTCAAAGGATGACTTTTCCATGAAAGTACAGAGAAAGAAAACACATCAATTTCACGCCAAATCCCTAATTTTTTTTCTAGAGTTAAGGACAAGTTAACTGTGGTTTAGACAAAAAATTAAAAATAAGTGGAAGAGTGAGGTGTCAATTTATATAGAGTTACGATTTTATAAAATTCAACTAAATTTACACCCTCCTCACTGTAGAGGAGCCAGACCCATTGTCTAGTGCACTTCTTTTCTTATTGAATCTGTTTATGATGTTATTGTCCAAATGTTGAAGAAAGGGGTTGATGATTTGCATCCTTTATACAACATGCTTGGTAGATGCAAATTTTGATGGGCTTGCTATTTGAGGTCATATGTATGTTCATATTAGGTTTCGAGTTTGGAGTGCAATATTTTCAGCAATCTTCTCGACAAGTTGTTAATGCTGCTCTTGACAACTTGTGTCAGTTGTGTGATAGCGTTGAATTGAGGAATGTAGCTACTGTTATTTAATTATTGCTCTGATTCTTTGTTTGAGTCTTTTGCCCCCTTGTATCAAAAAACAAAAACAAAAAAAGTTGAGAAAATTGAAATTATAATTCTTTGTTATTCATGAGTCATGACAAGAGCAAACAAGATTAAAAACAAAAGACAAATTGTCGTATGTTTTTAGTTTTTCAAATAATATGAAGTCCTTGCCAAAATTATGAGGTCATCACCACTCACTCACATGCACACACAAACTAATAACAATGAGGATGCTTGTATTAAACCAAGACCCAGTTCATGTGTCACTGTCGGTTACTTGAGAGTCAACAGGTACGAGTCAACGAACGTTCACCTTATGATCCGGGGAGTCGCCGGGAACGAGACGATTCATCGCCGAGTTTTTGAGACATTGGTGCCGTATTCATGGGTCCCCGACCCAACTGTTCTTCTCTTTTGCCAGCTCTTCACAACTTGTGTGCCCATCCTTTTCCCTAAACCAGCCTTCATTACCCGTGAAATTTCACTTCCCGTTTTACCCTTCCTCCTTTTCATGCAAAATTTATCTATAACCTTTCTTATTTTTAATATTAATCTTTAATAATCGATGATAAACATTTATGATAAAAGACAAGGATTTGATTTAGTTGAAGCAGAAAACGATTTAGCTCTTTCGATCCATTTGCTGCAAAGTAACATTGTGGAGTATTAGTCAATTGATATCTTTAATTTTATATGTAAGTATTCTCAATTGAAGTGTCAAAAATTTCTACTCTTTCTACTGAAATGGTGGAGAAAAGAATTTTTACTCTTTTTATGTCCACTTGAGTCAAAAGACACAAAAGAAATATGACCTTACGATTCGCTCTACTCTATTTTAACAAAATTTTTTTTTGCACTTCATCTGGTCCTTAAAAGGTTCGTGTTCAAGAAATCGTTTGTTTCATTTTCTTTATTGATTTATGTAGTTGTTCTAAGTCTTGATTGTATAATCTCTAAATATAACGGACGACATCTTCAACTATATTTTTTTTTTTTTGAAATATACAACTAAATCGCCAAAATTTGTATGATGAACCACAGACCTCTTTCTATCATCAAAGCCATAATTTTTCTAGGCTAGTTCTTTTCTGTTTTAAAAAAGTTAAAATTAGCTACACTGTCTTTCATTTTCAATCTATATCAGCTAGCTAACAATAAAAATCCACCTTGGCTATTTTTGTCCACAAAATGCATATCAAACATGCAACACCAATTTCTTATATACAGATGCAGCACATTATCCTCCTCATTCATAGTGAAATTCCCAAAATTTCCAATTTTTCACGGACTAAGATACAAAATCTCTAATTAAGAAAAGCTTAAGATTTCATGAAAAAATGGCAACTCGGATTAGAAAAAGGGAGGCAGTTCAGTGAAAGAAAAAAAAAAAGATGGTCCCCTAATCTCCAGGTGGGTGGCTCTCTGCATTGCCCAGTATCTCTTTTGCAGTCACTTTCATCTCTTTTTTTGTTTTCACTGTAATGTAATGGTATTGCTCTCTGCAAGCTAATTTCACCAAAAGTGAGTCGGTGAGACTCTCCAAAACACAAATGCTCTGTTTACAGTCCCCTCATTCCTTTCCCCTCCTGCTCTGTTTAGTCTCTTCTTCCTTCCTCTCCCTTTTTCTTCTTTCAGATTTCTTCTAAACTTGTCACAACTCACAATTACCATTGATGCTCCCACCATCTTCTTCTCTCTAGTCCCAATCAGAACTCATGCATAATTAGCAATAACAACAAGAACCCACTAGATTTCTCAGCTGGACTCTTGCTCTCTTTTCCAGAACAGCATTTAAAGCAGTTTTTGTCAGTTCTTGATCTCTGTCCACCTTTCAACCATTTCTTCTCAAAACCCAACATTGAATTAGACCTCAACTTGGTTCATCAACTTCCAGCATCGTCTCTGTTGAACGCAGTCAAATCTTGATCCCAGCTCACTGAAACTGAGCTGCCCAGAATCACCAAACTTCACATATTCCTTTGGCGCTGTGAATTCGACAAATTCTCTTGGCGATGAAGCTTCGATGGTCACTTTTAGCAGTGCTTCTCTACCTTCTTTTTATTCAGTTTAGCGCGGCAGACCCAACAAGACCCATGAACTGTACAGACACAACTCGCCTCTGCACATCGTTCTTGGCCTTCAAGCCGGAACCCAATCAGACCCTGCCGGTGATTCAGTCCATGTTCGACGTGTTGCCGGAAGACGTCACCGTAGAAGGCGAGAACGGCCGTGGCTACGTTTTCATAAAAAAGAACTGTTCTTGCGCTTCTGAGGTCAACGAGTATTTGACCAACACCACGTTTACAGTGAGATCAAGTGAA
The DNA here is from genome assembly GCA_009720345.1 of Fragaria iinumae. Lineage (NCBI taxonomy): Eukaryota > Viridiplantae > Streptophyta > Magnoliopsida > Rosales > Rosaceae > Fragaria > Fragaria iinumae. Next base: position 29,383,724 of record CM019122.1, on the reverse strand, counting down.
GGGTATGTGTCTGACGTGGTTAATGAGGCCTATGGTGGCCTGACTTTCCTGCCCAATTCGACGAGGAGGGCCAGAAACGGCGCCGTTGTGTGGTTGAGGCTGCTGTGCGGGTGTTCCAGTGGGCTGTGGAACTATTTGACGAGCTATGTGATGAGAGAGGGGGATAGCATTGAGTCTTTGGCGAGTCGGTTCGGGGTTAGTATGGATAGCATTGAGAAAGTTAATGGGATTGTTGATCCTGATAATGTCACTGTTGGTGCTCTGTATTACATACCCTTGAATTCAGGTTAGTTGTCGACTTGTTTTGTGTTTTTGATTCATAAGGTTTTGGTTGATGGGTATGAACTTGTGTGAATGAGGTTTGCTTTAGTTGACTTTTGGGTAAGAATGTGAAGGGTGTTGACAATCGGACAGAAGTGAATTGAGTGAAGTGTTGATACTTTCCTGGCATAATGTGGAGACATAATGTATTTTGATCAGTTACATTGGATTTGCATCAGAAGCATTGGAAGAAAACTTTTACAAATTTGCTGTTAAATCGGTTTTGGGATAATTGTGTGGGTGCTATATCAAAACTACAAAAATCAAAAATGGTTATTATTGATTTTTAAGCCTGTCTATCTGTTACAAAGATGTTAGAAGTTAGATGGTCATTGGATGTGCATATTCAGCTTGACATAGTGCTTATTGGAAAAGTGTTGTACTAAAGAATTTCATTTCTATGCTTCTAGTTCCTGGTGAGCCTTATCCTTTGGAGACTATTTCTCCTGCTCCCGCTCCTGCTCTACCGGTTGACAATTTGTCAGGTATGCATGTTCTTTATGTGAAGTTGTACTTGTTTTGTTAGAAATAGGGAACTGCAAGTTTTCCTGCCAATTTTCCAATCAAGAACACTATAGTGCCACACTACAGCATCATTCAGATTTTAATAAATTGTTTGCTTTTTCTTAACAGCAGATCGCGTGAATCATAAGGCGCATTTTCCCTATTTATGGATTGTAGGAAGTATGGGGTTAGTTCTTGTTGTGATAGTAATAGGTACAGTTTTATATGTGTGCCTGAGGTCGTCAAACTGCTGCGGTGAAGCGCAAAGAGGTCACTCAAAAGATCCTAATGGTCAGATTAGGTTCCATATTCTTCGGAAACCCAGTTTCTGTTGTGGTTCAGGAAGGTTCACCTGTTGCACGTCTTCTGATTGGAAGCAAACCAATGGGGATTCTAGCAACCAGCAGATAACTATTCCAAAAGGTCATCTCTCTGAACTATTTTTTCAATTATTATCCAACTAAAGTTGACATTTTTACTCTAGCATCACTATCGACTTGTGCTTTTTTATGTCGAATGAGTATTTGATATAGGAATTAAAACCAAGTAGGCAGGGAACAATTACAACATATAAATGGGAGCTTCTATAACAGATTTTGTTGAATGGATATCCTTGTTATCTACATCTCTTTATTCCAATATTCAGAACTTCTAATACTTTTACGATACTTTTGTTTAGCAGTTTATAATATGTAATCTGGTTCCTCATTAGAAGTACCAAAATGTGATCTTTGCTTGAATCTTGGAATGTCTGATGGCCCTCTCTACGTGTTGCAGCTCTTGGCAGTCATGTACTTGACATGGAAAAACCTATGGTTTTTACATATGAAGAAATCTTTTCCTCAACAGATGGATTCTCTGATTCACGTCTTCTGGGACATGGAACTTATGGTTCTGTGTATTATGGGTTACTTCATGAGCAGGTTTGGAGTTCTCTACTTTTATTTGCATCATTGATATTTTTTTATTTTTTTTCCATTAAGAGTCGTTCTCATACCTATGTGGCTATTCTGATATGGATTGAGTTCTCTCCAGGAAGTTGCTATTAAAAGAATGACTGTTACAAAAACCAAAGAATTTCTAGCAGAAGTAAAAGTTCTATGCAGGGTTCATCATTCTAATCTGGTAATTCACATTCTAGCTTTGGAGCTTGTAGCTTTGTGTGTTTCAGATCTTTGACTCCTATTTTGGTTTACTTGTGTCAAGGTAGAATTGATTGGTTATGCAGCAACTGATGATGAGCTCTTCCTAATATATGAGTATGCCCAAAAAGGTTCACTCAAAAGCCATTTGCATGATCCTCAGAACAAGGGTAAGTTACTTGCTGATGCATTGTTGAGAATGTCCCAAGCTAGTCTAGCAATTTTTTCTTTTTGGTTTCTTACTTTCAATCATATTCTGTTCCACGTTAAGAGTATTACAAATTGCATTTTGGTCTAAACTGTTCCAGCCAGAACCCATATTTCCTTAAGGGTCACAGCAGAGGTTGTTGAGCCTCGTATTACAAGGCTCACTTAGGCCTGGCAGGTAATACAAGGCTCAACTAGGCCTGGCAGGCTGATTTCCACCCTAGCTGCTTAACTCATACTGAAATATTGCACAAAATTCTCTCTTCAAGTTCCTCCGTGGCATATCCATCCTCTAAATATAGTAACTTTTATCTTTAATGTTAATTGAGTCATGGACTTTGGATGTATAGTGCTCTATACTTGAATCGCGGGTATGTTTTTAACCTCATTGTACTGGGTTATAGGTCAAACATCACTTTCCTGGATCATGAGGGTCCAGATTGCTCTTGATGCTGCTAGAGGTCTTGAGTACATCCATGAGCACACTAAAGCTCATTATGTCCACCGGGATATCAAGACAAGCAACATCTTGCTTGATGGTACCTTCAGGGGAAAGGTTTTAATACATTCTACTGATTTGATTTGTGCTGTTTACGTAGACATCTGGTGCATGTCACTTATAAGCGTTATTTTCTTTACATTTTAGATTTCAGATTTTGGATTGGCAAAACTTGTTGGTAAAACAGGTGAAGGAGAAGCTACAGTAACCAAAGTTGTTGGTACATATGGTTATCTGGCTCCAGAGTAAGTGGCAATATTGCCAGTTGATTACTCTGACCTTAACATGCTCAATGAGATTGATTAATTGCTTCTCTCTTGCATCCCTGCAGATACTTGAGTGATGGGCGTGCTACTACAAAAGTTGATACATATGCTTTTGGAGTTGTTCTCTTCGAGATTTTATCAGGGAAGGAGGCTGTTATACGAACTGAAGGCACAGTTACAAAAAATCCTGAAAGACGCTCTCTGGTATCCATTGTAAGTCAATTTGATGAGACATAATTAATTAATTAATTTTTTTGATGGGGATAAAAAAGCATCAGAATCCTGAACGAAAATTAATATATTTGACCTTTTATGCTAAAGTGGAATTCGAGAAGATTTCGGACTAATTCACCGCCTTGAGCAAGACTAAAATTTTAATGTCTGGTCATAGATTCCAATCAAGTTTTCGCCCCAAGGGGACATGATTTTCATAAAGAAATGTTATTGTTCCTTGTTCTTTTATTTTCTTTCTTTATCGCCCTGTCAAAAACTTTTAAAAGATGAATCTTAAAAATAAGGAAGATCAGATATAATAAAAGGGCAGTGAAATGTATGGATCAGTTGCTAAATTTATGTTGAGAAACCTTCACATGATCAAAACATCTCTACTGGTGAGAAAATAGTTGTCACCAAATAAGAATGAAAGTCTATATTATGAGGTCAATTGAAATATTAAGGCTACTGGGAAGAAGAAGCAAATGGTATGTTAGTTTTTGTTTTTCTGAAAATTGTAGCCGTTGCACAGCATCGAATACTTTTCTTGCGGACTTTTCATGCTGTTTCATTTACGTAAAAAATATTAGCTGTTCTTCTCATCTGCATTTTGTAATTCGTCTTCGCATTGGTTGAGGAATAGAATTGTGAATCATATGATTTCTTTTGGTTGTCTGCATCCTTTTGGCCGTTCTTTTAACTTTACAGTTCACAAGTAGATTATACTTTCCAAATGTTTCTTTATCTAGCTCACTTGTTTCTCTACCGATGAAACATCCTCAATTTTTGTCTGATTTGCAGATGCAAGCAGCTCTTAGGAGTGCACCCGATTCCATGAACATGTCGAGCTTGAAAGATTACATTGATCCAAATCTGATGGACTTGTATCCCCATGATTGTCTATTCAAGGTAAACTATACTTGACTTTCACTGTCTAGATATGTGGATCCATTTGCCAGCTTTTACTAAGAGGATATCTGTAATACAAGAAATTGATGGAAATATTAACCAGATATGTTTTCATGTGAATTGACATGTGATTAACATTCATATAAGAAGGGGATGAATGTAGTCCTTAGTTTTTGTGCCACACTAGAAATTATATAATCAACTAGAAGAAAGAAAGAAAAACTAGTTTTGGAGTCGTATATCACCAGCTTATTGTTGTTCTTATTGCTCCTTGTTCTGTAGGTTGCCATGATAGCTAAGCAATGTGTAGATGAAGATTCCATCTTACGGCCTGACATGAAAGAAATTGTTATTTCTCTGTCACAAATCCTCCTATCCTCGGTTGAGTGGGAAGCTACTCTTGCAGGGAACAGCCAGGTATTCAGTGGCCTTGTTCAGGGAAGGTAGGGAAACAGGAACTTCCTTTTCATACCCAAGTCATTCATATTCTTTTGCCCCTCTTTTATCTGTAGTGTGCTTTGTATTTATAATAGCACATATAGTGGGAAGATCGTGGTATTTATATGTAAGTTTTGAATTTGTTCATCTCGTTTCCCTTACCGGATGTTTTATTACCTTGTGGGAAATTTTTGATTTGATGTAAGATGTGATGGAGAGAAGGGTGATTTCCTTGTAATACAAGTTAGCAGTCAGTTATCAATGTCACAACATCCTTCAGTTATACATTGTTTCTTGTTACATGGATGTTCTATACAAACCTATTATCCGACTGACGCCCCTTTATTCACAGATGCATTAGTAACCTACATGAGGCACTGACTGTAGTTAAACTAATGACAACTCTTAAAATGGGATCGTTTTCAAGCGTGAATGGAAGTGTTAACAACTTGACATACTTTGCAAACTCAAAGAAATGCTAAACTGGTACTCTTATATCATTATACGGTTATACATTACATAACTTTTACCTGGGAGATTCATTAGTATTTCTCCAAGAGGACATATTTGCGTGCGAATTGAACAAGAGGAAGAGGACATAGTACATAGTGATAGTACATACATACACATACCTAAACTACTTGCAGAGTGAAGCTAGCACTCTGCGAGGCGGACTGAATGATTTCCGAGAGTGCAGGACAGCCAAATTATCCAACAGCAAAACATCACCTTTGTGCCAAGGAATGGCAACACTCTCCTCTTGAAGAATCTTCAAGCAGTTGTAGATGATATCCCCCGGCAATGGATTGCCATCGCCAAATGTAACCGCCTTCACAGGATCATTCCTAGCGTCTTTCCAGCCCGTATATGCAGCTACCATGCTGTTGAACCAAATCTTCCGCTGCCTTGTGCTGTCGTATTTGACAGCTGGTATCGGCCCCATTATTGATTTCACCCCATCTTCCGACCATTCCAACTTCATCCCAAGCTTAGCAGCCCTGCCAAAATTTCATAAACAACAACTTTGTCATCTGTTCATAACTCACTAGCAATTTAGATGGGGCTATATTCACATGTAAACCTATACCTCTCCTCAGCTATGCCCTTGTCTTTGGTCAAGAATGTAGACTTCCAGCCACGGCCAATTGGAGAAGAAGGGTCATCTCCTTCGCCTAAAACCCGAGTATATATCAACCCATGCTCCTCCAATTTCTCGACAAATTCCGGATACTTATCTCTCATCCTCTCATGCACAATGTGACTCAGAACAATAGGAGTTTCTCCTCCACTTCCAGGCTCCACTTCACAGAAAAAGAACAACTTGGAGGGAAACTCTGGCACCTGTATAACGACATGTCGTATTCTCAATATCTTAACCACCAACACCATAACAAAGAACGACATGCGAATATACCTGAGCCATTTCGTGGTGAAATGGAATCTTCTGGTCGGGCGGTGACTCATTCGCGGTAAAAACCCGGCCCACAACGTTGGTACGCGGGGCGGCTCCGCCAACATAGGGTAGCTCCTCGAACCCGAAAGCCTCAACGACGTCGTTGAAGTCGGAAGCTGAATTTACCGGAAAGCCCCTGAAGAGTACAGCCCCGGATTCTCGGAGAAGAACCTCGAGATACGGCCTTTGGGCTTCGATGGTTTCGGTCAAAGCAGAGAGAGTGAAGGGAACCGCCGGACATGGAGATAGAACCGCCGGGAATCGAACTCCGTCGTAGAGCTTCTGCTGTGGGATTTGAGCTTGCACAAAAGTCCCTGCCATGGTTTCTCTCCGGGGATGGCGCGTGTAGTTGACGCGTCGTAGTGACAAAGTATGAAATCGGGGTTTCGAGTGTGGTGAACTCACCTGGTTGGGAAATGTGTCCAGGTTCTAACTTATGTATTTATTGGGGCCGGGTCGGGTTTGCATTAAGTTTCGGGTATAGGCCCAATAGTACGTCTGGGGCAACTCGGGCCGAGTCGACTCAGTATATAGAAAAACGAGCGGGCCTTTGGTGAAATTCGAAAGCAGAGAGAGAGTGAGAGCCGGAAAGAGAGAGATGAGGAACGAAGAGCAACCGAGGCCGGTGAGGAAGGCGTTGAGGGACGTGTCGAACAGCCACGGCGGCGGCGGAAGGTCCTCGATATTCGCGACCACGGCGAAGAAGAAAGACAAGGAAACGGAGAGGCCGAGGGTCGAACACAAAGAAGAGGATCAAAACGACGTCGCTTTGGACCGCCTCTTGCTCGTTCAGTCCGATCTATCCGCCCTAATTAATCAGGTACCGTTATCGATCTCTCTCATTCTCGCCGGAATCCATGTGACTTCAATTTCAGATTATAATGGAAATTTTGATTATCTAGGGTTTTTTGTTGGAATTGAATAGAGGATTAATGAACTGGTTTCCGTTGGGTTATTCGTATTTTGTGATTATTTATGGTTAATTTGATATCTTTAGGGTTTTAGTGTGGAATTAATTTTGAATTGAATGGCAGATTGATCAACTAGTTGTGGTGGCGTTTAAATGTAAGGCTGGAGCAAGCAAAGAAGTTGAATCCTTCACACATTTCTTATCCGAAATGCATTCATCTTTGAAGGTAGTTGAAATTTTAGCCACCCTAATTTATATCCCACCTTGCATAAGTGAAATTAGAGTTGAATTTTATGTGTACTTGTTGCAATTGCAGCCATGGGTTCCGAGATTTCAGAAGGCTCTCTCTGGTACCGGAGAAGCTGTGGTTGTGAGTGGAAACGAAAGTGGTGAGATTAGGAGTCCTGAAGTTGAGAGGAAGGAGGTTGAGAGCCTGGAAGAGTCGGATTTGGAGTCGTTGATCTCGCCTTCTCCCCTTGTTTCGTGGCGTGCTGACTGTACTATCCAGAGAGGAAGACAGCTGTTTATGCTTACGCCGCTTCCCATATCAAAGTCCCTGTCGTTCAAGCCCCCAATGCATTCCAAGCCTTTGGTGTTTGAGAGGGTTACGTCTAGTACTAGTGATAGGCTACCATTTTTTCATACTACTAGGGGTGATACAAATGCTGATTTGCGTGGACGTGCCGTAGAGCCTATATCCTCTAAGCCTTCTGATTCAGTTGTTACCGAGTCTGGTGCTGAATCTACACCGCTGTTGAAGATTGGGGGCTCCATGGTGATGAATTTGATGACTCCATGCTTAAAGTCTCCTCCTAAATCTTGTGTGCTGCTTGAACCCATTTCGGACTCCTCCCCTAAGGGACATCACCTGGTTTGTAATCGTAAGTCTACCCCATATCCTGCTGGAATCAGATATGCTGGTGAATCCTCTAGCAGTGATACCTCTGACGATGCAGATGCCTCACCAGATTGGTGTATGTCACCCCCTAAATCTTGTGTTTTACTGGAGCCATGTGATGTAAAGTCTACGGATGAAGGTCATATTCAAGATACACAACTGATTGGGCCTCTTTCAGAAGAAAGTGAGGGTGTAGGAGGCACTCAACAATACAGGACAGGTATTGGCTATTCATTTTTTGCATCTTTACTATATCATGCTGGACGTGTCTTGATTCAAATCCATAACCTTATTTAATCATAGCTTTGATCAATTAGCGTACAACTTAATATATATCAGACTGTACTAGCTGACTGGCATTTCTCAAGCATATCGTATCTATAGAAAAATTGGTTATGACAACTGGTAAAAAACTCATCATAGAAAACTCACCAGAGATATGTACTTCATCTATTACTGGTACATGTATGACGGGTCAAAGAAACCTGAAATAGTAAGCAACAGTCTCTTTAAGGCTAAGAAACTAACACTTTAATTAAAACTCATCATAAACCCACATCATATATAAGTGATCACTATAGAAACTAACCCAAAACCAAAACTCATCATAAACCCACATCATTATATAAGTGATCACTATAGAAACTAACCAACTATCTTACTCTTCAAATTTAAACACAGAATCCATTCAAAGCAATTGTGGGATTCTGTATCTTGGCATATCATATAGTCACTGGATTCATGCTTAGTGGTTACCTAGGAATGTTACTGTAACTATGCTTGCTAGGCAAAAGCCAATGCTTAGATAAACTGCAATACTTCTGAACTCAATTGAAAACCAGAAGAAAAGAAAAGAAAAAATAAGGAATGTTTTTTTTTTTTTTTTTTTTCTTTTGACTTCTGCAATACCAATACATTCTACAAATAAACAAATATGTAATGAACCTTTAACATATCAAAATGTTATCCATACTGAGACAACAAATGTTAGCTAAAACATATTTCGGCCAAGAAATTAATAGAGTTCTAGTAGCACTAGATTAAAACATATAACTTTAATTTCACAGTAAAGAGGCTTGAGATAGCAGGGATCGGAGGGCCTTTAAACACAATGAGGTCAAGCTCATGACTGATATGGTTCTTAGCTAAAGCATCTTATGCAAGCCAAAGTTCTTTGCACAACAACAATATTGTACAAAGATGATATCATCTACCATGGACATAAATAACTTTGACAAGCAAAGACTCAGACTTCCAGAAACTGATTGTATGAGACATTGCTATTATTTTGAGTGATCATACTAGTTATTGTTTGTTTCATTACTATTATTTTGGGTGATCACATAGATATCATAAGGGACTTGTCTTGATTCAAATCATTTATTTTTTTGTATCAGAGCCTGTAGGTGGTGGCAGATTTGCTGTAGACAGCACACCAATATGGAAACACGCTGGAAGCGTAGTAGTTCACAATGGCAAACATCCTGGTGAGAATACTTTAAAAAGGGAGTTGTGGATGAAGTTTGAAGCAGCTTCTACAAATGAGCTTAGTATTGATGACTCTGTAACTCAAAAAAAACTTCTCGATCTATTGGATGAGGCTTCATGATATTCCAAAGTAATGTTGTACAAGGTGGTTGTGAACTTCTGATATAGCACATGTAATTTTGTATTTCAACAGAGACCACCAGCAAATGCCTGTGGTTATCCAGTGTACTCGAAATGGTTAAGAAATTAAACTTTTTTGTAAGTCACTGTAGCTCGGTTTGTTAATGAATCACTTCCTTGATTACTATGTTCACATCACGGTTCTTCTCTTATCAAAATCGTATACTTGTTACTCACACAGTCAATGAGGACTCAGAATCTCCTTCCACTTGAATCTATTTATAACCTTGACTAATAGATTAAACACCTTTGTGTAAGACTACATCTTCATCAACTCATCATGTAGACAATCGAGTAATGTTTTTGTACCAAACTCTCTTTTAAATTTCCTTAGTGGTGGATGTGATTTGTCATAGTATGGTGATATTGAAGACAACAGCACTGAAGCACCCAGGATGACCTAAGAACCGAATGTGAAAATGGTACCTAGAGAGAGCCTATTCGCTGCACCCCTGGGACAGCTGCACCAGGAGGCTTAACAGCGCATGCAATCCAAACCACGTTAGCTCCGACTGGTGTTGTTTTGCCTTCCTTTCTCTTCTCTCATCTCCCTCTAACGTTATAATCATTATCATCTTCCTCACGCATGACCCATTCCTCCTTTTCCATCTCTCTCTCTACATCAACTTTGCTGACTGCAAAAATGCATGGGCGAGATCGATGGGTCTCAGCTGTCCCAGGGGTGCAGCGAATAGGCTCTCGTGAAAAAGGTAGGAGCGTGAATCTGCACGTTGCACCCCCCTAAATTAGGTTACTATCCCCCCTTATTTTGGTGGTTTTGGAAGGGTTGGATTGCGATTTGTAGTAGGCTGAGCGATGAGGGTTGAACAGTGAAGAAGTAAACCAGATTGAGTGAAATGGTTGATTGAGCGGGGTGACCGAAAGGGAGTGAGGAGATCGAAGCAAGTGACTATTCTGGGCATCGAGAAGAAACTCAGATTGAGCTCCATGGTTCAACAGGGAGTGGTTGCTTCTTCTTCTTCTGTTAGCGCTGAGAAGAAACTCAGACTGGCGGTCTCTGAATCGCCGGCATCGAGGTTCGGATAATCAAGTGAGTGAGGAGATCGAAGCAAGTGAGTGTTGTGGGCGTCGTCATTGGAAAAACTATTATAGGCATCGAGTTTTCCGCCACGACTATTTCCAACAGCAGGCCTCATTGGACAGTTTCTGTTGAGGGTTGAAACCCAGCAACACAACTCCGTAAGCTGAATACAAGAATGATCCTGATGCTAGGAGAAGTGGAATTGGGAATGTGTTTGTCAAGGTATGTCCTGTTTGCTCTACAGAAGTGTATTCTTTTCTTTGATGCCACTCGGACCATCCATTTTTAAGTGTATTCTTTTCTTTGATGTGAATGCTTACCGTTAACTATTTTGTTTATCTGTGGTAGAACTTGAGCGATGTGATTGATAATGTAGCGCTTCAAGATATGTTTAGGAAATTCGGAAATGTGTTGTCTTGCAAAGTTGCCATGTTTGAGGATGGGAAGAGTAAAGGTTACGGATTTGTTCAGTTTGAGACTGAGGAGTCAACTCTTGCTGCTACAGACAAGCTAAATGGCTTTACAGTTGCAGACAAGCAGTTGTATGTTGATTTCCTATCTCATTCAAGAAAAGCATCGGGTCATTGGGAGTGGAGCAATGGATGAATACAAGAACGATAATGGCCTTCTATGCGGGACTAGTGAGCTGTAAGTATTAATGACAGGAAATGAGTTGTGTTGGTTTGTAATACTAATAGTTTGGTTTAAAAGGCTCTGTATGTAAACACGAACAAGTGGTTGGAAAGATTGGTTAAATAAGTCTTTACTATCTTTCAGCGCTAGCCTTTCCTGGTTGGATTTATCTAGTGACGAGAACAACTTATGAAATCTTTTAGTATGAAATCTAATAACATATGGTTTAAAAGGCTCTGTATGAAATTTATTCCATGCATTCAAGCAGTGTGAAAAACTGCATTGCTTGCCAAGTGCAAAATTTTCTTAAGTGCATACCTAAAGGACTTGTCTTCTCTTGTGGAATTCAGAGGCGTAAAACAGAACATACGGGTCTTAATGACATCTCTAGCAGGAGCCATGGGGTCTTCACGATTTATCTTTCCACTCCATGTCAGGATGTTTACAGGGCTGTTGTTACTGGGTAGTGGAACCTCATAGACTTGGCAGGTATTGTTTCTAATACTTCTTTAAGAAGCTTAAAAGAGAGGTAGCTGAGATTATCATATCAAATGGAGATAGAAACGTATTTTAGCTGCTAATTTGATGGTTATGAGATATGGTACTGATTTTTTTTTTTTTACTTCAATTGTTTTGATTAGGGACCTGTGGTGTCTTAGAATTGTTTGTCATCTATATTAGACCAAGGTATGCTAATTTGCTCACAAATGCACTATTTTCTTTAATCTGAATTTACAAATGTCATTGCTGATTCTTTTTTACTTCTTTGGTTTGTATATAACTTGCGCAGAGAAAGGAGAATCTCCATTCAGAGAAAGGAAAAGTCTTATGGGTTCTCATATAGTGTTGACTGGTATGCAACTCAATCTCATTGATCGTTATATTTGGTATTACACTCCATAGCTTGATATGATCTCCATAGATAATACACTTCATGTTAGTTTTTGTAGGCCACTATCTATGGTATTAGCTGCATTATTGAAAAGAAAATAATCAACAGACAAATACAGGGTTGACAGTCCTTAATCAATGTACCTTTTGGTAGGCTGATGAAGGGGGTTCTCCTTCTCTGGTGGCTAGAGGGTTTGCTACTGCATAGGTAGTTGCAGCTGCAGAACAAATTCAGAAACATGTACCAAATGAAAAGGCAAGTTCCGTTAGTGTTCTTTTGGTGGCTTTCGTTTTGACAATGTTGTATGTAAGACATTCTTTTTATATGCCAGGTGGGACACCATTAAAAGACTGTAGGCCAAAACAGGGGTTGTATTCTGGTAGTTTATTTTGTATGGTCTTGCCTTGGTTTGATGCATTGTTGATTATTTATATTATAACTTGGTCTCATGGTTTTCTCTTCTAAATTGTAACTCTGGTCGATGTGGTTATTAGAACTATTGTCAGTGTAGTGTTTTGAGTTTTCATGCCTTGTACCTCTTTATGATCTTGCATTCCCTCTTGGCATGTTCCTATACAACAAATGGTTAGTTTATTTGTAAACATGAGATTTCTGTTTGGGAGTGTCACTAGGAGTCTTCCTGGAGTAAACATAATAAATTTGCATGATTTATTTTGCTCATTTCAGGTATCACATTATGCGATTACCATGGAATGATGGTTTTTTTTTTTCTATAATTCCAATATTCTCTTTCCAGTTAATATTAATCTGTGCACTAATTTGCTTTGGTAGCATCTTGCTGAAGTGGATTCCTCTCACTAGTACCCAGCAATAAACTGTCAATTTGCAGATGCTGAATTTGGGTTCATGAGATCAAGAGTTTCTGGGGTATTAGATGAGGTAGTTGACCAATTTGTATCCTCCTTCATCCGTTTTTTTTTATTTGTTATTTTTTTCTGGTATGGAGTTATTCTTTTAAGCCGTCCATCTATAGATCAACTAAACTCTATCAAACTGTTGAATGCCATGTTCACATAACTGCCTGCTTATACTTAACTCTCTGGTGTTCTGTTTTCAGTGTGCATCAGGCATCATATTCCTGATTATATGAAGGAGTTAGAATTAGAAAGATGTTCATTCCTGGCTTGTACCAGCATGTTACAGATCTCATGTTCAATATAGAAATAGTTATGTATATTAATTATTTTATTGATTTGATAAATCAAATTGTAGGTGAAGGAGTTAGAAAGATGTTCTTTCCTGGCACTGTACCAGCATATTACAGATCTCCTGTTCAATGTAGAAATAGATATGTATATTATTTATTATATTGATTTGATAAACCAAATTGTAGATGACACAGCCTGCCAATTTGTTTATGCTAGACAAGGTATATCCCCGCGCGTTGCTACAGTTTGTGATACCGGTTATTGACTTACCTTAAATGCTTTTGTATTGAAAAATTCAATTAAGGTGGCGAAACATTAAGAACCTGTTACAATTGTGTGTGGAACATAACCTATGCGGCCCCCTATGGACAACATTGTTGCATGTACCAAAGAATTAAACTGTATCAAAAAATAGTTACATGTTTTGCCTATCTGGGAAACAAAATACTGTGCATGTTGAGGTTGCAATGACATGTAGAACCACCACTTAAGTCTCTATAATTTTCGTACAAAAAACACACAGATATGGATATTGCTGGGGAGTTCATGAAACAAAAAGGTCCAAATGATTCCGATTCTTCCTTCCATTTAGACTTTGTTTTGCTCCCTTGATCTCTGGTACATAAGCATTCAAATTCAGTTAAAGTATAGTTATATATAAGGTAAACACTAAAGAAGCAAATGGGATCATGATCATGAATATAATGAATACTGCATACTTTGCTGCCCCTTTGCTTCCTTGTCCTCTGTACATCAGAAAGCATCCTTTAGACAGAAGATCAATTTAGTGATTAACAATAGTCTTTATAATGGATATGTAACATATATTTTACACAGATGATTCGGAATTAGTTGGTTGACTACACATATAGGTAGTCATTTTGCTGCTGCTTTGCTTACTGTTTCATTGGCAAATTATGGCTATAGTACCCCTGACATTAGTTTCATTGGCAAGTCGAGCTTTAGGAGTGTTGGTTGTTGGTAGTATTACAACCCAATTAGTTTGCCCTGCATAAACGCATCAAACTATTAGCAAAGGGACACGGGAGACCGAAATGAAGTTATGCGAAAGAAACATTTAAGTACATGGAGATCAAGTTGTCGTTAAGGTCCTTCAACTTTGATAATCTCACCTTTGGTCAATGTTGGTTGTTTGCACATAACCAATAAGCCAAGTAAGAACTACACCACCAGTAATGGGACTAATAAGCATTAGCCTGTCAAGCAAGAATTTGAAAAATTAGGCTATTTAGAAAGTAAAATAAATGTTCGGATCGATGTTGACGAAGCCCAGATTGCTTGGAGGGGTTGAGGACGGAGCCGTCGAAGATTTGTGGAGCAGTCGAAGAGGATGAGGTCGTTCTTGACGACAGTGAGGGAGTGCTTGGCACGGTGAGGGAGGACTGGGTGCTTGACATAGATGGTGTTCTGTCGATGTGGTTGTCGACGGCGGAGGAGAGGTGAAGAAGTCCCCCTCCCCCCACATGGAGAAAAGAATGGGGTTTGAGAAATAAATGGATTTGGGGAAGAATGGGGATATGCCGAACTCTAACCAGAAGAAGAATTCGTTTGTGGAAATTTTTGAAAATTTTCGTTTGAAATTGCTCCAAAATTTTAGCAGAAAAATTACCCCTAAAATCTTGGCCACTTTGACCAACGAAAATTACCAAATTTGTCGCATGTGTGCCCAAATTTTACTACTTTTCCACGATCTTACTCAAATTTAGTAATTAAACAAATATTCATAAAACATAAATATTTAATAACGTATCTTACTCAATAGAATGAAATTATTACGAGAAATCATTCATATTTAATAACGAATCTTTTTTAATAGATGCAATAAAAGTTTACAATATTATACTAAAATTACATTTAATGTAAATTCTATAAAAAGTTGCATGATTTACTTTCATCGGTTATCATAATTATTGACATTATACATCATTTTAATTCTTGTCAATTTATAAAATATGTTTTTATTTAATTATACATCATTTTGATTCTTGTCAATTTATAAAATATGTTTCAAAATAAAAACAATCTTAACACAAATTGACACAATTCAGTTTGATTTATTCTTGAATCGATCATGGTAATTTACTGATAATCATAAGTGAAGATAATTATGGTTGACCGCTTGGATTGAGCCCCGGACGTTGCCGAATCCAGTTGAATTTTATACCATAACCCTCTTTTACTATAACGATCATATCAGACGGAATAATTTTCATTTTGTGAATTTTAGTTATCGGAATCATAACGTGTCTACTAATGTGATATAACTTGTTTAATAGGTTATACAACTTTGTGAACCAACTACATAGAGGAAGCAAAATTTTCAAAAATATTGTGAAATAAGATGTGATCGAAATAGTGAAATACGACTATGGTTGAAAAATCACGTATTTCAGGTAACGTTTGGGTGCCGATAAAAGCGGTCAACCATTTTTACGCTTAATCTTCCCAATGGGAGCCCTATCTTCGGAAGGTAAACGTCTCTAAATTTTTATATGTGCGGTTACGTCTCATGTATGTGAGAGTTTAACATGTGGAAGAATTGACCAAACTAGGTCACAAAGAGATAGGTAAGAGCGTTTCCGTATGATAAGTGACGACGGATTAGGTTTGACCACTTCGATTGAGCCCCGAACGTTGCCGAATCCAGTTGAATTTTATACCATAGCCCTCTTTTAGCATAACGATCATATCAGACGGACGAATTTTCATTTTGTGAATTTTAGTCATTCGAATCACAATATGCATACTAATGTGATATAACTTGTTTAGTAGGTTATACAACTTTGTGAACCAACTATATAGAGGAAGCAAAATTTTCAAAAATCTAGTGAAATAAGATGTGATCGGAATAGTGAAATACAACTATGGTTGAAAAATTACGTATTTCGGGTAACGTTTGGGTGCCGATAAAAGCGGTCAACCCTTTTTACGCTTAATCTTCCCTACGAGAGCCCTATATTAGGGATGTAAACGTCTCCAAATTTTTACATGTGTGGTTACGTCTCATTTATGTGAGAGTTTAACGTGTGGAAGAATCGACCAAACTAGGTCACGGAGAGGTAGGTAAAAGCGTTTTCGTGTGATAAGTGACGATAGATTAGGGTTGACCGCTTGGATCGAGCCCCAGATATTGCTGAATGAAGTTGAATTTTATACCATAGGCCTGTTTTACCATGACGATCATATCAGACGGACGGATTTTCATTTTGTGAAATTTAGTCATCGGAATCACAACGTACCTACTAATGTGGTATAACTTCTTTAGTAGGTTATATGCAAGCGTACAATTTTATGAACCAACTACAGAGAAGAAGCAAAATTTCAAAAATATCGTGAAATAAGATATGATCGGAACAGTGAAATACGGCTATGGTTGAAAAATCACGTATTTCAGGTAACGTTTGGATGCCGATAAAAACGGTTAACCCTTTTACGCTTAATCTTCCCTATGAGAGCCCTATATTCAGGAGGTAAACGTCTCCAAATTCTTACATGTGTGGTTACGTCTCATCTATGTGAGAGTGTGTGGGTAAGAATCAACAAAAATGGGTTACAGAAGGATAGGTAACAACGTATTCTCATGATAAATGCGTTAAATTGAAGTTGACCGCTTAAATCGAGCCCTGAATTTACAGTCATTACCCAGATAATGATTTGTAGTTAATAATGTATTGTTAATAACAGATAAACAACAAATGGGACACAACACTGAAATTGAGCTTCTAAAATTCTTGCTTTACTTGAATAATAGCTGGATCATTGTTTATAGGTGGGGAAGGCTTCCAGATGGAGAAGATTTAACCTTTAAATCAATTAATAGCAATAATAAATAGAGCTGAACTTGTTATTGAAAATATTCAAATTGAACAAGTTATAGCCACTCAAAATATTCATGCAGATTTGTACATTCACGTCTCAAATATAGACAATACTTTCAATATTCAGACCAAGGGATATACATGAGCATTGCATAAAACATATCGACCAATCTATTTTATCAACCACAAAAACCTCAACACTACCAATTAACCTCAACCCAACCAAATAATGTCAACAATTACAAACAAACAAACTCACTATTACAACTTGAAATTCAATGAACTGTCCTTTAACAAAACGCAACACTAGACTAGACTTGCCGGCTCCAACATCACCAAGAAGCACCTGAAGCACAATACCAAACACCACTCCAATGATCACAAAATGCAAATTCCAAAATCAAAGAAAACATTAAACTAAACAAGGAGAGGGTTTCAACACCTAACACAAAACTAGATTTTCCTACATTAGCATTAGAGAAGGGATATACCAACGAAACAACTTACAACCAAACAATAGCTCAGATTCAGATTTTCTCGCCTCTTGAATTATGGACAGAACTTCTTCAGTTCTTTGGGATGGAATATTTACATCATTGCTCTGCCAACTTCCTCCTTCCATCAGCTCCATAGGATAGTTCTTTAAGAACCAAGGGTGGCTTTTAATTCCTGCGATTGTAATTCTCTGCGAGCAAATACCACAATGAAAGGACTAACACTAACCAATAAAAATCAACTCAAAACACATAAACAAAGCCAAGATATTGGTCAGGAATGGAACTGCTCTGAGTATGAAATGGTTGCAAGACAACTAGCAATCTAGCAGTGAACTTAGTTAATTAAGTCAGGAATAGAATTGTTCGCTTATAACACACATGATTTTCTTTTCCTCTTTAGGGGGATTAATGCCTCAATAGTTAACTCGAATTGTGTACTACATTCAACACTTAAACAGATGCTACATTATTACCTTTTCGAGGTTTTCCACAAATATCTGAGATAAAACATGCCCACATTTGATGGAAACTTGAACATGATCTGGTATTGAGTAGTGTACGGCAAGGATCCGCTGCATGAGACAACTTGTTAGCCACAGCTCTAGAAAGTATTCAGTTTAGATATAACACTGTTTTCCTCTATACATAGCATGTTCAATTTTATTGATGAAAAGTTGTAATGTCACTAACATTAATGGTTTTTCTGAAGTTCTTAGGGTCATCAGGATCTTCCAAAGGATATGCTCCGGCTATCATCACATATAAGGTGACTCCACAAGACCAAACATCTGCAATCTATAATATGAATATTAGTTACAAAAGCTGCTTAACCCATGACAATTTATGGTGTCAATGAGAAGGCACAGGAATTGGAATTTACTTTTCCATCATATTGCTTTTTAGATAGGACCTCAGGAGCAATACAAGCTGGTGTTCCTACAGTTGATTTTGGCTGACTGCAATAGTGACTACAAAAACCAAGGGAAATAATAATTACTCAAAATCTCATTAACCCGAACCCCCAATGCCGAATCCTTACTATACAGTTTGTAGAATACCTTTGAAT
The DNA here is from genome assembly GCA_009720345.1 of Fragaria iinumae. Classification (NCBI taxonomy): domain Eukaryota; kingdom Viridiplantae; phylum Streptophyta; class Magnoliopsida; order Rosales; family Rosaceae; genus Fragaria; species Fragaria iinumae. The sequence continues at coordinate 29,365,158 of CM019122.1, read as the reverse complement.
ATCCAAAATCACATATTTTGACCCGAGGTGCTGTGCTGCCATCTAAGAGTGTATTTTCAAGCTTAAGGTCTCTGTGGCATATTTGCTGCCACAAGCGAATTATTTGCTTATTATAATGAATACTTTCATTAGGAGAAGAAAAAAAAAACGGTACACCACACATTAGTAGAAGAGTTCCAATTGACATACCATTGAATGACAGTAACTAACTCCTGATATCAGTTGCTGGAAGAAAAACCTTGCCTGATGCAAAAAAACAACAGAATTGCGGAAGAATGTCAGTTTTAGTAAATATCATGACTGATATATAAGTAAAAGTGCTTGTAAATCTTTATATCCATTTCATGTTCAGGGAACATAAAGAACCCCATAATCTGACATATACAATAATTTTCCTGACCCCATTGTTAACTACTTTACCTCGTTTCACTAAATCTACCAGCATTGCAAATTCTCCCAAAGAGTTCTCCTCTATTTTACCTCATTCTCACTAAATCTACCAGCATTACAAATTCTCCCAAAGAGTTCTCCTCCAGCAGCATACTCCATTACTATGGCTAAATGAGTTGGTGTCAGAAGAACCTGCCAGGAAGACATCCAATATTCCATCACTAAAGCACATGAATTGATCGGAAATTGGCCATGGTATGGAATGTTACTGCTGGACTTTTTAAAGAAGTGACAAGAAGTACACACTAATTTAAGCACACGAGAAGCATAAATTAGCATGTTCTGTTTTCAATCCAACCTCAACAGATGCTGATGCAAAAGCAAGCTTATACAAACCTGAATCTGATAGACATGCCATTTAAAAAAAAGGAACAAGGAGATTATGTGGGAGAAGACATTATATAAGCTTAGAGATTACTCATTCACAGTTTTCTCTTTTAGAAAGATCATAATATACAGTCTTTATTAAACAAAAGATCATAATCTCTTTGAGAAAGATTATTCTTTCATACAGTCCACACAAACTTTGGTTTACCAGCTAAGGAAACACAATCAACTCTCCGATAAGCCTCAACTATCAACCTTACATCAACTATCAGAAACCCAAACCCACAGTTGATCAACAATTCCACACAAAGTCCTCATCCAACAATCACAATCAAAGCTAGATCATCAACCAAAACCATAAAAAACCTAGTCTAGTGCGCTTCAAAAACCCAAAGCTAGGAAGTTGTGCCGATGATGCCAGAAACGATGACCAGTACTGCGATCTCATGAGTGCGTGGGTTGAATCGAAACGACTGGGCTTAGAGTTCTGAGGCTAGGGTTTTTGAAATTGGGGGAAATTGATAAACTGAATTGAAATCTAGAGCGAATTAAAGCGGAAGCAAAGACTAAGCTAGACTCACAGAAGCCACAAACTTGAACCCAGATGTGTTGATCCAAACTTGAATCAACGCATAAAGAAATAAGAGTGGTAAGAGTAATACCTGAAATCCAGTGATATAGGTTGCACAAAAGAGAAGGATTGCAAAGATAGTGGAGTTCGGCGAGACATAAAAAAAAAAAAAAAAAAAAAGCTCCGGCCGGATTTGAAGGAGCGTGAAGGTGAGCCGGAGGCTCGGAGAATTCATGAGGCGGTGAGAGAGATGAGGTGGCTGGTGAGGGTTTGGGTGGCGGGGTCGGAGCGGGTGTACTAGGTAGAAGAAGAAGACGCAATGTGGTTTAGTAGGAAGAAGCCTTCTTCGACCCTCACTCGCCTGACTAACGGCCACTAACGCCCAAATTGATGCTGATCGTGTTGAAATCATGTTGAAATCAACGGTTCAGATTAATGGTGCAGCTGTCCCAGTGGTGCAGGGAATAATTTAGGCTAGAACACCAATACACCATTATGATTTGAACCAGGGCTACAGTTTTGGTTGGTTTCATACTCTTCTTTGCTTTCATCTCTGCCTACTGCACTGAAATCCCAGACCGAGTAGAATAGTTTTTGTTAAAAGGCAGTTACATTAACAAACTATATGCGTCAAATATGAGCAACCTACAACCCTTGAATGGTTGGTTTCTCTAGGAAAGAAAGTGGCTACATATATAAATCTATAGTTTCAAAATGTATATATTAACTTAAATATGTCAATGCTTGATACAGATGATTATGTTGTATGACTTGCTTCAATTCTAGTTTCCATTTGTCTAACTACTGTTCAAAATAATCATAACCCATATGACCATACAAGAACATGCTAAGCGTTGAGTCACAGATGCATATATGTGGGAGATCTTGAAAAAGATTGAGGAAAACATGATATACTCGGTACTTTGGTAGAATCAAATCGACCGCACGGCAATTTCCTTGAAGGTATAACACCCAAATTTAAGAAAAGAGACTGAAGGTTTAGGATAGAAAGGGGACCTTCAACCTCTTATTCTTAAATTTGGTGCCATACCTTCAAGGACTTTGTCATACGGTCAATCTGATTCTCCCAAGTATATCATGTTTTCCCAAGTCTTCTTCAACATCTCCCATATATCTGCATCCGTGACTCCACGTTAGCATGTCCTGCTTGTACCCAGACTTTAAAGTGTCTAATAAGCTGAATTTGAATGCTGACATGGGCACACTCGTATACTGTCGTGATGCTCACGTAAAACTTATTTTTAATTATCCAAGTTCATCCAAGTTCTTGGGATATCAAGAACAAACTCCGGAATCTGGCAGATATGTATCAACTATGCACGCCCGCAGTGCCGCAATATAAGTATAATTTGATGAAGAATCCTGAATTTGAACTATCTCTCCGTCTTCATTGTGACTACCGATGTCGCTCCTCCCAACTACCTACGTCTATTTATATAGGGCAAACATGTATGTTTCTATCCGAGAAATTCGTTTGAATGGTATACGAAATTTTGTTCCTTATAAATTTTGGTACATCAAGTTTTAAAAATATCAGATTGGTATCTCATGTTTCCGTCCTGATTTAAGATTGATATATATAAATATTAAGATTACTAGTTTACCCTCAGATAAAAAAAGATGACAAATTTACCCTTAAATTCTTTTTTTTTCTTCGTTTTTCTTCTTTGTTTTCATATTCCAATTTTCTTTTTTTGACTTTTTATATTTTTAGGAACGTAAAAAAAAAATAATCTCAATCATCCTTCAATGTCAATGACAACAACAAGATCCTTGAGTGTCAGCGGAAACAACAAAGATTAAACTTCTGTATGTTTCCCCTCTTCAATCTTCTTCAAGTTTATAAAGGCCAATTCAAATCATCAAATTCTAAAACCTCTTCTAATTAATATTTCTTGAATATGAAAACAAATAAAAAAAAACTAAGAAAAAAAGAGAACTTAAGGGTAAATTGGTCATCTTAATGGCTATATATATCAATCTTAGGTCGGGATAGAAACATGAGATACCGTTATGATATTTTCAAAACTTGATATACCAAAGTTTATAAGGAGCAAAAATTCGTATACCATTTAGACGAATTTCCCTTTCTATCCACACGTTTCCATATAGGATACTAATGCCTTTTTCTATAAACGTGGGCATAAAACCCGAAAAAAAAAAAAAAAAAAAAACACCAGACCGGGCTTTTATACGGGCCCTCATCCATTTTCTGCCATTTCGGACCGGGCCTATCTGCACACGGGCCGGTCCCGGGCCCTAAGTTTCTATAACATTTTAGGCCCGAAAGCCCGACATACTTATGTGTCACTGTATAATTGGATAATTTAGCAGTCTTATACTAGTAACATAGACTCAACCACAGATTATTCAAAATTTTAGTAAAGACCGGATCAAGTCAAAGTATCAAACCCTAAAAGTCCTAATTCCTAAACCAAATTCGATCGAACTTCTTTGAAACTCATCTGAGACGCTGCGTGGCTACGCCTCTCGAGTCTCGACGCCGCCGTCAACTCCTCCACACCTCTCGACGTCGCGACGCCTGCGCCTCTCTTCCTCTCGACGTGACGCCTCAGTCAAGTCGCCCAGACGCCTCAGTCCTCAGTCCTCACCGTATCTCTTCCTCAGTCACCCACCGCATTCGGTAGGGCTTCGTTTTCCTCATTCCTCAACATTCTCAATCGTTTCTTCCTTTATTTGTGCCTTTGTGATTGTGAGAGCTGAGCAATTGAGATGAGAATGGGCTGAATGGCATGGCAGATTGCAAATCAACATATCATTAGTTCATTATAGCAAGATTTCATTCACAACATATGCATATCAAGCTATCTGCCTTTAACTCATTACAGACCTGAAACCCGGCAAAACCGGTCTGGGCTTTTGCCAGGCCCTAAATTTTTTGATGCAAAGACCGGCCCGGTTATATTGTTAACGGTCCGGGCCCGGTCCCTATGAAAAGTAGGCCGGTCTGGGCCCGAGCCCAGCCCTACTTTTCTATTCATGTTTCCTTATAGGATACTAATTCCATTTTCCTATTCCTTTTCCACCAAGGTTTAAAGGATGGATCAGTATCATAATCCCTTGTGGATGAGGAAATAATGAAATTGAACTCTTTTGTGACGGGCCTCGTCTTTTGGGCCTCGGTGTAACTCGAACTATTAAAATGAGCCTTCAAAAGTTTGAAGCCCTCCATTTCTTTATTTTCAAGTACAACCTAGCTATCTTTGGAATAAGGTGCCACTCTTGTTGCTTATCTGATAGCTCATGAACAATTTGTCAAGTAATGAATTAATGTTTACTCTGTTCTTCAAAGGTTTTGGTGCTATGTATATCAAATAGTAAAACCAGTTTCCGTTCATTTGTTATTGAAATACTATTAGAAGGAATTATAATAATGGGAAGTACTCCTGTCAATGTTGGTGCGATGGTTGTATCATATTGATGTGATCTATTGTAATTGAATCTTTACAAACCGTACTAAATATTAGATCATATGAATGAAATAGGTTTCAAGAAAACAAAAATTAGACCACATAAAACAACAATCAAAAGCTTTAATCGATTAGAGAAATGAAAAACTATGAATTGAAAACCAATCACCCAGAATAACAAACCCAAACTGCACGAATCCATGTCCTGTAGTCGAAGAGTGGGCGAAGATACTCACCTGGAATTCTTGGAGCCGAAATTTGAAAATGATTTGGATTATGTAAAATTTTTAGAATTGATGGAAGACCAAATCGGTGCTCTTTCTTAATAATCAGCAGTGTTAAAGTAGAGTCGGAAGTCTTAAGAAATGACCAGACCAACAACAGGGTAAAAGAGTCTCTCCACTATCATTTGTGAACATCGAAATCACTGTTCATTGTGAACAGGAACAGTGAATGACCTTGACAACAAATAATATATAGTTAAATTCTCATTTGTAATGCGATGTCACAACGGAGGTAATGCTAAGGACAAACTATTTCATAGCCAATGTGTTAGTAGGACTTTGAGACTTTAGACTTGTGCACACGATCATTTAAAAAAAAATAAAAAAAATTGAGTGCGATATCTTTTCACTTAATCATAAAACTTACACAGTTACACTGTACTTTCTATGGGAAAAAAAAAAACGAAAAAAGAAGAAAAAGAAATGGTTGTTCTTTACCGCTTTAAAAACACAAAACCGGTCCGATTCTAAGGGTCTGTCAAACTCAGAGAGCTTCCAGGGTTTAAGGTCTAACAGGGGGTTCCTTGTTCCCTAAAACCCTAAAAATGGCGGCAACGACCCAATTGGCCCACCACCTTGAGTGTTACGTCGACACAGCTCGCCCTCCCGCCGAGCAGGTTCATCTTCCCATTCAATTTCTCCTTTTTAAGTTTAACTCTTTCAATTACCACTGTAATTTCTGGACTGGTTTGCCTGCTATGTTAAAGATTCATACTTTACTTCTGATAATGCAACCCTTTTCTTTTTATCTCAATTTGGATTTTGGGTTCACCTTTTTTCTGTGTTTGATTATTGATACTTGGATGATAATGGAGTATATGTGCAAATTATTGTGGCTGTATATTAGTGTCATTATATATGATAATGTATGAGTGTTTGATTATGTTAATGCTTTGGTTTCGAGAGTTTGAAGCGAAAAGTGTGTGTGCATTGCAGGCTGCAAGCTTGAATTTCATCACTTCTCTTGTGAAGAAGGACTTGTTGACTGTTGAAGTGCTGGTACGATTAAGTTTTGGTTTTCTATTGTGACATTTTGCTTAATTGAATTGATATCTGGTCTCTAATGTATGTGTTTGTGAACAGGTGAAAGAGATGAGGATGTATCTGACCATTACGGATAATGTTATTCGTGCTCGTGGTAAGTTTCATGTCTTTTTGGATATTTTTTAGTTATCTAATCTAGAATCATAGACTCTTTTCTTCTGAAGACACCTGAGTTTGGTAAATCAGGGCGATATTTCTTTAGAAAATAAGAAAACTTCTGTGTATATGATAGTTCTGATTTGAGTTTTGGGATGATTGTCTTAGCTATGTGCTTGATGATCTCAGAATCTAGTAAGTTCCTTGAGATTGCTTCTTTTTATTATTGAATTTTCGGGACTTCTTAATTGGGGAGAAGAACTCTGCTCCAAATTTAGGAGATGTAGGATATAGGTTCTAAATTCTTTCCTTCTGATGCCATACGAAGGAATATTAAATTCGGGAAACTTGTTAAAGGAAAAGATGTTTAAGGTGTGGTATAACGAATCAAGTTTTGTGTATGAGGCTTGGCTGCTGAAATTTTCTGATAGTACAGGCACATTCCAAAGTTAGGGATGATTTTGAACACTTTGATAGGGCTAAATAAAAAATTCTTGGGGTTTTGGAAGAATTTAAGATGACAGTTGAACCAGAGGGGACAAAATTTAATATTCTCATTAACGCTACCTGCATGAACAATGCACAAATAAGAGAGACAAAACTAGGCTTACAACTTCAACAACTTGAGTATTAAATTCCTTAGGAGCTCTGTGAATCCAACAGAGGTTATAGATGGTTACTGAACTCCTGACTTTGCAAGTAAACCAAACCAAAGGTCACACGTGAATCCCCTTGCTTAAATAGATTCCTGTATTAAGATCAACCTCTTGAGTCATGACAGAAACTACCGCCCATTGTATTCCATACATACTCAGAAACTTCAAGAAAATGCAAAAATACTAATGGGATATCAACTGTTATGCTAGATTAAGAAGTCTTCCTATGAGAAAGGGGCATATTCTCGAGCTTCTGCAAATCATCTATAATCTTGCTATGCCAACTCCACCGAGCATTCTCCTTTTTACCAATCTCCATTATTAAAGTTACCATTTTTCGTTGATATATATTGTAACTTATCTTTTTCAGTTTTATCTTTTCTTAAAAAGAGTTGTAACTTTTCCAGCACTATAATTTTAGATATATATATAATATATATATATATATATATATATATATATATAATTTTTTTTTTTCCTAAACAATAAATTTAAGGACAGAAACTGAAAGTTTCTCACATGGTATCCTTCTTCAGGTATACTTCTTTTGGCAGAAGTTCTTACAGGTCTTTCATCAAAGCCACTAGATAATGCAACTATTCATAGCTTGATAGGATTCTTCACAGACAGACTGGTGGGTGGGCATTTCTTTGTTTTTACTTTGTAACCTTTGCTTTAGAATCTCATATTTTGGTTTCACAATGTAAATTGGTGATATTGTCCTTCTATCAGTCAGATTGGAGAGCTTTACGTGGTGCACTTGTTGGTTGCTTAGCACTGCTGAGGAGACAAGTTAATGCCGGAATGGTCTCTGCCAGTGATGCAAAAGTCGTTGCTCAGTCTTACAGAGAGAACATACCAGTGCAATCTTTAGCTCAACAGGACAGAAAGGTAGACAAGAGAATGCCATTCTTAATGCCCAATAAGTTGAAGAAAAGAAATTAGCCTGCTGTTTGCATAGCCAATGATTTTGTTTAAATATAATTGCTTACTTTCATGTCCCCTAATTCTCTTGCAGCTTTGTTTTGAGCTTTTGGAGTGCCTTTTACAACGCTATCCAAATGAGGTTGCTTCACTGGTATTAATTCTGTCTCGTTTCTTTAACTTGTTTGGGCTCTGACTAGGTGTGTTTATACGATTCTTCTTCTCTGATGTATAGTAAAACTTATGCAAAAGAAGATTGTCAGTTAACTGTTTGGATATTCAACTTGGACTAAATAAATTCTGTGAGTTCAATGGATGTCTACTCAATCAAAAAGGCTTTTTTCAACTTATTCAAACAAGCCTGATTCAACATGTTGTTGGTTTGTGTATGGATTCAATGATATGCTTGGCTCTTCTCAAGGAAGTCTATACATACACACAGACAGAAGGCACATAAATGTGGGTGTGTATGTGCCTTATCCTTATGCCCGTGAAACTGATCTGATGTCTGTTTACTCTGCTTAGAACTAATCTGTCACATTCCATAGTGAGTCTGATAACATATTGATCAAATTTTTCTCCATTGTCCAGGGTGAAGACCTTTTCTATGCGATCTCTGAAGCCATTGATGAAGAAAAGGATCCTCATTGCTTAATATTAACATTTCATATTGTTGAGGCACTGGTCAAATTATTTCCAGACCCATCTGGGCCACTTGCAACTTTCTGTGGAGATCTATTTGAATTCTTGGGTTGCTACTTTCCCATTCATTTTACTCATGTAAGCTTATCTTTTACATGTACTTGTAGATTTTGAATATATTTTATAGGTTTATATGTATTTGGCTTTTTACTGTTGAATTTACGTTTGAATCTAAACTAGTTCTTAGAATTTGGAATTGAAAAATCTGCATGTATTTTATTTATTGCAATTTTCTTTAGGCATAGAACTTTGACCTTCAACATTGAGAAAGAGGATTACGAAATTGGTGCTTTCTCATCTGCCACATGCAATTCGTTATCATGTTTGGAGCACCTATTGACTTTAAAACTGGAACAAAAGTAGTCTATTCTATTGATATTAGTTAACCTGAATATGATTTTCAATGAAAATTTCAGTTTCCTTCTCAGGAGTATGATATTCATATTTCAGTTTCCTTCTCAAAAATATTACTTTCTAATTTCTATGCATAACTTAATCCTCATTTGTACCAAATTTATGATCTCTCCATGTTCATGTCTCATCGAAGCTGGTATTCAGATGGCTGTTTTCCTTGACTTGGCCTATAAATTGCCCTCTCTTTGTGTTCTTTAGACCCTGCCATTCATTTCTCTACAATCTCATATTCTTTGATTATATTGACATGTGATTTATGGTTATCTCTATGCATTCTCCAGCTGAAAGATGAGGACGCTAATGTGAAAAGGGAGGACCTCTCAAAGGCTCTAATGGTACGCCTTAACTGAGACTGCTACCGTTGTTTCTTCTTAATCTTTTTGCTAATGTCTTCTGTGCTATGATTCTCCATTTGAGACGGTGCTTTTTTGTTGCTTTTTTTGTTAATTTTGGCGGACTGGTGCATGTCACATTGTTCTTTGAAGCATTATTAATTCATTGTCGCTGGTTATGGCTTGATTGAACTGCACTCTGTGCATGTGACATGCCCTTTTTCAATAACAAGTAGGAAAATGTAACTGGATATACTCAAGCTATGGCTGATTTTCTTTAGAAAAGTATGGGCTGCACCATCCGTAACTTTGTGTTCTAAAAAGAGAACAAAAAACCTCTACACTGTATACTGGTTGTGAGTAGTTTTCACCAACTGTAATCTTGGAGTCTGAAAGCATATTTTTATAAAAAGAGTGAGACAAAGAATTAAGTCGATGGAACACAGGATTCTTCTTTACGTTATGTGTACTGCAACTATTCTTGAGAGTCCTCGTGATGACCAGGTTTTTCAGTTTGCTCTGATGTAGCCAAATTACCAGGTTTTGAAGAATTTCACCTTGTAGTTTGGTTACCTAAATGAGAAGTAAATCATTCACCGTATAGACGCCACAATTTTTCTCCTCTATGCTAGAAGTATACACCTGAGGCTGCATTGATAATGCTCAGTTTTATATGAATAACATATGGCTTTAAGAAGTATTTTTTTTTTCTCTTAAACATGAAGAGATATGAACCAAGGGAGAACTATATTTTGTGTTTGTATGATAAACATTGTCATTTATCCTTTAGGTGCATTAGTTTAATGCCTAGTTGTTTCAATGAGGCAATTGAGTAAGATAGCAACAGAGTAATGTGATATTGGAAGTTCTTTGCTACTTCTATGCAACTTCATCATTTATCCTTTATATGCAGTTTATTGCCTAATCTTTACTGTTTCAATAGCAAAATGTTGAACCAAGATGTTTCTTTCTGCAGTCAGCATTCTCTTCCACAGCTTTGTTTGAGCCATTTGTTATTCCGTTGCTTCTTGAGAAACTTTCTTCTTCTCTGCCATTAGCAAAGGTTTGGCCACTTTGTATATATTACTTTTCTGTTCCTTGAGTATTAATTTTCACTGCCTGTGGAAATATTTCGTTAGTAAAGTTGTCTTTTGGCTGCTTGGTCTGTATGCCTGCAGGTTGATTCCTTGAAGTATCTTAACTACTGTGCATCTAGATATGGAGCTGAAAGAATGGCAAAACATGCTGAAACTATCTGGATTTCTATAAAACATGCAATAAGTAATTCATTGGAAGTGCCTGCTAAATCCTTTACTGCAGAACCACTAGTTGGTCTTGGCTTTGAAGAAACTGAAATTGTAACAGAAGCTCTGATTCTTCTACAAAATGTCACAATGCAAAATGATGCTTTGCTTCTAAGTTTGATTGTTCGGGATGAAGATATAAACAATGTTATCAATTCCATAGCTAGTCATGAAAGTTACACTAATATTCCCTTGCAAGGCAGGCAGAGTTTACATGCAGTTGGTCGCATCTTTTGCATCATAACCAAGACTTCCATGGCTTCCTGTAATAGGGTATTTGAAAGTTTCTTCCCTTCCTTAATGAAGACTCTGGAGATTTCAATGGGGAGTTCATCCAAATATTGTACTCTCAAGGAGAATTCTTTTTCCTCTAAAAGATTTAAGTTTGGAGCTCTTTATTTCTGCGTGGAATTCATTGCTGCTTGCAGAGATTTAATCATGAGAACCAATGAACATGATGAGAAGTTTGGTACTGCAGATGAGACATGTTGCTACATGCTTCAAAGCTCTGCGCCAACACTAATCACTGCCTTCTGTACTACCTTAGCGCAAATTTCTTATAACGCTGCCGATGATGCAGATATTTATTTCAAAGGTAAAGCTTTAAATTTGCAGTACAAAGCTTTTCTGTTCGCACATGTATTATCTAATTGCATGTGGTTAATGTGCTCATAACATAAGAATCTTACCTGTTATGTTATAATCCTAACTATCCGAGTTTTGTGAACCTGGGCACACCTTAGGTAGGAAGTTGTGTCTAGGTATGACCTTTATTATGGTCCAAAATCTGACATATGGGAGCTCGATGACTTCTTATATCTCATGTTTTTAGTTTACACCGACTTAGGCATCTCAGTAGGCTGTAGGTGATCATTTTTGGTGTTCTTATGACATTTGTCACTTCCTCAAACTGTATGGTTCTTACAGTTGTGGCAACATGTTTTTTGATAGAATGTTATTTAATGTGCTATGCAGTGAAGGGTTTACAAATGTTGGCTACATTCCCTGGATATTTCTTACAAATACCAAAAGCTATGTTTGAGAATGTTCTGAAGACTCTCATGTCGATCATCTTGGTGGATTTTGACAAGCCGTTGTTGTGGAAGCTAGCATTGAAGGCTTTAGCACACATTGGCTCATTTGTGGAAGTGCATCTCGAGTCAGAGAAGGCACAAAGCTATACAAGTTTTGTTATTGAAAAGACCATTTCACTGCCTCAAGATGATTTTGATGTGCCTTTCCCTCTAAAACTGGAAGCAGTATTTGAGATTGGTGCAAGTAGGCCAAATCATATGCTAAGAATTATTCAAGGGCTGGAAGATGCAATAGTTGCCAATTTATCCAAAACTTTTGTATGTATTCTCTGTCATATTGAAACCACTCCTTTATTTAAAAAATTGCACCGTGGATTTGTTTTACGGCGAGTAATTTTCTCTTTAATATATGCTTGAGCATGGTTTTCCCATTTTCTAACGATTTTGTCTTTGCATTTGGTCACAAGATCCATGGAGATTTGAAGGCAGCTGAAAAAACAATTCAACTTTTAGAATGCTACTCCAATAAGATTATCTCATGGTACATTTTCTCCCCCCAATGTTTTAGTTTTTATGTTAAATTTTGGGCATCGTTATGGGCTTCGACATCTGTGATTTTTAGGGATTATACTCTTTCTTCCATTATTTTCCTAACTGGCAAGCAGTTTTAGTATAAATTGAGTTAGCATTATCAGATGGGCTGCTAAGCCTCTATCCCTAGCTACCTTCTTTAGCTATCTAAAGTGGACTCCTTGTCCGCCTCCTTGTACTTTGCTTTTTGTTTGATAAAAAACTGTTCAAAAAAAAAAAATTTGACTCAAGGATTTTAACCTATGAGTTCAAGAATTTCATACCTGCAAAGTTCACAAATTTGTGGTTAGTTGTTTACTTGGCATGATATAGACTGATTAGATTGCCTAGCAAATTCTAGATAATTCAAGAGTTGCCATTTATTTCATTCTAGATTTACATAAAGTCTCCTGGGTTCATTGTTAGCTAATTAAATGGTCATTTGTGTTTGGAACATTAAGAGACTGCTTCATATATTTTGAATGTTAGAACTGTTATAAAGGGGAAAAATTCTCTCTGTGCGTCTCACCTAATCATGCTTACATAATCAAATTTGAAGTATCATAGTTTGTTACGTTTCGCTTGCACTTGGAAAATATTGGCTCAAATGGTAGACTATATACATCTTTGCTGATATCAGTAAGTGGATTATGTTGTGCTTCTTCCTTGTATTGTTCAGGCCATATGTGCCTGAACAAAATTTCCGAGTGGCTTGATGTTTCTGGCATATCAAAGTATAGTTTTTAATCATCACCAGCACAACCGAAACTGCACCTCACATTTGTATTTCATATCTGTGATTTTTACCTTTATCCTATCAACATTGTATTGTAATAATGTGTTTTGTTACATTGTATCGCAAACATCTGTTTCGTTGCTGGAGTGTTTGTGCTTCCAGCGTATTTTTTCCTCGTTTTTGTGTCGTCGCTGTTGTTGATATGAAATGTTTTATTGAGATGGCTCAGGATCGATGAAAATGGAGGTCTCGAAGAAGTTCTGTGTCGATTCGTCATTAGTATCTGGAATTGCCTTGAAAGGTGCAAAGATTCTAGCAATCAAGTCCTAGACAAAGTGTGTAAAGCCGTTCTTATTTCTTTGTAATTTTTAATAAAAGTAATTAATTTGTGTTATGATGCTTAACCATTATGCTGACATCTTTCAGTTCCCACACCGCTGAAAAAGATAAATTTAACGCTGCATTGAGAAGTTTAATAATATCTACATCTTTAATTTCAGGGACTTCTTGATGCAACAATGACGGCAATGAAGCTTGCTGTTGGGAGTTGTTCGAAGGAAAGTCAAAACATCATAATCCAAAAGGCCTATGGAGCTCTTTCATCTGGCATATCTATTCCTTTTAAGGACTCCATGGATGACAGTTCTTTAGTTAAGCTTGAAACCTTGCACCTTTTCGAACAGCTGGACAAGTTATCACCCAGAGATGGATGGATTTTTTCACTATTTGCATCAGTAATCATAGCAATGTGTCCAAGAACTCCTATTGCAAATGCAAAAGGAATTTTGCATTTATTTATGACCGCCCTTGTTAAAGGTTGTACTCCAGCAGCTCAGGCATTGGGTTCTGTGATCAACAAATTGGGTACACAATCCAATGAAATAGCAATTTCAACTGCCTGTACGTTGGAAGAAGCAATGGAAATTATTTTTCGGTCAAAACTATGGAATATCGGTGAGAATGGAGCTTTAAGAGGATCTGGAACAAACCAGAGCAGTAAAGTGGGGCTCACTGAATTATGCCTTGGGTTTTCGAGCAATAAATTGCTTCAGGTCCATGCCATCACTGGACTCGCATGGATAGGGAAAGGTTTACTTTTAATTGGTAATGAACAAGTAAAAGATGTTACCAAAATCATCTTGGACTGCCTACTAGCAGATGACCGAGTAGATGCCTCTGAGTTGAGGCAAGATCTGCTAGAAACCAGTCGCGAGCAGCCTTCTGTGATGAGAACTGCAGCAGATGCATTTCACATTCTTATGAGTGATTCTGATGTTTGTTTGAACCGTAAGTTTCATGCAAATATACGACCACTCTACAAGCAGCGGTTTTTCTCTACAGTGATGCCGATTTTGCATTCTTTGATAGTGAAATCTGATTCATCATTATCTAGGTACATGCACTATTGTATATTTATTTATTGTTGACTTTTTGAAGATAGAACTTGACGGGCTCCAGTCATTCTTGTATTTCATACATGCCCAAACTAATGCTTCTTTTACTTTTTTTTTTTAATATATAAATTTTAATTTTAAGATTTATAAATATTTTCAGATCTATGCTGTTTCGGGCATCAGCGCACCTTATCTCCAATGCTCCATTAATTGTTATCTTGAGTGAAGCCAAGAAGGTAACTAGAAAACCCATTTACATTTTTTGCCTCTGCCTCTTTCTCAGTAGTCAATATGTTTGGAATACATTCATGACAGTACCTTGTCTTTTTGCAGCTCATGAAAGTATTGATGGATGGATTGTCCATACTAAGTGATGATATTCTGGATAAAGATAAGCTTTACAGTCTTTTGCTGGTTCTATCTGGGATATTGACAGATAAATGCGGTAAGCCAACTGTATAGTGGTGTAGCTGATATTTGTTTGTGCTTTCGTGCTTGATTAACTAAATGAAATTTATTTGTCAATTCATTTATTTTCTGTGTACTTGCCTGGTTTATGTAACTCTTCACAAATAATTACTTTTAGAAAATGACATCTCACTACCATAAACTGTTGCAAAACACAGAAAACCCACATTTTAAAATATTTATACAAATAAGGACGGAAGCCCAAACCCAAAACAATACAACATCAAACCTAATCCAAATTCTAAATGCATAATGACCATAATACCCAAAATTTTAACAAAATTACAGACCATGCCACTCATTCTCTTCTCTCTCCCCTGATCTGATTTTCTCTGTCTCTCTCTGTCTCTCTCTCTCTCTGACGACCATGTTCAACAAGACTCGGACTCCGGGTCTCGCCGGTCACCGCTCTGATCAGATCTGCCGGCGTCGAAATTGCAAGGAGGCGAGAAAGGGAGGAGAAGCCGAAGAATGAAAGGATGAATGGTGATCAAGGCTTCAATGAATCAGATCAGATCTGATTTGGTTCTTCTTCTTCTTCTTCTTCTTCTTCTTCTTCTTCTTCACCAGATCTGTTGGCGCCGAAATCGCAAGGAGGCCTTCTTCACCAGATCTGTCGGCGCCGAAATCGCAAGGAGGCGAGGAAGAGAGGAGGAGATGAAGAATGAAAGAAGCTTCACTGAATCCGACTTTAATTCTTCTTTAATCTCTACAACTTTGTTTACTCAAAGAGTCATTGGAATTAAAACTCATAGCTTTGAATTTGACAGCAAAAATTGATCCTTTGTAGCTAATTTGTGCTCCTGCTTCGTGCTGCTGCTGCTACTGCATTCTGCTATGTGCTGCTACTACGTGCTGCTGTGTGCTGCTGTGTGCTGCTACTGCGTGTGAAGTTGTTGTGTGTTGTTGTGTGCTGCTACTGCGTGTGTTGTTGTTGTGTGCTGCTACTGCGTGTGTTGTTGTTGTGTGCTGCTACTGCTTGTGTTGTTGTAGTGTGCTGCTACTGCATGTGTTGTTGTAGTGTGCTGCTACTGCATGTGCTGTTGTTGTGTGCTGCTCGATGCTGCTATGTGTTGCTACTGCGTGTGCTGTTGTTGTGTGCTGCTACTGCCTGTGTTATTGTGTGTTGCTACTGCGTGTGTTGTTGTGTGCTGCCACTGCATGTTGTTGATGTGTGTTGCTACTGCGTGTGTTGTTGATGTGTGTTGCTACTGCGTGTGTTGTTGCTGTGTGCTGTTACTGCAAGTTGTTGATTCATGTTGCTGCTACTGCCTGTGTTGTTGTGTGCTGCCATTGCATTTGTTAATTCATGTTGTTGTTGATGTGTGTTGCTACTGTGTGTGTTGTTGATGTGTGCTGCTACTGCGTGTGATGTGTGCTGCTACTGCAAGGTGTTGATTCATGTTGCTGCTGTTGTGATTCATGTTGCTCCCTGTTGTTGAACTTCCGTATCAACAACAATAACAGAAAGTAGCAGTAACAAAGCTTTCGCCCCTCCTATGACTCCTTCATTGTCTTAGTCTTCAAGCAGTAGCAGAACTAGAGGATTGCCCAAGCATACTTGTGCTACTACTGGGTTGTTACCCCATGCTACTATTTCTACTGGGATGTTAACCCCTGCTACTACTTCTACTGGAATCTACTACACTAAGTTATTGAAAACCTGCTACTGTATTCCATTTACTGAAAAATCTCAAAAGGAAAAACTGTTCTCTTCTAAAAACATATTTAATTAGTATATGGTTAGTTTGGTAAATTAAACCATGACACATAACATACAGAGAAAAGATTGTCTTTAATTGTTAAAAACTGTCCTTATTTGTTTAACAACAACACAAGTGGATTTATTTGTGTTTCAATTCCTTTTGAAGGATGTATATGTGATTTGCTATATTACTTTCTCACTTTTATTTTTCTGCTTGTCCATGTAGGAGAAGAAGCAGTCCAAGAGAATGCACATATAATAATTGATTGTCTCTCTAGACTCGTTGCCTACCCTCATATGATGGTACCATATCTTTCTCTTCACTTGTGCAGAAAAAAAAAAAAAAAAACACTGAAGTTTGTTGCTGACTTTCTAAAACTGCTGCCACTAATTATCTATTTCAATTGGACATCTAGTTATTGATTCCGTGTGTCAAGTTCAGTTTACCATCCTTTTCTCCTTCAATTAAAATTGTTGTTATCTGTGGTATTCTGGTCTCTGCTACTGTGAACAAAGCCAGAATTGACATGGTCAATGGTAGGGTGCAAGTATGTTATATAATTTTTGGCTGATATATCTTTTCTTCACTTGTTTAGCTTGTTCGAGAGACTGCAATTCAATGCCTTCTTGCCATGTCTGAGCTGCCCCGTCCTAGAATCTTTCCCCTGAAATCTCAGGTTAGTTCTCTTATAACAGCTAGTGGTGAGCAATACACTGATCCTGAAATTCGGTAACGTATTAAGGCTGTCTGGCAATTATAACTTGATTCCTTCGCATAATTTGTGTGTATCCATGCTTGTTTCTTACTTGTATCCTATATTCAGGTACTGCAAGCAATATTCAAGGCTCTTAATGATCCAAAAAGAGCTGTTCGTCAGGAAGCTGTTAGATGTCGACATGCATGGTTAGTGTCGTAGGTTTTAATAGAGTTTCCCTCTTAGAATTCTATCTATTTACTTGCACTGATCTCTATATTCTATGAACAGGACATCAACTGCATAAAGTCGATGTTTACAGAGAAAACCAGAGTTATCCCAAGCTAGCAACACATTAAACTGTGTGATGCTTTTAGCTTTTGCTGTTTTTTATTGCTAATGATTGTATGTAAAATGCCCTAATCAGTCATTGTTGTCAGCTTCTGGGTTTGTAAATTATCCGAATGTATTAACGGATCTCTGTACTATTTGTAAATGCTCTTTTCATTGTGTATTACTTCTCATCCAAGCTTAGACGGTAGTCATGGTACATTGGTTCTTGCATATATACTATTGACTAAGGAAACAGTAGTTGCGACTTGTTACAAGTTACAACAAAGAATACAATGCCTTTGTTGTTGCATTCAACATCTAAGCACCGCATTTTGTATCTTACACTCAAATCAACTGCTATCCCATATCAATCAACAGAATTACATCTGCATGGTGGCAACGGTGAAGGGAGAAAGGACATCAGTCTCAAGAAGAACTGCATCCTTGTTTGCTCTTCATAAGCAATGTTTTGCTTACCAAAAGAAGATAGGAAATAAACAAAAAAGAAAAACTCCTCTTATACCTTGGTTGATGAGGTTCATCTAATGTCTTCGACGGAACCTTTCGAATTAATTAGAATAAGAAATGGAACTAAGAGTACCTAATCTCAAGCTACGACATTAGTAGTTACATTAGGGGGAGACGTGTTTAATCTGGGTTTTTAGTTCAGCTCCTGTTAAGCCTGCGAAGAGCGACGACAATTGCTCAGTATAGTTAGCCTTGATGTTGAAAATTTTTCGACTGGTAGAAACGTTTCAAAGAACTGTTATTTGATTCACATTACTGGTGATTTGTTTTTGAGAAAAGAAATCTAGGGGGATATAATCATTCACTCTTTGATGAATTTTCCGTCGGCAAAAATTGTTTCCTGAATGAAAGAAGTGTAAAGCAAGTATATTGGACTGAGACTCCCAAATCTCGAGCTTCGACATTAGCCAATCACTCCATTAGAAGTCTCATTTGGTAAATGATAGATGATTTTAGTTTGGGACAAGCGAAGCATGCAAGAGTGATGAAAATTTGCTTACTATAACACACACGTTTGTGGGAAATGACATGTTGAAAATTTGGACCGGGTGGGAAATGTTCATAGTCTCAATACGTATAAGCAAGTATCCTTGGAATGGATAATTTGTTTATATAGAAAAACAGAGAGAATAACTATTGCTAGTCATTTCCTAACT
This sequence comes from Fragaria iinumae, assembly GCA_009720345.1. NCBI lineage: Eukaryota > Viridiplantae > Streptophyta > Magnoliopsida > Rosales > Rosaceae > Fragaria > Fragaria iinumae. The sequence goes on along the minus strand of CM019122.1, from coordinate 29,346,483 downwards.
TAATTTTTAGAATCGAGAACCATTGTTGAGTACTTACTTAGTCAACAACAATGATTTAATTTTTTTAAAAAAAAATTAAAAATCATTATTAACGATTATTAATCGGTAGACATTAGTTGTCAGTCTCTGACTCTTAAATTCGAGAACAATTGCCGATAACTTTTCATCGGCAAAGATTATTGTTCTAATCTTAGGAGAAAGCTATGTTGCACGGACACGGACACGACACAACGCGACACGACAAAACTCAAAAATTGAATATCTGACATTTGAACACCGCAAATAAAATAATATATTTATGTATTTTTAATAAATAAAAATATACTAAAATATGAAATAAGTTCATTACATTACCAAAATAATGTTCTAAATTCAATTCATTGCATAACCATAAGAAATAACATTAAAGAGAGTCAAATGCAAATGATAGAAGTGCATAATTAACAATATTAGAAGTAGACTTCTAACTTAAAACATAATATTAATAAAAATCAAATTTGCAGTAGGTTGCTGATAAAACTGGGCAGTAGCTTGCTTTCAAAAACTAACAGTAGCTTTATTTAGGTTTTGGTTCCCTTTCTCTTTCTTTTTCTTTTTTTTTCTTTTTTTTTTCAATTAAAAAAATTGATAAATGATAATGTGGCGTGTCAGCGATGACGTAGCGAGTTGGTCAATGTGTCTGAAATGTGTCGGAGAAGTCAACCACGTATTTTGCCGTGTCGGGCGCGTGTTGGAGTGTCAGGTGTGTCGGACACTCCGACACCTAGTGGAGTGTCTTTGCAATATAACATAGGGAGAAAGTCATTCCTTTCGTATGCAAAAATAAATGTGTCAACCTTTGCCAAGATTCTTAAAAAAAAAAAAAAAAAAAAAAAAAAAAAAAAAAAAAAAAACCCATTGACAAGTTGAAGTACTTCCCACAATGTCATTCTACTAAATTCAATTTTGAATTTGACAAATTATGATCTTCCCCTTTCCTAATTATTTTTAATTTTTTGTTATTTATCTATTTTTCTGGAATTTGACTCCGGTAAGGGGCTTCCATATACATAAAAATGTGCAGTCATGACCATCTTCTTGACAACCACACAATGGATTTAACAATCTGTTCCCAGTATTCAGTGATATGTAGAAACTGCAACACGATGTACTGAAGTTCAAAACTATCTTGGAAAAGTGCATCTAAAGTTCTCAAAACACGACTAGACAATTCCTCACCTACACCAGCAGCCCAGTATAAACATGTGTAATTTCAGCAAGGTATATGCCCCTTCAACCATCTGACTGTTCAGTCCACGATCAAGGTGACAGATATAAGATTGTTACAATATTGAACTATTTCAATGAGTAGCAATTCCAATGATAAGAGCTAAAATGGAAATGACCCCAAAACATTTAATTACCTAAAAACAGCAGTTACAATGGCTGGGAAAACCGATTCTTTTCTGGATAAACTTGACAGCACTTTACTCATCATGTCTAACTTCTTTACAAGGTTTCTTCTTCATCTTTCCCTTTTCATGGTATTTGAGCAAAGATGAGTTATGCCAAAAGATATATGTTGATAACTTAAGGCTCAAACGGACAAATGGACATCCAAATAACTGACTGCAAACTAGTTCACACAGAACTACTTCGTCTTTACTTCACGGCACATCTGATCAGAATTTGGAAACAATCCCAAATGAGTTGGCACCAGTCTGCAAGCCTTCATAAAAATCCACAACATTTAGGCCAACAATGACATCAATCAGATAAATCATCTTCAGCGCCACTATATTCATCAACATCTTGGTGTCGTCCCCTCTTCTGTGGTCTTTCAAGAGCATCTTCATTATCAAACCCTCTCCTTTTCGAATTTGATAGAGCTCCCCTCGAATAATCCTGAATGCCAGCAGAGTCAATACAAACATTAAATTATCATAATCACCCAATAATTAAATTATCATAATCATCCAATAACCAAATGCCTATTTGGATAAGATAATATCACATTAATTCAACCAAACTGCACGCTAAGCTTCAAAACAAGTTCAATAACCAAATGACTTTTAAATAAGCCAATATTACATTAGTTTAACTAAACTGCACACTAAGCTTCAAAACATGTTCAACCTACTTAAACATGAATGTACACTGATTCTTGGTTGCTCTTAAATCTTAATTATTACATACATATTCAACTAGCAGCATTACCCAACCAATATGATAATAGCTTTGCTTTAACCATCATTTGGAAAAATGGAGGAACTGGAAGGGAACATCATTTGAGCATCATGAGGACCCATTCAGTATTTTAAAATTTCGACTTGCTGCAATACTGGCAGCTACTTCTAGAAACTTGGTTTAGCCAGCTTCTATTAGCTGCATTGGTAATTGGGAACTAAAGAAATAACCTACAGTTTCTTCTTTTACCAAGGTTCTAAAAATCGGTCTGGGTGGAGCCTAGGCACTCGGCGGCGGCAGCCCGTCCCGATTTCAAGGTAATCGTTTGAACTAAGTCGGCAGGCAGAAAATCGGCCACCTAGGCAGTCTGGGCGGTGCCTAGGCGGTCTGGGCGGTGCCTAGGCGGTCTGGGCGGATCTCCGACTAGCTTTTTTTTTTTGTTTTTCTTTTCTAAAATTTTCGTCAAACGCAGAACCAAATCGACTTCTTCTTTCAATGACTTAAACGGAGAACTGAAAACACCTCTCAAAACTGACCTCTGCATATTGAAAACCCAGACCTCTTAAAAATTAAAAACCCAGTCTACCCGACGTTGACGACAAAGGCACAATGGAACCAAAGGAAGGATCCATTATAGAGAACGAAGAAAGGGTACCATGAAATCATTTGAAGGGGAAAATGATGAAAGCATTTGGTTACGTTTGGATGTTTGGATTGATTCGATAATGGCTTTGCTCTTTCTCTGTGTGTGATCATATTAGAACTTGGGAAGCGAAAGAGGATAAGAAGTTGAGAAACTTGTGGCTCTAGCTGATCTACATGGAGCAGCAGATATACATATGAATGATATGACCCATATACCCATGAATGATCTTGCTTTTTCATATTAAAGTCTTGTGCGTTTTTTTTCTTTTTTCTTTTCTATGTATAATTCATTTGTTTTCTATAAAATTAAATAAAGAAACTGCATTTTTAACTATTTATATCTTTATTTATATAATTATCTGTTATTTTTAAAATAAAAAATATACAAAAATAAAAAACCGATTAATCCCCGATTAATCCCCTGGGTGCTAGTCCTGGCTGTCCGCCCGACTAGCGCCTAGCGTTTTTTATAACCTTGTCTTTTACCCAACACATCTCTACCAACTTAACCGAATAATAAAGCTGCTTATCCATAATCCCAAGGGGGCCAAACTGGACATAAGGTATAGATCAAAATAAACATGATCATAACTTTCTTTCTGAACAGCAATATCTATTTCAGTATATATTTTTTTATAGTGCACAGCAGTTTATGTAATTGTTTACCAAACAGTCTAACTGCTTATCTAAAAGCATATTTTACCAAACACAGCATTTTAAGTTCATAGCTGATTATTCTAACAGAATAGAGTGAGTTCTGCTTTTATAAGCACATTTATACCAAAATGGGATTTAAAACTCTAACAGATAGCTCTATCATCTTACCCCTGCATCCTTTAGTTCAATTGCAGAAACAGTCGATCTCCGCCTGACAGTCACTCTTGAAGGTGCAGGAAAATGTTCAACCTCATCAGTGGATCGTCCCTCTTTCGCCCTTTTTTTCCTCAAAACAAGCTTTGCTGGAAGCGGCTGTATTGTGAATGGAGAACATAATAAAACAGTTATATTTCATATTTGGTAAGCACAATCTGAAGAGGATTGATAAAAATGAAGATTGAGGTGGATACCGCATAACGTGCTGCATCTTCATCGAATGATACAAGATATGTGGTCAGATCATCAACATCATCACCTCTTACCTGTTGAGGCATCAAAAGCATAAGTATTACATTGGTGATCAAAAGCTCGGGTATAGAGTAACTTTCCAAATTATGCACATTATACATACATCATACTGATACTCCCGAACCCAAGAATATGAAATATCTTCAGATTCATCATACGGATCCTTTGATAGCTGCCATATTAAAGTCAATAAAAAAAATATGAGGCATGAGACCAGCTTATGTAACATTAATTTGAGATGCTTTAGATTTTGGAACTGGAAACCAGCCCATGTACCTCATTTGGTGAAGGGACCATGTATGCCAAAAATTTGTCAGGATTAGCTGGATCTGCGCCTGTTACCTTGTAACTTTTCATAATTGCCTGCAATGCATGACGATGGATGAGTTCTGAATTCGGTAGCTCACAAATAATTGAACAAAACTTATAAATTTCAAACAATTAATGAAGTACAATATATTAAATGTAGATCAACAGTGAAGCCAGTGACAATCAAAATAACCAAAATCATCCCATATGAAAACGGCTATGTTCAAGGCATGCATTAATTATAACTGTTTTTGAAAAGAAAAAAGCACAAAAACAAAAAAGTGGAAAGAAAGGAATAGCATTATTAATTTATAACCTACTTCGAAGCTCAATAGAGTAACATAAACTAATACTTGATTCACCATATTGCAACCATAAACACAAAGACGCAGTGGAGGAATACTGATTCAATTAGACAGGACATTTTTTTTTCTCTTTGATTTTGTGGTATTAACCCTGATACTGTTAAGGTGAGACATGTAGATACAAGGTGATATTATTGCCAAGCCTCTCACCCAATCAAATGATACATTTTCCTACAAGATATATATTTTTTCTTTTCTTTCAGAGATTCAATCATACTTAACTGAATGTTGGACTCATTTATGTGATGTGAAAAAGAGTCCTTGCAATTGCTATTGGTATTTGGGGTCAAGCATTTACATGTGTATGAGCAAAATAGGTTGCGTGCTAAAAACATACTTACCCTTGATTCACAAAGATCATGATCTGACTGATCCAACTTGTTGTAGATTTCTGAATCAGCGGTTGGAGCACCATCAAAACCGGCAAGGACGAATTGGTCTTCATACCTATTATGAAGGCATCATGAAAAGCAGCCTTGAGCTTTATGAGAATATTCTTGAATACAGTATAATTTCATAAAAGAATTCAGGTTCTCAATTAATCATCCCCTGGCCAATTCCTTCATTCTCACAATTGAATTGTAAAACATCTAAAATCTGTATGTTGCTCAAGCATGAATTTAGATGTTTCACGTGTCTGGTAATTACTATTCCTGACTTAAACCATCTACCACTATATAACATAAGTACTAATCAAAATCAGCAGATATGTTTGAAAATAACAAAATAAAAAAAAACAATAAAATCAGCACATAAAGGACTTGTGACCCATACCGCTCGAAATCAGGCAAAAGAGGTAGAACCTCAACAGGGTATAGATTCTTATTGGTTGCATGAACAGGGCGTGACTTGCAGGCCTCAAACGATGCCTCGATTTCCTTAATCTGCCTTTCTCTGGAAATTCATGACAATTAGTCAAATAGTGGACATAAAAATCATGTTAGCAAGGGTAGGTAGGCACAGAACAAACCTATCATTAAGGTTGTCCAAAAGATTGCGTCCTCCCTTCATTTCCCGCAGCTCTTTTGCTTGTTTTTCAGTTAGAGACTACAGTTGACAATGCACCAAGTTTAACACCTTACCAGTATATTTCAAGGATTGCTCATCTAAAATGGAGTACAAACAAACTACCTGCTTAGCTGAATCCATGCTAAGAGGAGAAATATACTGTGTTTTAACCAGCCATGCAACTCCTTTGTCTGTAGGTCGTTCTTTTCTTCTGATGCCATCTTTTTTAACAGGGGTCACTGCTACATCATCACGCAATAACTCTTCGTCTTCTGGTGCAAGTGGTGGTCTAGGACCGGGAGGAGGACTGATTCAACAAATAAAAAATTATAAAAAAAGATGCTCAGAGTTGTCGTTGGATAAAATCTTGTTGATGTCTTTAAGAAGGTTGGGTTTGTTAAGTAATCATACTTGTATACACTGAGGTCAAGAAGGTCAAGAGGTATCCCAAGATCTGGCTCAACAAAAAGCTTCGGCTTGTAATTTTTCTCTAACGATGTAATTGTGTATTTTGTATACCTGGGGCAGGGAGGGAAGGAGTCAGTACTCAATAACCATGAGTCAATATATATAACAATGAACAATAATTATACTCCTGTATGACGTCTTACGGCCGTTCATTCAAAAGTCAAATTAATATATTTCCTTACTGAATTTTTCAACGAAAACCAAAAACATTACACTGGAGTTCCAGACCCCCAATATCTATGACTTAAACAATAGCATGAGAGAAAGAGTACAATAGTATGAACCATGAGAAACAAGAAAAAAGAACCAAAACTTTTAAATCAGGCAATGAACCATAAAGCAAAATGTGCACACCAACAGTTTTAGAATTTAATCTCTACCTTTCACAACTTCAACAATGTTACAAGAGTTGCACCAATAAACAAATTTCAATGCACAGACAAGTCTAAATGCAAGATCTTTAAAAGCTTGAGCTATAGAACAGATTACTTACTGGTCTGGGTCCTTCTTCATGGACATCAGTTTTGGTTGTGCACTTGGATCTGGAAGTTCGTTCCGGAATCTACAAAGAGCATAAATTGACATTAGAATCAAACTGTAAAATGTAAACACTTGACACACAGAGATGCACAAACACTATTTTCGACTAAGTATGTCCAGCAATCCAGAATAAAATTCTTTGAAATGGCATGACACAACAAGATAAGCAGAAAAAGGTCGAAGCGAAAAGGTCGGGGTGTTATCCACCTATGAACAGGTGGAGCATGCCATCACTAATTTTAGATCAGTAGTAGCGCTTTTCCATAATTACTAAGCACGAGGAACTCCTTATAAGGACTAGTTCAGATACTAGAATTGAGATCCAAAAGCAACTAAATATATAGAGTAGCTTAAGTTACATGTAAGACTAGCACTTTATCCAGAAAAAATGCCCGAGAGTAGGTCAAATAACCTATAGCCATGCTGACACTCCCACACACCTGCAACCACACCTAGCATGTGGTTATACAAAAGAAGAACATGTGTTACAAGTAACTAGGGGGATGAGAGGTTGCTAGGACCTCTACGAATCACAACTCGGATACAGCAAAGCTAAGATTACCATATACTTCTACAACTTTCTGCATACACCAGCCACCGCACTTGTTCACATATAAATTGCAAAAGTATATGGGCAGTTTGTCTGGATATTTTCCCAAATACAAACTATATAAAATGTATGATCCAAGATTTGAATGAACAGATGCATATCAGATATATCCTAACCTACGTGCTAATAGCCTAATACAACCCTTGCTTTGAATAAACCAGAACTTAGTAGTTAACATATAAAATTATTGCAGTATCAAGAAGGTTTCAAACTCAGGTTTAACTGGAAACAAGAAAACATAATGTTCAAAATATAACTGAGCAATTGCTCTTCAAATAAGGTGAAGTAATTGTCAACATACTCACTTCAACTTGCAGACAAATGTGGTTGGCTTCTTTAGCCTATTTTCAGCCCTCTCACCACTCAAGAATGGAGTGGCCCTCCTTTCCCCCATTCGCGACCCTGCAATCGATCCATGACCCTTCCCGGAAGACATCAAATGCGTCTTTTGCAAAACCGAATTTTGGGACTCCTTTGCCTGCTGCCTATGCTTCTCCTCTTGTCTTTGCTTCTCAAACTCCCTCTTCTTCCTCAACCTTCTCTCTTCCTCTGTCTCCACTCTCCCCGGTGCCCCATTCGACTTCTTCACCAATGGAACAGGCGGCTTGTGCTTAGGAGGAACCCCGTGATGGTTCGAATGCCCATGTTCACGCTTGGCAGAAGCTCCCACATCCTTGGAAGCTCCTTTGTCATGCGGCCCCTTATCAAAACCACTCTCCCTACTCTGCGGCGGCGGGGGAGGTGGTGGAGAATTCGGAGGCGGGGGCGGTGGTGGTATAGCCGAACTAGGAGACAAAGGTGGCGGGGGAGGCGGCGGCGGCTGCATTGCCTGGTGACTATACTGCGCATATTGAGAGTTAGACTGGTAGTACATTGGCGCCTGCGGAGGCTGTAGCGGCATATTCTTCCCAGGAGGAGCTTGAGGAGGCGGTGGCGGCGGGTATGAAGAGTCTGGCGGAGGAGGCGGTGGCGGGTACGAGTACTGCAGCGGTGGGTGAGGGTGTTGAGCTCTAGGAGGACCATAATTACTATGGGGGTGGTGAATGTAGTTCTGGGGATACGAAGAAGGAGCAGCCCCATCGCTGCCGCCGCCGCCGGCATTATAACCCCAATTCTGGTTGTACTGATTGCCACCTGGCGGTGGCGCTATGGGGTTTTGATTCGGCGGCGGTGGCGGAAACGCCGGTTGAGGCGGGAAAGGCCTGTACGAAGCCATATGGAAGCTAATTCTCAAGCACCCAGAAACCCAAAAACGAACCCAAATTCCCAAATTCTAGTGATTAACTTATCAAAACCCTAAAGCAGCAATCTTTACCAAATCTACAAACTAACCCAGAAAACGAATTCGAACCCACAATTGTACGCTGTATATATAATCACATACTAAACGAGCTAAGGAATCGGAAAGATAAGAAATTCGAAACCCTAGAATTGGAATCAGAGAGAGTTTGTGTAGCTGAACCAGAACCCTTGAGAGAAAGCCAGCTCGAGCTTCAATGCCCTAATAAAGACTCGGAGCTTTTGGAGCAAGAGAGAGTAATTGGAAGAACACTAGAATAAATAGGATTTGCAGAACCCTAGAAAGATTAGGATTTGCAGAGAGGGATAGTGACCGGAGAGGGAGATCGGAGAAAAGGGGGACGACGCTCAGGTTCAATCTTTGGTGATTTTAATTTATACGATAAACAAAGAGAGCTTTTGGATTTAAACACCACGTCAGTCGTACTATCGACTCATAATCAATTTGGCCCAAAACAAGAAATGAACCTGCCTCGTTTTAGTAACTTATTTTGTGTGGTGATGTCCTAAAGATCTAAGGTGTGTAAAATGTGGATTACATCGAGTGGTTTCAATTTCAAATTGGGAAAGATTCAGTTGAAAAAAAGAATCCTAAGAGTGTGAATGTGTGATGAACAACACTATGAGAAATTAAGAAAACAGAGAAATATTTTACATCATTAATCGTATGTAATGGGAAGTTATTCAAGCTGAAGTCTGGGGGTTTTGTTTCATAGTTTGTAGTTTGCTACTTCTCTAAATAGGAAATACACTATCAATGTATAAAGATTGAAACTGATTCTACTTGTTTCGTAAGTATTTTAGAATCTGAGAATGTAGAGCTACTTTCTCTTGATACTTGTATCCTAAATTGCAAGTGTCTAATGTAATTATGTCAACGTAGTGTAAATTCAGTGTAGACCTTGTGAATCACAAGTGAAAGTGAAGATCATCACCTACAAATTTCTTGTACGTTAGAAGCTCCCAAACATATTACATTCATAGTTTTTGGCCGAATAGCCTCCACTTCTAGTCAAATCAACTATGTCACCACCCATGGCCAAAGCCAAGCAAGTTGTGAAACGAGTGGTGACAGAATCGAAGGTTTTCGTGGAAAAAAACTCAAAAATATAAAACTATAAAGTTTGCATGCTCGTACCTGAGGTGAGGCCTAAGAGGCCGCCCGCTTCAAGCACCACAAATTTAGGGGCACCAAAGTTTACATATATATATATATATATATATATATATATATATATATCTGTGTGTGTACATATATATAATTTCATAAAAACCCTAAATTTTTCCTTCTTCTCGGTTTCTTGTGTATACTCGACTGAGCATATATTAGAAAACTTCATAGATTCATATTCAAAATTGCACATTTACTGTATTTCTATATGTATCTTGTAATTTGCGAAACTTTTTTCTACAATGGACTTCGTTTTTTTTTTCATATGACCTTGGACACCATTTTAGAATTCGCCTAAGGTCTTCAAATCTGACCCTGAAAGTTTCTAATAAATGTAAATAAAGACTACAATAAGGTTTCTTTTAAATTGCTATTTTGAAAGAAGAAAATGTGCGATTAATCTTCTTTTTCTTTTTTTCTTGTTTATCATACAAGCAACTGAAATGCTACAACGAATCTATCGTGAGTCGAACTCACGACCTCCCACTAATAAATGGGAGACTGATGCCACTAGACCAAATTGTAATGGGCTTTCGATTAATCTTCTAATGACTTTTTTTTAATAGAAATAGATAATTTATTACTTATCCATTGCCAGAAGATTCATACATCAATCAATGTCTTGCGCCAAAATTAATCTAACACAAGTTAACAGACTAATTGACAGGTACCCTCACTACAAACTTATAAACTAATTATTGAGCCTTAGCAACTGAACTTCAAAGTCACTATCTAACTCCCAGTTAAAGTAATCCTAGTCGCCTAAAGACCGTAATTGGTGTACAACTAGAAATACCAATAATTAAATAAACAACATCAAAACTCAATTGCTAGGCTAAAACAACTTTAATCAAACCAAACTGAAAGAGCAAGAAAAGGGATGGGCTAACACATTTAGGCCACCAAGAAGCAACTTAAAATAGTTAGAGGCCCAATAGGCCCAAACCCATCACCCTCCCTCCCCTTCCAGGATCGCGCTGAATGAAGCCGCCGGTAATGACCTTCAAGAGAGTAATCTCTCCGGCGGCCGACCTCACCCCTCCACCATCATGATCTCACTTAGTCGCCAACCGCCACCTCCCTTTCAGTAGCTGCCTCGCCAAACCAAGAGCGACGAAATCAGATACAAACCAATTACCAACTAGGTATTTTGATCCAAGCCAAGGACCCAGACCAAAACCTTCATACATAGACAATCTGAATCTGTCTCCGAAACAAGCTTCGAACCCTACTCTCTGACCACGTGAACTAGAATTCATGCTGATCAAGAACCAATCCTACGATCACTACTAGAAATGTGGGCAACAAACACCATTGTTAATGGTGTGGTTTGATGTCTTGGGCACCATTTATTGGTAGGCAAAAGTCATGGCCACGGCTGTTCACACCATTTCTTGATTAGAATGCATTGCTGGCGTGGCTAAGACAATACTCTCACCATCACTTTTTTGGTGTGTCAATTAGAAGTACTGTTGAGAGAAATGGTGACTTGAATCAACACACCCATTTGATGATTGGTGGAGAGATTTATTCATTCATATTTTAACTATACCATATCACTATTATCAACAATGGTGAGTTTTTGTTTTATTGTTATATACATATAAAGCCACCATTGAAGCAGATAGTGGAAGAATTTATTTGATCATATAAAATATTTGGTTTTTTATTTTCATTTATTTCATTCCATATTGAATTCAGCAAATACTTGCATGAAATATAATTTATATAATTTAAAGTTTTCCAGTACCCAAATGACATTCACAAGCACCCCAAGGACATGAAATATTGAAAGACAGTTGATTAAGTAATAGATATATATATAACAGATGCTGAAATGTACCCCAAGTTTCCAGTAGAGGAATTACAGAGCATTCATATATGCCAAAATAAAGCCATGCTATGTTCATCTCAAGCATAAACAAAATGATCGATCACAATTTCTTCACAAAACATCTGCCTCTCTTTTTACTTCAGCATCACCAATACTTCCACTTTGAGCAAGCTATATCAACAGCAACAAAACATAAAACAAAATAGTGCACAAACTTGAGAATTTCTAACCACAGCTCAGAACATCGTCGCTAGTGTTGTTATAGGAAGTTGTGGCATATAAGCGTCATCAAAGCTCTGCATATTATGCTGCACAGTGGAAGGCATTGGCAATTGAGATGCTTCAAGTGGAAGGTCACTTGATGTTGCGAGGGAGCTGTTGAATGCTCTTGTTTCAGTTCCAAGACTCATATTTGTTGAACCACTCATTGCGATATTATTGTTAGGAATGAAACCTGCATTGAGTAATCTTTCAAACATAGCTTGTTGCTTCTGCAATTGCATCTCCATACATTTCATTTTATCAGATGTTATGACTGCTTGTTGATTCATTTCCTCTCTGAGCTTGTCTTCTCTCTCTTGGTTCTGTTTCCTAATGTTATCTAATTCCTTCTCATGTTCTTCTCTCAGTGATTGAACATGCAATTGAGCACTTCTATTTTCTACACACACATCATGGACATCATGAAGTCTGACTCCTAATACAAAACCTCTCACAACTCCATGTTTTTCCTTTCCAAGGACATCAGCATATACTTGACTTATCTCAAAGTTAGTAATGCTTTCAGGAAGTTGTTTTCCTCTTTTAGCATCTTTGATATCACCGATCTTTTGCCTCATATCCATCTACACAATACAACCAGGCCATTAGAGTAATTACACACACATGAATATATCTAATATATACCATTAGACATCTTTTTGTTAGCCATATCTAAAGGTGTGTGCTTCTATATAATATATATAGGTTTTGCTCTTAACCCATCTTTCATCTTGTTGATCTTCTGCCTCATAACCATATACATAATACAACCAGACCATCATAGTAATTACATAGAAAAATATGTATACCATCATATCATCAAACTTCTTTCTGTTAGCCATATCTAAAGGTGTGTGCTTCTATATAATATATCTATATACACACACAAACATACACATATACATACATACAAATATCTTATACACACACACAAACATACACATATACATACATACAAATATCTTATAAGACCATCATAGTATTGAAAAATGCAACCATATAATAACTAAAACTGTCAAGACCCACCCCGAACTTCACCCTGAAACCCGAAGTAAGTCTTGTGAGGACCACCTACAAGGAAAATTTGCCGAAGAACTCGGCAAACCTCCCTTGAAAATGGACAACCCTAACCCGGAAAAAATATAGAACACCCTCTTAACCAAAATATCAATCTTCAACTCAACCCAAAAAACCGAATAAAATAATACACAATTATTTTTCCGAAAGTATTCAGAGTTACTACAAGAAGTACAACGAAAGCTGATAAAATCCTAGTAGATTAAACAGATAACCTACTGGCGGAAAGTAGCGGAAAGATGGGTAACTATGCCTCGTCGCCTCCTTCTAGACCCCACCAGAACTCTGCAGACTGGGCATTTAAAAAAACAAAGGAAAGGCCCAGGGGAAAATATTTAATTACGTCAGAGTGAGTGGACAAAAGTAATTTCGACAAACAATTATATTTTACCAAGAAAACTTTTAAGGAAAGCGCTATGCAAGCGACAGCTTAAAAACTTAACTCATAAATTCTTGACTGGTGTCTAGCCTCGCTAGACTCCCAAACTTTATAAAATGGTCTCTCATGCTAGAATTAAATATATCAGTATGTATTTACACTCTTCTATTCCTTGTACGCTATCTATGAATAAGCTCGAAAAATAGATAGTCATACCAGGCTACGACGCTTGCGTCTAACGCTCACGTCACCCCATAATGACATTTTTCCTCATTATGGGGGAATCGCACGAGTGGATATATATACGTGCTGATTCCTTGTACGAATTCTATGAATGAATACGAAGAATAGAAAGTCGTACAAGACTACGACGTTGGCATCTAACGCTCACGTTGCCCCATAATGGAATTGTACCTCATTATGGGGGAAAATCACGTATGGCTAGCTAGCGTTTACTTATATACATACTATTCCCATAAACGTCAATATATGAGTATAAACACCGAAATTCTCAATTTCGGTTAAATTCCAACAACAAAAATTATTCAACAATAAAACATTTCAAGCACATTATTTAAAACAAATGTTCACTCACAAATTAGGCCTAAGCCTGATGTCGGTCGGAGGTTTCTTCCGCTCAGGCCTCCTCACGTCCTGTTCCAAAACATAAATAAATCCTTAAATAAAACACCGACGCTTAAAGAAAATAGGCATAATTAAATATGAGCTTCTCGCGCTCAACCATGCATATCGCCCTAAATCTTAACTTCACTGCCAACCATAAAACTCCACAATTTTTCCGACATCCTCAAAAGCACCTTCCACCTTCCTAACCATAAATAATCCAATGGCCGGATTTTTAACTTATTAATCCGCAAAAAATGCCAAACTTTAACAATTTCCAAACCTATCCAAAACTCCTCCAAAAATTCTAAAACTCATTCCATTAAACTCCTCATAAAAATTCCTACTAAAAACATTTTTTCAGCGGCGGCCAGCTCCGACGACCTCCAATGCCCACCAAAATTTGGCAGCACCTTCCTCTCAACCTCTTCTACAACATTCCTAACTAGCACAAACTCCAATTTTAAGCCTAACCATGTCAATCGAACGAAAACAACAATAAAAGCCCTTGAATTTCTTTTACCGATTGCTCCTTACCTAGCTCAAGAGGAAGCAAATCATTTGGAGGGATTGGAGCACGGAAGGAGGGCTTCCTTTTGAGCCTAGCAGCTCCGGCTATGGTGGCCGGAGGAGGAAGTTCCGGCGAGAAAACCACCACGGCAGTCGGGGCTTTCGGGCGGCTTCTCTCTCACACGGCGGCACTAGGGTGGCTCCCACCGGTCTAGAATGGAAGCTGGGACGGAGACCGATCGATTGGGACCGGCGCGGCGGTCTGGGGCGGCCGGACGGCGGCGGACTGGCGACGGGAAGTCCGGCAGCGGGAGAGAACTCGGGGAGAGAGAGAGAGAGAGAGAGAGAGAGAGAGAGAGAGAGAGAGAGAAACGGGAGGGAGAGAGAGAGAGAAAGGAAAGAAACAGATTTGGGCCTTTAGCCCACCCGGTCCACCAACTCCACCATATACCCATTCCAAAATTCAACACTCCAAAAATAATACCCCAATAAAAATTACTTTCTACTAGCTAAAATTTACCATTTTTACCGTCGTCACATTTTTCTCTTACGAATAATTCTTTCAAAATATTCGTCCCTCAACACACCTCTAGGGACCTTAGGACTAAAAACCCAATGACGAAGACGGTAAAATTCTTATTAACACCATGCTAGTAAATAAGGCAAAAATTTAAGAGTCGGGGCGTGACAATTCTCCCCTCCTTATAAAAATTTCGTCCTCGAAATTTACAAACACGTCAATCAAAGAGGTAGGGATATTGCTGCCTCATTTGCTCTTCCGATTCCCAAGTAGCTTCCTCTACTTGATGACTCCTCCAAAGTACCTTGACAAGTGGAATTGTCTTATTCCTCAACACTTGCTCCTTTCGGTCAAGAATCTGAACCGGTTCCTTTTGCGAAGCATGGATACATGAAACACATTATGTATCCTGGATAATTCTGGAGGCAAGAGTAACCGATAAGTAAGTGAACCAACTCGCTCTATTATCTCATAAGGCCCGATGTACCTCGGACTAAGCTTCCCACGCTTACCAAAACGTACTACCCCTTTCCAAGAAGATAGTTTCAAGAACACCCAATCACCCACTTAAAACTCAAGGTCCTTCCTGCGGACATCTGCATAACTCTTTTGCTTACTCTGAGCGGCCTTGAGTATATCTCTGACCATCTTGATCTTCTCATTTGTGTCATGGATAATCTCAGGACCACAAAGCTCTCTTTCTCCGACTTCATTCCAACATAGAGGTGTACGACACTGCTTCCCATACAGTGCCTCAAAAGGTGCCATACCAATACTCGAATGGAAGCTGTTGTCATAAGCAAACTCCATCAAAGTTAGGTTCTTATCCCAACTCCCTCTGAACTGCAAGGCACATGATCTCATCATATCTTCCAAAGTCTGAATAGTCCTCTCTGATTGCCCATCAGTCTGAGGATGAAAAACAGTGCTGAAGTGTAGTCGGGTACCTAAAGCTGCCTGAAGAGCTCCCCAGAATTTAGAAGCAAATCTAGGATCCCTATCTGACACTATGGATTCAGGTACACCATGAAGTCTCACGATCTCATTCACATAAAGCTCCGCCAATCTATCCAGTGTATACTTCTTTCCCACCGGCAAGAAATGTGCAGGTTTGGTGAGTCTATTCACAATCACCCAACTACCGTCATGCCCTTCACGGGTACGAGGTAAACTGAAAACAAAATCCATGGTGATGTGGTCCCACTTCCACACTGGGATAGACAACGGCTCAAGCAATCCTGAAGGTTTCTGCCTTTCAGCTTTCACTTGCTGACAGATCAAACACCTACTAACAAAAGCTGCAATTTCTCTCTTCATGTTTGGCCACCAATAATAATCCTTCAAAGTCCGATACATCTTTGTACTACCCGGATGAGCAGCATATGCAGAACTATGAGCTTCCTCCATTATCTCTATCTTTAACTCTTCATTCCTCTTTGGAACACACAACCTATTCTTGAACAATAAAGTTCCATCTCTTCTTACCGAAAAATCCACGGCGGTTCCATTTAATGCTCTTTCTATCAACTGAGCTATGGAAGGATCATTATACTGTGCCTCACGCACTTTATCCACCAAAACTGGCCTCACATGGAAACTAGCTACTAAGGCACCCATTTCATCCATCGCCAAATCCACCCCTGTAGCTCACAACTCACAAAGAAGTGGAACTCGAACCATCCTGATAGGAGCATAAAATGCGACATTATTAGTATCTTATTATCCCTTATTTGTGCTTTGTTAAGTCTATTTAGAGTAAGATAGAGTCATAATTTAGTTCTATGAAGCTCTGGTATAGTTTTGGAAAAATGTGCTTAAATTGCTAGAAAAACGACTAAGTATAGAAAATCTGTGAAAAAGTGCCAAGATATGTAGTTTTTGTGATTTTGAGGCTTGCGTCTGACTGACTTATTCTTATCCGAATTCGATGAAATTTTGCAAGTGTATTATTTGGAAGCTAAAGTATATTATGTCAAAATTTCAGGTCAATTGGAGTTCGGGAGGTCGTTCAAATGAAGGCTCAAAGCCGGCAGTTCGAGAATTTCACTCCAGGGGCTAAAACAGAGTTTCCAGCTACTGTGTCCTAACTTTAAGAGCTTGTGTACGATTCAATACTTGGAATTAAATTTCGTGCTATATATGGATGGAAATCTCTACGAGTCTAGTTTTCCCAGAACTTAGAATCACGCCAATTGGATTAACGAGGAGAGAGTTATGCTTGAAGGAATGACCAAAGGTCAGTCTGCCGGAAAACAGGATTCTGCTACTTTGCAATTCCGGTTTGGAGTTCAATGTTTCTACATCAAAGTCACATCAAAACTCATCAAGAGAGGTCTACTAAGCATATTGAATATTTGAAAAGTCATTTAGGGCCAAAGCTTTGCACGGAATGGAGGAGAAGAAGCAATCCTAGTCCGGCTAGGATTGGAAGATGCATTTCCTGTTTTGGAGAGGATTCCATGTGCAACCATGAAATAAAGCTTGCATCTGCTATCCTAGGCCGATTATGACAAGGATTTGAAGGCAAGAGACGCAACAAAGGAGTTCCTAGAAGATTCAAGAAGTTCAAAGTCTAGTTGGTTTAGGAAAAGCTAATATTGTTGTACTAGGAAAACCAATTCCTCTTGGTTTTAGGTTAAGGCTTGGCTGGCCATTGTAATCACTATATATAGGACCCTCTAGGCACTTAGATAAGGGTCACAACCAAGCAATACACAGAGCGTAAGTCATTGTAATACGAGAGTTTTTGAGTGTTCATCCTATAGACAAGTAGAGAGAGATTTCACCACCGCCGGCCACCTTTCATAATTCCGTCCATCACCATACTTTGGAGCTTTAAGACTTATAAAGTATGATCCATACATTCTATTCTTCATCTCTGTTTATTTGTTTAGATTTGCATTATTTTGTCTATAAAATATGCATGTTTGATTGCTTGATTCTTTTGTTGTATGAAAGTTGTGAAACCATTTTCAAAATCTATATTTAGGATTTTCATACTCTTAAACTTGTGATAATTTTGTGCATTAGATTAGGCAAAGCATGTTCATGTAGTCATTCTCATAACTTGATTAGTTTCTAGGATTCGAGCAACTCCATCAACACTTGCATGCGGCTAAGGCCTTAGTTGTTGTGTAGGTTTAGATGTCATCAACCAAAGTATTTAGGGCTTAGTTAGGCGCAACGTCGATTAGGTTCCATTGCTTTTAGGGCAGTTATAATTCTAGAAATTTGCATGCTAATAGGATGAGTGACGCCATACCTTGTGTGTGTTTTCAATCAAGACTTTTGTGCATAATTACTTGTTGGTTTTATTTTCGACGCAACGTGTTCTTAAAATCAATTAGTAAAGGCTTAGGATTCGACGCAACGTGTTTTCTAAGTATAATCTAAGAAGTCTTATAACGATTAGATGAACCGCAACGGGCTCTAGTTAGGTCGAAATTAAGTTAGAGTTAGGTTATTTGTTCATTGTTTTGCCGATTCCCTTGTATGATCTTATTGCATGTTTTTGATTGCTTTTGACTTATGCTATGATGTGTATGGTTGTCGATCACATGTAAATATTAGTCTAGGATTTATTTTTCGTGTCTTTAGGATCATAGTAATGTTTTCTAAAAACCCCCAACGTGACAACTTGTAAATATGTATATATGTGTGTGTTTTGTTTTAGCATCATGATTGATCACCCTAATTGATCCCCGGACTGAACGATCCCTACTTATTTTATACTAACGATGATTTTGCAGGGTAATAAATTGTGCGCTTAGTTTAACCCCGGTTACGCGACGCGTCACATCCTCAGGTGAGACAAAGATATAGTGGGATTTCGACTAAGAGCATCAGCTACCACATTAGCTTTTTCAGGATGATACTCAATAGTGCAATCGTAGTCATTGATCAACTCCATCCACCTTCTCTGCCTCATATTTAACTCTTTTTGAGTAAACACATACCGAAGACTCTTGTGATCGGTAAAAATCTGACACTTGGCTCCATAAAGATAGTGTCTCCACAACTTGAGAGTAAAAACTACTGCTGCAAGCTCTAAATCATGGGTGAGATAATTCACCTCATGCGGCTTCAGTTGCCTACTACGATGAGCATGACTAAAATACTGACCCAAGAAGAGCGCCTTAAATTGCTCCCAAGTCATGTCCTGAGCACCACCATTATTTCTACTAGCGAGAGTCCACCAAAGATGCGCTGAGTCATCCAGAAAAGTCACTGCCATCTTCACTTTCTTTTCTTCCGGTATATCAGTGCTCTCAAAAGCCTTTTCCATCTTGTCTACCCACGTGTATGCATCAAGGGGTCCTTTGGCACCCTTGAATTCAATTGCCCCAGCATCGAAGACATCCTTCTTCCTCACAGACCGTGGGTGCTGAACCCTGTCTAATACACCCCTCAGCATATTCCCAATGGAATAAACTAATCCTCTAACCTCATCACTCTCATTCGCGTTGGTCGAGGTAGCCACCCGGGGTCGGCGTCTAGGAGGCATAGTACCTGAGGAAGGAGATATTTAGTAGTCTATACACAAGACTAACAGAACTATCACACATACATAATAACACATAGCATCCAAAGCATAAAATGCTAGTGAATCCGCCGCGGTCGGATCACCACTCTATAGGAACTACGTGCTTCTTAGGCAAATATGATAGTACTAAGGAGGTAGGAAATGAAACCTAGAGCTCTGATACCAACTATCAAGACCCACCCTGAACTTCACCCTGAAACCCGAAGTAAGTCCTGCGGGGACCACCTCAAAGGAAAATTTACTGAAGAACTCGGCAAATCTCCCTTGAAAATGGACAACCCTAACCCGGAAAAAATATAGAACACCATCTTAACCAAAATATCAATCTTCAACTCAACCCAAATAACCGAATAAAATAATACACAATTATTTTTCCAAAAGTATTCAGAGCTACTACAAGAAGTACAACGGAAGCTGATAAAATCCTAGTAGATTAAACAGATAACCTACTGGCGGAAAGTAGCGGAAAGATGGGTAACTATGCCTCGTCGCCTCCTTCTAGACCCCACCCGAACTCTGCAGACTGGGCATTTAAAAAAACAAAAGAAAGACCCAGGGGAAAATATTTAATTACGTCAGAGTGAGTGGACAAAAGTAATTTCAACAAACAATTATATTTCCCCACGAAAAATTTCAAGGAAAGCGCTATGCAAGCGACAGCTTAAAAACTTAACTCATAAATTCTTGACTGGTGTCTAGCCTCGCTAGACTCCCAAACTTTATAAAATGGCCTCTCAGGCTAGAATTAAATATATCAGTATGTATTTACACTCGTCTATTCCTTGTACGCTATCTATGAATAAGCTCGAAAAATAGATAGTCATACCAGGCTACGACGCTTGCATCTAACGCTCACGTCACCCCATAATGGCATTTTTCCTCATTATGGGGGAATCGCACGACTGGATATATATACGTGCTGATTCCTTGTACGAATTATATGAATGAATACGAAGAATAGAAAGTCGTACAAGGCTACGACGTTGGCGTCTAACGCTCACGTCGCCATATAATGGAATTGTACCTCATTATGGGGAAAAATCACGTATGGCTAGCTAGCGTTTACTTATATACATATTATTCCCATAAACGTCAATATATGAGTATAAACACCGAAATTCTCAATTTCGGTTAAATTCCAACAAAAGAAATTATTCAACAATAAAACATTTCAAGCACATTATTTAAAACAAAGGTCCACTCACAAATTAGGCCTAAGCCTGATGTCGGTCGTAGGTTTCTTCCGCTCGGGCCTCCTCACGTCATATTCCAAAACATAAATAAATCCTTAAATAAAACACCGACGCTTAAAGAAAATAAGTATAATTAAATATGAGCTTCTCGCGCTCAACCATGCCTATCGCCCTAAATCTTAACTTCACTGCCAACCATAAAGCTCCACAATTTTTCCGACATCCTCAAAAGCACCTTCCACCTTCCTAACCATAAATAATCCAATGGCCGGATTTTTAACTTATTAATCCGCCAAAAATACCAAACTTTAACAATTTCCAAACCTATCCAAAATCTTCCAAAAATTCTAAAACTCATTCCATTAAACTCCTCATAAAAATTCCTACTAAAAACATTTTTTCAGCGGCGGCGCCGGCAGCGGCCAGCTCCGGCGACCTACAATGCCCACCAAAATTTGGCAGCACCTTCCTCTCAACCTCTTCTACAACATTCATAACTAGCACAAACTCCAATTCTAAGCCTAACTATGTCAATCGAACGAAAACAACAATAGAAGCCCTTGAATTTCCTTTACCGATTGCTCCTTACCTAGCTCAAGAGGGAGCGAATCCTTTGGAGGGATTGGAGCACGAAAGGAGGGCTTCCTTTTGAGCCTAGCAGCTCCGGCTATGGCGGCCGGAGGAGGAAGTTCCGGCGAGAAAACCACCACGGCAGTCGGGGCTTTCGGGCGGCTTCTCTCTCGCACGGCGGCACTAGGGCGGCTCCCACCGATCTAGAATGGAAGCTGGGATGGAGACCGATTGATTGGGACCGGCGCAGCAGTCTGGGGCTGCCGGACGGCGGCGGACTGGCGACGGGAAGTCCGGCAGCGGGAGAGAACTCGGGGAGAGAGAGAGAGAGAGAGAGAGAGAGAAACAGGAGGGAGAGAGAGAGAAAGGAAAGAAACAGATTTGGGCCTTTAGCCCACCCGGTCCACCAACTCCACCATATACCCATTCCAAAATTCAACACCCTAAAAATAATACCCCAATAAAAATTACTTTCTACTAGCTAAAATTTACCATTTTTACCGTCGTCACATTTTTCTCCTACGAATAATTCTTTCGAAATATTCGTCCCTCAACACACTTTTAGGGACCTTAGGACTAAAAACCCAATGACGAAGACGGTAAAATTCTTATTAACACCATGCTAGTAAATAAGGTAAAAATTTAAGAGTCGGGGCGTGACAAAAACACTCACCATTGCTTTCTCAGACTCTTTATCCACAGGTTTCCCATTGGATTTTGTGTGCGTTAGCTCAAACATGGTGTATCTGTTTGGTTCCAATCCATCATGTTCTCTAATCTAAAACCAAAGGTTATATGAATTGTTAGTACGATCTTAATTGAGTGTTGCACAAGTTAATATTATATCATTAAATTTTATTGTAGAAATAGCAGTGTACATTTAATATCTTTGTTTATGCATTACTTACATATTGGTTCCTCACTTGAGCAAATGTTCTTGTTCCTATTGTGTGACTCATTCGTTTCTCCAAACGATTGTTCTTGTTTGCAATTGTACGGCGCTACATCAGTAAAAACATTCAAATGTCAATGAATATATAATCATATCGATACGATAACTCAATGATATATTAATTTGTGTAATAACTAATATTATATATAACCCAATTATATCATTGATCACTTGGTTTTCATATTCGTAATATATATATATATATATATATATATATGATGTTACAATTATACTTGTCCCTTTGGCGTCTCCCAGTAGTTCATGAGTTTGACCCATTGAGTATTGTTTACCCTTTTATCACCACATTGGAAACGCTCCTCAGTTGTCCAGTTTAGAGCATAGTATGGAGCATACCAAACATTTCGAAGTTTTGATTTGAAGTGCTTCCATCGATCATTCAATTTCCTCTCCGTTGTATATCGTATCTTCATCATCTTGTTTCTAGTCTCTGGATCAGACTAATCAATTGTTTTCTGGTGATACAAATAAGTGTGACATGAATATATTCCAAAGAGTCAAGTCCTAACTACTTCAATAAGGTAATAACATCTACTAGAATTGAGTGTAAACAACAAGAAAATTCTCCGCTTAGATTTTACCTTTATCGTGGACCAAGCGTTCTCTAGAACTTTGTTTTTCCTAAACTCATGCCAGTCAAAAACATCTAGACCAAAAACAGTGTGGTCTTTTGCCATGAGACCCAAATAACGTTGCCATCTTGCAACTGTTTCTTCTGGTTCCACGGCTTGACAATAATTGTTAAATTTCATGATCTCAGGACCTTTTCTTGCCCAGTTGGGCTTGTTTCTTCCTCTTCCTTTTTTCACTGGAAGACTCTCTACATCTTCAGAATATGTGTCATGTGTAGCTTCTGTCACATAACCCTCCATATCATTTAGCACATCGTTCATGGGAGTTTGTTGAGTTTTCTCATATGAGAGATTCATCCCTATGACATTTCCATCATCTTCAGCATCAACTTCCATACATGAATTCATCTATACATCTCATCAAAATGTAATTGTATGTTAGCACTCATTACAAGCAAACACTCAGCATATATCAAGTGAAAATAACCAAACTGTTGTAACCTTTAATCTTTAACACACCTTCATGTCAACCCTTTTTATTGAATGAACAAATACATGCCAAAGAAACAACTAGTATCATTTTGAAGAATACATTATATCTTTAATGACCATATCCACAACAATGACAATACTAGATAAACAATATTTAGCAACTTAACATATATATCCAGACAAGCAACTTTGAAGAACAAAAATACTAAAGATCTATTATCACTTAATTTGAAAATCCCTTTGAAAACTAATATGCATCAGTTAAAAATTTTGGTGAATTTTTGAAGTAGGATGCTATACCTCTTCTGCAGGTGTAGCTTCCACCAATTCCTATCAACTTGTGCTTGTCAAGTTCTTCTGCAAAGAACAACAACTCAATATGAAAACTTGTTTAAACGTTCTATTAGTAGATAATTAAACCAGTGAGGACCAATTAATTTAAATAAGTGATGTTTATTGGGCGGCAATGTCATCACTTTTGAGTTTTGCCGCTCAACTTTTAGGTTAATAGTTCAAAACGTTAAAACATATATGTGGTCTTCTTTTTCCACACATATGTGGCCTTCCCTTTCCACACATGTGAAATGCAAATTAATTATGGTTATAAACTCCAAATGCAACAAAAGACACCTTCTGTCAAGCTGCATAAAATTTAATTGAAAATAAAAATTATTGGGGAATACAATATTGTTTGTATATTGTGTGTGTGTGTAAATATATATTTACCATTATTCTATAACACACTCATGATATATATATACAAAGCCACCAATAGATAAGATTCGTTCACTTTTTTCAGATGGTTTGACATGAAATTGACATGCAGCAGATATTCCGTCAGTATTGCAATTTATATATGGAAAAGCTCTTTCAATTTCAACATTTGTCCATTATGGTTGTTAGCCCTTATGATTTCAACATATGTCTATGACTTACTCTTCCAAATACAAGTCTTATGCAGTGTGTATATATATACGCAATTCCTTATTAGAGTGTGGAGGTTCTTACTGTCAACCATGGCTTCCAAAAGAGAGCCTTTATCAGAAGCAGCAAAAACAAGGTTGAGACGCCGTTTGGATTTTGAGCACTATGCAGATGCTACTAACAATGACGCAATCCGTGATAAAATGCTGAAGCTTATGTATCCACTTGCATTCCAACCAGGCGTGGCTCGAAATCGTTCGATCGAAAATGGAGCAGCTGATATGTCTCCAAGAATCAGCATCACCAAGCCACACAACATTACTTTCAATGGCAATGTTGTGCCTGCAAACGCTACTATTATCGGTAAGACACAAGTTTTATATGATGTTCCTGACTCCCCTGATGATGCTAGAAAATGTAGCAATACAATGAGAATAGTAGAATTTATCGTAGGCCAAGTGCTCTTCTAAATCAGAGTGGTTCGAAACTCTCTAAACCACATCTGAGGACCATATGAAGGCTAGGTGACATGAAGAGGGTGAGTGTGCTACATTAAGCTAAATATGATATATAACTAAATGACCTGCTGCTAATACTTTTTATTCCAATTGCAAGTGGTAGCTAATACAGATTTTCTTGCATTGCAAATGCATGTTTCTGGTTAACTCTCACGCCACTTGGTTGTTTCATTATGAAGTAATATTTCCTGGCCATGTAGTTTAATTATTTTGTCATCATTGATCGTAAATGTTGTTTATTACCTACATGTTAAGTATTATGATTTTCATGACACGACAATATTTATACATATTACAACATAGTTCAGCATTAGGCCAAGATAGGTATACATAAATCAAATGAGCAACTTAGTTTTTGAAAACAAAATTACCTTATGATAATAAGGAAGCTGCCTAATAACAATACAGTGGCTCACAACAAAAGTCATCACAATCCATCATGTTTTGCATATGCAACAAAACGCACGAGGTTATGCATCGCCAACAGCTTCTTGTCCATAAACTTAGATTACTTGTCACAGGTATCCTACAATGAAACATACTTAACCAAATTAAACCTGTGCACATCTGAAATACAATCACTATATAGTAATTCAAGCCTAACCTTATATTGCAGTGCTGCTGTACTCAATTACATTATTATCCATCATAGTCACTGTTGGTAACATCCTCAATACCTTGCTCAACTTCTTCATCGACGATCTCCATCGACTCAGCTACCAATTCATTTAGCGTAATTCCATCTACATCAGTTCGTATGACCTCCTCAAATACATCTAAACTTGCATCATCCAAGTTTTGGGGTGCACATGGCTCATCAGTGACAACGCCCCCAAGATCATATTGATCTCGAGGTTTGGTTCTAGTCGCTACATGCCAATCAAATTCAATGGGATCTTGAACATAAAATACTTGTTCTGCTTGGGATGCAAGTATAACTGAGTCACCACCAGGTAAAAGTTTAGTGAAGTTCACTAAAACACATCCATACTGGTCAATCTTCAAACCTGGAGAGTTTCCTTCATTGTTAACCCAATCACAATCAAACAATACGATCTTTCTATCATTTTGATAATCCAACTCGATGATATCCTTCAGAATCCCATAATAGTGCAGCATTCCATCATTTGGATTATTGTCCTGCCTAAACGAGTAACTGATTCTTGTTGATCGAACAAATACACCATTGTTCTGGTTTTTCTTGTTCTTGTCAATTCGATGTATCTTGAATCTAAGACCATTGATGACAAAACTTTTGTGCTTTCTACACCAAGGGTCTGGACCCCTAGACAAAGCATACAAATCCTCGTGGACATTGCTATCCGGGACCATGCTCAGCTCCATAACCTGATATTGAAATGCATACAGTATATCAATTACACAACATTTATATGATTAAGAAAAAGCTTACAATCAACATACGATAGATATGAATTACACATAAATAAATAAACATTACACTGGTCATGGTATAGTAAGAGCTGCTTACATGTTGCTTAAACTAAGCTGGAAAATTGTTGCGAGATGCTTGGTCAGTATCATATAGTCTTCTCTTTCCTCTCCTTCTTCGGGCATTTAGGGTATATTTACTACCATATATAATTGAAACATTAATAAACAACAATCTATAAATACTTTCTGTAGTTGTGAAAGTAGAGATGCATGAATGTTACAACAGAGGCAACTACCTTAAGTAGGGCTTCACCTCAGGGCAATTACGTAGCACATAGTTGTTCAAGCGCTCCCATTCCTTATAATCCATATTCACTAGCTTTCCCTCACTTTTAAGTGGACGGCCGATGTTCAGAAATATTGGAGATCCACCAGGAAAGTCACGACAATCACCATCAGCATTTCGACCAGGGCGAGTGAGACGAGTGTCAACATCTTCTAGGTACATAGAACAAAAAGATAAGCATTCTTCCGCTATGTATCCTTCGGCAATTGAGCCTTCAGGTTGACTTTTATTGCGAACGGTGTCCTTTAGATTTCCCAAATACCTATGCAATGCAAACACTTAAAGAGTGGTATAATTAACTAATTCTATGCAGCGGATGAATGAATTTAGATTCTTTATAGTACATGCTACATTAACATGTTATGTAGCATAATTACTACAACTGATATGCTATTTACTTAAAACATAAATGACAATGAAGAATGAAAACTAACATACCTCTCAAAAGGCCACATTGATCGGAAGTGGACAGGTCCAGCAATCGCGGCTTTGTCTGCCAAGTGGACAGTCAAATGTACCATAACGCTGAAGAAAGATGGAGGAAATATTTTCTCCAACTAGCAAAGAGTGAGGACTATGCATGGTGTTAGGTCTGAAAATTCCTCACTTGATTTATTGTTGGCATAAAGATGACGAAAAAATGAACTCAACTTGATCAATACCATACACACTTGTTTTGGAAGAACATGGCGAATAACTATTACCAACAAATGCTGCATGATGACGTGATAATCATGGCTCTTCATGCCAACGAGTTTCCTTTCTTAGACTTGCACACAATTTGACAGATTAGAAGAGTGGCCATCAGGAGGCCTAAATGAATGTAAAACCTCGCACATCATGGTCTTCTCTGGATTGGCCAATGTAAAACGGGCTGGGGGAAGATATGTTTTAGAACCTCGGGTCTCAGGGTGTAGTTTAGGCCAGATGTTCAGTTCAACCAAATCTGCACGTGCTTTGATAGTGTCTTTAGTTTTTCCTTCAATCCCTAATAAGGTTCCAACAATGCTCTCACAAACATTCTTTTCTATATGCATCACATCTAAATTATGATGGATAAGCAAATCTTTCCAATACGGCAACTGGAAAAATATACTCTCTTTTTTCCATTGTCCAGAATAGGCGGGAGGTGTCCCTTTTTTGTTTCGAGCAGATTGAACATTTGTCCTTTTACCAAATTCCTTGAATTGCAAGCCAGACAATTAGATGAGACATTCAATACCTGAAAGTGGAATAGGAGCATTTATGTGTTCCTCTTTTCCATTAAAAGGTCGCCGCTGAGTTTGCCAACGATGGTGGATTGGAAGGAAACGACGAGAACCCATGTAACATATTGATTTACTGTGCTTTAAGCGAAATGAGCTAGAGTCATCACCACATGTAGGGCAAGCCTTGAACCCCTTTGTGCTCCAACCTGATAGATTAGCATATCCCGGAAAATTATGTACTGTCCACAAAAGTGCTGCTCTCAAGGTGAAACTTTCTTTTGCATGCATATCATACGTTTCTATGCTAACTTCCCATAAAGATTTGAGTTCATCAATCAAAGGAGCTAAATATACATCAATGTCATTGCCGGGAGCCTTTGGATCTGGAATTATAAGTGACAACAGCATGTAGGGCTTCTTCATGCACAACTAAGGAGGGAGATTGTAAATAGCTATCATAATAGGCCAAGTACTATGGGACAAGGTCATCTGGCCGAATGGACGGAAACCATCGCTTGCTAAACCCAAGCGAACATTACGCATGTCTCTTGCGAAAGAAGGATGTAATTTATCCAATTGTTTCCAAGCGGGAGAATCTGCTGGGTGTCTCATCAACCCATCTTCTGGTATGTCAGTACCATGCCACAACATACACTTAGATGTTACCCTTGACATATAAAGGCGTTGAAGACGTGGTATAATTGGGAAGTACCTCAACACTTTGGGTGGAACTTTTGTAACATGGTTATTGTCATCAATTGCATCATTGACATCAATTGTCTCATCAACTATGTACCTGCTAGCTTTGCATTTCTTACAACGCTGAAGTTCAACATCATCTTTCTAGTAGAGCATATAGTCATTCGAACACACATGAATCTTCTGATAAGTTAAACCAAGACCAGTGATTAACTTCTTTGTTAAATGGAAGCTAGGCGGTAATGTCTCGCCATCTGGAAGTACGCTTTTAAACAACTTCAAGTAGAGGGCAAAAGACTTATCAGACGACCTTGTAATGCACTTAATCTGGTACATGCGAACAAGAAACTCAAGTTTCCCCATTTTAGTAGAACCTGGGTACAGACCAATGTTAGCCTCTTCAATCAAATTGTAAAATCTCTCTGCATCTGATGGTCTGACATTAGTGTGTGAACCGTCCTCACCAACATAGGGTGAATGACAAGGACTGTTGGTAGAAAATACGTCAGTCAACATATGAAGCAGGTCGAAAGGTTCATCTTGGGCCTCATCTTCTTGCTCCATCTCATCAATGAATACAGGATCGGGTAGAGACTCACCATGATCAACCCACAACATATCCTCATAATTAGGATCCATGCCATCCACCTTCAAGTGCTCCTTCACCGTAGCAGGATGAAATGAATCTCGGTTGCAACAAATTCGACATGGGCACTTGATCAACCCATCTTGTCCAGCAACCCGCACTGAGTGTTGAATAAAATTATGCATACCAACATCATATTCAGTGCTACATCTATTCAGCTTTACCCAGGTTTTATCCATTGAAACTATAAAATCAAAAAGAGAAAAACATACACAAATCAGTTAATCTAAATGGTAGTCTGTTGAGAACACAGAGAGAAAGAATACATGAGAAGAGCGACTTGTAAATCGAATTCGATAATCAACCAGTACTATTTTTTATTTATAATTCTGTAGTTGGCACTTCCTATCTTCCAACAACCATGTAATGGGAATTTGACAAAAAAAGACCATGTAATTGGAAAGAAAGTTTCAGAACAGTCAAGGATGTGATGCCCATCGACACAGCCATATAAACACAGTAATACGAAAGAAAGTGAGCATTCATGTACATACCTTCTGAATCATGAACAAGTTGAAGAGGATGATCGAGTCAATTGATCGAGAAGAACATAACTTGTAGAAAATTGGCGGGAAGATTTCGCTATCTGCCGGTAAGAAGAAGACTAAATTTGGGGATGAGATTTGGGGTGCGATTTGGAGTTCTGGGTTAAGGTTTTTTATTTCGATGCGGTTTGGGTGAATAAGGTTAAAACACAAGGCTTATGTGAATAGGTTTCCTGCCACCATAATTTAAAGAACCACATTGAATGATTTAATATTATTTATAAACAAAAGTCATGGAAGGAAGAAAGGGATTTACCAAAAAAAAAAAAAAGTCATGAAAGGAGAACTATAAACAACAAACCTCCACCTTTTGAGTAATGGTCAGTGATCTACACACACCAACACCTACCATTTGTGAGTTACAAATATTTTAAATACCAAGAATGAGTATCATTGGTGTCGATTGAAAAAAGTGGTCACTAACACTACAATAGTGTGTAAACAATGGTATCTGTTGACCACATTTGTGGTAGTGGATGTTGAAGCCACCGTAGACCCCAAACTAAGTGCAAAATAGAAGCCTGCCCTCGCGCCACCTCGAAGATCAACCCCCGCTGCCTGTGACGTTCGGGATTGCCCGCCTCCTACCTAATCGGAGCGAAACCGTCGCCATTGTCCTTGCTCGATCAATCTCTCAACTAGGGGAAACCCTAATGCAGAAAGAAAGCTGACTAGGAGATGGTATCTTCTGATGACTTCTCTTTTTCTCTACAACGACATCTAAGCAAAAACTTTAGGTTTCAGGTAGAATATCAATCTAATCGATATTATTGCAACGGTAATAAAATTTAGTTTTGATGTCATAATTCAAGATTTTTAAAAGGCTTCCAAAAATTTACCATTTGAAAAGCTCCGGGCTTGATTATACTAGATGTTTAATAGAAAGAAACATAATGTTTAAAAACAACCCATATGTACTATATATCTATGAGTGCGGTTATTGGGACCTCCAAATTTGCTCATTATACCTCACTCTATTGTGAATTATTAAATGACATATACATTTTTATACACAATGACTATTAAGGACAATAATGATTAATTATACAAAAAAAAATATTATATTTATTCTTTTTGGACTTTCCAATTCAATAATAATTGATTCCATTTTTTATTATTTTCCTTATATATTTTTGCTTTCCAATTTCTTTTCATTAAAGCATACATATAGTTTATAAGAGCTAAAAAAATAATCAATATCGATCATGTGACATAAAACTTTGTATTATCATACATGTAGAACGCATATACTTGCAAAGTGCATAAATATTTTATAAAAAAAAATTAAGATATATCTATTATAGAAAATATATATTTATTGAAATAATTTATTATGGGTTATAAAATAGAGATCAAATTATTCAAAAGAAAAATGGAGAAAAAATAACACGTACAAAAGAGAAAAACAATTAAAAAAATATATAAAATAGTTCATGATAGAATATTTTCTTGCATGAAAAAAAAATCAAAAATGAAGGAAGGGATGATGGATGTTGAAAAGAAAAAAGGAAAAAAAAATGAGAGGTCTATTGAGTGAATAAGATGTAATTAATTGATTAAAATATATGTCAATAAATAACTAAGGTTATTTTAGGAATTTGAAATAAGGTGTAGTGAGTAAATGCTTATATTGAAAAGTAAAAATGAGATGTAGAGAAAATGAGAGGTATAGTGAGCGAATTTAGAGGTCCCAACAGCCACTCTATTTGTTGTATGACAAATTTACTATATATCTATTTGCTCAAATAAATAAACTTATAGTTGAAAGCCACATGAAAAGAAAATAATACAAAATATAACTAGTATTGTTGTCAACAAGATTCAAACGGAAGACCCAAAAGTAGCAAGAAAGGCAACCAACCCATTATACCGAAATGAAAGTTGTTACCAAACTACATTGTATTTATCAGCTTACCGATTACAAGACCCACTAGGCCCCTAAGTGCCTCCAAACTTGGTGCTAACATAAGATCTACGTGAAAGGTTTGTTGCATTGGTTGATACGAGCACAAAGTGCTATGTTTATAATGTGTTTCCTGCCCTATTTAGCTATGTTATTCTTGTAATAATGTCATCTCTAACATGTTTTGTGAGTGTGAAGGCAAAAGAGTAAAAAAGAAGAAAAGGAAGCTAAAACTGGCAATTTAAGAGAAATCATAATCAAAGAAGGATTCCTGGTGCAGCAAGGAGTCTCATTAAGTCGCAAAAACTGAGGATAAGTCGTTTAGGAAATTTTCCTGTTTTGAAAAGGGAAAGTTGCCTATTTCATTTTAAGAAACTTTCTTATTTTGATTTAGGAAACTTACTATTTTGGAATCTTTCCTATTATGACTTCCCTAAAATATTTAGAAAACTTTCTTTCTTATGAGACAGGGAATCCATTTGAAGTCAGGAAACCTAATCCAACTTGGAATAAGAATCTGTGAATGTGTATAAAAAAAGGGGAGAACGAATTCTGCAGTAATCAAGGGATTCTTTCCTTAATTTCGTCATTTGAATTCTGTTATTCCCTACCATATGTATCTGACTTTATTTCCCTTGCAGGAACCCTAATTGCGCACAAATAAAGGAAGAAAATTTTCGTCAAAAAGGTCTGATTGAAGGCAGAAGAAGGAAAGTTATTCACTGCTGTTATTTTCTTTGGAGAACAAGTAACGAACCTGGTCTTCATTCAAGCTCCATTAGAGATATGATTGCGCAAGATATTCCAGAGAATTCTAGGGAGTTCTAAATCAAGATTTGAAGCAATAATTCACTACCATTGGATCAGAAGTTGATTAAGAGCTAGGAGACGACTTAGGGTTTGGCGTGTTCACTATAAATAGAGGCTCTCTGCTTCACAATTTTCATCATTCATTCACGTTAAAACCAGAGAGATACGAGAGCAGCAGGAGGTCGTCTTTTCCTCTTTTGTCGAGTTCATCCTCTCTTGCCAGACCTTGAAGGACTTCTCCACGAAGGTAGCAGAGTTGGAGACTTGAAGCACTGAAGCCAAGCATCCCTTTTGATGTCGCCAAGCTTCCTTGGAAACTGAAAAAGTGTAAACACTGCCTTTACTTTGTTTTGATTTTCTTTACAACTTGAAAGCATGTTTCGGATGTTAACCTTTGGATTTGTAAGCATGTTTTGTTTGTTCTTGTATTCAATAGATTCAAAATTTTATAAAACGTATTGATGTTTCGTTAATGATTTTCTGGCGATCCGATCTCGTGAGTTTTAATGATTGAAAGTTTGTGTTTATGTTTAAATAAAAGAGTTAGAATGCATGCTAACTATTGCCATGATTCGTGCTAAGCTTCTTCAAGTAAGTATGTTTCTCTAAGTGGTGAAAACTATGTAATAATAGTTGAAAACGTAAACTGCAGTAAATGCATATCACGACTTCTCGGGTGTGCCTTGCTGTTCAATCTCAATTCTTTATTTCTTAATGATTTGTGTTTATTGTGGACAAGTACTCTTCAGTATTGAATGCAACAATTTACATGAAATAATCAAAGTTCTAGACTTCTCTGTGCTTAGGTGATAAAGTAAGTAGAATTAAAGGAATTCATGTCCTCTTCAGGCTTGTGTTCTGAGATTGTTTCTCTTGTTAAAAACTTGCATGATAATCAGATTGCTGGAATGAGATTCGGTAGAATTCGAGTTTGCCTCTGTTTGCGATGTTGAATGAATCGATCACTTGTATATATTTTATTTTCTGTTTTAGTAGGAACGTAGAACAAACATTCAAAAGAATCCCCCTTATCTATTGTACCATGTGTATATTTGTAACTAAATACTTGTAAATACTTTTAGTTACTGATTCTTTAGTGTAACTGTGACTGCAGGAGCGCCCTTTAAGTCCCCGGATTGATCGAACCCTATTCACCAATACTACACTCTGATAACAAAAGGGTTTTTAAATTACTTTAGTTACTGATTCTTTAGTGTAACTGTGACTGCAGGAACGCCCTTTAAGTCCCCGGATTGATCGAACCCTATTCACCAATACTACACTCTGATAACAAAAGGGTTTTTAAATTACGCGCCCGGTTACGAGCACGTCATTGGTCATTAGGATTTAGGCTTTAGTTTTTATGTTTCGAAAAATAGAGGAATATTTGTGACTTCTACTTAAGAGAGATGTCGCATGAACATTTCAAGTCATCAAAGTGCTTTTTAGGGGATCTGTAATTACTTATTTATATGATATGTTCTTTAGGTAGCTTCTTTTTGACAGGCTCACATGAACATGTTGATAAATTGTACTCTTGTTAAACTATTAATAAATGGTGCGTTTATTGTCACCCTAACAAAAAATTTTTAAATTTAAAATTTACTTAGTTCACCCGTTTACCAAAAATACCCCTTTTCAATATGGGTTTAGCCACGACTCTTTCTATTTTTTATTTTATTTTTATTTTTATTTATCTTCATGTGCATCTCTCTTAATTGTTTTTGGCTTCCTACTCGTCTCTCTCAATCGATCAATCTCACAAACGAAGAAACATGAAATCAAAAACGAGATTATCTAATATCTAGGCTCCGAGTAGATTTTTAGATTTCAATCAGCGTTAATACGATATATTTTGAGGCATAAAAATTGTTAGGATAACATGAGAACGATTGAATATGATGAATGAATATAAAGAAAGCGTTAACGTTTAACGATGAATGAAGAAACTAATGTTTAATTTGTAAGGCGTAATAAGAAAAGTAAATAGAAATTTTATATAAGATATTGTCCTTTGTTATAATTCTATATATATTCTAGTCTTTCATTAAAATATAAGGTGAACAAATTAATTAGTAGGGTGACGGTAGGGTTTAGGGCACCAAAAAACAAATTTAAACATAATGCGAAAAACCCCACTAATAACTACCAACACCATATATTAGCAGACATACAAAAATAATAATAAAGAACTCAAAGATGCGAAATCAAAGTCAACAAAAGTTTAAGAGAAGCGCGACGGCGGAAAGGGTGACAAGTTTCGGCGCGTCCTTTAATCGGCGGTGGTGGTTCTTGAATCGACGTCAGTGGCTGTGCCTTGAACCAACGTCTTCGGTCGTGGGTTTCGAGGCAGAGTTCTTCGACAGCTGCTGGGTTTGGTTTGGATCGGGATTAGCTTCTGGATCTCCATGCTTTGATCTAAGAACCTCATATCGGTCTTTGATCGGTGGTGCGGTGGCAGGGTAGCGGCGGTTATGAATTTGACGAGATCTAATTTCGGTCCGAGGAAAGATGGCGGTGGGCAGTGCGATCTGGTCTGGGTCTCTTGGATTGGCTTCTGCGCTACTTCGGCGGAGGGGACTTCTCTGCCTTGAAACTGGTTAATTTCGGGTAGCGGCGAGTCGGCGACCAAGAGCGGCGGATCGAGGGCAGTGTATCTGACCAGTTGGAGGAGGCTTTGACCGGCTTGGTTGAGCAGCGCTTCGTCTAGGCTCGTCGAGATGTCAGGCCCACGCAGGTTGATGGTGGTGTGGTGGAGTCACAGCCGACCGCCGAAATCAGTGGCAGCAGGGGACAGTGTGGAGTTTCTAGGTGCCCCATCTGGGTGCCCAGAGTAAATGGACTTGGGTCATTTGGGCCTGGATCTAAGGTTCTTGGATCTCAATTAAGTCAGATGATTCTGACAGTTCCGATTTATTGTTGGCAGTGCCTACTTTAGGGTGTACAATATTAATATGACTTATGTCATATAGGTTTTTTGCATAGCTCTCTTCTATCGTTCCCCTTACGGGTATTTTCTGTTTATGTTATATTCTTAGGTGATCAATAAAATGACTTATCGTTCTTATTTTAAAAAAAAAAAAGTCAACAAAAAGCCGCACCAATAACTACCATCATCACATCATCAAGATTAAGCATGATTCCTAAATAATTTCATATAACATAATAACCAAAAAATAACCGAGGACCATAAATCATGATGTTTATTATGAACTAAAAGAACAAGGTCATAGAGCTCACCGCATTCTTGAAATCATGTCGCAGTTATAGGGCTCATATCTGAGAACCACTTTGTCTCCAACGTTCGGTAAATCAATCTCAATATAAACCAAAAGAATATACTGATCAAGCTAGCCAACATAGTAGAAGATTAAAATTTTGAGAAAGTATAATTTCATAGACAATAGAGCAGATAGAGTAGAGAAGTAAAGAAACAAGTTATAAAAAACTCAGATCTGAGCAAATTAAGCTCAAATGAAGAACCAACAGCAAGACACAATTACCTAGTGAAGGGGAAGTACAGAGGGACAGGGGCTATAAAAGAAGACCTAATATCAACCACAATAGATTAAACTTATAGGCCAGGAGAAATGAATTGAAAAGAAAAAAAAGGAAAGACCGAGAAGGGAAAGACGAGGAAGCATAGGTGTCAATCTTCAAGCTCCCTCATTTGTTATTGATGCGTGGCTAGAGCCTTTCCTTTTTATGTGAGAAAAGAGTTGTTCAATTGTCAATAATTAGTGATATATGCGCCTTGTTATTCATTACAAAATTTGAAATTTAATCGGTGAAGAATAATAGTCAAAAAGTCATAAATTGATGATTTCAAGTCTCTTGATGTATGTCATTCAAGTGAAAAAGGATTTCAAGTTGCACTTAGCGTCAAACATCTAACACCAATAATCTCTAAGGGCTCTTAGCTGATCTAGCCTCCCCTCGGAGATAAGAGCTAGCGGTGCTTTAATGAATATGTAAAACCATAATGATTTGCAGTCAAGTGCAATTAGCTTTCATGGTGTGAAGGGTGGATGGTGATGAAGAGGAATCTACTATTCTTGATTGGTTTGATATTGATGATGAAGATGAGTCTTTGTGCTGCACTTTTATGAGAAGATTGGTCTGGCACGAGAAACCCTCATATTCATGCCAAATGGAATGTACGTTCAGATATACAACGTAGCTAGTTTCATTGTCTCCTTGTTATGATACTCAATGAAAAATGTCCATGATGGTGTGTTATGCTTCCCTTTCTTAGACGTAAAAATTGTAAAGTGCTGGTGTTTTTCGGCTTTTCTTTGGTCTAACTCGAGCTCGAACTTTGCATGTAATTGTTCGTTTTTGATAATCAACTTGAACTATCATGTACTACATAACTATCACATATATAATTACCTACTACGTTTGACTGTATAAAGAAGAATTCTTACACGGTGTGGCGCACCTTTTACATTTCTATTCATGTCAATCTTTCAGTTGGTGTTAACTGGAGTTTCTTCTGCAGCAACTACTTGGGACTTCACCTTTTCTTTCTGAGAGTCCCAGAGCCTTGATTCAAGATCCGCAGCCTCCAATGCCGCCTGCGAAACCTCCGCATCCAAGACGCGGATCCGCGTCTCCAAATCACTTATCTGCTCATTATTCTTTACCTTCAGCCCATCCCATTTCTTCTCATCAAGTTCCAACCTAGAGGCAGCAAATGATAGAGATGCCAAGGCGACACCAAACATCGAATCAACCACACTCAAAATTAATCCGGGTCCGGAAGGTACGACTGTCACCACCACCCTAGGTGGAGGGGTCGGTGAAGTATTGAACACCACATTAGCTGGAGGAGTAGGTGGAGGGTGGTTGACGAAGAGAACTGTTTGGTCAAACTTCAGGAATCCGGTCATATGCGTCCAAATCTGCCTGAAAACCCCCATCTCTCGATGATACAGGTGGTTGAGGATAGGAGAGTTTATCCTCTTTTCGTGTTTTATGTGTTGGTATACATGATTCTTGAAATTGATTAAGATTTCGATACTCGAAATATTATTCGAGTTTTGAGTTCTTAATTTGGTTAAAATTTGAATTTACTTATTATGAATTTTTGGGTCAGACTGTTATACACACACGTGCGTAGCCCACATGTATCGTTCTTTGTTGTTGCCCATAATGTACCCGGTTAGATTGATATTTCGGTTTCCGTGCCAGAAGCAAACCCAAATTCTTCGGCTTTTAGAAAACGGTTTGAAAAGAAGTTGAGTTTGGGGGTGTTGAAGCCCAAACATTATTGGTGGAGCCCACTCCTCTTCTTAGAATTGATAAGACTTTTTGAGAAGCAGTGACCCGAGCTCTTATGAGGTATGGTCTTACCAACTTGAACTATGCTTCAAGCTCCAAGTTCAAAGGCGAGGTCCCTTATGTGGTGGCGAAATTATCACTACTCCTCATGAAGAAGAAAATTAATACGAGTGTAATGTTATGCGTGAAAACTTAGTTTTATGAGGTCACAACTTGACTTGTTCTTCCGCAACTAATGCTACCAGGTTTTACGATAGAGTCTTTAGGAATCATATATAAAGGAATTATCATAAGTGTTTTATGTTCAAATCTTGACATTTTGATCGAGTTCGATGGATGCAAAGGTAATGACGGTTATCAGAGCTATTGAATTGGCTTGGGTTAGAGACTGGAAGAATATTTAGTTGGAGATTGATTCATCACTTGTGCTTAGGTTTATTTGTGTTCCTCATTCGGTGTACCTCTTGCATGAGATTACATCAAATAGCTTTCGCTCCTCACTTATATATTTTCGGCAAAGGTTATCAAGTTGCTGATGCACTTGCTAATATTAGTTGTTCATATAACCTGTCTAATCTGATGGGACTTGCCACCACCTTTTATATTTGATTTTTGTAATAGAGACTACATGGGTCTTCCCAAATTATACATTTGATAGTTTTTGTTTGTAAAAGAAGTTTGGTTTGGACCCCTTTTTTTTTGTTGAATAAATTTCTTATTTATAGATTGAAAAATATAGTATGTATGGAAAATCCAAATTTTCTCTCGTGTATGAGCACATCATCCATAGTCCTTTAATACAATATTATGTAACAAAAAAGGTCTCTAATCTGCTCCGTATCTATCCATAGACCTTTAATACAATATTATGTAACAAAAAAAGGTCTATAATCTGCTCCGTATCTGTCAGAGCGATTAAGAGAGGTGAGGCCTTGGGGCTTGTAGGCGGTAGCGGCCTTCCCCCAGGGAGGTCGTTTGTTCGTGCTTGGGAGGCGGCGTAGACGGATTTGCATTCGGCGGAGCAACGGAAATCTGCGTCGTTCTTTGTTAGGGTCACCGGCAACACACTATTGGTGCTTGGGGCGGCGACGGCTTATGTGGGACGGCGTTTAGGTGGACACGCGGTTGGTATTGGGTTCGTTGAGGGCTCGGTATTGCGACTAATTGGTGTTGTGGAGTGGTTTCGGATAAGATCTGAACGACGTGGTTATGTGTTGACTGTCTGGTGTGAAGGCGGCGATCTGGTTGCAGCGACGTGCTTGATCTCTTTGATCTGGTGCGGCAACGTCGACTGTAGCAGTAGAATTTACACAGCTTCTTCCGAGTAGAGGCGGCGGCAATTTGTGTAAGGCCCAACCGGTTGTGAGGGCACCGTTGAGGATGGTTTTGGTTCGGTGGGGGCAAGGTCGCCTCTCGGAAACAGCGGACGACGGCTTGGTGTCCGTGGCTTGATGTTAGGTGCCCATAGTTATTGGGCCTGGGCTATACGTTGGGCTTAGGTCCATGGCTTAATTTGGGCTTTTGCTTATTTCCCTTTATTTCCTTTTGTTGCTAGAATAATTGCCTATAATCTCATATTTTGACCATATATATAGGCTAAATTGTGGTGTTAAGTGAGTCCTCTCACTTTGTGATGTTTTAGTGAGCAAGAAATGTGTAACGAGGGTGCTACCATACGTGAATTAAACGACCTTATTTGTCACTTAGGATACGGAATGATTTCGTCTCCTAAGACGGAAAATTTGTCTCCTAAGTTCTTAGGCGACAGAACCTCCGTCGGCTAAGTTTCGTCGAGTAACTGCCGCCAAGTAGGTGATTAGGCGACAAAATTTGAAGTTTCGTCTCCTAAGAAGCTCTTAGGCAACGGAATAAAATTCGTCTCCTAAGAGCTTAGGCGACGGATTTTATTCCTATTATTTTAGGCTTTTCTTTTTCTTTTCAGTTTATGTTTCTTTTTACACTCAATTCCTTTCATTCTAATTATTCATTTTCGTTTCATTTTTTTATTCATTTTCAATTATTTCTTTTTTTCGTTTTAGTTTTATTTATTTTTTTTCATTTAGATCGGTCCCAAATACCACCACTGCTGATGTGCTCATATTATCCTATATTTATATGTCTCATAATCTTTGTTTTTGCATTAAGTTTCCTTATTTGTGATTGATTTACGTTATTTTAGTGTTTTTGTAGGTTTGTGTCATAGAGAGAATAAAATGAGCTAAAATGCGCAAAAAAAAGGATTGAAAGGCTACTGCAATCCTAAGTCCCAGAATCTGCCTGTGCAGAACATCCAACTTTGCCGAATTACTGGGAATTACTCGGATCGAATCAGACTATGAGCCTTACATCATTTGAAAGCTGCGGAAGTTTACTTTCTGTAGAAATTTACGGATCTTGTTTCGATACTTCTAGACTGAGTTATGATTGTTTGAATGAAGAAAGATCAGATCAGCAAATCTGCTCGGATTTACAAGCTTTTGTGGAGAACTCAAGTTCTGTGTCACAAGACCGTCAACCCTAAAACTTCAAGGACAATAATGCAGATGAAGATTCAAGGAGTACATGTATTCCTAGTTCTACAAGAGATATCTCGAGATTTTCCCATTCCATATCAAAAAGGAGTCTGAATCCAAGTTCTACAAGGAAATATGAAGTCAAAGATGAGAAGGAAACTTCTCTATATAAAGGAGCACGAATTTCACATGAAAAGGGAGGTCTCAGAAGCACATTGTAGATGCCTAAAGGAGCAGAGACCATCCAACCATCCATCCATCCATCCATCCATCTTCACCTTCATTCCCTTTCCATTCTTTTTATGTTTTTGTTATGTTTTCTTTAGTCATGTTTAGTTAAACCTTTTCTAGGGTTAGGATGATGCCCTAGTATGATTGTTTATGCTTTTGATGATTGATTAATAGATTTATAGTTTCTTTATGATGAATTCTCAGTCACTATTTTAATTGATGCTATATGTTTGAGTTCTTTGATTGATCACCTTAGGGCTTTGCATCTAGTAAATTAAAAGATGAATTTGAGGCGTAACTGCAATGTAATTTAAATTAGCTTCTTGTGATTAAGAATTGTGAATTACATTATTGTCGTAACTGAAGTAATGGTTTGCATGATTCTCTTGTTTTCTAGAACGTAATGAGTCTTACATGTTAAATTTATGCCGTAACTGGATAGACTGCATGCGAGGATATACGAACTCTACCGTACCTGGAGAGAATCATACACTTAAGGAAAACTATGGTCTAAGTGCCGTAACTGGACTTAGATACGGGAATTGTCATCTAGAGAAACGAAAGAGTCTGTTAGTTGCATCAAAGCATGAATATGATTGTTAGTGGTTGATTCTGTGTAGTTATTTTAGGTATTTCATAATTTGAATAGAACTAATAATCCTCGTGGGAACGACAACCCCTTTTCTTCCATTTACTATACTACATCCACCATGTATACTTGCAGGAATTCCATCAAGTTTTTAGGGTTTTCTTTTTCTTTTCAGTTTCAGTTTCTTTTTACACTCAATTCCTTTCATTCTAATTATTCATTTTCGTTTCATTTTTTTTTATTCATTTTCAATTATTTCTTTTTTTCGTTTTAGTTTTATGTATTTTTTTCATTTAGATCGGTCCCAAATACCACCACTGCCCCCAAATACCACCACCAAAACCATCAATCTGAAACCAAAACTATCATCCAAGTCTGGATCCATAAATAAAAAACCATAACCCACCACCGTCCAACGCCGTCGTCCAACCCCACCCATCCAATGCCGTCGTCCAACCCCACCCCGTCCAACGCCGCCGCTAGACCACAACCGTCTAACCTCGACTTTGGCTAGTCCTAACCGCCAGACCACGTACCACCACATCGTGAACCCGACCGGATATGATTTCCCACTGCAAAACCACATACACCTATAATAATTTAGACTAAATACATGATTTCCCACTGCAAAACCACATACCCGATTGGATATACACGGATCCGTACATTTCCTCGCTCGTCGACGATGTCGAGAGTGAAGATAATGATTTGGTGTTGGGTTCGACTATCAGAGGCGGCGGCGTCAGGTGAAGGAGTTGGACGGCGTCGAGGAGGGGTGGGTGATGGTGATGTTGAGGCGGCTTGGTTTTTGAGGAAGAAGTGGGACTTTTTGAGGAAGAAGAAGTGACTGTGGGAGAGAGAACGAGAGGAACAAATATAGTGGGAGAGAGAGAGAGAAAACATGAGACTTCAAATTTTAAAATGAAATAATTTTGAAAATTGTCCCAAATTTTCGGGCGGACGTTTTGACCGCACTTAAGACGACGAAACCCTACCAATTTCGTCGCCTAATGAAATCGTTTTGAAAATTGTTCCTAATTTTTGGCGGAAGAGCCTAACTTTGCGGCACTTAAAAGTTAAAACCACGGAACCTACCAATTTCATCGCCTAGGTGTCTAAAATCCTCAATAAACCATTAAATGCAGTCATTAAAAACCTTAAAGTTCTTTCTCAGAGAAAAAAAAATCATATATAAAGGGATATAAAGTTATTACAATTAATACGATTTTCAAGTGTTTTTTTTCCCTTATTGATCGATATATTTAATACATTACGTATATATGCAATTAATACAAATATTTCCAAAGGTTTCATTACTATATATATATATATATATATATATATATATATATGCCATTAATAAGAGAAAATCCCTTTTTCCAATTTTCTTACCTTTTCTATAATTAATTTTTTACAATTTGGTTTGAATTTTTCAGAAATTTTTGGCGGAAAAGTTGGCACTAAAAATTTTAGTACTTAGGAGACGAAATATTATAATTTTGTCACCAAAGTGGTTGCTTTTTTCTTTTTTTTCTTTGCAAAATATAATATTTCCGTCTCCTAAGTAAGTAGTTATGTCTCTTAAGTTACACTTAAGAGACGGAACACTATTTCCGTTGCCTAAGAGATGAATATATATATATTTTTTTTTCTTTTTTATAAAAATTTTCGTCTTCTAAGTTTAGAGTTCTGTCTCCTAAATATGACTTAGGAGACGAAATTTATTTCCGTCGCCTAAGTGAAACCTTTGGCTACGAAATGGTGTTCTGTCGCCTAAGTCCCACTTAGGAGACGAAATTAAAATAGTTATGTCTCCTAAGTGTTTTTTTCCAGTAATGAAGGTAGTAGATCGATTTATGATGTATCTTTTATTTTTTGATGGAATGAAACAATCTTTTGAGTCTAAACAAAAAAAATCCATAGTCTTTTAATGATCTTATATTAAGTGAAAGCGTTGGTACGGTGTCAGAAATTAACAGGTGTGTGTGTATGAGAATAGAAGCTTGAATGCATAGCCTTATCAATTGATGAACTAAAATGCCGAAGGAGCTTACATGGAAAACTGGATATTGGTATCTGAAAAAAGCACCCAGGTCCTCTAGACCTTCCTTAATTAATTTAATGCTAGGTGGGAATACATATGCGTAGCACGAAATCCACCAACTACGTACACATTTTGCCACATAATTATATCGCAACCTTTTGCATGCTGATTAGTTTCTTCTTACTTGGGACGACTTGCACTCGCAATTGGCCCTGCTTGCCTTGCCATCTAATTAATCATTAGGAAAAGAAAAAACCAGTGTTACATACAATGACATGATGTGAATTGTGTACGTTCATACCCTATATATTCATACCGTACAATTAAATTTCAGAATATAAACCAAATAAAAACTTAATCAAACTTGAGAGGCATCGATCATCACCTGAAAATAAGCCTCGAGCTTCTTTTTCAGAGTTGCATGTTCTTTCTTCAATAGTTGGAAAGTCCTCATGCATCTGAGATTGCATAAAATTGATACAAATTTAGTTAAATATAATAAACCATGTAAATTTTTGGTTTTTTGTTTTGTTTTGTTTTTGTGACATATAGGATATATTTAGTATACATGGTTACATACACTCTACATATGTACATAATCGTGCATTTTTAGGGATATACTAAATATACCATTGTTATATGTTTGATTAGTTAAAAGAACCCCAGCTGTGGTTTTTTGTAGTGGA
The DNA here is from genome assembly GCA_009720345.1 of Fragaria iinumae. NCBI lineage: Eukaryota > Viridiplantae > Streptophyta > Magnoliopsida > Rosales > Rosaceae > Fragaria > Fragaria iinumae. The sequence continues at coordinate 29,302,895 of CM019122.1, read as the reverse complement.
AGATTATGTATCTATGGATCACGTACCCTTCTCCATTTCCTGTCTTACAGAATTCCCTGAACTGTTGGCATTCAGCTTTCACCTTTTTGGCTCCGATGCTGCAGCAAGTGGCAAAAGGGATTGTGACATTAAATCTAGCTTGTTCTCTTAAAAACCAACACAGAATATACCAATAGCTAGCTAGGTTCTTTTCGAATAAACCATATATGAGACTGAGATGTACGTTTACCTTGAGCTACTTCCCTTGAACTGATGCATATGATTGTCCAACTTACTGAAATCATGAGGGGTTTTCTCTCTGCACAACACAAAAGCCAGTATTGATATAATGGGAACGAGCTATAGCTATATATTTTGATATCATACTCGACCATCAACGTGAACTACAAGAACCATCAAGGTGATTATATGGTATTTGACTCACAATGCCTGCTCTATGGTTTGAAGTGATCTAGATGAATCACGGTAGTACAATGTAGCAATTTCCTCTACAAAATTGGGATTAGCATCATCTTGCAGCTCCTCCAACTGAATAAACTGTTCATCCAGATATCCCTGCAATGGCCCAAGAGTTAATATTCACTATCGTTTTCCATCAAAAGTCCCAAGAGAGTTTCAATTTGAGGTTAATGAAAGCTTCCAGTAGTCAAATGTACGCATGTGTACGTAATGAAAGATGTACATATATATTCCACATCAGCCTTTTTGTTATTGTACAGATGAGGTTAAGAAGAGATGTAAATTAAGTTCGAACTCTGGCTCTGAGTGTGGCTATCGTTTACAGTATATCTACTCTCTACCACCCTCGATCCTTGCATGCAAGTCCAATTTTTTCGATCATTGATCACGCAGGATGTGGAACTGAGTTGCAGTAATATAAACATATATATGACTAACTAGCTTGGAGATCGGACCAACCTGAGTAAAGAGGGACTGCCTCATCAGACCAACCTGCCTGCGCATTTGGTTTCTTTCCATTTGATGATTGATCGAGAGGAAGTAGTGGATAAAACCAAGGGATGTATGATATAGAAGGAATGGATCTATGGGAGGTGGAGCTAAAGGTGTACGAAACACACAACTGGGAACAACTTCTGATCGATGATTATAAACTGGGAACGGAGGAGGGGTTTATATAGTAATGGTTTCAAACACAAACTTTCAATACTTGCATGATCATAAAAGGAATAGGGTTTTGATTCTCTGTCAGCAAAAGTCATAACTATCGCCCACCGGCCTCCTGCTTTGGGTTACATATAGAGCTCGTTTTGTTCGTGGAAAGTAAGCATCAGGAAATGAAAGTTGTTCATTTCTTGCGTTTGTGGAAGTAAAAAGAAAAGAAACACTTTCCTGATAAAAAGGAAAATATGGAGGAAAGTGGTCATTCCAAAATTCAAATGAATCACTTTCCTTTTTACGTTCCGTGCATTAATTACTCACAACACAATATTTTAATATATTTTTTAACAATTTTTTCGATGACTTTTCTTACCTTAACAAACATCGGAATAGAAAGTTCATATGAAATTTTATTTCGGTTCTCTTTCCCTTCCATGGGAAAGAGGAAAGAACCACTTTCCTTTCCACTAACCAAACGAGGCCATAGATTCTGAAATGGAATTGATGGACTATATATAGCAAAACATCTAAAAGGTGTAATGGTTAAATTCACCATTTTTTTTGTTCAGCTCGTAATGGTTAAATGTTAGACACATCACTTTTTTATACAAATTAAATAAGACTGTAGGTACATAAAATTACCAAAAGAGACATTTATATCAAAAGTAAAGAAACATAGTTGAAAAAAAAATTATCCCGTTTAAGACTATTATTCTCTTCTATGAGAACAACGTATGTGAAGATACCAAGTTATAATCAGAAATAGCTAGCGACAACCATAGTTTTAAGCAAAAACTAAAGACAACGTAATGGATTCCAGTGGTATTTCTCAACCCTTAAGCGAGGTATGACTTCTCTATCTTTGATTAAAATTGTTCTACTACAAAATTTAGATTTTAGGATTTGTTGTTTGATTAGATAGTACAAATTGAAGTTTAAAAATTAGATTTTACTGTTCACACATGCTAGGTCGTTCAAAAGCATTTACGTTTGAACACCAAACTAGAACTTGGGATGGTGTTATATATAATTATATATATACTCTTCTAGTTTGCTTGCCATTGATCTAACTCAATGAGAGAGATCTTAAGTAAAATCGGTGCCCTCGTGACGCAAGAGATCTCACTAATGTGAATTATGTTAGTAAATTGAGTAACAGATCTAGAAAATATGTGTATTTAGTGAATAAGTTGTGTATCTAGTGAAGAAGTTATATATTTTAAATGAGGGTATTGTAGGAAATTTGAGTATGTGTATATATTAAATTATTAAAACAATAAAGTTAATAGGTGGTGTATTAACTATGGTATATGTATCTAGTAATTAGAGATGTGTTAATAAAATTTCTCTTTTTCGCACTTAAACTTCAATATCATTCGTTATTCATTGACAAATCTTGAGATAAAAATATATTTCAGCATAAAATTATTAGTAAGCAAACTACTATCGTTGATAAGATCTAGACGATTATCAATGTCACTACGTACTTTGGCATATTATTACTGTGAAAAGCTAATTAATATTAATGAATAAGTGATGGATATATGAATACATGAATGTAATTGGAGAATAATGTATCAGCGTAGCTGCGTATATATGCAATTTACCGCATCTATTTTTTCTTGATTTTAAATAAAGTTAGTGATCAAAATCGCATATACTTTAGATTAGAGAAATTCGTTTAAATGGTATACAAATTTTTGCTTATTATAAATTTTGGTATATCAAGTTTTGAAAATATCAGAACGGTATCTCATGTTTCCATCCCGACCTAAGATTAGTATATATAGCCATTAAGATGACCAATTTACCCTTAAGTTCTCTTTTTTTCTTAGTTTTTTTTTTAATTTGTTTTCATATTCAAGAAGTATTAGAAGAGGTTTTGGAATTTGATGATTTGGGTTGGCTTTTATAAACTTAAAGAAGATTGAAGAGGGGAAACATACAGAAGTTCAATCATTCTTGTTTTCATTGACACTCAAAGATCTTGTTGTTGTCGTTGACATTTAAAGATGATTGAGATGAAGAATTAATTATTAACAAGGAGAAAGTGATGATGAATTTTTTTTCTTTACATTCCTAAAAATATAAAACACCAAAAAAAGAAAATTGAAATATGAAAACAAAGAAGAAAAACTAAGAAAAAAAAAAGATAATTCAAGGGTAAATTGGTCATTTTTGTTTTTGGTTTGAGGGTAAATTAGTAATCTTAATGACTATATATACTAATCTTAGGTCGGGATGGAAACATGAGATACCAATCTGATATTTTAAAAACTTGATATACCAAAGTTTATAAGGATCAAAAGTTCGTATATCATTCAGACGAATTTCTCTTTAGATTAATTGCAGTGTGATTATATAGATAAAAAAGATGTACGGTCTGTAATATATTCCCTTCCTTTTCTTTAAACGTGAGAAGTGTGCTTGAGTTATATCGATCGATATAGGAGAAAAGCAATTCATAGTTTTGGGGTATATGCCCGCAGTCTTTTCACATATTTTGTATAAAGCATCGCATACAATGCAATATATACGCATCATGCTCTTATTTCCATGCATGAGAATTTAAAAAAAAAAAAAAAAAGTAATAAATAATACATATATCGAAAGCCAGAATGACGAGGTTACAATGATCACAAGGATCACAATAATGCGATTACATTAGATATTTAGGTCAGTTATTGTGAGGTTAGCAGAGGATGAAACTAGTTACACACAAGATACTATAGAAACATAAAACTAGAGCCAAGGCGCTCAATTGCGGTACTCCAAGTTCCAAGAGACCATCTCGCTGTATCTAGCTTGCACAATCTACCAAGCTATCCATGCCCTAACACTTACTCAATTTTGTATTTGCCCTTTGAATCAGGGCTTAGAAGAGTGTTAGAACAAGACCCAATGACCCAAGCCCAAGTTTGAGCTTGTTTTAGAGTGAGCCTAGGCCAAGGCCCAATGACCCAAACCCACACCCAAACCCTAGGATCTTGGTGTTGCCTCTTTCCAGCAGCCATCTGTTCCAGCGGAGGCACCATCATCCCATCAGCGCCGCCATAGTTCACGATTTCCATGCTGCTATCAAGCATCTTGATGGCTGCAAATAGCATTGGAGCATAAGAAGAAATTTGTTATCGACTCCACCAGGATTTTGGGAATTCAGACACTTCCCTTTGCCCCCTTCGTTTGAATTTCGCCGGCATCATCCTCAAATGAGCAAGAGGACGGATAGAGGCCGAGGTGGCTCTGCTTGGCATCGGGTTTGAGAGGCATAGAATAGGCGCAAAAAGCCCTGGTATCGGCGACAAGCGCCTTGGAATTGACGACGAGCGCCTTAGAATTGGCGACGAGCGCCTTAGAATTGGCGATAAGCGCCTTGGTGTTGGCGCCGAACGCCATAGTTGGGTGACCCCGTTAGGGTTTGGGAGAGAATTGGAGAGTTGGGATATGAGAGGGAGGCGTAGAGCCATCTCTCCCGTTAGAGTTTTTTATTTTGAAAGTTATTTTGGCACAATATAGTGTCTTTTTCATCCATCCCATACGTATGCAAACACGATTAACCAGAAATTAATTTATTTTGAAAGAGCGATAAAGCCATATAATTAAGCATGAATGTTCTCTTTCCAGCTAGGGTTTACATATTAAGCTTAGCATGAATGGATGATGCATTGTCAATTACGAACTAATGTGACTGATGCAATCACCATTGAACTATTTCAACTTGAACAAGTTTTCAATTATGCTAGAGCTATAACCATGCATTTACGAGCTTTACTCTTGAGATGGTCATACATTTGATTATTCTAGTTCTTGTTTAATGTTGAAAGACATTAAACTTTACGGCTTATGCTAAATTCAAGGTTAGTGTTGAACAGTGGAAGACAATTTCAAAACTTATACACTGAATATATCTTTAGGAAAATTCTACTATCGCCTTGCAAATTTCGATTAGAGGTGGAATTTTGAAACCGAAAACCGAAAAAAACCGAGTCGAAAACCAAACCGAAACCGGAAAAAACCAAACCGAATTAAGAAAAACCGAACCGAACCAAATTAGTTTGGTTTGGTTTGGTTTTTAGTTTCGGCTCTTCAAAAACCGACCTGAACCGAAAAATCGAATCTCTCTAAAACGACGTCGTTTTTTGTCTTTATTTTCGTATTAAATTTTTGATTTAAACAATATGATTTTAGGTTTTATGTTCTATATAATTATATGTTTGTCTTTTCTAATATTTTGCTTTTTATTTTCGTTTTATGTACATATAGAAATGTTTTAGGTGTCGTGTATGCGAAGTATAGAGAGTGATATGTTACCTCTAAAATCGAAGACTATTCTTGCGACCTTTAGATGATAGACTCTAATATTTAATTTATTTTTCTCTTCTTTATTAAAATTTATGATTTTTAAACTTTAAAATTCAGAATTTATGAGAAATTTTGAGAAATAACCTTGTTTAGGTCCTCAAATTGATTTTTAACCTTTTTTTTTATTAGTTGAAAAATGACAATATAGAGAGATCAAATGTCTTAACTACCCTATTAAAACATGTTTTTTACATTTTTGAATTTTCACGAGTTACAACTACGCTCTCCTCTTTATTCTTCTCATACTCATCAAAGACACTGATGCAACAATTTGTAATAAAACAATTGTTGCTGATCAAAATAAATTGAAACAACTACGTCCTACGCGACCTCGATATGGTGATCTTTGCGAGGTCCCAAGCTCTGAAATTTTATGGAGCGGGAGAACACAATTTTTTTTCTTTTTATACAATATATTAGGTTTTATTTCTGCTTGTTTACCGATCAAGATGACAAAATGACGACTAGAGGTGCCTTAAGATTATTCCTCATCTGCTTGGTAATAATCTGGGCATTTGTGATATGATTGTTATATGGAGAAACCTGCTATGAAGGCTAATGATTTAATTGGAAAATGTATGAAAAGCCAAAACTGGTCGAGACAGCTAGCTATGAAATTCTTGTTAGGAGGAAATAACCGTTTCGATTTGTGACTTGTTTAGCTCTGCATGATTTGCAAAAAAGGGGAGAGAGTCTGTTATGATTTAACCTCTTTATTATAAACATATGTATGTACTGATGTAGCAGATGGAACAATATCTGAGATATATGGTGCAAGTTTATTAGTTTGTTATATCAAAGATGTACAACAAATTATTTTCTAGATTACTTTTAACTTGTCTTGTTCAGCTTAATCATCAGTATACATATGAGTTTTCCAAGTGTGTTGTCATCAACAATATACGATGGTGAAACTTGAGAGGCTCTTTATTTTCATGAGTTTTGGTAGATGAATTATATATAATTTTAAAAATGGTAATTTAGACTTTTAGCCTTTTTATACGGTTATTTTTCAAGTAATAAAAGAAAGAATGTTAAAAATCAAATTGAGGACCTAAAACTGGTTATTTATCAAAATTTCTCGGAATTTATTTGGATGGACTTTAAACTATGGAGGCTATATTTTGTGTTCAAGATGAACTTAGAAGTTTTAAAATTATGGTTTCATGGTGTGCTAGTGTGGTCAATTCCCAATACTTTCGAAATTATTGAGTATTAAACTTTCAAAGTATCTATTTGGTTTATAAATTGTTGGTTTGTTAAAGAATTATTGCCAAAATTTTTATTGATATATTATATGTGCTTATAAAAACAAGTAATGGAAGAAAAGAAAAAGACCTAAAATACGATAATTTTTTACTAAGTCAAAAACATACAAATTTTAAGAAAAATATTTTAAAAAAGAAGAAAAACCGAAAAAAACAAGAAACCGAACCGAACAACGGTTTGGTTTGGTTTCCGGTTTAAGATCTTGTGAGGGTCTTTTTTGAAATAAGCATTGACTAGGCCAAAACCAACCCAATAATCCGATTATTGGGAGGATTTTGTACGTGATTCAGATCAAGTGGAAATGAAAGGGAGCTTAACAGCGTAAAGCATGGTGTGGGAGCTAGAAGCGCACTGTGGTGAGAGATTTGGACTGGATTTTAGGATCGGGTTTTCTGGAAAGAATTTGGGTTTGAAGAATAGGGATTGAAGGATGGTTGGTGGGGTTTTGGCTTGAAGGTTTGAATTTGGTGTTAGAGATGGGCTTGGCGTGCATGCGGGCTGCGCGTCTTTCTTCTTCGCGAAGTCCCCTGCGCGGAGCAATCTCGCCTCCCCTGGAAGTAATCCCGCCTCGCCTGGGAGCCATCTCGCCTCGCTTGGAAGCCATCTCGCCTGGCTTGGAAGCAATCTCGCCTCGCCTGGGAGCCATCTCGCCTGGCTTGGCGTGCATGCGGGCTGCGCGTCTTTCTTCTTCGCGAAGTCCCATGCGCGGAAGCCATCTAGCCATCTCACCTCGCCTGGAAGCAATCTCGCCTCGCCTGGGAGCCATCTCACCTCGTCTGGGAGCCATCTCGCCTCGCCTGGAAGACATCTCGCCTCGCCTGGGAGCCATCTCGCCTCGCCTGGAAGCCATCTCGCCTCGCCTGCCGTGCATGCGGGCTGCGCGTCTTTCTTCTTCGCGAAGTCCCTGTTCGTGATTCAGATGGCCTAAAAATCGAAAGGAGCTTGACAACATGAAAGCATGGTGTGGGAGCTAGAAACACATTGTGGTGAGAGAATTCGAGGGTTTTCTCGGTAAGGGATTTCTGGAAAAAGTAGATATCAAAGGTGGCTGTTTGGAATGGTGATTAAGCACTGGATTTGGTGCTTGGAGGCTTGAAGGCTCGAATTCTTGACTGCTTGGAGGTTGGTTCTAAGCTTATCTGAGGTTTGCTTGATGATGCTTCCTCCTCTTTTCCTGCTGCAGGGACTCACCTTTTATAGGCTCAACGGATAAGGTTTTGATGATCTAAAGTATCTCATTATCCGAGTAAAACACTTCCTCTTCAATTCACGTGATTTTGCCCTAAAACCAAGAAAAGAGAAGCTTAGCTTCGAGGTGGTGGTTCTCAGAAGAAGAGGGTTGTTGCGGTGACAGCGATCATGACAACACAAAACAAGGAGATGTAGACAAGAGAGATTGGGAAGTGTGATCATTGTTTAAGGGGAAGGAGGAAGCTTTGGACTGGTCTCATGGATTCTTCTAACAGAATGAGACTATGATTCAGAGAGGAGTTGTTTTGGACTGTATTCGTGTGTTGCGGGGAAGAAGAAAGATGGATACTTTATTGTTGTGGGGAAAGAGAAAGATGGATACTTTAGTGTTGCGGGGAAAGAGAAATCTGGGTTCCTTGGGAGACGAGAGAGATTGATGTTGGCTTATAGTGTAGTTTGGGCCTTAGGCTAAAAAGAAAGAAGGACTAGCCCAATATTCTTATGCGTGCTCACCATTTCATTTGTCGTCTAAGTCGTTGGGCTTGGATTTCGGGCCCAAAACCGAAATCACCAATGATGTTAAATCGACAAATGAGTATTTTGCGTTTCCGTAACCTTCCACACCATGCCCACGTTTGCAAGCCCCAAGATTGTGTGGATGTGGCTGGGGCCCATATCTCGGGTATGCTTGCTTGTCGTGTTAAAGCCGAAAAATGGGCACGAAACTCTATAAAACTATAGAATTTTATAGTAATTGCTTGTTTTATTTGTTTGTTTATGCTAGTAATCATTGTAACGGCATGATTATGAATTGTGTGATTTTTCGGGTATCAACATTAGCCCCCTTGATTATGTAGGCTATTTGGAGCATGAAATGGACAAGATAATCAAAAAGAACTTGAAAAATCAGCTTGGCCCAATCTCTTTGTGTAGGAGAGCCCAAACTGACTGGTCTCCTATTTTCTTTGACTCCTCCTCTTCTTCTACATTCTTGTCGTATGGTCTTCTGCCTTCTTATCCCAAATTTTATTTTTTTGCGCGTCATAGAGATGGTCGTTCCCTTGGATAAGAGTTTATTGCAGCTTTAAGATATGTTTCAAATTATAATTTTCTCTGATTCGTGTCTCTTCTCTTGTTTCAAAATCCCAGAACTTTAACGACTTCAATGTCTTCCTCTTGCTGCGGGGACGCCCAATCCCTTATGACTGCAGGGACGCCCAATCCCTTATGACTTCATGGACCAATTTCCTGACTGGGTCTATTCGATTAACTCATGTTTTTCCTTCAGTTTCTGGTGTTTGATTGTGGCAACTTCGCTCAAGTGAGTTCAGATTCCCTGATCATCTTCTTTTCGATGATTTAATGCCTCTTTCTCTTTTTCCTTTTTTTTTTTTTTCTGTTTGCTGCGGGGATGCGTAACTCCTTCTTGCTACAGGGAGAGATTGCCTTCTTGGTTCGTCTGGATTACTTGTGAATCTCCTTCTGATTGCACCAATACCATTTAGGTGAGTTTGAGCCTCCAGATTCGGTATTCTAGGACTCGGGTCTTGAATGTAGAAGCTTTGTTTCTTCTTATTTTTAGTAGTATCAACTCTTTGCCTTGGTTGAATTTGATCTTCCCTTTTGCTATGATGATTAACGAGTTGGTGAATAAGATTGTCTTTGTTGTGCCCGCATTGAACTCTAGCATAGGACTGATCTTTTGCTTCTGCTGCGGTTTGGGTATTTGCCTGCAACTAATTGTTGTTACGATTCGCATGTGGCTTGACTCTGGCATTTTCAAGCTATACAAACTTCTGATTTCTATAAGATTGATCTTCTCGCTTGGCTTTAGTTATTTTGGGATAGAAATTGCTTGAATAGTTCATAAAGATAGCTATGAAACTTTGCTCACGCCTTATAAGAGGTAGGAACAATTGTTGATTTGGCTTTACTTGTCTTGCTTGGATATTGCTTACCTAGGCATAATGTGATTTTCTTTGGTCTTGCCAATTATGAATGAGGCTTATGTAGGAGTCTGTATCAATAGGGAGAGAATGACTGTATTTAGCTTGCTCTGGGGAAATGTAAAAGCTAGGAGATTGAGGCTGCATGTGCTGGAGTCGATTCATTAACAATGGTTTAGGGTAAAAGTTGAAAGAGTATAATTACTAGGGGGTAAGTCGACTATAAAGAGATAGTTGGTGAGGGAATAGCCAGCCACTAAGAAAGGTCCATATGTGTTCAGTTCAAAATAAAATAGGAAAGAGTGCAATGTTTGTTTGGCTTGATGTGTTTGGTAATGCTGGTCATAGTTTAGTTGGCGAGGCTTGCTTTTGTTTGCTTGATAATAATATTGAAGAACGAATTGGCATGTAGTGTAGGCATGAAGGATTGTGTATGGAAAACCGTATTTGGGCATCATTGATTGATGATGAGTAACAATATTATCAATTAGCTTGGCTGCTTTACTAGCTCAAAAAATGGAGCTTGCCGTGAGTGCCTCAATGACTAGCATGTTGGCATGAGTTCTAGAGTACGCATTGGAGTTCTTGAAGTCTAATGTCATGTTCGCAATTTTTTCTTAAGTCGATGAAAAGTCATGTAAGCTTGATTTCTTCAATCACCGCAGCTAATCATCTTTTTTTTTTCTTTTTCTTTTTTTATGTGCGTGAAGTTGCTTGTAACCTTGGTAATATCTCTTACCCTCTTACACGTCTGTTTGTGCAGTCTTCCTTTCGCCTGGTAATCTCAAATTTCTTAAATTGGGTCATGCCCATGCTTGGTTATCGAATGGTTCAAAACCATAGGTAGACTATCTCTCAATGTGCAATCAGTGTTGTTGTTTGTTGAATCCAATCTTGAGCTTGAAAACAAATAAAACACTATGACAGCATGTGCTACAGCTTTCGGTTTTCTTGGATTTTGATTGTCTTCTCGAATCAGCACAGCAGACGATCTTTTGTGTGCGTATGGATTTACAAGTATATATTTGCGGCAGAGTAGTTACATGTGGTATATAAAGCTTTCTTGCATTTTCCTTACTTTGCTTGATTTCGCTTTTAAATGAATATGCATATTGCAATTACTTGGTGTTAAGTGAGATTTAGCTTGTGGCAACCTTGCGTAGGCATGCGTTAGGCATATGTTTTGATTGTTTCGGCTTGTAGTTGCCTTTTGTATTTGAATGACCATGAAAGAGCATGCATGCATCGAAAAATATTTGCATTAGAGATGAGCTTGGCGTGGCTCTCTCAAGGCTTTTAAAATGGATACATGACTTTCAAAAGAGGAGCTTGGCATATGCATGTTGTATATGCTGCATGTTAGCTTTTAGAATGACCCTTGATATGCTTTTTGAATGTACAGACTCATATGCATGTTGATGTTGTTTATATACTTGGAGTATTATTCCTCTTAGTCATGAATCCGCTTGGCATGGGATTGAGCTTGGCGCGATTATAAGACTGAAGTATGCATTAGCTTGTTATGTCTAGATATACTTGGTATGAATTTATATGGCATGTTCATCTTAAGCGTATGTAGGAATTAAGAAAGAGCATGTAGCTTGATTTATTGAACAAGTGCGTACACAAGCTTGGCAATGGTAGTTTGATGTAAGTTTACATAAGGAACTTGTAGTGTAGCATGAAACTAGCAGTGTCCAGTAGCATTCTAAAGTTTAGACATAAATATATGGGGGGTTAATCTTATGAAGCACTGTTTTGAAGATAAATATGTATGTTGACCACCGCAATAGACATGGTAGATCAACTTCAGAGATTGAGTTGATAGGGTTTGCTGCTGGAAATATGGTGAGCATAGGATTGAAGTTGTGGATATTAGATTTTTTGCTTGAGATTGTGACTTCACCATGGTAGAGAATACAAATTGCTAAAGATGAAAAATGCAATGCACAAACTAGACTATTGTCGTTACAGTATTTGGGCTTCAACTTGCTGCAGGGGTAAAATTTAGGTAGAGTACTTATTATTTAGGTTTGAGGAAGACTTGCAATATTGACCTTGGTTTGACATTAGACTTGGAATAATTGTCACATCCCAGGACCCGCTCCGCCGTAACACGATATTGTCCGCTTTGGGCCCACCGGCCCTCACGGTTTTGTTTCCGGCAGCTCAGGAGCAGCTTCCCAGTAGGTCACCCATCCTGGGATTGCTCTAGCATCAACATGCTTAACCTCGGAGTACCCATCCCCTCCGAAGTCGCTGAGCCACCAAAAGGCCTCGTATTAGATTGGAGGTGGGCATGTACATATACAACATATAACCCCTCTCCGTTTGGCCGATGTGGGATATTACAATCCACCCCCCTTGGGAGCCCGACGCCCTCGTCGGCACACTCGCACCACACGGCAGAGTGGCTCTGATACCATTTGTCACATCCCAGGACCCATTCCGCCGTAACACGATATTGTCCGCTTTGGGCCCACCGGCCCTCACGGTTTTGTTTCCGGCAGCTCAGGAGCAGCTTCCCAGTAGGTCACCCATCCTGGGATTGCTCTAGCATCAACATGCTTAACCTCGGAGTACCCATCCCCTCCGAAGCCGCTGAGCCACCAAAAAGCCTCATGTTAGATTAGAGGTGGGCATGTACATATACAGCCTATAACCCCTCTCCGTTTGGCCGATGTGGGATATTACAATAATGGTGTGCTTGGTCAAGCATAGGATAGAATGTTGTGATTGATGTTGGTGAGATTCAGGTTCTGCAGAAGAATAATTACTGCAGTGAGTGTCTATGACCTGAGATTGTGGTAATGAAAATGTGAGGAATGATTGGAGTTGTGGGGAGAAATAAGCAATTCAAAATACAAATCATAGTATATTAAGATTAGCATTGGTTCTTTGGCTTGGGGAAAGATTTGTGACAAAAATGTCACAATGATATTAGAACCACTTGGAAATAGTAGGGGACATTAATTGAAAAGTGAATGATTTTGACTAGCACAAAAACTTAAAGAGATACTTGCTTGTAGAAAGCATGACACTAAGGAGTGGTACTGATTTTAGGGTGTTGGTCTTAAAGGTATATGCTTGAACTATAGGAATAAGATGATCTCATAAACAAGTTGGAGACTACAACTTTAACAATGACTTTGAACGAGATTGTCATCACTTAGCCCCCAAGTGTATTATAATATCATTTTGAGAGACTAGTGACGGAGACTGCTTCTTGCATGAAATTGGCTTGATTGGGTGTTGCTTGTGTCTGATTGAGTTTAGATTTCTTAAATGATTTAGTTTGTTACTTGCTTGAGTATTGTTTGTTGCTTGAATGAGTATTGTTTGCATACCGAAATGGTTTTGCTTGACCGAGTATTGTTTTATGACTAATGACATGTGCTTCTTGTGCGTTTGCATGATGACTTTACAGGGCAACTTAACCGCAGTTGCGCAGGGAGGGGGTAGTTGCGGTGAAAGCTTGATATGTAATTGCATATATACAAGGATTTTGGCATGTGCTTGTGGTATGTTTCTCTTTTTGTATGTAGAGACTCATTTGTTTGCTTGTAGGATGATGGCATTATAGTTGCCAAGTATGTGCCTCTGGCTTACTGCGTGTCTTCATTTTGTTTTGACACTCCCTGTATCTAAATTTAGCTTGATATGTAATTGCATATATACAAGGATTTTGGCATTTGCTTGTGGTATATTTCTCTTTTTGTAGTGTATCTAGCGCCCATGATTATATGAAGTATGGAGTGACATACCTATAGTTCACATAATCAAGGTTCGAAGTTGCTTGCTTTGCATGTTGTTTACACATCTTACTTCGATCTTCTAAATATATCATTCTTCCTTATGTAGGCTGGATCAGCTTCTGAGCATCATGTTCCTAAGGCAGTAGCTTGTGGCAATACTGTAAGTATCTCAGCCTTACTTTGTGGGGAGACTTCATCTTCGTTATTCCTTCCAGCTCGAGTATATTGAAGAGTGATCTAAAGATGCGTATTCCATTGCTTGTTTTGATACAGGGGATCATACGAGTGTTTGTTGTTGAGAATTTTGCATGTCATTTGAGTGGCACACGTTCTTTTCTTGAGGATGAGAAGGTTCCTTCAGAGTTCTTAATCCCCCCTACAAAGGTTGTTTGGGGCAGCTTCTTTGCATTAGAAATAAGTATGCTTGAGGCAAATAGTGATTAAAGTGCTTGGTCTTCTGTTGCATATCATGGATCTCAAGACTGAGGAGACCTTTTTTGATATTTAAGGATGCATGCGTGGATTGGGGACTTGGTGTGAATGTCTTGTTGGATCATCTAAAGAAAGCTGCGAGGATTTTTGTTCTTTGTTATACGCTCCGGCCTGTTTGTTCAGACTTCAGAAGATTGCTGCAGGGAAGTTTACCAACTACAAAAATATGTCCTTGAGTCGAGGAGTGAGCTTTCTCGCCTTGAACAACAACTAAAGAAAGTACAAGGGGACTTCGTACCAAATTTCGCGATGTTATTAGCCTTGATAGTATGGCATGCATTTAAAAAATCTTGTTGGACTCTTCATAGCCACGCAATTGATAGCTTGCATTAGCTTTGTACCTTGCTTGTGTTTTTGTAAGACTTTAAATTAAAACAGGGCTTTGAGATCAAGCTGATTTTAGGTATAGGTAGAGATTTTGTAGGTCCCTGCAGTAGGATTTTGGCTGCGGATAATCTGTTTTGGTTTGAGCAGGCTTGTAACAAGAATTTTGCAAACTATAGCAATAGTTGTTACCCTTGATTTTGGTACAGAGAAAGATATATTTGACTATATATGTGAATACTTCATGTTGGGATTTGCAGAATGCAGTAGAGCATGAATATATCTTGGCTTGAAATTTCACTCTTCAGCCCCCAAGTATTAGCTAGAATGGTATCCTTGAATAAACTTTAATATTATACAACATTCTTGATGCAGACCATAAGATTCGCAACATTTAATCATGCTTGTTCGCATGGCATGAGAAGTTATAGATGCAGGGTGCTTGATTGCATTGATACATATGTTTTCTCTATTGAGATTCATCAGGCACCAATATTTATATATGCAAGGGAAACAATTTATGCTTGTATGCACGTCGCTTGAGTGTTAAGTTTATAAGTATCTCCTTTGTTTTAAAAGACAATTTTACTGCAGTGTAATGCTATCACACCAACAATACTGTCATTAAGATCCACCCGTATATGCCATAACAACAGAGAGTTTACCCATATTCAACTAACAGCTTTCATTGCAATTGAGGATTTGGCTAAGAGGGTAAAAAAAAAAATCAACTAGGCGTTGAGAATTTTAGATCTGAGGAAAGATTGAAACAAAGATTTTTGGTATGACTACTGCTATAAAAATATTAGTAACTGCAGTGAAGATTCATGAATGGCAGGAAAGGCTATAACTTGGAACAAAGACTTTACAGCAAGAACTATCTTATTCAAGGCATATTTGGTTTTAGCATCAAGCATGTTATAGCCAGTGAGATACTAAGGACGAACTTAGGGTGGAGGCATAAAATTAGGAATCAACAGCAAAGAACACACTTTGAAGGCTATAACATATTGGAGGCAAACTCATATTATAGTCAATTAAGAAGATTTCAGTTATTGATGTGAAGGCTCGGGCTTTGGCAAGGAATCCTACAACTTAGAAAAGAGACAATGAAACAAGAATCACCAACATCTTGTGATCTAGTTTTATTTGGCTAAAGCGTGTATTGAGCCCTTAGAACAAAGGGCTATGGCATGTTAACATGGGAGCCCCCAACTGCTTGCATTCAACATTAGATGTGAAAAACACAATCATGCTTGAAGTAATGAGAGTAAGAGATGAACTAACTATTTGAACCACAACCTAGTCCCTAGTGAAGTCGCCAAAATGTGAGGGTCTTTTTTGAAATAAGCATTGACTAGGCCAAAACCAACCCAATAATCCGATTATTGGGAGGATTTTGTACGTGATTCAGATCAAGTGGAAATGAAAGGGAGCTTGATAGCGTGAAGCATGGTGTGGGAGCTAGAAGCGCACTGTGGTGAGAGATTTGGACTGGGTTTTAGGATCGGGTTTTCTGGAAAGAATTTGGGTTTGAAGAATAAGGATTGAAGGATGGCTGGTGGGGTTTTGGCTTGAAGGTTTGAATTTGGTGTTAGAGATGGGCTTGGCGTGCATGCGGGCTGCGCGTCTTTCTTCTTCACAAAGTCCCCTGCGTGGAGCAATCTCGCCTCCCCTGGGAGCCATCTCGCCTCGCCTGGCTTGGCGTGCATGCGGGCTGCGCATCTTTCTTCTTCGCGAAGTCCCATGCGCGGAAGCCATCTAGCCATCTCGCCTCGCCTGGGAGCAATCTCGCCTAGCCTGGGAGCCATCTCGCCTCGCCTGGAAGCCATCTCACCTCGCCTGGAAGCCATCTCGCCTCGCCTGGGAGCCATCTCGCCTCGCCTGGCGTGCATGCGGGCTGCGCATCTTTCTTCTTCGCGAAGTCCCCGTTCGTGATTCAGATGGCCTAAAAATCGAAAGGAGCTTGATAGCATGAAAGCATGGTGTGGGAGCTAGAAACACAATGCGGTGAGAGAATTCGGGGGTTTTCTCGGTAAGGGATTTCTGGAAAAAGTAGATATCAAAGGTGGTTGTTTGGAATGGTGATTAAGGACTGGATTTGGTGCTTGGAGGCTTGAAGGCTCGAATGCTTGACTGCTTGGAGGTTGGTTCTAAGCTTATCTGGGTTTTGCTTGATGATGCTTCCTCCTCTTTTCCTGCTGCAGGGACTCACCTTTTATAGGCTCAACGGATAAGGTTTTGATGATCTAAAGTATCTCATTATCCGGGTAAAACACTTCCTCTTCAATTCACGTGATTTTGCCCTAAAACCAGGAAAAGAGAAGCTTAGCTTCGAGGTGGTGGTTCTCAGAAGAAGAGGGTTGTTGCGGTGACAACGATCATGACAACACAAAACAAGGAGATGTAGACAAGAGAGATTGGGAAGTGTGATCATTGTTTAAGGGGAAGGAGGAAGCTTTGGACTGGTCTCATGGCTTCTTCTAACATAATGAGACTATGATTCAGAGATGAGTTGTTTTGGACTGTATTCGTGTGTTGCGGGGAAGAAGAAAGATGGATACTTTATTGTTGCGGGGAAAGAGAAATCTGGGTTTCTTGGGAGACGAGAGAGATTGATGTTGGCTTATAGTGTAGTTTGGGCCTTAGGCTAAAAAGAAAGAAGGACTAGCCCAATATTCTTATGCGTGCTCACCAATTCATTTGTCGGCTAAGTCGTTGGGCTTGGATTTCGGGCCCAAGACCGAAATCACCAATGACGTTAAATCGACAAATGAGTATTTTGCGTTTCCGTAACCTTCCACAACATACCCACGTCTGCAAGCCCCAAGATTGTGTGGATGTGGCTGGGGCCCACATCTCGGGTATGCTTGCTTGGCGTGTTAAAGCTGAAAAATGGGCATGAAACTCTATAAAACTATAGAATTTTATAGTAATTGCTTGTTTTATTTGTTTGTTTATGCTAGTAATCATTGTAACGGCATGATTATGAATCGTGTGATTTTTCGAGTATCAACATGTCTAAAAAAATATCCAACCGAACCGAACCGAACATAATTTTTTATTCAGTTTGGTTTCCGGTTTTAGATGAAAACCGAACCGAACAAAACCAAACCCACTCCTAAATTTCATGACTAAAAATTCAACCAACTACCATCCCCTGTTGGACCCCCCTTCCTTTAGTCATAAGACATGCTATACCTTTCGGTATAGAAGACAAATCTATATCTTTAATCTTTTAGTTAGAAGAGTCACCCACTACATAAGAGGCTAGGGTAAAAAACCACAAAACTAGCACATTGTGGCGCAAATTGACTGCACTGTGTTATTCAAATAGTTGACAAACCAGAAATACAATGTATATGTGTGCTTGTTTGTATTTTTATCAGAAGAGAACTTTGTATGTAATAAACCGAAAATTCTTCTACGTACTAAAGTGCAAGTGAACTGAGCAACTAATATGTAATATTTTGATCCGGTTATACACGTCCCATTATCATGCATGTAATCTAATACCGTTAACAAAATTGATACCCAAAAAAATAGTTGTAAGTGTTTTCAATACATGAGGTGAGGATCTGATATTGAATAAGATGTACTCTTATTATGGACGCTTAATTTGATTGGATTAAAAATGAAAATGAAAATGAAAGGAAGGAATTTAGGGTATCTAGTTTTCATTCGATTTTCGCATATGGTGATTTGAGAACTTGCACATTAATAGTGCAAGTGCACCTTTGTGCGTAAAATCCGCTCCGGTAAAAAACTCAAATTAGTAAAATATAACGAGATACATTTCAAAATCCAATACTGTGTTGTTTTTGTTTGTTCTTGGTTTTAAATTAAGTTTGGTTCATTATTTTGTTCCATTCTTTCTTATGATTCTCCATTTCTTCTTTTTGAAAAGAAAAAAAATCAATAATAAAGCTGATCCATGATACATTTGATAAATGGGGTTGTCTATGGTATTAGGATGTATACCATACACTCATTTTATTATTAATTGAACAAAAATGACAAATTAAATTAGTAAAATTTACAACATTAACAACACAATTATTAGTTTATTACATTTGTTATACACAGTAAACCAAATTATTACAACGACAACAAGTTGTTCATAAACTTATAAACTGTTTTAAGTTGAGAATTGCCTGTAATAAAACAAAAATTACCCTAAATAATAACTATCTTTATCAAAACGATAACAAATTTGTTGTCATATTGATAAATGTAAATATGAGAAATAATTAGGTATCTAACAAAATTTCTTGGTAAATAAATATTTAGTGGGAAGAGAATATACTCAAAATATAGTGAGAGAATTCATCAAGTTGCCAAATTTGGAAATGTCACTTGAGGGGAAATATCTGCAATAATGATTGACAGTATACATCACCTTGCAGTGGTCCTTGTCATGTCTGTCTCTAAATCTCTGCCTGCAATTTCAGCAAGGTCATCTCCATGTTTAAAGCAGAAATAAGTGTTTCTCTGAAGAGATTCTCTCTTTATTCCTCTGCCACACCCCCAAAGTGAGAAAGTGAGAAAGTGAGAAGAGCGAGAATGACACATATTACAGTCTCTCTCTTTTTTTTTCTGCAAAAATGTGTATGGTCACATCTCTGCTCTTTTATTAAAGTAGAATATGATTTGGTGTTGTTTTTTGATGGCATTGATTGTTGATTCTCTTTTCCCAATCATTCGATCTCCTACATTTATAAGAATCTCATATTGCAAGATGATCAATGCTGAAGATTTGATACAAAAACAAATCCCATAAAACAAACTTAACAAAGTACCTCAGCAGAGTGACAGAAAAAATTATTATCATTCCGGGGCCATGCCCCCCTCCCGTCCTTGACATATATTGAGCCATACGTCTCATCGATCACATACAAGCGAATATAACTGAACACTGAGAATCATTTGTTTTTAATTCCAAAATGAAAATCGTTTAGCTAGTTAATTATTTCATTTTGATTCGTTCACCTCTTTTTGTTCCATGGAGGTTCCCTGTTGCTTAGGAAAATGTTTACACCTTTATCTCCTAAAATGCAGATTAAATATTCTAGTTTGAGAGAGTGGAATCATGTGGCAACTAACCTATATATGTTGGTTTGTCATGGTCAGGCTTGGTTTGCTGGGACGAGGCTCGTCCTTAATTTGATCTAGATTTTTGTCAACGAGACACACTTGGTCTCTCTAATTCCTAGTTTCTTTGAGTTGTATTTTAGTCCCTCGAGTTGATTGCATACTGAAAATGAATCCTTAGCATGCCTTCTGATGCCCAAGATGATCAAGGCAAGGAGGAAATGCTTAAGGATGCAATTTTTTTGCAATGAGATAAAAAAAGAAGAAGAAGTTACAATCAACTCAAATCAAGCATGGCTGTAAAGATTTTCAATAAAGATGAGCTCATACTAACTAATATTGTTAAATGAAGAATCCAGCTTCTGGTAGATTCTTTGATAGGAAACCAGCAACTAATGTGCTCATTGGAATAATCCAAATTATGGGGGCATTGATGCATGCAATCATCATATATACACAAGTTAGCTTACCCTTTAAGGCTGCTCTCAACAGATATGCTCTTGCAGCATCAATTCTGCACATCTCTTCATGAGAATCCATTAGTATTAGTACATTATTGGAAAAAATAAAAATGAGACATGGTCCTGGCTGCCTACCTGAACAGGAAAAAACTCGGCAATTTTAATACTAGTGGACATATTATTCACTTACATCACCAGTGTCTTCTTCAGTTGGCATCTCAAGTTTTGGAAATACCCTATCAAACATGGGAGAGTAATCCCAAGGCTAGTTTAGATAAATTCGCATTGCTGGATTAAGGAATACATGATTACCAGTTCAATTACATATTGGGCACAGCAGCTCAGTAGGTATAATTTCAAGTGAAACCTTAGCAAGAAGCTTCGTTACAATATATACCTCATAACCCTTAAGAATGCTGCAAATTTGGTCCATAACTTCAGTTGGAAACAAGTCATAGAATTTTTTTTCCAATTGAAACAGATCAGTAGTTATCAAAGTTTGATAACTGATCTGTTTCAACTGATTTTCAATAAAGATCAGTTATCAAAGTTTGGTAACCTTGCTTCTAATCGATTTCTATTCTACGACAATAGTTAGTTTTATGTGCCTATCAATTGAGATATGAATCCTACATCCGAAAAATGAGACATTGCTTGTGAGTTTATAAGGGTTCGGGTCACTCTATCCATTACCAATTGGTTTTTGATGTGAATCTTAGACTACATCATGGTATCATAACAGGTTATTCACGTCCACGTGTGAATGCGTAACGGTCACACGAACTCCACGCCAACCAAATGTTGTCCACGTGTATGCATGACACTCCATCCATTGTCAATTGGTTTTGGATGTGAACATCAAACTATTTAGTCACTATCTTATGGTCGATAGTCTAGATTTTAATGAACTGAGAAAAACTTCAAAACTCAAAGTTTGAGTCCAGTAGAAGTACCAGACCTCATTGAAAATTGACTCAATTCATTGTAATAAGAAAAAGAAGTGAAAACAAGGTTTTGAACTTTGGTTAACGCTACAACTGGAGCAACACACTACTAAGTGTTAATATAAGCAACAACAAAAAAAGTTGTTTTGCACGGTGTATATGAAATATGTCACAATGTTACATCACTAAATCCTCCAAAGCCTCATGTTAATCCTTTGAGCCCAACAACAACAACAGCAAATATAAAATAACAATAGATGGCTTTTCAGGAAACATAATGATAATGGCCGAAGAAAAGGCAATCATCATATATGGCACCGATATATAAGAAAAGTGTAAGAAAGCCAATTATCAGTTTTGTAGGTAAGGATGGGAGAAAATTTTCTTCGGCGAAACGTGAAGTGAGGATCCCCAGGAATACCATCACTGAAGTTGTGGAAGAGCATAGCGATATAACATCTGCAACAATAAAAGTCCGAAATGCCTTGTTATGTAAGTATATGGGAATACCTGTGTCCCCGTTTATTCCACCAGGAACTGTCACTGCTGCAGCGAACATAATTGTAATGATAAGAGCAGCTACAAGTGCTGAAGAAGACGTTGCAGTTTCTTTCATGAACATTTCTCCCGCCTCTACCAAATTTTTGTGGTTTATAGTAAATACCTCACGGGGTGTGAGACCATTGGAATTTATACAATTAAGATCTTTGTGACTGGCCATGCCCTCCACCTTCTGCATTTCATCCAACAAAACCTTAGGCTTAGAGACATGATGAGGTGAAAAGGTGAAGTAATTAACTAATTTATGATCTTAGCCTTGAACAGCTAAGCCAATTTTTGCTGTAACACAAGGAATGAAGGAAACATATAAGAGAATTAATACCTTGAACGATTGTAGTTCATACTGCATTTGCAAAGCTGCACCTCTAATCTGAGCAATATGTGTTAATGGGGACAACTTCCCTACCACATGCAGCATGTTGTTCTCAAACTTATCTTTTCTGCCTATGATTTCTTTTCTTTCTTTTTCATAAAACCAAGTTATCACGTCAAATATTTTGTCATGACGATGCTCAGCAGAAAATTGAAATAAGGTCTTGTCATGTTCATTAGTGGAGGCAAAGAACCAGCTTTGACTAGCCCTGTTCCATCCTAATATTTCTTTGATGAATGGAGTACGTCCTCGTTCTACTGCTTGGAAGAGTGCTTTTTCAACAAGTTTCCGTTGCATATGCTTGAGATTATCGTGCTGTAGCACTTTGCCAATGTGATCAAGAATTTCGATGGTCTGGACATGGAGCAATTTCATTTGATATATACCACCACCAATTCCTAGAATTAATAGAGTATATATCAAGTTAGCAATAACCTTTGGAAAACAAATGGCAACTATTAATAATGTTTGATGTAGCATACCAGAAAGGTTACGGATATTGGTAAATAGCCGTCCAAAGAAACATGTATCTGCATTTCAATTAATAAAAATATGATGGCATAATTTCTTCAAAGATGTAACTAGCTAGCTTCCCTACGCTTTTTCGCTATTAATGTACTTGTATATGTATGCTGCGTGTAACAGACCTTTCCGAATGAGTTGCTTCCGATTGTCTTGATCTTTATCTTCTTGTGAAACATTTATAAAAATAATGTGACCAATCAATACATCAACTTTAGATTCTGTTGTAGGTAACAGAAATATATATATATATATATATATATATATATATATATATATATATCCTTATTTATTTAAAATGTACCGATTTTCTTAATTTGACTCATTTTTTATCATATTTTCTTATCTTAACCGTTCACATTATAAGTATATATGAGTAGATCATCTCTACAATTTTCAGCTAATTTGAAGATCGTTAAGCTATCAAAAATAAATTAAATCAATGAACGAATTGAAACTGTACTTAACTTGAATCGTTCGTGTTTTTAGTTCTAAATCATATCTTTAAATGCCTTAACGATTATCAATTTGGCTGAAAATTTGTAGAGATGATTTACTCATATATACCTACAATGTGAATGGTTAAGATGAGAAAATATGAATCTAGAAGTTGATCAATTAAGAAAATCAATACATTTTGAATAAATAAGGATGTTTGGACCTGATAAGAACTGTATATATAGACACACACACACACAGTCCTTATCAGTTCCAAACATCCTTATTTATTCAAAAGGTACGGATTTTGCCAATAGAACCACTTTTCGGTCATATTTTTCGATCATAGCCAACTAGTATCTAGATATATATGACATGATCATCTCTATAATATTTCAGCTAAATTGGTGATCGTTAACTATAGATTACAATGAACAAACCAAATCTGTTTAACATGAATCGTTCGTGTAATTCACAGTTTTGAATATCTTAATGATTATTAATTTGGCTGAAATTATGTAGAGATGATCTACTCATATATACCTAAAAGATGAATGGTTGAGATGAGAAAATATGATCGAAAAATATGTCAATTAAGGAAATCCGTATATTTTGAATAAATAAGAAGGTTTGTATATGAAAAGACATGTGTGTGTATATATATGTATATCAGTTTCTATCTAGAGCGAAGCTTCGCTATTAAATTAAAGTGTGAAGTTTCTTATTTAACACATTTTTCGGTCATATTTCCACATCTTCACCGTTCAGTTTGTAGAACCAAATGCACAGATCACTTTTGCCAAGTTTCATTTAAATTGATGATTGTTTATGTACCGAATTAGGTTAAATCAATGAACGGACCATAAATATGTCTAATTAGAACTGCTTGTGTAAATCACAATTATGAACACCCAAACGATCATCAAATTCATGCTATTTTTTGCATTGACCATACTCTAAATAAGCAGTATATGAAGGAGAATCATTGAAGTGATAAGAATACGCGAGCTATAATGAATTTGTAAAAAACAGAATGCTAAACACTTAAACAGCTCAATCTCATGCTATTTTTGCATTGACCATACTCTAAATAATCCATATATGCAGCACTAGTTTTTCTCTGGATACTAAAATGTAAAAATTAGACGGTTAGTTTCATTGGCAGAGATGAGAGATTAGAAGTACTAACAGTGATAAATCAATCGTTTCCATATTCCGAGCTGGCTAACATTTGGGAATAATCCAGCACGCGTACCAGCCAATTCATTTAAAGGGGTATCACCGGAGTGGTCCTTGGCAATGATCAAATTTGGAAACTGCCGTAGTAAGCCCAACGGAATGTCTGTAGTAGAGTGAGATCGAGAGAATCAGTATAACATGAGTACGTGAGAGAAGAAGAAGATTAAAATGCATGCTATTAATTCGTCAAATTAATAGAAGCAACTGATCTTACACATTTACCTAAATGTTTCAATCGCAAACCCGTGGAAACAAGCTCAGCGGCATCCCCAATCTTCATATTTCCGATTGGAGTAACAGAATAAAGATAATCAGCCATTTTTGGTTTGTCCAAACTCAGAGCATACACGAGTGGAATAGTATTAGCGGAAGGATGGACAACACGAATGAGTAGTTTCTTGTTCTTCTCAACTATGCACTCGACGATTTCGATCGCAGCATCTGTATCCGAGTTTTGTATAGCCAGAGAGAGAGAGCAGTATATCCATTCTCATCCAGTACATCCAAATCTTTCTTTTTCATCAAAGGCAGCAACTCTTTTACTCCATCCACTATCTCTAACCAGGCTGCGTATTGAAGAGGTGTCATGCCGGCCCATCCCACTTTTGCTCTTGCTGCCTCTGGATGTTGTTTAATGAACTCCCTTACAGCCTCCCAACGCCGGTCTTGCACCATCTCGATGAAAACTTTGGATCCTGCAAGTCGTGCCATGGTTTTAATATGGGTGGAAATTAAATAAGACCTTAATTATTTCAATACATCATAATGAAGAACGAGCATAATACCTAGCCTTCAACCGCTTCTATATTAATCAAGTCAGCATTACCATCATTTGAGCTTGTATCGTCATTTGAGTCAGCTTCAGAATTCACTTCTGAGAATGAAATGTTTATTCTTTCAAGCTAGGGTTGCGCAGTGATAGGGTGAGGCCTAAGATTCAATGCCTCAATTCTAATCATGTGGCAGAGTATTGTACTGATCAATCATGATATATCTATGTGTGTACCTGCTGCTAGAGTTTCTAAAACTTCAGGAGGATTGAACTTTTTTGCCAAAGTATTCCAGGCATCTTTCGCCATCTCTCTGTCCCTAACACAAGACTCAGCATCATCCCCGCAAAATAAGGCGATGACATGCAATCCCCTAGCATTATATTTCCGCCAAGCCATGAATATAGCTTCCCCGTCTTCTAGTTTTGGAGCTTCCCTTGTGCCTTCGACAACTTCCCACAAATCCTCAGCCTGCAAGTATGTCTTCACCCAAAAGCTCCAGTGCACATAGTTGTCTTTGTTAAGAGCTTTAAGATCAATCATTACACTAGGAACTAGTGTGGCTGCCATGCCCTTGATATCTATATATTATGCACATATATGTCAAATATATAAAGCGATGAAAAAAGGAGACCAAGTATACTCGCAGATGGATTAAAGGAATAGATTGTAGTCAATTGAGTGCATCCTTTATATTCTTCATTTTCGCAAGATAATTAACCAACCGTACTGACCTCTAAATCTGTTTTTCGGCTTCAATCGTTTCGCCAGAGTCTCCCACGCATCCTTGGCCATCATAATATCACCGATAAAACCGATTACATCAGTACTGCAAGAGATTTGGATTGCATGAAGAGCCTTGGCGTTCTTCATCCTCCAATTCTTATATTCAGTTTCCAATTCTTATATTCAGTTTCACCATTATTGGGAGTTTTAGCCGTGGCATCGATAACGTCCCAAAGACCCTCAGCAATTAAGTAAGTTCCGATCAGTAGACTCCAGTCTTCATAGTTGTATAGGTTCATCAGAACTTCAAGAGTTGCATTTGCACTGGGGAAAACTGTAGCTGCCATACCCTGTCAAATTCTCAAGGTGAGTTTATAAATGTCCGTAGTGATAAAGTAGTCTGGGCTTCACATCCAAAACCATTTGGCAATGGGTGGAGTGACCTAAACCCTTATAAACCCACATATAAGGTCCCATATTCTCGATGTGGGATTGATATCTCAACAACACGTAGAGCTAATTATTAAATATAACCGATTATGCATAAAGAACAAGCAATAATCATAATACTAGCTAACTGAGGTATATAGCTCACAGATCGGACTGGGAATCTTGAAAATATGCAGCTAGCTAGTCGATCAGTTTGTAAAATTTCACTACTGTTGTTAGTGCTGTGTGCATGTTCAGTATACAAACTATTACGATGCATGCAATGTAAGAAAAGAGGAAGCTGGATCTCCTTCCAATCCAACTATTTGAAACTCAAAGCTGCAGGGAGAGGTCTTCTACCTCACAGATACGAGATACAAATTTGCTCCCCACCCTTACTGCCCCACTTTCATCCTCACTCACTTAAATACATGACACATGTCCATTTCATTAACTCACCTAACCATGGTTAACAATATAAATTATTTATTTAATATAAATTTGAGAGGTTAGGCATTTAGGGTTTAGGCCTTTAGGGTTTGGGGTTTAGGGTTTAGGGTTTCGGGTTTAGGGTTTTAGGGTTTTACTTAAATATGTCTAATCATGATAAAAGAATAAGCCCTAAACCCCAAACCCTAAAACCCTAAACCTTACACCTTAAAACTCAATACCCAATCTTACAAATTTAAATTAGTCCTTTAAATTAAATAAATAATTTTAGATTTATATTGTTAACCATGGTTAGATGAGTTAAAAAAAAATGAGACATGTGTCATGCATCTAGGTGGGTGGGGATAAAGGTGGGGAGCAAATTTGGATCCCACAGATACGCCAGAGTTGAACTGTAAATTAACTAGATACGTGCATGCATGTATAATTACGTACAAAGGGAGCAAATTAATGCTTCAAAACAATAAGCAAGAAGAAAATAGACCAAATATACTCACGGACTAATCCACCGGATCGGGAGATGTTTCAACAACTGCAGCTTGAGAGTCCAATTGTGTGAAGTACCAATTACAGTGGCCAAAGGTTGTGTTTATTTATGTATGAATAACAGATCGATCAACCAAATAACAAACAACTTTGTTAGTGAAAACAAAGCAAGGTATAGATAGATTCCTTTATCTGAGTGAAAACAAAGTAAAGGATGGGTGAAACTATGAGTCTTTCTTTATTCTTTTTCGGAAACATGTGGTGGGAGCGTTGTTAAATTTTTATTAGCAAATCACATATACATCCTCTAAAAGGATTTGAAACACAAATAAATCCACTTATGTTGTTGTTAAACAAATAAGGACAGTTTTTAACAATTAAAGACAATCTTTTCTCTACATGCCATGTGTCATGATTTAATTTACCAAACTAACCTTACATTAATTAAATATACTTTTTGAAGATAAAAGTATCTCCTTTTCAGATTTTTTTAGTAAATGGAATACAGTAGCAGATTTTCAATAGTTTAGTGTAGTAGCAGTTAATTTTAGTAGAAGTAGTAGCATGGGTTAACATCCTAGTAGAAGTAGTAGTATGAGTTAACAACCCAGTAGTAGCACAAGGATGCTTGGGCAATCCTTTAATTCAGCACACATCAACAACACACATCAACAACAACATGAATCAACAACATGCAATGACAACACATAACAACAGCACACGCAGTAGCAGTAACATGAATCAACAACTTGCAGTAACAACACATAGCAACATCACACGTAGTAGCAGCACACATCAACAACACACACAGTAGCAACACACATCAACAACAACATGTAGTAGTAGCACACAACAACATCACACACAGTAGCAGCACAGAGCAACACACAGTAGCAATACAGAGCAACACACAACAACAACACATACAGTAGCAACACACAACAACAACACATACAGTAGCAACACACATCAACAACAACATGTAGTGGTAGCACACAACAACATCACACACAATAGCAGCACAGAGCAACACACAACAACAACACATATAGTAGCAACACACATCAACAACAACATGTAGTGGTAGCACACAACAACAACACACACAGTAGCAACACATAGCAACACATAGTAGCAGCACAGAGCAACACACAGTAGCAGTACAGAGCAACACACGCAGTAGCAGCACACAACAACACAAGCAGTAACACACGTAGTAGCAGCACACAACAGCACGCAGTAGCACCACACAACAACAACACACGCAGTAGCAGCACAAAACAGCACACAGTAGCAATACACAACAACAGCACGTAGTAGCAGCACACAACAGCACGCAGCAGCAGCACACAGCAGCAGCACACAACAGCACGCAGTAGCAGCAATAGCAGCACACAACAGCACGCAGTAGCATCACATAGCAGAATGCAGTAGCAGCACATAGCAGAATGCAGTAGCAGCACACAACAGCAACACACAACAGCACGCAGTAGCAGCATTAGCAGCACATAACAGAATGTAGTAACAGCACACAACAGCAGCACGCAGTAGCAGCACACAACAGCACGCAGTAGTAGCACACAGCAACACACAGCAGCACACAGTAGCAGCAACAAACAGTAGCAGCACACAGCAGCAACAAGCAACAGCAGCACACAACAGCAAGCAGTGTCAGCACATAGCAGAATGCAGTAGCAGCATGAAGCAGGAGCACGAATTAGCTACAAATGATCAATTTTTGCTGTCAAATTCAAAGCTATGATAATTCCGATGACTCTTTGAGTAAACCAAGTTGTAGAGATTGAAGAAGAATTAAAGTCGGATTCGGCGAAGTTTCTTTCATTCTTCATCTCCTCCTCTCTTCCTTGCCTCCTTGCGATTTCAACGCCGACAGATCTAGTGAAGAAGAAGAAGAAGAAGAAGAACCAAATCAGATCTGGTTTGATTCATTGAAGCCTTGATCACCATTCATCCTTTAATTCTTCGGCTTCTCCTCCCTTCCTCGACAAATCCGGAGTTCGGGTTTTGTTGAACATTGTCGTCAGAGAGAGAGAGAGAGAGAGAGAAAGAAAAAAAAATCAGATTAGGAGAGAGAGGAGAGAGTGAGTGACATGGTATGTAATTTTGTCAAAATTATGGGTATTAGTGCACAATAGCAAGAAAATCAGAATTAAACAACTCATGTTACAACAGCACATATACTTCTTACTTTTTACAGTAGCATAAGCATGATCAAGTTAGCAGGAAACAATTGAAACAGTAGCAGTTTAAATTTTAAGGTTCAGCAGGTGTAGTGGCAGACTTATTATTAGTCCAGTGTGTGTAGTAGCAGCTCTTTAACATTAGTGTTTTTTTGTATTTTTTGTAATTCTTGTGGTTCAGTAAGTGTAGTAGCAGATACATAACTAGTCTAATCCGTGTAGTAG
Source organism: Fragaria iinumae (assembly GCA_009720345.1). NCBI lineage: Eukaryota > Viridiplantae > Streptophyta > Magnoliopsida > Rosales > Rosaceae > Fragaria > Fragaria iinumae. The sequence goes on along the minus strand of CM019122.1, from coordinate 29,273,521 downwards.
CAGCTCTTTAACATTAGCATGTTTTTTTTGGATTTTTTATGATTTCAGCAGGTGTAGTAGCAGACATATAACTAGTCTAGACAATTCAAGACATATTCTCACTTGCAAAACACCCAATACATAGACAACTCATGATACAAATACAGTAGCAGAGATATTGCAAATGAGCATGTGCATAGAGAATTACCTGGATATCAGTGGCAGACCCCGGTTCCTCCATTAAATCTATAAACTGCTACTGCCTCCAAAAGCACTGTAAAATATGAATTTCGGATTCTTATAAACTCAGTGCTACTGCTCGATTATGAAATCGAAAACGAAATCATGATTTCAAGTTCAAATAACACCAAATCTAAACGAAATGCACAACCACAAAGCCAATCCATGAAATCGAGTTCAAATTCATAGAAATCGATTATTCATTTCTGATTGCTACTATAAAATCGCGAAGCTAAAAACTTAATCTCAGACATGCAGAAGCCATAGAAGATTGAACAAGTACCTGAATCGTGAATCGTGAGAGACGTCGATCTGCTACTGTGGAGAATCGGTGTTTCGAATGGAAATTGTGGAGAATTTTGGGACGAATCTTTCTGCTACTGTGATTTAGGGCTTGAGATTTGAGAGAGAATCGTTGTTTTGAATGGAAATGGTGGAGAAGTGTGGGATTTAGGCTTTAGGCGGAGGCAGTGAGATTTTGGGGGAGGTAACGAGATTTTGGAGAAGGCATTGGCAGGTTTGTAGTTATTTTAGAAAATATTGGTTTTTTGGGTATTTTGCATAAAAATTGCTGACAGGGCGTAGGACCATGGATTGTGGACTTGGGCTTATGTCCTTATTTGTTTAAATCTGTTGAAAGTTGGTTTTTCTGTGTTTTGCAACTGTCTATGGTAGTGGTTTGTCATTTTCTCAATTTTTATCTTAGTTTCTTTCCACATTGTATATAGGGTCCGGTTTAAGGGATATTATATTTTAAATAAATTTTGACACCGTTTATGTGCCATTAAATTTTAGAATGTTTAATAGTTCAGATTTATTGTTTAGTCAAGATTTATTATTCAGATTTCACATGAGGGTCCACTTATACACAAAATGTCAAAACTACCATTTAGCCAAGAAAGAGATTTCTGAATTTAAATCCAAAAAAGTCTTACCCACTTTTGCTCTTGCCAATAATCGAACCATTGTCATCTCAATGCAAACTCAGATCTCTCACCATTAACCCAGACCTAAATTTGTGGTTGTTTATGCAAAACAAACAGTAAAATCAAAAGCTTCTTCAATTTTTCCTCTCTCTCTCTCTCTCTCTCTCTCTCTCTCTCTAAGAGAACCCACTCCTTTTTTCACAGATGACGGCGAGCTTGCAGTAGTGAACTCGTAGGTCTGATTCGACCTTTTCTTCATGCCGACGGTAGCGCAGTGTTCTCGGGCACCATAGGGTGTGCCGGCAGACAAGGTGATGGCGGGGAACTTGATGGCGCATTCAACCGGCGTGGCATTGAATCGGAAGCTAGTGGAGATTGAATCCAACTTAATTCACTAATCCTCCAAAACCTTACAGCCAGTTTTTGTGCAAGCATCCATCAGTGGGAATGATAAATGAAGTTCCAGTGGTGTATGAAGATAGAAGACTAAAATTCAGACCAAAAAAGAAGAAGATAGAAGACTAGAAGGTAGGTAATTATGAAGATATTAACATCTTATTTGGAATTACAAAACAAAAGCAAGTTTGGTCTAGTACTTGGTGTCTAACCTGATCCCATATTTAGGTGTGAAAGGTTCGATTCTTGGCAAGGGCAAAAGTGTGTAAGATTTTTTTGGATTTAAATTCAGAAATTTCTTTCTTGGTTAAAAGGTAGTTTCGACATTTTATGTATAAGTGGACCCTCATGTCGGGGCCAACTCAGCATATGACATCATAATTGGACCTAACTAATAGATATAGAAAGTTCAGGGACCAATGTAATTAAAAAAAAAAAGATAAGGTACCAAACTGATTTTTACTTTAAAGTTTAAGGGTTTAAGGGGGTAAACTGAATTTAATCCTTACTAGTTTAAGGACAAATGAAGACTAGTGTTATAACTAATTTTTTTTACAACTTTAAGAACTCATATTACAACTTTGAGGACTCATTTTACAACTTGAGGACAAAATTGATGAATCACATGCATTAACACACCCTAGCTTTACCCATTCCAGGCCTTTCACGTTAAAAAAAACATTTGAATAAAAAACATTTGAATTATAATATATTTGAGTTGTTGTATGATGATGATGATGATAAATATGTTTTGAATTACAAGAGTTATGTTCTTAACCAGCTGGACAACCAAGGCAACAATTTGGTTTGCACAGGAGAGCTCAAACTCATTAACATCTTCAGGGTTAAAAAAGATGAATGAAGATTGAACATTTTAAGGGATATCTGAAGTTTTTAAAGTTATTTTGCAAATTGACCGGTGAGAGCCAAAGATTTATCAATTTCTTAAGGAGACGAGTTCAAAGGACATAACTTCATAGTTGATAAATCTTATCGTATCATAATGTCACCATTCATGAAACAATTTTTTAAGAGTTGTTCGAAGTAATAAAACTTAAAAATATCAAACTCTTTTTTTTTTTTTTTTTTTTTTTTTTTCTATAGAGTTTCTAGATTTGGTATTAACAAGGTTTGGTACATATTTTGACACGACATGACATATGTTACGAGTGCTAAACTTTAACAAGTTCAATTCTTATCGTGTTATAATTTAATCATTCATAAAATAGTTTTTCGAGTGTTGTTCGAAGTGACAAAACTCAAAAATATTAAACTTTTTTGTTTCTAGAGATTTTCTAGATTTTTCCGATTGGCCTCCAACTTTGTTTCTTCCATCGGAGTCTTTAACCATGCTTTTTGCAAGATTAAAGGGAGAAACATAATGATTAATCTAAGAGAATTACTTTATACCCCATAATCGTTTACCTAGCTACCACACAGTTTTGTATATCTTAAATTTGAGGACATCATATACTTGTCTTCCATAAGAGATATATATATTACCCTGAACATTTACTATTCCATCAAGAACATGCCGCAAGTATCATAAGAATTTAAGTAATGCAACTTTGTTGAAGAAAAAAAATACAAGCTTAAATGGCTTAAAGTGGGGCTACTGATGTACATATATAGAGCTATATAGAGACCTCTCACAGTTGAGTAAGTTTAATTAGCAAGACACTGAAGAATGCAAAATCATATAAATGTTCTAGAAACTAGCTAGCTTCACGGAAGCAAAATTGCCGACCACCCTAATACCCACCACCTAATTTAATGTCATGTGTTTTTTTTCTTAACCATGCCAAACCATATGGTTAACAATATAGAATTGTAATAAAATATAATTTTGTTTTCTTTTAATTTTAAATTTTGTTCTAATTTCGTGGTAATTTCTTGTTTCATATGTGTTTATTTTGTACATTTCCATGTGTGAAATATGGCTATTTGAATAATGTTGTGTATCCGAAACTGTGAGCATTTTATGTTTTGGATTATACATCAAGGAACAAATTGGCAGTCTGATTTCAATTGAATAGCTTTTCTCTGAATTAATGCGGAGTTTGATATCTCTCTATGTTTAATATGCACTAGCTGTTTGGGGGTTGTGGGTCGTGATAATTCTCTTAACATGCATTTTTGGTAGGAGAGCACAAGTTAATGGGATAGAGGTATCAAACTATAGAATTTGAGAATGAGATAAATTTGTGTGGAGAATATTTGTTTGAGTAACACTGAAAAAAGGTTAGATAAATCATGAAATTTTGTTTCAAGACTGCATTTGAATTTTGATTTTCTTACGGTTTGCTTAATATGGTTTTGTGGGGAGGTCTGAGTTACATGTCAAATTATATGCACTATAGGTATCAAATTATATGCACTATACTGCATATAGTGCTGAGTTTTTGCTTCTATACAACAGTTACATGTCATATTGCACATTTTATGGCGCCGTTCTCTCTCTCTCTCTCTCCCTCTCCCTATAACTACTTACTAACTAATAGATTTTAGTGATAACTTTTCCAGTTAACTTCATTACTAGCTGAGATTAATCTGAATATTCAAGAAACTCATGCCTTTTCCACTGCCTTTTCCACTGTTGATGGATTTTCTCTGGATGTTTTCGTAGTTGATGGTTGGCACTTAGAGGTATGAATTGGTACTCCTCTTTGTAGATGTTTGCATCATTACTTTTTGGTCATTGAACAAATCTCCTTGCATGTTGGAAACATTAGGAAACTAAAGAACTCAAAAGGGTGTTGGAGAAGGAAATTTTCTCCATCTGTTTTTTTTTTTTTTTTTTTGAAGGAGAAGAGAGGTGCAGTAGCCCCATTTTTATTTAAATTACTGAAGATTACAATCATAGCTTAGAGTATCTCTAAGAAATAAAGGGATCGAATCAAGCCACTCAAGCTGTTCAAATCCTTCAAAAGCTAAACTTGCAAGTCTGTGAGCTACAATATTTGTAGTTCTAGGAGCATAGGTAACTTGAGCATGCTATAGACTGTCAAGACTATGCTGAATATCTGCCAAGATGTTTCCATACTCGAGCTGCAAATAATCTGGTGCATGTATATCAGCAACTGCACTTTTGCAATCAATTTGGACTTCACACTGATGATGTCCTAATTGCAGCAGTCACTGTAGTCCTGTTTTTATTGCCTCAAGTTCAACTTGTTTGGGGGAGTTCACATATGAAATGTGATGTGCAAAACAAGCAATAGCAGATCCTTGGGAGTCTCTAAGAATGCCACCAATGCCCCCATCAGTTCCATTATGCAAGAAAGCTCCATCTACATTTAACTTGAAGGTACCAGGGATTTGTGGACTCCATCGAGATCTGCTGATTGTCTTCTGTTTTTAGATGGTTGTGCTATTGGTAGTGGTAAATTCATGGTACCATGCCATTGTACCACAAAGAATGTCAGCAGCTGATTGAGGCTTTTGTGACCAAAAGGTGTTGTTTCTGTTTCTCCATAAGCCCCAAATGATCATCAGTAGCTTGGCAAAAGACTTAGAAGAGAGAGATTGAGCCTGTTCAAGCATCCACTCTTTGAATTCAGAAATAGGGGACATAATAGCAGTAAGCTTTAGAGGTTCTCTGGATAGGAACGTCTTGGCCACTGGACATGCACATATAATGTGAGCAATATCTTCATAAGCATGAGGACAAGAGACACATTGCATAGGACATGTTTATCTCCATCTGTTGGTCTCATTTCTCCAAGTTAAAGTCAAAATTAAAAGAAATTAAAATTTATGGGGGCCGATCCGTGGCATCTAAAATTATAATCAATATTATAACCAAAATATCATCTATTAGATTTAAGAGTAATTAATGGTTGAGATAAATCATAAAACTAAACCATTTTCTTTTCTTTTCTTTTCTTTTGATTTAAATCAATTTAAAAAGTTTCTGAGAAGAATACCACGGCTTGCCTCTACTCTCTCTCTTTTCTCTAGGGTGGCTAGGGTTAAGGTTTTGGTGAGAGATAACAAGCTGTGCGGCGTGATCTCGGTATGGCGGCGGCTAGGGTTCTCAGTGGAGGTGCGGCAATGGCGTCCATGACCGCTCGCTTGATCTCAAAGCTCTCTCTTCATCAAGAGGACTAACCTGTGGATCTCGGAAACCTAAAAAGTCCGGGAAAGGGTTTCGTCGCTCAAAGGTTTTATCTGGGGGGTAAACTGAACTCCGCCCGTGCGGTGCAATTCGATTCTTTTCGAAGCGCTGTCCTAGCGATGTGGAGACTATCTATAGCAGTGGAGGTTCAGCAATGTGGGGATCGTTTCTTGTTCACGTTCAACAATCACGTGATCTTGGCTGGGTGAAGAAAGGAGGTCCCTGGAGTTACCAGAGGGCTATGATCTTGTTGAATGATTACGACGGCTTTTCCGATATCATGGCGGTGTCGCTCGACTTCTTTTGGATTTGGGTGGAGGTATGTGAAGTGGCTCTGTTTCCCTCCCCAGCTAAGGTTACGAGCGTCATCCGTGAACGAGAGGAAGAGGAAGCTGAGAGCGGGAAGAGATTGAAGCACTCGCTGGCTATGGTGCCACTGGACCTAAACCTGGAAGATCTTGGTTTCTCCATGGCTGTGAGTGGGGAGCTAGGGATAAAGAAGACGGGGAAATCCCCGAAGAAGAGAGGTAGACCTCGAGGAAGCAAGAACAAGAAACATATGTTTACTGGTGAGTCGTCGAGCTCCATGGCAGACTCTGTCATACATGACCCTTTTTCTAATGAAGAAACCGGTGGTGAGTAGTCCCGAGCCCTTGTTGGGATAGATCCCTACTTCACTTGACTATAGAGTATACCCCCCTTTGTGTCTGGAAAGGTACACCGAAATGGTCCTAGGCCTCGGTGCATGAAGCTAGGGTACTATGGTTGAGTGAGGTAGGTTACATGCTTTCTAGGCTTTAATAAGTTCATTTGAACATTAGTCTTTTGAGTAGTTTTTAGTAGTTTTCTTTTGGAATTGCAGACATTAATATATGCATCGCATTGTAATATGGAGTTTGTTCTCGGACACTCTCCTAGCTTGACCTAGTACGGTCGTATGATTTGAAATCAAAGGAGCTCGACTCCATTTTCCCTTAAAAAATAAAAATTAAATCAATTTAGGTTATCTTTCTATGAATTAGGAACACAATTAATAGGGATTAAGAGGGTGTTAGTTGACTTCCTATTGAAACTCATCTACTTGAGAGAAGATGAGACAAAAAATATACCAACTCATCTACTTGAGAGAAAATGAGACAAAAAATATACCAGATCACGTTCGAAAATTGATCAAGTTTCAATCTTCTCTACCTCTTTCTCATCTTTTATTTTTCATCAAGATGACAAAACTCAAAACTCAATCAAGATTCAGCATTTTTTAATTGAAATTAATCGCTATAGATGATCGAGTACTTTGATATAAAAATTGACTCCCATTTTAATGGTTTCTCTGCTCATGATTATCTTTTTTTTTTTTTTTTTTTTTTTTTTTCTGGAAAGATATTAATCGTTATTTATGATTATCAATGAGAAACCATTAAGGCATTAACTCCCTCTTAATCGTATTCCAAATTTATAGTAGGTAATCACCCATTTTATTGTGTATTTAATAGAAAGATGGAAAAATATTCTAAATTGATTTAAAGAAAAAGAAAAGAAAAGAAAATGATTTAATTTTTTATGACTTATCTCAACCATTAATTACTCTTAGATCTAATCTATGTTGCACGGACACTTCACACCCCTAAAGTGTCGGAGTGTCCGACACGCCCGACACGGCGACACGTCTCCGACACGCCACGTGGCGTGTCGGGAAATGTAGACTTTTCCGACATGTTGACCGACACTCCACCTCAGCCTCAAACACGCCACGTCATCAATTATTAATATATATATATATATATAATTGGATTATATATATATTTTAAAAAAGAGAAGTTTAAATGGATTATATAATGATTGAAATTTTCTTGTCTATTAGGTGTTAGAAGACTGTTGTATTACTAAGTTGATGCCTAGTTTTTTTTACAACATATATCTGCCCATTTGATTTTATTTAATGACATGTATTTGATTCTCTTTAATGTTATTTTAATGTGCTTATGCAATGGATTAAATTTAGACAAAAAAGAAAGAAAGAAAAAATTCATATTTTAGTATATTTTTTATGTATTAAAAATACATAAATATATTATTCTATTTGCCGTGTCCAAGCCGTGTCGGGAACTCAGTTTTTGAGTTTTATCGTGTCGCGCCGTGTTCGTGCAACATAGGATCTAATAGATGATATTCTGATTATAACATTAATTATAATTTTAGATGTCACGGATCCCCCTCCAAAATTTATTTATTACAATTCTATATTGTTAACCATGGTTTGACATGATTAGGAAAAATGACACATGACATTAAATTAGGTGATGACCATTAGGGTGGGTAAATTAGGGTGGTCTGCAAATTAGTTGTCTTCCTAATCAAAAACGCCCTAGCACTTCCTATCCCTTTCCCAAGAAGGAAAAGCGCCTCCCGAGTTACTGGGAGAGAAAAGAATCCATACAGGCATAAAGCAAACTAATGAAAAGGATGATGACAAGCAATGGGGGAGTACGTGTTCTGCCTCTTCCATACGATTTAACTGTAGACTTGGCTTTTGACAAGAGAGACATTGTAGGAGTCTATTTTGGTTCCCTGTGCAAAATTTTATCATCAGCAACTATACCTCAAAAACAAACAGATGTTACTGGAGGGAACTATTAAACCAGACCTGTGCTTTCACCCTTTTCTATGAGAGTTTTAACCTTTCCCTTAAGGCGTCTCGTCTGACGACACCACCCTTTGGGTTCATAATCCCTGAAACAGGGTTGACTTCTGGTCTAACTTCCAGTACTAGGACAGGTTCGAACTGTGGGTTATATGGGGCAAACCCAAACATATTTCCCGACACTCTTCTTAGCAAGTAGGGCTACACGTGATTTCAGCAAAGAAAAGAAAGCTAAGAGACCTCGTTATATAATACTTCATTACTCAGACCATATGAACCTATTCTAATTTTACTGCCTGAATTGCCGGAATGATAAGTTGATAACACAGAAGTCCTCAAAATAAGAATTGCCAACATGCACTTTGCTACCAAATTGATTCAATAACGATAACTTCTAGTTGTTTACAGTTAGAAAGAATAATTTACCCAAGGAAAAATACCTACCCTATGTTATTTATAATTATTGGGACCATTCGAAAAAATAATAATAGAACCTGCCTTAGAGAACTCCCATATGATTGTACAAAAAGAGAGATGCTGCTTCATTTCCCTCAGTTCACAGATTCAGACTGCTTGGATGACACTGGTCTTGCCCTTGCTCAAGTCTGGTTCACTGGCCGGAGCATTTGGGTGAAATGCCGACTGCCTTGATGGCTCCCCTAATGATGTCATAGAGAGAGGGGAAGGATTGCTTTGAAGAGTCTCGGCCTCTCCTAGATTGAGCTGAGACATACCCACTAGAGCATCAACATTAACAGGTTCCTTGGGAAGGATAGGAACCGGCTTTAAGACCTGCGGGTAATGAGAAGCATCGCCTCCATTTTCTATTATCAGAGGACCCGCACTTGGCCATACAGGAAAAGGAAAAGGCACATACGCTGGGATGAAACCAGGAATAACTGGCGGGTAACCATTTGGGTACCCATTAAATCCCATTACGGACTGATTATCGGGTTTAATAACTACTTTGTCTTCTTGTGCACTTTCCATAGGTCTGCTGCATTCTGAACCAAGGGAAAGATTTAATGAAGGTAGTGCATTTGAATCTTCAGATTCTCTTTCCTCCTGACAAGAAGGCAGCAAAGCTTGTTCTTCTGGCATGTGAGGTGAATCCATGGCCTGGCAAACAGATACCAGATTAGCTAGTCAACAAAGAAATTTATTTTTTGTGGCAAAGACTAACACATTTGAACCATAGCTAAATTGCATCACTTTATCGCTACATACACAAAAGACTAGAAAGGTGTCATATAAAGATTAGGTGCCTTCTATATTTTCAGAAACACTTTGGTTTTAGATAGGCATGTGTAAGTAAATGGCAGCATCACCAGCATGGAAACCCATATTTGTGTCTGATTGTGTGCTCGCAGTTGTGTGGAACATGTTGGGGAAAGAAAACAAGAAGAAGGACAAACCATGTCAGGGGCCATGTCAAAGAGACTCGAGCGTCTCTTTCTTCTATTAGAATTACTCTGCCGGATAAAATACTTCTGGGCATGGCTTGCCACCTGTGTAGGAGTCCTTGTGATTACATAATTTCGCGCTATTCCGCGCCAGTCTCCTTTCCCCAATTTCTGAAGACCAATTAAGAACATTCGATGCTCCTCTTCGGTCCATGGGACTCCTGAGAACCAAAGCCAACACAGATAAGTAAACGCCCCAGAAATTGACAAATAAGAACACCTAAATTGGGTGAAAAGCAATCAAATCTAAAAAAATGGTTAGGTTTTGTAAGATTAGATTATAGCAGTTGTAAATATAATCTGTTACTCTATCAGATGATTCAGATCCCACAAGCTGCACAAAGTAGAATCTACAATTATTGTAAACCAGCAACCCATCTGGCTAAGATAACCGAGATAATGAATAATCTGCAGAATTGAGTTACTTAATGAACTGGAAACCTCACCATAAGAACAATCCTTATTTTGCATTGCAGTACTGGGTCAAACAATTTTCTCAAACAGCAAACTAAACTAAATGATGGAATTTTAAATCACAAGCCAAGATCATATATGTAACACTTAAACCGAAATTTGCCAGAAGAAATTATCTCAAGTAGCAGAGCACAAGGCAACAAGATGCCCCCAAATTTGCTCTATAAAACCCAATACCAATAGATACACTATCATACACTAATGCAAAACCAATACCTGAAGGTGAAAACTGATATACTCTAAGCCACAAGTTTCACTTCTATGCTTCATACGGAATATAATCCAAAGAATTCCAAATTCTTAGATAAAGCATGATACAAGTGAACTCGACCAGATAAGCTTTTACCGCTAGACAGTGTCGATCACGAACATATTCAGCAGCCTGTCCACTCTATAGAGCCAATCGTGCTGAAAAACTCTTCGACGCTGACTTCTAATAGATAGCTAATACTGGCAACTCTATTTACACTAGATTATATCAAGAGGTAGATGATATAATATGCCATACAATCCACTTAGTACCTCAACTCATCAATGACAATGAAGAAAGATTAGCAACTTTGCAATATGCTATCAAAATATTCCGCATTCCTAGACTAAAAAATCTATTAATTTAAGCTTTTAAGTACACAGAGCCAAATATACTCTTAAAATGCAACATTTGGTCTAACAAATGAGTCATCAATCCTCAATTGAGTGTATATTCTAGTTTAGTGGTATAGAAAATGCAACTATCAGGCCTTAAAGTTTCAATCCAATTCACTGCATTACCACCAAACCACATACATATAACAAAGAATTATCAGTGCCCACCAGAGAGTATATTCTAAAAGCTAACTAAGGGTTGCCAATGCATACCAACAAAGACCTACACCAATTCAAAAGCAAACGAAACCGGTGATTCCCAACTTACTCGTAAGTAAAAGGCGTCATCTACCCTAAATCAAAACACAGAAGCAAATTTGACGAACAGAAGGAGAAGGTTTTCAATGAAGAGAACGGATACTCTATACTCTTCCCAATAAAAATTATCAATAATTTAATCCAACAAAATTCATAAAAAATGTTACTTTATCTTATATTTCAATCACAACCACAATTAACACCAAAATTGTAACCACAGCAATTCACAAAGAAAAAAAAAAAAAAAAAAAAACTCCTGAAACTCAAATTAATAATCGGGAAAAACAAAACAAAAAATGAAAAAGGAAAAACCTTTTTTACGATCTCCACGGCGATTGGCGGAGGATGAGGCGTGGGCCGGGTCGTCGGACAAGTAACCGTCGCAGACGTGAACCGGGTCGTGGAGCGGCGGAGAGTCCGGGTTGGGAGACGAGGATTGGTAGTGCGAGGCCATGGTGGATAGGTTCCCCATACTAGCGCTCTTCTTGATGATGGAGCCATCCGTCAGCTTAACGCCGAAGAGCCTCACGCCGCCGCTGCCGGAGGAGCACGAAGAGGAGGCGCCTCCGCCACGCGAGGGGCACGTGCGGGAGTTGTGGCCGTTGTTGCTGCAGTGGGAGCAGCGCCGAGTCATGGCGCAGTGACTCGGCACCCGGGTCAGGACTCGGGTCCGATCGGAGAGAAGAGAGGAAGAGAATCACAGAGGGATTGTGTGTTTGGATTTCTGATTTTCCGGGGAAGGGTTTTATTTGGGGGAGGGAGGGGTAAAATGGGAAGAGCGGTGGATTTTAGGGATTAAGAGGAGGATGAGGGAGGGGGTGGAATGACGGATGTGTCCTTTTGTGTTGGGATAATGTTGTTTCCATTTTGAGGAGTCTCTTCCCTGGATCTTGGTTGGTGTTGGACCCTAAACCCTATCCAAGTTTACAATAACATTTTTATCCATGCAGGTCCATCCAGATTCGTCATTTTACTTTTATTCCATATCTAAAGTACCCTCCCCTCTCTCTACACCAAAAGACGTCAGTTTCTTTTCCCCGAAACATCTCTCTCTCTCTCTCTCTCCATTCTTCGATCACCGATGCCGCCGCTTCGACGACGCTGCTCCGAACATGCCGCCTCAGATTTCTCCAATCGAAGAAGATCGCGGACGTCAACATCTGGACGGAGACTCCTGGTCCTCGACTGCATGACGCTCGTCGACGCCAAAGAATCGTCGACCTTTGGCTGCAAAACAGTGATCTGAGAGTTCGAGAGACGACCTCTAGAGACGCTTGTGATGCTCGACGTCGTGTTGCCGCTCGTCATCGGAATGATCGACTCGGATGACGTCGATGTTCAGATCGCTTCACTCTATGCTCAATTTCGGGGAAGGCAATGAGGTGTGAGGCTACTTCAATTTAGGTTCAATGTTTTTTTCTTCCTTTTAATTTCTGATTATTCTACTAGTTTGATTGATTATGTTGATTTTGTTCTTGTTTAATTTCCTGGTTTAATATGTAATTTGGAAGCTTGATAGGAAAAATTTGGATTCAAATCCACTAGTTTTGACTTTTGCGTGTTGCTGATTCAATTGCTTGATCGATGGAGATTAATTTTGGCTTGTTGCTGTGGAAAATTTTTCCTGTTTGGATTTGTTTTTGGTTCATACTCGGATTTAAAATTTGTTTACGTTTGAATTGAAATTTGTTTAGGTTTGATTGTTCTATTTCAAGTTTTCAGGTACTTTGTGGATGATAATTGTGTGATGACGTCTAGGCATAATACTAATATTGTGATGGGGTGATTTAAGTGTGATGGTGTGATACTGGTGGAATTAGTGTTCAATGAAGGAACAAGATTACTAGATCAGTATAATAGATGATTTGGAAATGATTCTGTATATATAATGTCTATATTGAATAGTTTTTGGAGTTCATAGAAGACAATAGTGAGCACTTAATTAGTACTTGTGAGTGGTTTTGTATTCATAAATTTAGTGATCATGTAGGAAAATAAGCTAGAGAAATACAGTGTTGTTTTATGACATGTTCTGTGTTTGTAGTTTTCTCATTGTATAGTAGTGTTTTTTCAAAATACTGATAGTATCTTATATGCCTATATTAGTATCTTTTCATCATGATATCAGTGACTTTTATTTTCATTGTTGTTTTTAGTTTTCATTTCAAATACTAATATTTTTTTGTGCATTTTTTCTTGCAGAAATCTCATGTGAATTTGGATATTGAAGCCTCTTTTAATCAAGAGATCATTCGGCTAGCCAAGAAATATTTGAAATAAAGTCGCGTGCTAATCGAGAATGGCAAAACCACAGAAGTAGCTTTATAGAACTATTGCAGTAGACTTTCTAAACTATAACAGTAGCTTTTTTAAAGTACGGAAGTAGCTTTATACATAATTATATTATTGTAAAAAGCTACATAATTTTAGTATTTTTTTAATATCTGTATTAGTATCTTTTCAACACGATGATAATATTTTGTATATGCAATCGACACATTTTCAACTTCTATGCTAGTATCTTTCTCAATCTCATATGAGTAGATTTTGTTGCTGGTGGTAGTAGTTTTTGTTGATGGCGGTAATATCTTTTGTTGGTGATGGTAGTATCTTTTGTTGGTGGCAGTAATAGCTTTGGCTGCTGACGGTAGTATCTTTTGTTGCTGACTGTAGTATTTTTTGTTGGTGGCGGTAGTAGCTTTTTTGTTGGCGGTAGTAGCTTTTTTACTGGCGGTAGTAGCTTTTGTTGCTATTGGTAGTAGATTTTGTTGCTATCAGTAGTAGCTTTCTTTGCTGGTGGCAGTAGCTTTTTTTTGCTATCGGTAGTATCTTTTGTTGTCAGTGGTAGTAGCTTTTTTTGCTGGTGGTAGTAGCTTTTGTTGCTATCGGTAGTAGCTTTCTTTGCTGGTGGAAGTAGCGTATTTTTGCTATCGGTAGTTATTTTGTTGTCAGTGGTAGTAGCTTTCTTTGCTGGCGGTAGTAGCTTTTGTTGCTATCGGTAGTAGCTATCTTTGCTGGTGGCAATAGTTTTTTTTGCTATCAGTAATAGTAGTTTTCTTTGTTGGCGGTAATATCTTTTGTTGTCAGTGATAGTAGTTTTCTTTGTTGGCGGTAGTATCTTTTGTTGTCAGTGGTAGTAGCTTTTGTAGTCGCTAGAATCCTCACAGATGGTAGGCCAGAAAGTTCGACGGAGGTCGGTCGGAAAGTTTGTCGGAGGTAGGCCGGAGACTATTTGTGGTTGTTGACTTTTTTCATTAGTGACATTTTTATAAATATAAGAGAGAAAATCTAATTTTTTGGTTGGATTTTGTTGAACTTTAATACCTCATTTAAGACTCTATTTAGGCTTGGGTAGGCTTATGTGGGTAAAAATGTTCAGGTGGAACCTATATAGGAGAAAATGTCTCAAAGTGGACTTTAATACCTAATTTTTTTTTTTTCCTTCTTTTGTTAGGATTTTTTTGAGAGTGAGAAAAATGACGGTTTTGGATCGAGTGTTCAAATTGTTGTTTCGACTTTGGAATATCCTTTGGAAAGATTGAGGGCAGTGATTGATAAGGAAGATTAATGAGGCAATCAAGAATAATGAATAATTTGTATCAAACACAAATACGGGTAATAGAGGAGGATTTTCTTTATTGAATATTGCATTTATTTTAATGAGATATTCTATCTGTATAAATTAATCATTAATGTCTTAACATATTTGGTTAAAAATGACAACTAGTGTATTTTTGTTAGATTAGTGTCTTTCTATTAGATTTACTGACATGATGTACCGATGACATAATATGTATTTTGTTCTCACAACTTGAGCTTAGATGCAGAACGTGTGTGTTCCGCATGATAGAGAATCAAATTTACATACCCCACGATTCACACAATTTACATACTATATGAAGAAGAAAGTAAAGAAGCTGGAAATTTTAAGCCTTATAAGGACCACAATTCCTGATTCTATTCACCTGGTCATGTAATACCAAGCATTTTATAGTTGCCTACTATTAAACATGATAAATGGAGGTGCTTCATGATTGAAACCAAGAACCCATATTAGCAATGCTAGTTATTTTTGAGTTAAATTTAAGTCAAATTAGCTAAAATGTCATTTTGGCTAGCCACTTTAGAAATGAGGCTGCATCAATGCTCTTTATTTTAGCAAACATTACATCAACATTATTTTTCAAATAAAGATTAAATAGTTTAAATATATTTATATATCACGTAAAATATCTTACAATGAATGTATTAAATTATAGCTAGCCTCATCAGAATCATTTCGCTCCCTATATTTAACTATTTAGCTAGCGAGATAGCTAAAATTCATAATAGCTAAACTTTGGCTAGTCTGTTGGATCTCAGAAAATATATAAAAAAAAACTAAACACGCTTTCTAAAACAGTTAAAAACTAAAATAAAGAGTCTACTAAAGTTGTTTTAAGTCTCTAAATAGCGAAGACTTTCAAATCAATAAGTTGGATAAACACTCAAAGTGATATAGTGGTTGAGCTTCAGGTAGGGAATCTTCCAATTCGAGTTTGGTTCACGAAGCTATTAAAATGACGATGCACGATTTAAAAAACTCTAACGAGTTGGATAAAATTAAATTTTAATTAAATTTAGAATGCAAGACTAGGAATTATTTGGACAGCTATATGATTTGATTAACCATCACACACGCAACAAATTTCATCCACAATCATACCCATTTTGCTGATTTGTAGTCGTAAGTTAAGAATATTATCTGAGAACAAAGACTAGAGGCCATTTGTACGGACACGTGATGCTAGCATAGGATTATATGTTTAAAACTCAAAGATACGGCTCAAAGTCAGGCTTTGCGGACTTTATGTTTTGATTTTGTTACGCATCGAGTTCGAGTCACCACTTTGATCTATTACCACATGAAGATCGATGACTCAAAAGGAATAATCAAGTAGCGGCTTAACTAAGTTATCTTGGTGGGGTGCAGAAGAACTTCCAGGAATCTCTCTGAGCCTTAGCTCTTGTGGTGGTTTATTGTTCTGAATCAGAATGAAGATTTGAATACAGAACTTGCTTTGTTGTTCATGACAATGTGCATGTTGTGGCTAGAAAAAGAATTATGTCTCCGTTTGGAATGGATATGCACATTGGAATCTAGTGGACTAAATGATGTAGATGATTTTTGTTCCCCGGTAAGGAACTTCAAACAAAAATTTTGGCTTAGTTTTTCTCCAAGAATGCGACTCCAAACGGAGCCTTAGATGAACGAATATGCATATAAAAGTTCCCTAACTCGCTCTAGGAGCTTGCCAGTATCTATGTATCTTCTGACAATTGGCATCAATTCCTTGTTATTTCCAGATTCTGCTCAATCGGCTCTTAAAGCCGGCGTACACGTCTTTGTTTGTGAGGAACAAAACGCAGGAGATAATGTAAGGTAACTTGAGGTTTATTTCACGTAAAATTTGAGAGTTCATAACATTTCCAAACTATATTTTGACCCCTAACCCAACAACTACCTGCACTCGTCCTACTTCTCATCTACCATATGAGCTACATTACAGAAGTGAGAAGGGCAAAAACCAAAAATAATTGAAGATAAAAAATAAAAATAAAATATAAAATGACTGATTCATTTGACTCTAGTGAACCTCGGTACAGCCAACAAGCAAAAGAAACTTCGAATATCTTCTTAGATCCTGGAAAGAAGCTTCAAAGATTTCACTTGAAACTTCGGTAGTTAGGGCTGTACATACAGCTTTCAGCATAATGGAACAGATCCTTTGGCTGGGGGAGGCGCGTAGCCAAACCTACAAAACCCAATTATGAACATTACATACAATCTAAGCTTATTCAGTTCTATAAAAGCTACTAATGGCCTAGCCAGTGAAAAAATACTAACCGAGTTCATATGATTTAGCAGCTACTTTAGCAGCAATATGTGCTGAAATCTCTCTGATGTTTGTAAATGGAGGGTATATAAGTCCCTTGTCAAAATTTTCCTGGGATACCTGTGAAGCCAAAGCTTCCGCTGTTCCAAAGAACAAACATGGGTATGAAGTCAAGGGTAAAAAAGAATACAAGAAATACAAAAACATAAGTTGAATCTATGAAATACTGCCTAAAATAAACTCTCCCGTCTCCACTGGTATCTATAATTGTAAAAGTATGTTACAAAACAAAGATTGATGATGCAAGTTATGTTTGGTTTACTTACAGGCTGCCAGAAGCATGTCATCATGAACACGAATAGTACCAGACATCAATAAGCCGAGACCAAATCCAGGAAAGATGTAGGCATTATTCGACTGAAGAAAAAAAAAAAAAAATTAGTTGTCAACATGGTCCGAATGGTCTTTCTGATCAAAAATGTAGTCCTCATGTTGTAAGAAATGTCAATTCAGGACATTAAACTATCAACAGTAAATACCTGGCCAGGAGTGTAAACCTTTCCCTCATATTCAACTGGTGGGAATGGGCTTCCACTGCAGTAAATGGCACGACCCTGAATAAAATATCGAAGGCATAAGACCAATGAAAGAAAACAAATCACTCCGACAATCAAGTATGCACTTAGTGACAAAATTTTAAGCTATGCATCATTACCTGTGTCCATGTATATGCTTCTTCCGCAGTACACTCAGATTGTGAAGTTGGGTTGGAGAGAGCGAGGATAATGGGTCTCTAAAAGAAGTTCATATAAAAATATTGTGAGCCCTCTTCTAAAGGAGATACAATTTCTCCAATATATACTAATAACTAAGAAAAGGTAAACAATGGTGGCAATAAATGGACGCTGACAAGCTTAGGATGTCAAAAGCTTTAGACCACAACATTGCTACAAATGCAGACATTTTACATCATGTATGGTTGCTCTCCATGCTCATAGAACAACCCAAAAACAGATATATAGAGAATAGTATACCTCATTGTAGGTGGCCATAGCCTCAACCACTTCTTTAGTAAATGTTCTTCCTACTCCTGACGTTCCAATCAACACTGTTGGCTTGATTGCCTGAATAAGGACGAAAACTTTTAGTGACCCAAAACAATCTGTTCCAAGTGTTTGGTCGTCTAGAGAGAGAGAGAGAGAGAGAGAGAGAGAGAGAGAGAGAGAGATTCTCACATTAACAGCATCGACCAGTGTTGTGACCGGTTCATGTTCATGAGCCCAAGGCTTTTTAAAATGTTGGAGTGATTCCAACCGGGAACTGACAATCAATCCCTGCAAATGAATTTCTTACTAAATGAAAACTGGAAAGAAACTACAGTTCACATCAGACAGAAAAGAATTAGTTTAGCTCTCACTACCTTCGAGTCCACAAGCCAAACCTTCTTGCGAGTCTCTTCCACTGGGGCATTTGTCTGCATGACAACAGAGAACTTTATAAATGCGTCCAAATTTATTCTGATACCACTTTTTGTTTCAAGAAGGAAGTTTATTGTTCTATAGAGTAAAGAAACAAAGAGGAGATCATGACCTGCTTAGATATTTCAAGGGCTATGAGCTCCGCAATGCCAGTGCCAGCCTGGAACCATGAAACAAGAAATGAGACGCAATAAAATACTGTAGTAGCAAAAGGGACATCAGTTATGGACTTATGGTCATTGGACAGGTGAGGGAACTCTCATAGAGAAATCATAACTGACTATTTTGGATGACGAACCATTAAAGAACCAACCAGTAAATTATTCACTCTTATATCAATAAGAATTCACAAAGTTATTCCTTATGACTTAAGAAATGAAATTGCAGGCTGCAACCTAAGATGTCCTCACCTCTCCAGCACCAAGGAATAAAAATGTGTGATCAGCTAAGGATCCCCCTACTAACTTCAAAGATGATATAAGTCCTGCAAGAACCACAGATGCTGTCCCCTGGAATAAAATCAATATTATGAGACACAAGCTTCTCTAAAGTACTTCACTTGAGATTTCATTATTGTAAATCCTCGGCAGCTTACCTGAATGTCATCATTAAAAACAAGATGAGTTGCGCCATACTTTGAAAGAAGATCAAAAGCATTGTGGTTTGCGAAGTCCTCAAACTACAGAGCAAGAAAAACCAAGTTAGGTCCAAAAGATGTATTTGTAAAGTTCAACAATAATGCCAAGTAATTGAAGGCTGACATTTTTCATCACCAAATACCTGAACAAGAACTTTCTCTCCATAATTCTGCTTGACAGCAGTCATGAATTCTTGAAGGAGTTCTGCATATTCCTAAAGAAAGAAGATAAAACCTACTTAAGTAAAACAACAAACAACATAACTCATCTCAAATGACTTGAACACCAAACAAGTAAAGGAAACATATCATAAACCTGCCCAGTTGCCCTCTTTTGCCTGAGCCCTATGTAGAACTCATCATCCAGCAGATTCTCATTGTTTGTACCCACATCAATGGTTACAGGCAAGCACTGAACCAATTGAATAAAAAAAATGAAAATATGGTCAGTAAGTATCGGTATTAAGGATAAATGATGCTGAGTTATTTGATGTGCTCTATGTTCATTATGTAGATACTTACGGCAGATGGACGAACTCCTCCGAGTGCCGTATATAGAGAAAGTTTGCCAACAGGTATACCCATCCCCTGAAATCATATCATATATCAGTATCAATTGACTACTTGGTGAGAGAGGTGCAATGCAGTGTTTCACATTGATGGTTAGGTAATTCATATTGGTTATCAACAAAACTTGACAAAGACATTTCATATGAATTACATACATGACAGCCAAGATCCCCCAGCCCTAGGATACGCTCTCCGTCAGTGACAACTATGACTTGAATATTCTTCTCTGGCCAGTTCCGCAACACTTCAAGAATCTTTCCCCTTACAGATGCAAAAAAGGAAACAGCAATTAGCTTCAACACAATTTGGAATTGACTTAGGAAAACAGAATGAATTGGAGGTAAACATACTTTTCTTTCAAACTTATGAATAGACCCTGGGGACGCTGGAAGATGCTTCCATACTTTTGGCAAGCTTCACCGACTGTTGGAGTATAAACAACTGGGAGTAATTCCTCAACATGCTCAATAAGAAGCTTGTAAAATAGCTTCTGATTTCTTTCCTGAAAACATGATTCAATAGAAATAGTATAAACCTCATTAAATCAATAGTAAGGATGAGAGAATAAAACAAAAATTATTTGAATTATGGTTACCTGAAGATCCATCATGGCTATATACTTCTGCAGCGGAACTTGATACTGGCGGATGGCGTTTATCATTTTCTTCACCTGTTGAGTAGATTAATAGTAAAGATGTACCCATGTAAGTGATTACCATTATCATGTAAAATATAGATGAAAAGTAGGGCAATTTTCCGAGCAAGTATAAGCGGTTAAAAGACCTGAAGTTCTTGAGAAATAACAACTGGGGGGAGAAGACCACGCAAGTAGTGGGCATCTCTTTCCTTTTCAGAGAAGGCAAGACCTTTGTTGTGGTGTGGATCTCTTATCAAATTATAACCACTGACACACCAAAAACAAATAGTAAGAAAGGTACAAATAATACATCATCACAAAGAGAATTTCTATCCCTTTTTTTTTTGTTCAATTTTAACATGACTACAAACTACAGATAAAGCAGAACACTAATCTGGACCAAAAATGAAATAATAGAGTTGGTATTTATAGTAACTAGTCTTCATTCTTTTAGGAAGGTAGTGAACATAAATTATGCATAGACATTTAGCATATACCTACTCTGAGGTTTGATCCCGAGCAAATGTAAATCAGTAAAAATGGAGTATGTCATAGTAGACAAAATAAACATGTCATTTTCCCCCAGCAAATTATATTATATTCCACAGTAACTAATGTAGAGAAGCCTTGGTTTGCATTAGACTCTTTTCTATGGTTGCATCTTAAGATTCTTCATGCGCTTCAGTTCTACGAGTATTTCTTTGTTATGCAGATACCTAGTATATATGATCAACAGATTATACCTCAACAAAAAAAAAATTCTGCATGAACCAAAAAGTCATCGACTACTGTCTTCCTTGAATCCACTTAAATTTTTTATGTCAGATACCGATTCTTAATCCAGGATATACTAATCAAAAGTACAAGAACACTGGACCAAATGGATATCTATATTAACCACACAAGAACATATAATACATATTATATATAGATAACTCAGCAACCAGCCCACAATATGTTCAATTTCACTTAAAGAAAAAAGTTAATTAATTATGTGACATCCACAAAATAAAAAGGAAACACAGCATAGAGGTCATCGAAATCATAATTGCAAGAACAACATATACACGACGATAATACCAATGACAATATTATTATTATCTTTATAAGTAAAGCATACTACTCCTTGCACACACCTTGCAACAGACACACACCAAGGTGTAACAGGTTGGTCCTCGCTGGCAGTATCCTCACCGTACACGTCTCTGTCCCCACCATGGACGGTAGATTTCAGCTCAACAACTTCTTTTGCTGCCGTCTCCATCACTATGCTCCCATTTCTTTCACCTTTCCTGGCGGCGTTCGTCCCCACCGCCACCACTCTCAGCGGCGCCGACCGCCTCTTCTGAGAGAACGGGCTTCCATTCCCACATACGCCAGGATTTCCCTGTAAAAAAAATAACAACAATAATTAAATAAAAAATAAAAAGCTACCCCATTTTCCAAATAATCAGCCAAGAAATGAAAAGATGAAAACTTTATGAAAAATAATAAGACCCAGAAACGGAAATCAGATTCACCGAATTCGAATTGCTTTGTATCAAGAAATTGGCTATCAGAAACCCAGAAAGACTCAAGATTTCAATGTGGGAAAACCAGAAGACATGTAAATTAAAAAAGCAATCTTTTCTTGATTGTGAAATACAATTCAGTGAAAAGTGTGATCTGAGAAATGGGTTTGGTGTATATGTTTACCAGGAAGCGGCTTCTATTCAGCGAGATCATGGTGTCCATATGTGAAAGGGAGTGTCTTTAGTGACAACTCTCTCTGTGTCTGCAGAGAAAGACAGTAAAAAGGAGAGAGAGATAGATAGAGAGAGAGTGAGAAGGAGATGTGGAGGAGGAGATCGACTGAGTCTTAAGAAACTCCCCTTGATTTTCTCTCCTCTCTCAGTCTCTCTCTCTCTCTACCTGAAAGCTGAGGAGAGATCAGAGAAGTTGGAGATGAAGGCAGAGAGGCTTTTAAAAGGTGGAGTCTTTCCTTTCCTCCTCCTCTCTTAATTGTATGCAACTGAATTTGCCACAGATTACTTATATACCCTTTCGCTATAATTTTTTTCTTTAGTATAATTGACAGAGAGGGGCTCACATGTGACGCGGTACCATGGTATGTTGGGGCCTAGGATGGAATTTGGATGTGATCCTTCATCCTTCCTTATGATGGCATCTTTTGCACTGTTCAAAAAAAGAAATAAATGATGGTATCAGTTGTGATGTTAAAAAAAAAAAAAAAATATATATATATATATATATATATAGTGTAGATTGTAAAATCAGGTGTATAAATATTATTTTTTTTCAGTTTTGATAAATTAATTAGAAAACCAAGTTTACGGAAATTTCATGTGAGGTATCTGAAAATCTGTATTGCGCGAATTTAGACAAATTGTTCAATTATTTGGATGAAATACACACCTATGACTCTATGAGGCTCTGATAACTTGACATTGACATAGGTACTGTTGCAGAATTAAGGGCAGGTTTGGAGATGACAAGACATGTGTCAATGGAGAGGAAAAGGTTTTAAGATGGTGAAAGGAGGAAGGGTGATGGTGTGGGTGAGGCTCATTGTAAGATGCATGGGGGTATTCTACACGGGACATTGACATAGCTGTAGGGTTTGGAATTCTACCTTTCTTTGATATAACCTTTGGGGTTTGTCTACATTGTAAACATCACATAAAACTCTCAATCAGTTGGATTTGAGGGTTGGAAATGCACATAGGTAATGGCTTAGCCTTCTCTTTCAAGATTTTTTGGCATAATAAGAAATTTGCCAAAGATTGTTGGGATAATCCCACCCTCTTGTTTCCCTTTGTCTTCATGTAGAATTCTTTTATATGTCTTTCCTCTTTCTGTAATACTTGGTGCATGGTGTAGTTTGTTTGGTTGGTTTTCTTGTCTTGTTTGAGTCCTACTCAACTTGACTGCTTGACATCATCCTTCATAGTTATACCTTGTTTTATTGTGCACTTGAGATGATGAGTAGGTAGGCATGCAACTTAATGTGTAGGTGGGAGCGAATCGCAGTATTATGTGGGTACCTGATAATTTTGGGGTTCAAAATCTTTCAAGTCACAAAATAGAAAGACATAGTTGTCATCTATAAGTAATGAAAGATTTTGAACATGGTGATCATGTAACCTTGATATATCCTTGTATACTATCCTTCCAATTGTAATCTTTTTTCCAAACGTAATGAAATCCTCTTGATTTTTACAAATTAGTCACTTACATTTTCTATATATTTATCAATCGGTATTAAACTATCATTTACATAGGAATGTCCGGCGCAAATACTTGTATAAGAAATGTTTCGGTCAAAGTAGTACGATGAATCTCATATAGATTTAGGAAATATGATTGAATAAATCTCAGAAAAATATCTAACTCAGCGCAGGTCTTTTCAGATAAGGATCTCCTTACCTTAAAGCTGGCTATAATAGAAAAATATGATCAGAAAGTGAGTCAAATTAAGGAAATCCTTACCTCAACTGAGGTAAGGATTTCCTTAATTTGACTCACTTTCTGATCATATTTTTCTATTATAGCCAGCCAATATCTAGATATACATGACTTTTACATCTCGGTAAATTTTTAGCTAATTTGGTTATCGTTAAAGTATCAAAAATGCATTAAATCAAGGATTAAATTCAGTGCGCTACCCTGAACTTTAGGTCACTCATCAGTTGTGTCCCTATTCTTTTTTTCTCATCACGTGTACCATTGTACTCTCAAAATCAATCACGTTTGAACAGAATTTCAAAATTTCTCCAAACATGACGTAAGCATCTGACGTGGAAGAGACAAAGAGGGCCCACCGTTCAGTTTTTAACCCACATGGAGGGCAAAAACGTCTTTTTGAATCTTTTTTTAATTTTACTTTTTTTTCTTTTCTTTTTCTTCTCCTTCTCTCTTTTTTCTCTCTTCATCTTTATGTCCCTCTTGTTTTCTTTCTCACCACTCTCATCTTCTCTCCAACCCAAATTCAAAGTAAACCATGGCAACCACTCTCTCTACTCCCACACTCAACATTCCTTCATACCCTGCAAACACCTCTTTCTTCCCATCTCACACTCCCAAACCCACTCTTCAATTCCCCTTCAACCCTAGAAAAACCTACCCTCTCCCGCCTTGCCCTCGCCGCCATCACCGCCAGGAGAAGACCCCCTTTACAGATGTACTTCGGTATCGCTTGGGCCAGCGGCAGTTCGGCTCGAACCGACACATCAAATTTGGATAGGGTCCCCATCTCGGATCTCGAATCCCAATCGTTATCTTCATTATCACATGAGCTCGTGGTGCTGTAGTGAGTATTGGTCGGAGCTGGAGGAAGAAATCGTACTCTTCGAATGAGATTAGGAGTGGTTTTTGGGGGAGGCGATTAAGGATTTCGAGATTTTGCAGAAGGGTTAGCTTTTGGATTTGGTGGTGACGAGAAGAAGGGGGGGGGGTTCTGGGCAGAGTTTATGGTGGGTGTAATTGGATTTGGTTGTGGCGGGATGTGAGATTTTGGTGATGCTTTGGTGGTGGGTGCGGTTGAGTTTGGTGAAAGAAGGCGTAGGAGCCTTTGGGGCAGGTGAAGATTTAAGTTCTAGGGTTAGATTTTGCAGAAGGGGAAGTGAAGAAAATTGAGGAGGGAAGTTGTAGAGAGAGGGGAGAAGGAATTAAAAGAAATTAAGAATTGAAGACAAATTAAAAAAAAATGGAAAAACAAAATGACTTAAAAGACGTTTTTGCCCTCCATGTGGGTTAAAAACTGAACGGTGGGCCCTCTTTGTCTCCTCCACGTCAGATGCTTATGCCATGTTTGGAGAAATTTTGAAATTCTGTTCAATCGTGATTGATTTCGAGAGTACAAGGGTACACGTGATGAGAAAAAAAGAATAGGAACACAACTGATGAGTGACCTAAAGTTCAAGGTAGCACACTGAATTTAACGGTTATTTTAATTCTAAATCAATGAACTAACTGAATATGTTCATCCTGAACCGTACGTTATTTTAATTCTAAATCATAGTTTTGAATGTCTTAACGGTTATCAATTTAGCTGAAAATTTGTAGAGATGATCTACTCATATATATCTAAAAGCTGAACGGTGAAGATAAGAAAATATGATAAAAAAGTGGATCAAATAAAGAAATTCATACCTTATCTAAGATAAGGAGGTCCTTACCTGATAAGCATTGTAGCTCAGCATATACATATATATATTGATCTTATATTCTGAAATCAAAATCCAAAATCAAATGTGTGGTTTCGTTCGATGAAAAAAAACTAATAAATAATGTTAGTGGCGTGTACATTCTATATCTACCGAATTAATTTCTAGGAAAAACATTGAGAAAATTACATAATAGCACATGATCAAATTTAAAAACACAAAAACCCCATTTTCAATATTTTCTGTACAAATTAGAACATAAGTCTAAGCTCAAACTAATGGTACCAGATCTGATCTAGACTTTCATAAGCAAAATGACTAAAATACCCATTTTTCAAATAAATTTACGCAAAATGACACGACAGTAGCACGTCTCTTGTCGACACGGCAGTAGCACGTGTCACACCCCGACTCTTAAATTTTACCTTATTTACTGGCTTGGAATTAATAATAGTTTTACTGTCTTCGTAAATGAAATTATAGTTTAAAGGTCCCTAGAGGAGTGTTGAGGGACGAATGTTTTAGAGAAATTATTCGTAGGGGAAAATTATGACGACGGTAAAAAATGGTAAATTTTACCCCGTAAAAAGGTAAGTTTTATTAGGGTATTATTTTTTGGGGTGTTTAATATTTGGAGTTAGGTTTTTATTTGGTGATTATATGGACTTGGGCCGGTTTGGAAAGCCGACTCTTTTTCTTTCTCTCTCTCTCCTCTCCCGCTCCTGCTCCCGAGCCCTCTCCCTGCCGATTTTTCTTTCCGTCCGTCCGACGCCGTCCGGCCACCGTTCGCCGCCGCACCGGTCCCAAACGGTCGGCCTCCGACCCAGCTCTCATCCTAGACCGGTGGCAACCTCTCTAGCGCCGCCGTGAAGGAGAAAACGCAACCGAAAGGTTCGGCTGTCGATGGTGTTCCGTCACCGGAACTCCCTCCTCCGGCCGCCATAGCTGGAGCGGCTTGGCTCGTTGGAAAGCCCTCCTCCCGTACGTTCATCCCTCCAAAGGATTCGCTCCCTCTTGAGATAGGTAAGGAGTAATCAGTGATTGAAATTCTAGGGCTTATTAGATATTTTCGTTCGATTGGCATAGTTAGGCTTGGAATTGGTGTTTGTGCTAGTTAGGAAAGTTATAGAGGAAGTTGAGAGGAAGATGCTGTCAAAATTTGGTAGACATTGGAGGTCGCCGGAGCGGGCCGCCGGCCGCCGCTGCTGTTAGGGGGATTTTTATGGTTTTAGATGTGTAATATTAAGGGGAGTTTAATGATGTGAATGTTGGAATTTTTGGAGGAGTTTTGGATAGGTTTGGAAATTGTTAAAGTTTGGTAATTTTGACAAATTAATAGGGTAGAATCCGGCTGTTGGTTTAATGTTATTTAGACTGTGGAAGGTCTCGTTAAGGCTACCGTTATTTTTTCGGTGAAGTTTGGATGTTATTGAGTTAAGAATGGTGAAGTTGGACAAGGATGAGCGTGGTTAAGGCTCACAGTTAATTTTACCTATTTTGAATAAATATTGGATTTTTAAGTTGGGAAATTAATTATATATTTGGAACAGGACGTGAGGAGGCTCGAGCAGAAGAGGTGTTAGTACATCGTAGAATATCGGTCATACTCACCTAGAAAGACACGTATTGCCGCATAAAATGGGCTTGGGCCTTAACTAAGCCCAAGAAACCTATACTATCCCTTGAAGGCATAATGGTAATACACTCTCTAATAAGGGCAAAGTGGTATTTTTAGGGTGCATCCACCCTATCTCTATAAATACCACTCTCCACCCCTCATTTGGGGACACTCCATCTCCACCCTATTCACACTTCATTTCTACTCACATATGGCTGACTTAGGCATCGGAGGGTCGAACGCCGGCAAACCCGGTCTTCCCTCTGACACCCTTTATTCATGATTGACAGGTTATGGGTCTTGAAGATGGTGTTCCCGCATTCTGTGTGATTCATCCCTTCAGCAACCACACAGAAACAATTGGCGCTAGAATGAGGGCTCAAACCTCCGAATAGTTCACCATGAGCATATTCCTCATTTGGCCGGAATTCTACTTTCTCTGGGAAAATCAGCTTTTCAAGGTTTGGGGTTTCTTAGTGTGGGAAATACAAGAGAGGAAGTAGATCTGGATTTCCTTTCTTCTCCATGGTTGGTTTCAACCACCGGAAAGGTAGCTCACCTTCCCAGCTAACATACTCACCATCTTCCAATGAATCTGGTGCCCCCTCCCCTCCCGACCTCCGGCCAAGGCCCACGCGCCGGTGAGCAGCACCCCCCAGAACTGATCATGACACCCATACAGGGACACCCAGAACTGCTCTGACCCATGAGCCCTCCCCCGAGCACCCCCTTCACGACCTCCCGAGCTCCCGGCGCCCCCCCTCCCCGGGTCTCAATCGCATCCAGACTACACAGCTCTCCATCCCGACCTCCCGGGACTCCTCTCTCCCCGCAGTAGGATGCAAAAATGGACACCCATCCCAGTAGCGAGACCAGCCAAGCCAGTCACGGCGGCGACACAAGGTCCCGACAGAGATATGCTCTCGGTCTCGCGACCCCAATCTCGGCACTCTCCCCCGAGGCCCCTATCACCGGGACTTGCCTTCGCCTTTGGCACCCGCTTGACACCCCTCCCCCGGGGACACCCGCCCATGTCTCGGTGTCTCTTTCCCGAGCTCCCCGCGGACTCCCCTAGTCTCGCCAGTCCCCGCCGACTCCCTTGGTCTCGCCAGTCTCCCCGCGGACTCCCCTGGTCTCGCTAGTCTCCCCGCGGACTCCCCTGGTCTCGCCAGTCCCAGCGGACTCCCCTGGTCTCGCCAGTCCCCGCGGACTCCCCTGCTCTCCCTAGTTTCCCCCGCGGACACCCCTGGTCTCCCGGGGATCCCCTCCCGGGTCTCAGTACCTCTCTCCCGAGGCCAAACTTATCTTCCTCTCGGGACCAACCGTACAGCCCCCACCCTTCCCTGGTTTCCGGCACAAAAAAAAAAGATGGTATGGGGACCTAGCAGCTTGCTCTCGGCACCCACCCTTTAACCTAGAAACAATTATTAACCTCAGAGCAACTAGTGTGCCCTCGCCAATTACCTCTGCTCTTCCAGAGTTCTCTAGCAAATCTACGGATGGATTCTGCATAATGAAATATATGGGAGCAATAATGCTTATACTAGCTCATAAGCACACCTCACACTGATACTTCCGTTCTGGCTCTGAAAGCTAATGGACAACCACATATCTTGTAGTACATGCAGCGGCACATATATGAAACATCTATAGCTATGGCGTTATGGGAACTATATCTATTACTTGGTTCATGTCAACCAAGTCTGTTCCATAGCATGGGTTCTACACACCTAGATTATCTTTGATAATGCACTCCAATATTATCTTCTTGGCCATCATGACTACTCCATTGGGATTCTTATACCAAGCTCTTTTGTCGACATCGAGACTTATATCGACAACTCCAATTTTTCTACAATATCTATAACGGCTCTACACGGCTCCAGATAAGTCCTACTTTATACTATTTAATTGAGTTATTATCATACAAATAACATACCTCATACATCATCATATCCTTGAGCATGCTTATTACATGACATAGAGAGTTACTTAAAACACTCTTTTTTATACGCGCTACATGCTACATACTCAGGCTACACATGTGTAAACAGCCAGAACCCAAAGGTGCAATCTCAGGCTACACACACAACATGTGTAAACAGCCAGCACCCAAAGGTGCAATCTCAGGCTACACACACAACATGTGTAAACAACCAGCACCCAAAGGTGAAATCTCAGGCTACACACACCATGAGTGTACGCCACCGACGCGAACCATTCCGCCCGCTAGCGCGAACGGTTACGCCATTAACGCGAACCGTCACGCCACCGACGCGGACCGTTACGCCACTAGCGCGAACTGTTACGCCTCTAGCGCGGCACCAGCGCGAACCATTCCGCCCGCTAGCGTGAACGGTTACGCCATTAGCGCAAACCGTCACGCCACCTGCGCGGACCGTTACGCCACTAGCCCGAACCGTCACACCTCGCCACCATGTTCTCTCCCGGCACTGGGGGACTTGGGCAACAACCTTATATGCCGGCATTTACCGCACCTCATAACGTGCTCTCGGTACACTTTGGCACCACCCGCCTTGCCTTATCGACATCTTGGCTACGCTCCCTAGCGTGCTCTCGATATCCTTGCCACGCTTCTTAGCGTGCTCTCGCTACAACACATCGATAGTCACCTTTTGACAGCTCTACACATGCCCTATCGGCAACATCATTATGCCCTAGCGGCACCCATCGTCATGCCTCAGCAGCACTCTTCGCCACACCTTGATGGCACACTTGCCTCGATGGCGAAATGGTGAACTACGTTTGGTTTGATCCCATAAACGGGTACGTAGGCACTCTAGCACTCACCTAGAGCCAACCACAAAATATATCACCACAATCACCCCTTGGAACGCATGCTGGAATAGCTCAGCTAGCTAGAGCATATAGCTGGTACAAATCAAAGGCTACTAAAATGCCTAAGGCATACAAACATGCCGGTACCCGTTGCCCACACGAGATGCTCGCCAGCGGTACCTCAACTTCGACCCCCGATTGCCCTGCAATCCCCAGACACTACATGGGAGCAACGACCCTAGTGTCTCAGTCATATATAGCAACGCACGGCATACCCCACTTAGAGGAAACCGGTCCATCCCCTCCCTTGCATGGGGACTTGGGGGACTGGTTATGTTGCCACTAGTAAGACTCGTACTCTCGATATCCTATCAGATAAAGTCCCCACCCAAGAGAGTCTCTTGACTGCGGACTTGGGGACTTGTTAGTACATCGTAGAATATCGGTCATACTCGCCTAAGAAGACACGTATTGCCGCATAAAATGGGCTTGGGTCTTAACTAAGCCCAAGAAACCTACAGTATCCCTTAAGGGGCATAATGGTAATACACTCTCTAATAAGGGCAAAGTGATATTTTTAGGGTGCATCCACCCTATCTCTATAAATACCACTCTCCACCCCTCATTTGGGGACACTCTGTCAAGACCCACCCCGAATTTCACCCTGAAACCCGAGGTAAGTTCTGCGGGGACCACCTCCAAGGAAAATTTACCGAATGACTCGGCAAACCTCCCTTGAAAATGGACAACCCTAACCCGGAAAAATATAGAACACCCTCTTAACCCAAAATATTAATCTTCACTTTAATCCAAATAACTGAATAAAATAATACACAATTATTTTTCCGAATATATTCAGAGCTACTACAAGAAAGACAACGGAAGCTGAAAGAAATCCTAGTGGGTTTGAACAAATGACCTACTGACGAACAGTAATGGAAATGTTGGTGACTATGCCTCGGCGCCTCCTTCTAGACCCCACCCGAACTCTGTAGACTGGGCGATTAAAAAAAGGAAAAGCCCAGGGGAAAATATTTAATCACGTCAGGTTGAGTGAACAAAATAATTCCGACAAGCAATAATATTTCCCCAAGAAAAACTATCAAGGACACGACTAGTTCTGGCTAGTCTCCAAATCTTAAACAATACAGCCTCTCAGGCTAAATTATATAATTATATCAGTATGTATTCACACTCGTCTACTCCATGTATGCTATCTATGAATAAGCTTGAAGGTAGATAGTCATACCAGGCTGGGACGCTCGCGTCTAACGCGCACGTCACCCCATAATGACATTTTTTTCTCAGTATGGGGGGGGGACCGGGTGGTATTTATACGTGTTCACTCCCTGTACGAATTCTATGAATGAATCTAAAAACATAGAATGAACTCGGAAAGTAGAAAGTCGTACAGGGCTAGGACGCTGGCGTCTAACGCTCACGTCACCTCATAATGACATTTTTCCTCATTATGAGAGGAGCACGTATTGCTAGCTAGCGTTCTCTCATATACATACTATACTCATAAACGTTAAATAAATTGAGTAAAATCACTGAAATTCTCAATTCAGGATAAATCCCAAAGAAAAGAAATTATTCGACAATAAAACATTATTTAAAAACAAAGGTCCACTCACAACTTAGGCCTAAGCCTGACGTCGGTCGGAGGTCTCCTCTGCTCGAACCTCCTCGTGTCCTGTTCCAATACATAAATAATTCCTTAAATAAAATCCCAACGTTCAAAGAAAATAGGCATAATTAAATATGAGCTTCCCGCGCTCACCATGCCTATCGTCCTAAATCTTAACTTCACTGCCGACCATAAATCTCCATAAATACCGACATCCTCAAAATCACCTTCCAACGTTATAATCATAAAAATAATCCAATGGCCGGATTTTAACTTATTAATCCGCCAAAAATACCAAACTTAACAAATTCCAAAACCTATCCAAAACTCCTCCAAAAATTCTAAAACTCATTCCATTAAACTCCTCATAATATTCTCCACCAAAAACATTTTCTCGGCGGCGGCTCCGCCGGCAGCGGCGGCTGGCGACCAACTCCGGCGACCTGCAAATGCTACCAAAATTTGCCAGCATCTTCCTCTCAACCTCCTCTACAACATTCCTAACTACTACAAACTCCAATTCTAAACCTAACCATGTCAAACGAACACAAACACACAATAAAGCCGTAGAATTTCAAATACCGATTTCTCCTTACCTAGCTCGAGATGGAGGGAGCCCTTTGAAGGGATTGAAGCACGGGAGGAGGGCTTCCTTTTGAGCTAAGGCTCGCCGGATATGGCGGCCGGAGGAAGGAGTTCCGGTGAAAAGAAGCTTCCGGCAGTCGGGGCTTTCGGCGTCGATTCCTCCTTCACGGCGGCGCTAGGGAGGCTGCCACCGGTCTAGAATTGTAGCTGGGTTGGAGACCGATCGTTTGGGACCGATGCGGCGATCTGGCGCGGCCGGACGACGGCGGACCGGCGGTCGGAAGATCCGGCAGGGAGGAGGAAACGGGAGAGAGAAAAACGGGAGGGAGGAGAGATGATAGGAGCATAAAATGCAACATTCTTAATATGTTATTACCTCAATTTGTACTTTGATTATCTCTTATTGTTGTAGAATAGAGTCATAATGTAGAGTCGAAAGTTTTTGGTAGAGTTATGCGTAAAACGTGTTAAACATAGATGATTGATATAGAAAATTGTCAAAAGCTGATTTGTGGAGTCTTAGAGATGTCTTATGATTCTATAAAGCTTTTACATTGTCACAAATTGATTTAACTTCTCTGATACTTAGGTGACATGTAGAAGAGTGCCGAGAGGAGTGTTCTTGATGGACCTAGGGAAGCAAAGCAGCTGATCCACGAAGCCTAGTCCATGAAGGAGAGGTCCAAACCAAGTCCAATATGGAGAAGAAGATCTAAATTCGGCAGAATTTCAAGAATATCCAAGCTTTGAAAATCCGAATTAAATCGGGAGAATTCCTGTGCACGTCTGTCAACTTCAACGGACTCTCCAGGACAGCTCACAATGAATCAGAAAACGTGCTAAATATGGATAGAAAGTTACAGGAGTCTAGTTTCCAAATCAATTGGAA
The DNA here is from genome assembly GCA_009720345.1 of Fragaria iinumae. Classification (NCBI taxonomy): domain Eukaryota; kingdom Viridiplantae; phylum Streptophyta; class Magnoliopsida; order Rosales; family Rosaceae; genus Fragaria; species Fragaria iinumae. The sequence goes on along the minus strand of CM019122.1, from coordinate 29,240,498 downwards.
TCACCTCAATATCTGTTTTCTAGAGGGAGTTATGACGTAATCATTAGACGGAGGTCATTCTGCCGAAATTGAGAAGAACTAGGAATCCTAAACCAACTTGGTTTAGGCTTTGTGGCCGACTTCTCTAGGGTTTTTCCTCTATATAAAGCACAACTTCAAGGACAAAAAGGAGGATCACTACTCTTGCAATTACATAGCCGAAATTCTACCAAACCCTATACAGAAAATTACTTAGCCGATCCATCCACCACAAACCACAAGAATCACTCCATCCTTCCACTGATTTTCCCCACACTTGCCGAATCTTCAGAGGTTGTAAAAGTGTGATTTTCTCATGGCTTCTTGTATTATTTTCTGTTTAGTTTCAAATTCTATTGTAATATACTTTTCGATTTTGGTTTTATTTATCAAACATGGTTTTCGGATTTCTTTGTGATCTTTGATTGTTCTATGTTTTGATTTGTAACTTCTTGAATATATGATGAGTTCATGATTTAGGTTTTGGGGCAGTAGCATGTTCTTATGTGTTTTTGATTTCTAATTGATTAATTGTCATGAATTCGTGCATCTAAATCAATCCTTGAGGCTGCCTCGGCCATGGTTGTCCTTAAGGTGCGGTTTCATCTACCATAATAATTTTGGATCGATTCATACGCAAAGTTGTCTTGGTCTTTGTTATTAACTTAGGGCGGATTTAATTCTGATAATTTGCATGCTAATAGGATGAGTGACGCCATGCCTTAGATCATGTTTCCGATTGACTCGTGTGCTAAAGTGTTTTCTTGTTTAATCTCTACGCAACGTGTCTTTAAATGAGTTAGCATTCATGTTTAGGATCAAGCGCAAAGATGGTTCTAAATACCTGAGGAGTCTTAACGATTAGATAACCGCAAAGGCTCTAATTAGAATCGGAATTGGTTAGAGTCAAGGACAATTTGAACGTTGCTGCCCGGCCTTGCATGAAATTGTTATGTGTTCTAGATAGTTTTTCGTGTTACGTGTTGCATGAGTATGTTGATCACTTGTATATAATAATCTTAGGTTTAATTTTCAGTAGGTTATTCATTAGAATTAATCGATCTTAAACCCCCAATATTTCGATGTATATATGTGAATACTTGTTTATAAGTTGTTTGGTTTCTCTTCTTTCGATCGCCCTTTGGTTTCCCCGGCTAGAACGATCCCTACTTGTCCATATTACTACGATTGCAGGGTAATTAAATTGAAGTTGTTTGACCCCGGTTACGCGACACGTCAAGAGAGAAAGGAGAGGGAAAAACTGAAATGGGCCAAAGCCCACCCGGTCCAACACCACTTATATCCAATCCAAAATTCGACACTCCAAAAATAATACCCCAATAAAAATTACCTTTTACTAGCTAAAATTTACCATTTTTACCGTCGTCACATTTTCTTCCTTCGAATAATTCTTTCGAAATATTCGTCCCTCAATACACCTCTGGGGACTTTAGGACTATAAATTCAATGACGAAGACGGTAAAATTTTTATCACCACAATGCTAGTAATTAAGGTAAAATTTAAGAGTCGGGGCGTGACACACTCTATCTCCACCCTATTCACAACTCATTTCTACTCACATATGACTGACTTAGGCATCGGATGGTCGAAGGCCGGCAAACCCGGTCTTCCCTCTGACGCCCTTTATTCATGATTGACAGGTTATGGGTCTTGAAGATGATGTTCCCACATTCTGTGTGATTCATCCCTTCAGCAACCACACAGAAACAAGAGGCCTCGGACCGACAACAGGCTTAGGCCTAATTTGTGAGTGGACCTTTGTTTTAAATATTATGCCAGCAAAAAGATTTATTAATGAATATTTTCTTTTGTTGGAGAATAACCGAAATTGAGAATTTCGGTGATTATATATTTATATATACATATATATATTTTAGTCTGAGAGGCTGTATTTTATTAAGTTTTGGAGACTAGCCGAAGCTAGTCATATACTTGCCAGTTTTTGAGCTGTCGCATTCAGCATAATTTCTATGGAAATTAAATTGGGGAAACATAAATATTTTCATTAAATTCATTTTTGTCCACTCACTCTAACGTTTGCAAATGTTTTCTCCTGGGCTCTTCGTTTTTAAAATGCACAGTCTGTAGAGTGCGGGTCGGTACTAGCAGGAGGAGATGAGGCATAGTTACCCATCTATCAGCCGCTTTTCACCAGTAGCTTACCTTCTTAACCTACTAGTGTATTTTCCTGCTTCCATTGTTTTTAGTAACTCTGAATACTCTTGTGATTATTATATAATATTTCAATGGAGTGTGCTAAGATTCATGTTATATTATTTGGATTATTTTTATGGGTAATTCATGAATTCTCCGGATTAGGGTTGTCCATTTTCAAGGGAGGTTTACCGAGTGCTTCAGTAAATTTTCTTTGGAAGTGAACCCCGCAAGACTTACTTCGGGTTCCAAGATCATCTCATAAGCCGAAATTATAATATAAGCTCGGAAAATAAAATAATAAATTATAAAATCTTGCATTCATATTTATTTAAAACCAAAATGTCCACCACAAATTTAGGCATAACCTTGACGAAATCCGAACTGCCACTCTAGCAAGGTCTCCTCGTATTCTGGCACAATAACCATATTTAGGACCAAACTTCTATTCCGAAAAAAAAATAAATACTTAAATATAAACTCCCAAAACTCTTCCGCTTAACCCACTACTCTTACTAGGGTTAAGCTTACCGGATTCACACCAAACTCCACCACAACCTTAATTCATCAATTCTAACATTCGAGAATAGATACCAAGGAAATCCAATGGTTTGATCTTCTTAAATTACCTACTAGCAAACCCAACTTGAAAATTCCCAAACTTCAACCCAAATTCACAAACTTAACATCAATAGACTCCTCTAGTCATACTCTACCTAATCAACTTGAAAAACCACCCAAAAGAAGCAGCGGCGGGCGGCCGGCCGGCCACTACTCTGGGCACCTCCAATGCTTACCAAATTTTAGCACAATCATTCTCTCAACATTCTAAGAAACTTTCATAACTACAACATTGATCAATTTCAAGCCTAAACATGTCAATCGAATCAAAACATAAAAATCCCAAATTCAAAACCCTAGAATTTCACACATTCGATTCTCCTTACCTAGCTCAAGTTAGGTCAAATCCTTTTGAGGGTTTACTGCACAAGAGGAGAGCTTCCAAATGATACTAGAAGCTCCGGCTATGGTGGCCGGAGAAAGAAGTTCCGGCGAGAACACCTCCACGGCACAGCCGCGACTTCACAGCAAAACTGCTCCTTCACGGTGGCGCGACACAGGCTGCCACCTACCTAGACTTGTAGAGGATGCTCCGAGCTTCAAATTGATTCCAAGCACGCCACCTAACTCGGCCGGACGGCGGCGGACGGAGGCGATGAAGTCGCCGGTAGAGAGAGAGATGCGGGAGAGAGGAGAGAGAGAGATGAAAGTGAAATCTGATTTCTTACCTTACCTCAAATGGTAAGTTTCCATTTTTATACCCCCAACCAAAATAGTAACTTTACATTTTACACAATAACTTTTACATACGAACTCCGATTTTAACGTATAGCATGTCCACGAATTCGTATTAACGTCGTCTACAACTTTCTTAAAGAAATTTCCCCAAAATAATTTTCCTACAAAAAGTCAACTCTAAGGTCCTTTCACAGTAAACAGTTACTCAAAACGGAAAAAGGTCAAAGTTACACAAAAATAAATACCCGCAAATTAACTTAAGAACCGGGATGTGACAATGTCTCTCGTCGAGACGGTAGTAGCATGTCTCTCGTCGACACGGCAGTAGCACGTCTCTCGTAGACACGGCAGTAGCACGTCTCTCGTTGACACGACAGTAGCACGTCTCTCGTAGACACGGCAGTAGCACGTCTCCGGTAGTAGCACGTCTTTGGTCGACACGGCAGTAGCACGTCTCATGTCGACACGGCAGTAGCACGTCTCATGTCGACACAGCAGTAGCACGTCTCATGTCGACACGACAGTAGCACGTCTCCGGTCGACACGACAGTAGCACGTCTCCGGTCGACACGACAGTAGCATGTCTCCGGTCGACACGACAGTAGCACGTCTCCGGTCGACACGACAGTAGCACGTCTCTGGTCGACACGGTAGTAGCACGTCTTCGGTCGACACGGCAGTAACATGTCTCTAGTAGACAGGGCAATGGCACGTCTTCGGTCGACACGAAAGTAGCACGTCTCCGGTAGACACGACAGTAGCACGTCTCCGGTCGACATGGCAGTAGCACGTCTCATGTCGACACGACAGTAGCACGTCTCCGGTCGACACGGCAGTAGCACGTCTCATGTCGACACGACAGTAGCACGTCTCTCGTCAACAAGGCAGTAGCACGTCTCTCGTCGACACGGCAGTAGCACGTCTCTCGTCGACACGGTAGTAGCACGTCTCTCGTCGACACGGCAGTAACACGTCTCTCGTCGACAGGGTAATAACACCTTCCTACATAGTAGTAGCACATCTTTCATCGACATGGCAGTACACGTCTCCGGTCGACACAACAGTAGCACGTCTCCGGTCGACACGGAAGTAGCACATCTCTCGTCGACACAATAATAACCCACACGGCAGCAGCACGTCTCTCGTCGACACGACAGTACACGTCTCCGGTCGACACGACAGTAGCACGTCTCCAGTCGACACGGCAGTAACACGTCTTCGGTCGACACGGCAGTAGCACGTCTTCGGTCGACACGGCAGTAGCACGTCTCTGGTCGACATGGCAGTAGAACGTCTCCGGTTGACACGGCAGTAGTACGTCCATAGTAGCAGTAGAATATATAGTGAAGGGTAGTTTGGTAAAATATGTAGTGACAGATGACATGTGGATATTAGTTTGTCCTAATTTGTTAATTTTTGTCCTTAAATGTATAAGATAATGTGTAAAGGATGTATTTATAAACTGAAATTTGGTCAGTAACTAATATGTAGTTTACTAAAAAAATATTTCTCCCATTTCCTAGCCATCTAATTGCTTATATATGTATTGTGAACTTACGTGACAATGTATCAATAATCTTAAAATTGCAATTTTAACATGCCGGATCCAATAGTACAACTTAAAATTCATACAAAATCAATCATAGGTGGTAAACTTCATGCTTAAGAACTGTAGTCCAACTTAAAAAAATAGTTAATAAACAAGTGAATCTCTAGAAAAACTCTAGACTTTTTTTTTTTTTTTTTGAAAATAGGACGTCACTCTAATATATTGATGATAGTAAGAGAACAACATGAACATGATCTGCCTCACGGATAATCTACTAGAGTGTTTGTCAAGTAATAACTCGCAACTATATATAGTATACAAGTCAAAAATCAAGAAAGTTCAATTGCTTATATATATATTGCTATACTTGCTTCTAAAATAAGCCATATATATATATATATATATAAAGCCATAGTGTGATGATCCTTGTAGGTACGTTAGATACGTTAACCAAACTTTATATATATGGATGCAATGGGTCAACAAGATACAACATGCATGATAATCAAAATTAACAAGTCGGATCGGTTTGTTATATTGAGCTAAGCTAGTCTTAGTTTGAACTTTCTGATACGTTTGCAAATTGGTTCGGATTTGTGCAACTTATTCCAATCTGTTCAAGACTTTTAAAACATGGTGATCATGCCTTTGTTCGGGAGTCATTTCATTTTTTTTTAATCCTCCAATAATTTGGAAATAAAGCATATATATAAATTCCCCACAGTTGATGAGGGTCTCCGTTTTGAGTAACCTAGCATGTAAAACACGTTGGAAAACATTTGTGGGTGTTGGATGATATCACTGCACTCATCAAAACCAAGCATCTAAAATGTGTCGATACAACTGGTTACTATAATCTATATTTGGTGGTGCACCAATCAATAAGCTTTAGTGAATGGGGGTATAGCATATTCTAGTTGAGCCACATTTAAGCTAAGGAGAGAATAGTGAGTACGACTTTCAACTGCTTAATTATATCGGTCTTAAAAGCTAGCTAAGTAGCTAGGGGGAGGAATGATTTGATGTCAAGGGTGCTAATCAATATTTAGATTATTGTCGCTTTCAAACTAAAATGATCGAACAATATATCTCTCTTTTAAACGATGTCACGTTAATTTATGGTAATGAACAAGGAAAGTCGATCTAATCAACCAGTAACTATAACGAAATGATTGAGTAAACGTTCTGGCTCCATTGCACCGTAAAGAGAGAGAGAGAGAGAGAGAGAGAGAGAGAGAGAGAGAGAGAGAGTTTCGTGGTCGAATATGTTCATGTTAAGAATGCAGAAACAATCGGTATTAGATTAAACAATTTTTAACATTGTATGTAGTGTCGTCCTTCAAAGAAAGACATCGATCTCTTATTAACGTAATAATGAAGCACTTTTGAAGTTAACAAGAATCACCTGATACAAGAACAATTAGCAATGTATAGTTAGCTGCTAGCTCTTTGATGATTAAGATTAAGAGATGAAGATGGATACAAGGATACAGAATCGATCTCCAATTACTATTGTGTTATATATTCAAAGTTCTTTTCTCTTTTTTGGTCTCAAAGTGTTACTGAAAGTTCAGAAAACCCGAACCAATAATGGGTAGCAATACTAGTGTAGTCGGTAGCAGGTAAATACCTCCTCGGCCCACGATGCTACCAGAATCCCAACACGTTGCAGACCGAGCATGCCTCGTCCTGGAGGTCGCTGTAGTCTGGGCCGGGCACTAGGCATGCAACAAAGGGCCAAACATGCAAACCACAACAACATGTTTGTCCCACATCGTATAACAGGCAAGAAAGAAGTCCACGTGGGCCTATAAATGCAGTGTCAAAGTCAATCAAGAAGATAAGAAATCTCCTAGCATTAAATACTATACCAACCTCGTAATTGACTTAATCATCGGAGAGAGAAAGACCGGAAAGTCTCGGTCAATCTCCTCTTACAGGTAACTAGTCAACGACAACGGAGGGCAGAGATCACGCCAAAAGCTTCTACGAGGTCTACGAGATCTTGCAGAAACAATTGGCGCCGTTTGCGGGAAATCTTTACGAAAGGTCAACGTGACTTGATGGCTAAGTCGAGCGGGCAGATTGAAGTTAGCAGATCCACATTGGAGAACCAACGGGGTCCCGGTGAGGAGAGAATACCGAGGACTGCAGCGCGAAGTGAGGTATCAGGTGAGAGGCATGACTGCACGCCCGTAGGGAATGACCGGAAAAAGACCCCGGACGGGACAATTCATGACCTCACGCAGGAGGAAGTGGAAGACATGGTTGAAAGGTTGAGAGCAGACGTGGTGCGTTTGGAAAGAGAAATAACCCGGGACCGCTTGGAGGCAGCAACCCGGGAGAAAAAGTTGAAGCGGGACAATGCCACTATAATGAGCGAGCTGGCGCGAATGTTAGAAAGCATCGAGGCAATCGAGCGAGCAGCTTCCACCCTACCAGAGTAGCAGACAGAGGGCTGGGGATCCTCGATAACGCCGTTGCCAGCATCCCAACACGTTGGAGTCAATCTGTTTTCGGAAGGCATGGAGGGCAAGGGTCCACCACCGCTCTCAACACTCGTCGAGGGGAGGGTGCAGGAGCCAACGGGTGTAGAGGCGGTTTTGATGGCCATGGGGGATAGTGTGGTAAACCTAACCACGAGAGTGAACGAAGAAGAAAGATGGGTGGCTCACAACTTGTCAAGACCTACCCCGAATTTCACCCTGAAACCCGAAGTAAGTCTTGCGGAGTCCACCTCCAAGGAAAATTTACTGAAAAACTCAGTAAACCTCCCTTGAAAATGACCAACCCTAACCCGGAAAATTCAAGAATTACCCTCTTAAACGAATCAACCAACCTCCAATTCATCCCATAAATATCCAAATAATATAACAAACTTCAACCTTCGAAAATTCGAAAAATATAACTTAAATCTTAGCACACCACCATTAAAGTATACGATAACCCCAAGGGTAATCAGAGCTACTAAAGAAAACTAGAGGAAGCAAGAAATTACACTGGTAGGTTTAACAAGTAACCTACTGGTGTGTAAACAAGAAAATATCTGCAACAAATAACAGAACAACACATGTACAAAGAATAATTTAATTTAATCAATGCCAATGCGGGTTACAATCTTTGTGAATTCCTCTAATTCTATCTCTGAATATAGATTTAACTCAAGGGTGACAAACACTTGTTATTGAGGGTTACGCGGATTGATCACTTAACGTGTATTTGGGATTTGGATTTGGGTTTAGTGAAGAACTGGCTATTTGGGGAGCTTGGTAGTTCTTCAAGGATCTAGTGAAGAACTGGCTATTTGGGGAGCTTGATAGTTCTTCAAGGGTTTAGTGAAGAACTGGCTCTTTGGGGAGCTTGATAATTCTTCAAGGATTTTGGGGAGACTTCTGAGCTCGCGGAGGGATTTCTCTCTCTCTAGTTCACTGCCTTGTTTATGCCCCCCCTCTCGGTATGTGAGAGGGTATTTATAGTGTTTAACATGCCTCCAATTAAGGCATGTAATGAAGATTCTGAATCAATAATATTTCCTTAATCGAATCAATGAATCTTGACTGATTTACTTGCCGATAATCGAATCAATCTTGAGATTTGGATATGCCGAGATCGCTTTAGATTGAATGTCCTGTTTTGAGCGAGATCCTTAGTAAAGGGCAAGCTACCTCACGGATATGGAAGGTATCCTGCGAGGAAGCTTGATTTCCAAGAAAGCGGTAATTTCTAATCCCACTTCGTGGACGACTTATTTTGGACGTACATCCCCGCATGCATGCGAACTCTGTCGTCTAGCTACTTCGCGAGTTTCCATTCGCGGGGCCATCTCGCCTTGCCTTTACGTAAACCTACGCGCGCGGAGTCATTTCTCCTCGCCTTCATGTACATGCGCGCGGAGTCATTTCACCTCGCGAAGTCTTGTTCGCATGGCGAAGTCTATTTTGCCTGGTGAAGTCTTGTTCGCCTCGCGAAGTCTATTTTGCCTTGCGAAGTCCTGTTCGCCTGGCGAAGTCTATTTTGCCTCGCGAAATCTTGTTCGCCTCACGAAGTCTATTTTGCCTGGCAAAGTCTTGTTCGCCTCGCGAAGTCTATTTTGCCTTGCGAAGTCTTGTTCGCCTGGCGAAGTCTATTTTGCCACGCGAAGTCTATTTTGCCTGGCGAAGTCTTGTTTGCCTCGCGAAGTCTTGTTCGCCTGGCGAAGTCTTGTCCGCCTCGCGAAGTCTTGTTCGCCTTGCAAAGTCTACTCTCTAGCTCACCTGACCGCTGGCGAACCATCACCAATTATTTTTGGGGATGTCCGATTAATTTAATTTAATTGATATCTGATCATCAATCGACCATTTCCACGTTGCCACGTGTTATTTCCGACGGCTTTCCAATTTTGTTGACTCACGAGCCACGTATTTGCTTGGATTTATTCAACGACTATTATTATCGTTAAATTTTATATGTCTACAAATGCCCCCACTTCAAGGTGCGTCGTAGCCATGCTGTCGTCATGTGCCAGAGACGCGACTTGAAGTCTATGTTAATGGGTTAATTTCGTGGGAGTTCCCGAATTGATAGGGATTCCTAATTTTGTAAGGATTCCCTATTTTCTTGTTGAGGTTCCTTGAATTTATAGGATATCCAATTTTTTTTTGTAGGGATTCCTTAATTCGCAAGGATTCCTACGAATTTGATTTGGTAAAGTTCCCAAGTAGTGGTCGGAAACCTTTGATGTATTCTTTTCTTGATTTGCTTGATTCTCCATACTTTTCCAGTTTCAATGAGAGGAACGACTGCAGTATAAATTAGAGCTTCCGGTTTAACATTCTTCATCACAAAGTTACAACCATCTCGCTGTGAGATCAGCTGTACACTTCTCTTTTTTTTACTCCTTTTGATTTATTTCTGTGGCGCAGATTTATATAATTAGTTGACTTTTTTTTTTAATCTTGTATGTGTAGGTCGCGAGGTATTTCTGAGCTATCCATCTTCAGTAACGGCATAAACTTTACTCAGCGAGGCGCAGCAGAATCTTAAGGCAGCGAGACGCGGTAGAATTTTAAGGCAGCGAGGTGCAGCAGAAACTTAAGGCAGCGAGGCGCAGCAGAAGTTTAAGGCCGCGAGGCGCACTCCTTTCAACAAATCAATTCTTTGTGTAGACGTACACCACTTCGCATGGCATTTTTCAAGAGTTTCAAGAAAGGCACAATCACTTTCCTTGAAGACGCCAACAATGTTCAAAGCGATGGCATCACCTTATATACCTATCCTTCATTGACTGGGCCGTGTGCCCTCGAGTCTCCCTTGTACGATGGTTCAGGTCATATTTTTTGGTGGACTTTCCAACAATCACGTCAGCTGGCTACCTTCCAATCAGCCAAATCCACCAGCGAGAAGCGAAGCACAGATGTATGGATGTTGAAGTCTGCCCATCATGACAATAATGTTCCTCAAACATCGTTCGTGCTTCTTAGTAACCGTACATGCAATGGTTCAGTGTAATGGAGAGGATTTCGTGCAAACAGAGCCTTCTCCTACACGAAACGTTACTAAGAGTGGTTAGAAGACATCCTAAGCCGAAGCGGAGATCTCATCCACAAAACTGGCCTGTACCGTGTGGTGTTTGCATCGCTCTTCAGCTATGACCGTGTTGCACCTGTGATGCGGGCCTTCTGTGAGTTTTGGTGCTCTAACACGAATACTCTTCACACATCGTGTGGCGAGATGTCTATTTCTTTATGGGACTTGACATATATTTGTGGCTTGCCCATAACTGGAAGGTTCTACGACGAAGTTATTCCATTTATCGAAGAATTTTCAGTCAAGGATAAAGGTGGGGATGGATATCTTAGCCATAGTCTCTAAAGAACGCAAAGCGATCGTTGACCGTGAGAACGTTAACCGTTCAGACATTGTCTACCTCACCTGCCTTCGATCTGGATTTCTTACTCTTAGGCAGGATAACCGGCAAGTCGTTCAACCCTATAGTCCTTACTGTCACGCCCCGGTTCTTAAGTTATTTTACGGTTATTTACTTTGGTATTATTTTAGTCTTTTACCGTTTTAAGTAACCGTTTACTATTTAAGACTCCAAAGTTGACTTTTTCTTCCGTATGGAATTTGGGAAAACTTTCTTCATGAAAGTCGTAGAGGATGTTGTTACGAGTTCGTAGACATGCCATGCGTTAAAATCGGAGTTAGCATGGAAAAGTTATCAATTAAAAATGTAAGTTTTATTAGGGTATTATTTTGGGGTGTTAAATTTTGGAGTTGGGTTTTGTTTATTAAGTTGGACCGGGCCTTGTTTTTTGTCAAAGGCCCAAAACACACTCTCTCTCTCTCTCTCTCTCTCTCTCTCTCTCCCTCCCGATTCTCTCTCCTCCCTCCCGATTCTCCCTCTCCCGCTGCCGGATCTTCACCACCGCCGTCCGGCCACCACCGACCGCCAGACCGGTCCCGTTTGGACCCCCGACACCTCCTCTTCCTTCCTGGGCTGGTGGCCGATCCCCTAACGCCGCCGTGAAGGAGCAGCCGAGCCCGGAAGCCACGGCTGCCGTGGTTGCACTTTCGTCGGAACTCCCTCCTCCGGCCACCATAGCCGGAGCTGCTTAGCTCGTTGGAAAGCTCTTCTCCTGTGCGTTCATCCCTCCAAAGGACTCCCTCCCTCTTGAGCTAGGTAAGGAGAAATCGGAGAATGAAATTCTAGGGCTTTTTAAGTGTTTCGGTTCGATTACCCTATCTAGGCTTGGAATTGATGTTTGTGCTAGTTAGGAAAGTTGTAGAGGAGATTGAGAGGAAGATGTTGTTAAAATTTGGTAGCTTTTGCAGGTCGCCGGAGTCGGCCGCCGGCCGCCGTTGTTTTGGGAAATTTTGTGGTTTTTGATGTAGAATATTAAGGGGATGTTTATGAGGTGAGTTTTGGAATTTTTGGAGGAATTTTGGATAGGTTTGGGATTTTTCGAAGTTTGGTATTTTAGCTGTTATTTTGCATAGAATCCGGCCGTTAGATTATTGTTGTATCGGCCGTAGAAGGTAGATTTAAGGCCGCTGATATTTGTGGTGAAGTTTGGACGATATCAATTTAGGATTTGCAAAGTTGGGCAAGAATGAGAGTAGATAAGGCCACATTTAATTTTATCTATTTTTATTTAAGCGTTGGTATATAGTTGAGGATTTAATTATGTTTTTAGATCAGGACGTGAGGAAGCTCTAGCAGAAGAGGCTTCAGACCGACTTCAGGCTTAGGCCTAACTTGTGAGTGGACTTTTGATTTTAATAATGTGGATGCAATTGTTTATTTGGTTGGACCATTTGACGTCATTTTTATTTGACGATTTTACTCATTGTGGTGAGTTACCGAAAATGAGATTTTCGGTAAATTATAATATATTTTTAAGGAGAATATGTATATAAATGCTAGCTAGCGATATGTGTCTGTCCACCTTAATGACATAGTATATAACTGCATTATGGTGTGACGTGAGCGTTGGACGCAAGCGTAGTAGCCTTATATGAGTGTTTAATTCATATAAGGGGTATGGGCACATATTTATACACCCGTCTGTCCACCTTAATGGCGTAGTGTATCATCGCATTAAGGCGTGACGTGAGCGTTGGACGCGAGCGTAGTAACCCTATATAGATTATTATTAATTTATATAGGGAGTATGAGCGAGTGTAAATATATACATGTATATATTTTAGCCTGAGAGGCTGTATTTTAATATATATATTTTAGCCTGAGAGGCTGTATTTTGTTATATATATATAGTTTTGAGCAGTAGAGGCTCGATATTTATAACGATAAGAGAATTATCGTTTAAGACATGCATTCGTTTTCTTGGAAATTAAATTGGGAAAGCATAAATATTTTCTTTATTTATTTTTGTCCACTCACTCTAATTATTGCGAATGTTTTTCCCCTGGGCTCTTCGTTTTAAAAAATGCCCAGTCTGCAGAGTTCGAGTTAGTACGAGTAGGAGACGACGAGGCATAGTTACCCATTTCACCAGTAGGTTACCTGTTTAACCTACTAGAGTATTTTCCTGGTCCTGTAGTGTACAGTAGCTCTGAATACTCTTTGGGATTTATCGTTTAATGTTTCTGGTGGTGTGCTTAGACTTTTGTTGTATTTTAGAATATACGAAGTTTGTAATTATTTACTTACTTTTGTATAATTGTGGGTTGATTTGGAGGATGCTCAAATTTATTTAAAAAAGTAACACTTTAGTTATCTAGGTTAGGGTTGTCCATTTTCAAAGGAGGTTTGCTTATCAATAAATTTTCCTTGGAGGTGGTCCCCGCAGGACTTACCTCGGGTTTCGGGGTGAAATTCTGGGTGGGTCTTGACACTTACCGTTTTAGCCATCAGTTCTGCTATGTTCAAGATGTGCCAGGATGCCTTCAAAAGGACATTCGGACGGGCGCATTATCCTTGACGTACTGGCATTGGGAAAGCTTTACTAAACGTGAGACAGGGAGCACAGTGACGTTGCCGCCTGAGAGCGCTCTAACAGAGTACATGGTGACTCGTGATTATGTTGAATGGTGGTCCAAAGTATATTGTTCCATGCCCAAGATGACTACAGCAACAATGCCTATTGTTGGGTCGCTGCACAAGCTTCTAAAAGCGAAGGAAGACAATAAGATCGCTACTCGCGTGGTACTGCCCCGCCAGAAAGTGATTCCCCGCGAGATACCATTTCGCCAGAGAGTGGTTTCCGCGCGAATTTGAACGTGTCAATAACTCGCATGCATCTTCCATCAAGGCGTTGCCCCCAAGTAGTAGCTCTCCAAATGAACCACACCAAGTTTTAGAAGGTCATGGGGACTCATCTGATCATCGTCTTGCCTGGAGTTGCCTCGAGATGAAGGGGACCAATACTCAAACAAAAAGGCTTAGTGGAAGTAGCAGCAGTTCTAAGGACGTGAACTTCAAGCATCGAAGGATTGAACCCGACCTTGGCTCTGTTTATTTTAATCCCAACGATGAATTTCTCCTCAATAGCAATTTTCTTAGCGAAATTCCGGGTCCCTCGCAACGAACGCCAAATTGTGTTGAGGTAAGTTCGCCACCATCAACATGCATCTCTTTCTAACATTATATGCATGATCTGAACTCATTATTTTTTTTACGCATGTAATAAGTCATTTTGACAATAGAACTTATTATGCAATAAAGAGATTTTTTTTTTGATATGACTGAACTTAAGAATAATTTTCTCAAGCTGCCTACGTATCATTCCAAAAAAAGAATCAAGTCATAACGTAGTTCAAGGATGAGGATTTAGTAGTTTTTTTTTAATTTTTTTTTTGGGTGCCTTGTGCAGTTTAGGCTCATGCAGGCCAGGAGCATTTTTTTTTTTGGGTGCCTTGTGCAGTTTAGGCTCATGCAGGCCATGAGCATTTTTTTTTTGGGTGCCTTGTGCAATTTAGGCTCATGCAGGCCAGGAGCATTTTTTTGTCATTTGCAGTTTAAGCTCGTGCAGACAAGGAGCAATTTTTACTTGTTTCAAGCATAGTATTTCTTCAAGAACTTGCCGTTGATTGAGCCAATTCTCAAACCGTCTTCAGCCACGATTTTATAAGCTCCATTGGTGTAGACTTCGCTGACAACATAAGGGCCATCCCACTTTGATTTGAACTTGGGACCAGTCTTGTGTGTCATGATGATAGGTCTGCGTACAGCAAGGACTAAGTCACCAATTTGAAAGGATCAGGGCCGAACTCCTTTGTTGAATTCTAGATGTTGTTGCGCATCGAGCCTCTTCTCGTCTAAAGCTTCCAACTCTTGAAGTTGTAGCTTGATATTTTCTTTATTTGTGAGGCCTTCTTGCAAAGCAATCCTCAATGAGGGAATTTGCTTCTCTAATGGCAAGACGGCTTCAACACCATATTGTTTTTGCCACGATCCTCAGCGCGCGGAGCAGAGGTATATAGCGAGCAAATAGAAGGGGGAGTGCTGCGGGCGTGCCACCTCACGGACGAGGAAAATGTTTGTGTATGCGCTTGACTTCTTGATCAGGCAGAAGGGGTTTCCAGGTGCCACCTCAGAGGAGGAATTTACGAGCACAGACGATCGATACTCACGGTGAGACGCGAGCAGAACAACAATAGGGAGGTAAGAGAGAAATCGGGGTAGAGTCCGGAGGGCTCTGAAGAAAAACCTAGTCGGCGGCGCTTAGGGTTAGGGTTTTCGAGTAGCTCGAAGGGCAACTGGGTTTCAGTTTGTATTATGTTTTTTGTGTTTGTTTGAGAGTTGGCTGTGCTTCAGCAGGGAAGCGGAGGAAGAGCTCCGGGGAGCTTTGGAGGTTCGACTAGGTCGAAGGTTTGTATACTTCTGTTGAGTAGTTGATTGTTTTGTTGTATTGAGAGTTGTCCTTTTCTGTAAACCTTCGAGCCCTTTATATAGTGGTTCAACTTGCGGCAGAAGAACGATAGCTTAGAATTCAAGTCGGACTCTGAAACCCTAATAGCACAAGGGCACTGTTCCGTCCACGTGAACCAACCATCTTGTGACACATGTCCTGTCAAGACCCACCCCGAATTTCACCCCGAAACCCGAGGTAAGTTCTGCGGGGACCACCTCCAAGGAAAATTTACTGATAAGCAAACCACCCTTGAAAATGAACAACCCTAACCTAGAAAACTAAAGTGTTACTTTCTTAAATAAAATTTGAGCATCCTCCAAATCAACCCACAATTATACGAAAGTGAGTAAATAATTACAAACTTCGTATATTCAAAAATACAATAAAAGTCTAAGCACACCACCAGAAACATTACAATAAATCCCAAAGAGTATTCAGAGCTACTATACACTAGAGGAGTAGAAAAATACTCTAGTAGGTTAAACAGGTAACCTACTGGTGAAAGGTGGCTGAGAAATGTGTAACTATGCCTCGTCGTCTCCTACTCGTTCTAACTCGAACTCTGCAGACTGGGCATTTTAAAAACGAAGAGCCCAGGGGAAAAACATTCGCAATAATTAGAGTGAGTGGACAAAAATAAATAAATAAAATATTTATTAACATTTATGCTTTCCCAATTTAATTTCCAAGAAAACGAATGCATGTCTTAAACGATAATTCTCTTATCGTTATAAATATCGAGCCTCTACTGCTCAAAACTATATATATCCAAATACAGCCTCTCAGGCTAAAATATATATATATCAAAATACAGCCTCTCAAGCTAAAATATATACATGTATATATTTACACTCGCCCATACTCCCTATATAAATTAATAATAATCTATATAGGGCTACTACGCTCGCGTCCAACGCTCACGTCACGCCTTAATTCGGTGATACACTACGTCATTAAGGTGAACAGACGGGTGTATAAATATGTGCCCATACCCCTTATATGAATTAAACACTCATATAAAGCTACTACGCTTGCGTCCAACGCTCACGTCACACCATAATGCAGTTATATACTATGTCATTAAGGTGGACAGACACATATCGCTAGCTAGCATTTATATACATACTCTCCTTAAAAATATATTATAATTTACCGAAAATCTCATTTTCGGTAACTCATCACAATGAGTAAAATCGTCAAATAAAAATGACGTCAAATGGTCCAACCAAATAAACAATTGCATGCACATTATTTAAAACAAAGGTCCACTCACAAGTTAGGCCTAAGCCTGAAGTCGGTCGGAGGTCTCCTCTGCTCGAGCCTCCTCGCGTCCTGTTCCAAAACATAAATAATTCCTTAAATAAAATCCCAACGTTTAAAGAAAATAGGCATAATTAAATATGAGCTTCTCGCGCTCAACCATGCCTATCGTCCTAAATCTTAACTTCACTGCCAACCAAAAATCTCCATAAATACCGACATCCTCAAAAATCACCTTCCAACGTCCTAATCATAAAAATAATCCAATGGCCGGATTTTAACTTATTAATCCGCCAAAAATACCAAACTTTACAAATTCCAAAACCTAACCAAAAATCCGCCAAAAATTCCTAAATTCACATCAATAATATTCCCTTAATATTCTACATCAAAAAACACAAAATTTCCCAAAACAGCGGCGGCTCCACCGGCAGCGGCGGCCGGTGACCAACTCAGGCAACCTGCAAATGCTACCAAATTTTAACAGAATCTTCCTCTCAATCTCCTCTACAACTTTCCTAACTAGCACAACCACCAATTCCAAGCCTAACTATGGTAATCGAATCAAAACATCCATAAATCCCTAAAACTTTCAATTATACAAACCACTCTAACGAAATCGAATTTAGCCGAATCCTTTTGAGGGATTACTCACCTAGATGAGGGCTACAAGTTGAGTCAAAAATCACGACCTATGGTGGCCGGAGGACGGAGCTCCGGCGAAGGTGCAACCACGGCAACCGTGGCTTTCGGGCTCGGCTGCTCCTTCACGGCGGCGTTAGGGGATCGGCCACCTACCCAGAAATGAAGAGGAGATGTCGGGGGTCCGAACGAGACCGGTCTGGCGGTCGGTGGTGGCCGGACGGCGGTGGTGAAATTTCCGGGCGGAGGGAAACTCACGGGAGAGAGAGAGAGAAAGAAACGGGAGGAAGAGAGGAATATTTTTGGGCCTTTGACCAAAAAATAGTCCGGTCCAACTTAATAAACAAAACCCAACTCCAAAATTTAACACCCTAAAATAATACCCTAATAAAACTTACATTTTTTAATAATAACTTTAACATGCTAACTCCGATTTTAACGCGTAGCATGTCTACGAACTCGTAATAACATCCTCTACGACTTTCATGAAGAAAGTTTTCCCAAATTCCATGCGGAAGAAAAAGTCAACTTTGGAGTCTTAAATAGTAAACGGTTACTTAAAACGGTAAAAGACCAAAATATTACCAAAGTAAATAACCGTAAAATAACTTAAGAACTGGGGCGTGACATTTCCAGTTCGCACACTTCATTCCGCGCATAGGGCATTGATTCCGCGCAGCCAACTGTAGAGTCCTATGCGAACTGAAATTCATCCCACGGGCTGTCACAGGAGCCTATTGTTTTGGCCACGATCCTTAGCGCGCGGAGCAGAGGTTTCTAGCGAACAAAGAGAATGGAGGAGTGTTGTGGGCGTGCCACCTCGCGGACGAGGAAAAGGTTTGATGGGGGTGCGCTTGACTTCTTGATCAGGCAAAAGGGAGGTTACAGGTGCCACCTCGGAGGAGGATTTACGAGCACAAGCGAATCGATACTCACAGCGGCGCGAGCAGAGCAATTATAGGAAGTTCAGAGAGAAGCTGAAAGGGGTAGAGTTCGGAGAGCTCTGGAGAAAGACCTAGGCGGCGGCGCTTAGGGTTAGGGTTTCGAGGAAGGCTCAAGGGTAACTCGGTTTCAGTTGTATTGTGTTTGTTGTTTGTATTGATTTGAGAGAGAGTCTGTTAGGGTTTGAGCCCCCTTATATAGTAGTTCGACTTGCGGCATAATAAGAGTATAATTAGAATCCAAGTCGGACTCTGAAACCCTATTCGCACAAGGACACTGCTCCGTCCATGCGAACCAACCATCTTGTGACACATGTTCAGTTTGCACACTTCATTCTGCATAGGGCTTTGTTTCCGTGCTGTCAACTGTAGACTCCTATGCGAACTGGAATTAGGAGCATCCTTATCTTGCGGGCTGCTACAGGGTGCTATCTCGCGTGCTTCTGTAGCTCACTTGCATTTGGCGGGCTATTGAAGCTCGCGAGCCTTAAAAGGGCTTTTTATATTTAATGAGCCACAGGGATTGGCCCGAAGCATGTCAAAGACTTGTAAAAGTCTTCAACGTTTGTCGTGGTGCGCGCGGACTCCGCATGTTGCTTCCTCGCGAAGTCTTCTACGTGAGCTAGTTCGCCAGCTCGCCTGGCCTCGCCTACGCGGAGAGTCCATCTCGCCTCGCCTCGTGAAGTACATTTCCGCCTCGCCTCGCGAAGAGTCCATCTCGCCTCGCCTACGCGGACTGGCAAATAGTAATTCCGCGCGAACGCATTCCGCGCGCGAGCTAAGTGTTCCGCGCGAACTGCGTAGTCCGCCTATGTCCATTCCGCGCGAAGGCTAAGTGAAGTCCAGTTCGCCTCGAGCTAAGTGAAGTCTAACTTGGCTCGCGTGCGTTCATTGCCTACGCGGACTATCACTTGTAAACTTAGAGAAACTCCACCTCGCCGGTATGACATGGTCCAAGAAATAATTAATATTTACATAGACATTTACTGTCCAGTAAAATATTAATTGAGGCGTAAACATTGCCCCCTAGCCTCGAAGTTATGAAATGTCGAGAATGACTGAAGAGGTTTATGTTCATGTTGCTCCAAAGCCAATAGTATTGGCTCGGGTCATACATAAAAGGAGTGTGAAGAAACAAGCCTGTGAATAGGCCTTGAAACTCAAGCACCCAGAAAGGCATCGTAGCGAACTGCTGCACGGCTCGCCTAGGCAATTTGGACTTGAACTTGAAAATGTCTGCATTCGCCTGCTCCACTTTTGCATTCGTGTGCTCTTAGCCCACATTCACCTGCTCTACATTGCTCATACCGCGAGCGAATGTAGCTCGCATGGATGTATCTTAAGCGGACGCATGTAACTTGAGTAGATTCCAAAAATGGCCCTTGACGAGCTCTTGGCGATGGCGGACCAACATGGAAAGACAATGGCTATGTATTTCGCTGCCCCCCAGTGCGAACCAGTGAGAGACAAACAAAAAGCTGAAAAATTTTAAGAGGCCATGCACTTCGCTGCCCCCCAGTATATACTTCGATGCCCCCAGTGCGAACCAGTGAAAAGTAAACAAAGGAGTCGGCGAACGGCCCGCACAAAGCTGGCGAACCAAGTTTGAAAAATTGGAGGCCACAGGGATTGGCCTGAATAATGACTAAGACACTTGAAGAAGGTCTAAAGTCTGAAATTTCTGGAACACGATCTGCCAATGTGCCCCCCAGTTTTGATGTTGTTTGCCGAAGCTTCTTGAGAAGAATGAAGGACATCAAAACTTTAGCATGCCCTCCAGGGAAGGAGTTATGGTACCGATGCCCCCCAGTGAGGAAAACATGTTTCAAGGTCATGAAAACACATTGAAAATGCACAATGCAAATTCGCGCGTATCCTGACCTGTCTGCATTCAAACTGCCGTAACTCTCTCCAGGAATGGCGAAATGACGAACCGTAAAATCCTCTGGAAAGTAGACATCCAAGGCTTTCGGTCGTATAAGGCGCGCTGACTAATGCTTCCTGGATCATTCCAATGAAGTCCGCGAAGTGGACTGTCTGGTAATGGCTGTTGCAACTTTCAGAATTGCAAACTAGTTGTATTGCCTTGCTGACTTGACTTCGCTGGCAGTAACTCGAAGGCATGCGGAATGCCTGTTGTTGTCAAGCCTCAGGGATAGGCTCTGATGTAAAGTTCAAGCCTGTCAGAGGCAAGAACATTGTCTTGCATTTCAGCAAGACCAATGATCTCTTTTTGGGTTTTCTGCTATTTGATTTTTTTGTGTTTTCTTTTTTCAATGCGAGAAAGAAAGAAACTGAAAGCAAACAGGAGTAAAAACTGAAGGAAAGCTAAGAACAAAGAACGAAGGGTATCATAGTTTGATTAGGTACCCTTTGTTAGGCCACGGGGGAGGCCACCAATGCTTTACTCCAAGTCTCGACGTCGTCATGGTTCCAAAATGAGACTGTCGCTGTTGAGAATTTCCAAGTGTTGAGCAGGTCTTCGCATCAACAAATGCTTTACTCCAAGTCTCGACGTCTCGCTGCGCCCCACGCATCCTTGTCTTTTGACCAATCATGATCTTCAACTGCATTCTCGTATATCGTATGTCGTTGAGATCAGCCTTGTTGCCAATTATCATGTCATAATGCATGGTGTTTTTAGGAATAACCATGCACTGACCATGGAAAAGACCCACTTGCTGGTCTCTTTGCACCATATCAAGAGTGTCACTGGGATTGAACTCCTGTGGTCTATAATTATGAGATAGACATACCAACATATAGTCTTCATTGTATTCATCGTATATTGGCTCTGTGTCAAACTCAACTTTGGCGTCACTATAGTCCAGCGAATTCACCTCTGCCCCTGATACAGATATATGACATCCATAAGCATCATGCTCAGATGCCGCCAAGCTCCTGCTGCACACTAGAGTGAAATAACAAACATGCCTCTGAACGTGCATGCACAGAGTCCAAGAGTATTGAAATGTGCAATCGCGGCCTGGCCTAAGTATACCACCACACCATGTATAGTTAAGCTTATCATGACCTAGGATTGGCGAAGCGGACTGAGGCATCTTGCTGGTGAATATAAGATTGGCGAGGCAAATTAGTGGGAGAAGCGGATCTCGCCATCCTTGACACCCCGCGTGTACATGCTGAAAAGGAAACTCAAGAGGCTCTGGTCCAGCTGCATTTCGCTTGTCATGATTTGGTAAAGAAAGCAGGCGAGCTCCGCCTTGCCCCCCATGCGGCTGACATGTGTCCACATATACATCTCGCATAGGAAAGCTGGCTCCTGGGTCACCCTGCATGCGAACTTATGGTTCGCTATCAGTGTTTGACCCGCTTTCTTTTTCTAAGGTGGACCGTTCTGTCCTACCTTCAAGCTTATCTTCCTGGGGAACAACGTCGGTTTTTGAGATAAAATCATTATCCAAAGTCTCGCAGGCCTTGATCTCAGATTCTTTGTCATTGACTGACAAAGCAGTCTCTTCCTTGGACGTAAGTTCGTCCCCTTGGTGAGGACGTGTGAGGACACGGGTTTGCCCCCCATGTGTTTGACCTGTGTCCACATATTCAACCCGCACAGGAAGATTGTTTGCTTGGTCAAACTTCCTATGGATTTGCAGTTCACCATCAGAGTTCGAACCGACCTCTTCCTCTAAGGTGGACTTTTCTGTCCTCCCTTCCAGTTCATCTTTCTGAGGAACAACGTGAAATTTCGAGATGGGATTATTACCCATAATCTCGCCGGCCTCAACCTCAAGCTCCTTGTCATTGATTGACAAAGGAGCTTCTTCCTTGGACGTCGGCTCGTCCAAAGGAGAATCTTCGCGAGTAGATTGGCTGCCAGGCAACTCAATCTTTTTGGCAAGGTGCTTGTCAACTATAGCATGGGTCAAGACGTTCATGGCTTGCCCCGACTCTTGTTGGGTTCTTTGGAGGGACTCTTCAAACATGTCCTTGTTTTCCATGAATTTGCCTTCTAGGTGGCCAGAGTCCTCACTGAGCATGGTGAGTTTGTCATGGGTAGCCCTAAAATGGGCTCTATTTGTTTTGACTTGTTCAACAAAGCCGTCGACCTTATCAGCAAGGTCGGTGAGGCTTTGTTGAGTGGCGGAGCTTTGGTTTGTCAAACCCTGGAGCTGCCCCGTGAGTTGTGCGAACATCTGGAAGACTTGCTCCATAGACGGAGCAGAGTCTGTATCTTGGGTCGGCTGAGAGCCTACCATGGCGGTCTCGCTTCCCTATCGTGAATCGCTTGTACTCCCTGTCCCACCGGGTGTGCCAATGTTTTGGCCACGATCCTCAGCGCGCGGAGCAGAGGTTTCTAGCGAACAAAGAGAATGGGGGAGTGTTGCGGGCGTGCCACCTCGCGGACGAGGAAAATGTTTGATGGGGGTGCGCTTGACTTCTTGATCAGGCAAAAGGGAGGTTACAGGTGCTACCTCGGAGGAGGATTTACGAGCACAAGCGAATCGATACTCACGGCGGCGTGAGCAGAGCAATTATAGGGAGTTCAGAGAGAAGCTGAAAGGGGTAGAGTCCTGAGAGCTCTGGAGAAAGA
This sequence comes from Fragaria iinumae, assembly GCA_009720345.1. Lineage (NCBI taxonomy): Eukaryota > Viridiplantae > Streptophyta > Magnoliopsida > Rosales > Rosaceae > Fragaria > Fragaria iinumae. The sequence goes on along the minus strand of CM019122.1, from coordinate 29,217,703 downwards.
CCTAGGCGGCGGCGCTTAGGGTTAGGGTTTCGAGGAAGGCTCGAAGGGTAACTCGGTTTCAGTTGTATTGTGTTTGTTATTTGTATTGATTTGAGAGAGACTCTGTTAGGGTTTGAGCCCCCTTATATAGTAGTTCGATTTGCGGCATAATAAGAGTATAATTAGAATCCAAGTCGGACTCTGAAACCCTATTCGCACAAGGACACTGCTCCGTCCAAGCGAACCAACCATCTTGTGACACATGTCCAGTTCGCACACTTCATTCTGCATAGGGCTTTGTTTCCGTGCTGCCAACTGTAGACTCCTATGCGAACTGGAATTAGGAGCATCCTCATCTCGCGGGCTGCTACAGGGTGCTATCTCGCGTGGTTCTGTAGCTCACTTCCATTTCGCGGGCTATTGAAGCTCGCGAGCCTTAAAAGGGCTTTTTATATTTAATGGGCCACAGGGATTAGCCCGAAGCATGTCAAAGATTTGTAAAAGTCTTCAACGTTTGTCGTGGTGCGCGCGGACTCCGCATGTTGCTTCCTCGCGAAGTCTTCTACGCGAGCTAGTTCGCCAGCTCGCCTCGCCTCACCTACGCGGAGAGTCCATCTCTCCTCGCCTCGCGAAGTACATTTCCGCCTCGCCTCACGAAGAGTCCATCTCGCCTCGCCTACGCGGACTGGCAAATAGTAATTCCGCGCGTAGGCATTCCGCGCGCGAGCTAAGTGTTCCGCGCGAACTGCGTAGTCCGCCTACGTCCATTCCGCGCGAAGGCTAAGTGAAGTCCAGTTCGTCTCGAGCTAAGTGAAGTCTAACTTGGCTCGCGTGCGTTCATTGCCTACGCGGACTATCACTTGTAAACTTAAGAAACTCCACCTCGCCGGTATGACATGGTCCAAGAAATAATTAATATTTACATAGAAATTTACTGTCCAGTAAAATATTAATTTAGGCGTAAACAGCTATCTCGCGTGCTCCTGAAGCTCGCTTCCATTTCGCGGGCTATTGCAGCTCGCGAGCCTTAAAAGGGTTTTTTATATTAAATGGGCCACAGGGATTGGCTCGAAGCATATCAAAGACTTGTAAAAGTCTTCAACGATTATTGTGGTGTGTGCGGACTCCGCATTTGTCATCATCGCGAAGTCTCCTACGTGAGCCAGTTCGCCAGCTCGCCTCGCCTACGCGAAGTGTCAAATAGTAATTCCGCGCGCCAACTATGTAGTCCGCGCGAAGTCATCCCGCGCGCGAAATCATGTTTCCACGCGAACTGTGTAGTTCGCGCGAAGTCCTGTTTGCACGCGAACTGTGTAGTCCGCGCGAAGTCCTTTTCGCACGCGAACTATGTAATTCAGCTCGCGTGGTCTCACTGGCGGGCCATCACTTGTAAACTTAGAGAAACTTGGGCTCGCCGGTATGACATGGACGAAGAAAATAATTAATATTTACATAGACATTTACTGTCCAGTAAAATATTAATTTAGGCGTAAACACATATACCAGAGAATAAGGTGTGGCATTTGTGGCAGTTCGATATGTCGTTCTATATGCCCACAATGCCTCGCCCATCTTCTCATGCCAGTCTCTTTGTGACTTATTGACGGTCTTCTTCAAGATGTTGCAGAGCGTCTTATTAAATGCCTCTGCCAAACCATTAGCTGGTGCATTGTACATCGACGAAAAGTGTAGCTTGAAGTGATACTTTTCGCTAAGTTTTTGCATAACACTATTTGAGAAGTACTTGGCGTTATCTGTAATGATGCAACGTGGCACACCATATCGCTCGATGATGCATGTCTTGATGAAGTCTACAACGGTTTCTTTCTTTATCTCTTTAAGTGGTACAGCCTCTGACCACTTCGAGAAGGAATCCGTGCCTGCCAAAATGTACATGTGGCCTCCAGAAGATTTTGGATTTATGGGTCCCACAGCATCTATCCCCCAGACATCAAACGGGTGTGAAGCGATCGTAGGAGGCAATAGCTCAGGCGGTTGATGGATAAAGTTTGCGTGGAACTGACAAGCTTGACATTTTTGTGCGTACTCCATGCAATCCTTGACCATTATGGGCCAGTAATAACCCATTCGCCTTACTTGAAAATGTAATTTAGGGCCTGATTGATAAGCTCCACATATTCCGGAATGAACCTCTTCCATGGCTTTGGACGCCTCTTCTTTTCCCAAACACCTAAGGAGTAACCCGTCAAATGATCGTCGATAAAGAGTCTCCTTGTAGTAGAAAAAGTGCGGGGCTCTTCTTTTGATATCCGTTTGCTGTTTTCGATCGTCAGACAATTTGTTATGCTCAATGTAGTCGATCAAAGGATGCCTCCAATCTTCGACGTCAATAACATAGACGGAGACTATATTGGAATTTTCGCACAACGATACAATTTCTGTTGATACAACCCATCGTTGGCAAATTGAAAGGTCCACAATTTCATCATTTGATAATGCCAAAGTTGCTGCTAGGTTGGCCAAGGCGTCCGCCATTTGATTTTCTTTCCCTGGCACATGTTCTAGTGTAACAACATGGAAACCCTTCAAGAGTTGTGTAGCGAAGCGGAAATAAGGAACCAAATCCTCTTTCCTGACTTCATAATTAGTTAGTAGTTGATGAATTACTAACTTCGAATCCCCGTACACTTCTAGATTTGCAATTTGCATTTCTAAGGCCATTTGCAACCCCATGATGAGGGCTTGGTATTCCGCAACATTGTTGGAACACAATTCACCGAGAGTGAAGACATATGGCAATATTTGCTTTTGTGGGGTGACAAAGATAACACCGGCCCCTGCTCCATCTATTCTTGAAGATCCATCAAAGAACATCTTCCAAGTGGGGAGAATTTTTGCAAGGAAGACTTCTTCATCCGGCAAGTCATCTAAAATTTCCCAATCTGCTGGAATTGGGTGATCCGCTAGAAAGTCAGCCACAGCTTGGCCTTTGACCGCCTTGGCAGGTACATAGACGATGTCATGTTGATTGAGAAGAAGAGCTCACTTTGCCATTCGTCCTGATAAGACTGGTTTAGACATGACAAACTTGACTGGGTCAGCTCGGGCTACTAAATGCACCGTGTAAGCTTGCATATAATGCCTCAACTTTTGGATGAAAAAGATGAGAGCGAGACATGTCTTCTCTATTGGAGAATAATTTAATTCTGCTCCTGTGAGAGTTCGACTTAAATAGTATAAGGTCATCTCCCTTCTTTCCTCGTTTTCTTGGGCTAGAAGTGCTCCAAGTGATCTTTCTTGAGCTGTGATGTAGAGGATAAGAGGTTTCCCAGGAATGGGTGCACCCAACAACGGAGCGTTAGCCAAGTACTTTTTAATGCTTTTGAAAGCATTGTGACATGCTTCATCCCACACGAAAGGCACATTCTTTTTCATGAGTCGACTAAAAGGTTGACATCGACCTGCAAGGTTTGAGATGAACCGCCTAATAAACGCGAGTTTTCCTTGGAGGCTTCTCAATTCTTTTAAATTCATTGGCTCTGGCATTTCTTGAATGGCCTTAATCTTCGATTGATCTACTTCAATGCCCCGATGCTTCATGATGAATCCAAGGAACTTGCCTGAACTCACACCGAAAACGCACTTGAATGGGTTCATTTTGAGTTGGTACTCGCGTAGCCTATTGAACACTTTTCGTAGGTCTTGCAAGTGGTCACTCTTTTTTCTTGACTTGACAACCAAATCATCAACATAACATTCAACGTACTTGTGAAGCATGTCTCCAAAGATTTTATGCATGGCACGTTGGTATGTTGCACCAACATTCTTTAATCTAAATGGCATGACTTTGTAACAGTAAATGCCTTTGGGAGTGAGAAATGTAGTTAACTCCTCGTCTTCTAGCGCCATCTTTATTTGGTTGTAGCCAGACGATCCATCCATGAAAGACAAAGCTTCATGACCTGTGGTTGCATCCACCATGAGTTCGATGATAGGCAAAAGGAAGTCATCTTTCTGACATGCATCATTCAAGTCGCGAAAGTCTACACACACACGCATTTGTCCACTTTTCTTTTCAACTGGGCCAATGTTTGCAATCCACTTGGGATATTGGACCTCTCTGCTGAAGCCTACAGCGATTAACTTGTCAACCTCTTCTTCAATTTGAGTTTGTACCTCTGTTCAAAAACGTCGTGTCAGTTGTTTGATGCGTCGAGCCTCCGGTTTAACAGCTAATCGATGAACTGCCACTTTAGGATCAAGACCGGGCATTTCTGTGTAGGTCCAAGCGAAGACATCCTTGTGTTCAAGCAACAAGTCATAGTACTCCTTCTCCTCTTGGGAGCTTAACGACGCGCTTACAAATATCGGTCTTGGTTCTTCCTTCGTCCCCAGATTGAGTTTCTTAAGTTCATCGACCATGGATTTCACCCCATCTTCAAGTTCTGGAGGAGCTGCCGCTACTTCATATTCGAAGCCTTCATGGTCATCCTCTTCTTAAGCTTCCACCTCTGCTACTGTGATGTGACAAGCACATTGAATAACATCATCCTCATCACCGCTAGCATCATCGCCTTCTTTATCTTGACCAGTGAGTATGAAGGTATGTTGCCTCACTTTAAGTTGGTCAGTCGAATTCACCTCTAGCACACAACGTCTTTTCATGCGTGATGGGATGAGACTTTGGATTTCTTTATTTTCTGATGGGCCAACTTCTTCTTTTCTTTTTCTATGTTGTTGTTTCTTAGGAGCTTGGATCCTTTCAAATGCCGACTTTCAAGGAGTTGGCTTTATTTGTCTATTTTCTTCATCTGACGATGACAACTTTTTGAACACAGAAGTTCGTGTAGCTGCGGTGTCAAGACGATTGAACATGGAGCTTCAACTTGTTGACTTTTCAACACGTTCAAACACCGAAACTCTGCCTGTTGATTTAGTAGAAGTACTTTGAGAACTTGGGCAGATGCGATCGAACGCTAAAGTGCGAGAAACAGATTGGATTTGTGGAATCTCATCTTCTACTTCTTCGACGCTTATGTATTGCATGCTTGCCTTCTCTGCTTTCCTTCTGCCTAAGATTTTAATCGGCTTGCCTGGGACAAAACCAAGACCCGTTTTAACCGAATCACTTATTTTTCCCTGTTCTCTCAACTTCTTTTGAGACTCATTGAGCTCATGTGCTTTCTTGTTGACAACTTGATCATCCTCTTTACTCGACGAACCAAAGTCGAATCCAGCCTTTGCCAACAATTTGTAAGCATTGGGGTCAAACCCTTCATTTGTTATTTTCTTGGGTAAAGGTCCGTACTCTACCCTTCCTTAGATTGGTTTGACAAATCCCTTCAATGGTTGCTTGGTAGGAGTTTGGTCGTTTAAATTTGTCAATGGCAATGTTGATGCTTCCTTCAATAATTTTATGTCCTCTTCACTCAACTTCCGAGGACTCACTTGCCGCTTTGTTCCCGCAAACGGAGACTCTCCTTCCTTGCGCTTGGACTTTGGCACATATCGAAGAATTGGGACGATTGGACTGGACTTGTTTGATGTCACATTTTTGGATGGAGACTTGTGTGACTCTTCATTTCCCTTGCCTTTTGCTTCAACTTCCTTTCTTGTCACCATTGTAGCCTTCCCTATTGAGGGTACTTTAACCGGAAGAACTTCTACTACTGATTCCTCATCTGAATAGAACTTGGAATCTGCAAAGTATGACTCAGCTTTGGTGAATGGCTTGGTATCACCTATTACTGTTTTCACGCCTCCGCGGTAGAACTTGAAGCATTGATGCAGAGTTGAAGGTACGACATCATTTTCATGAATCCATGGTCGCCCCAAAAATATGTTGTATGAAGTCTTTGCATCAATCACGTGGAACAAAGTGTGTGACTCCAATTCGCCAATAACCATGTCTAGCCGAATCATGTCTATCGCTCTTTGCTCTCCTTGGTTAAAACCCTGGATCATGAGACGACTTTTAGATAACTCGTTAATATTGATGCCGAGTTGAGACATTGTTGATTTTGGCATAATGTTTACAACAGACCCTCCATCTACAAGCATGCGGTTTAATTTTTTCTCTTGCATGTAACCTGTCACAAAAAGAGGTCGATTGTGTGGCTTTGAACCCAATTGTAAATCTTCATCCGTGAAATGAATGGCGTCACAACATGCTACACATGCCGCACACTCATTGATGTTTGAAGAATGCTGGCCCTCATCAAGCAACAACTGTTTTAACGCACGTCTCGCCGATTTGGAAAGCCGTGACAGATTGGAGAGGCTAAATTTTAGAGGTAAGTCTTCCAATTGCCTCAGCACTTCAGTTTCTTCAACCTTCTCAGCATCTTTGGAATCACCTTCAAAGCTTGTTGTCATTGAGCTAGCTCTCAGACTCGGTCGCGCCTTGGGCATGCACTTCGTTGGCGGATTTTGATTGAGGGACTTTTGCACGCAAGGAGCGAATTTCTCCTTTATACACCTTGTCTCATTCCTCGCGAGGCATTGACGACTCCTATGGGGTTGTTTATGATCCGGCTGGGAGAGTGGTGGACTTGGCAACACACCTTTGCGCTCTTTTCGTCGAGTTACAAGTACCCATCTTTCACCATCGTCGTATGGAGCAGCTTTAGGAGCGAGGTTTATTTGTCGGATTGGCTTCACTTCTTCTAACTTTTTATCATTGCTAGCCTCTTTCGAGAAATGGCATGACACTTTTACTGGCATGGAGGGTACTTGAACCGACTCAAAAGATCCAAACGAAATGGTAGTGCAATTGACCGCAGCAACCTCGTCGACATCCAACTCGATTCTTCCTTTTTTGGCAAGCTTCATGATCAAATCCATCAAAACAAAGCACTTCTCAACTGGGTGGCTGACGAGGCGATGAAACTTGCAATACTTTGGATCATTGACCCGATGCATTTCTTCTGGACGTTTGCACTTTGGAAGTTCTATCACCTTGTTCTCAAGCAAATCCTCCAACATGCTTGCCACGTCGGAATCTGGGAATGGATAAGTCTTTTGCTCCCACTCAGTCAATGAATGCTTCTTCCTCCTGTAGGCTTGAGTCGGTTCTACTCTCTTAACCTCCTTCTTGTCTCGTGTGGAGATTTTGATTGGAGCAACACTTACAGTCATCGACTCATTTGTAGATCTTTTCACGACTTTGTCAATTTTGCTACTGAAAGCTTTATCTTTTCGTTGATCATTGACAAACTCCTTCTTACCCTTGTGGCTAGCTATGCTCAACTCCATATCATGCGCTCGCGTAGCCAGTTCTTCAAAGGTTCGAGGCCTGATACCTTGGAGAATGTACAACAAATCGAAATGCATGCCTTGGATACACATTTCCACTGCAGACGTCTCTGACAAGCGGTCTTTACAATCGAGGCTGAGCGAGCGCCACCTGTTGATGAAGTCAATTGCTGCTTCGTCTCTCCATTGTTTTGTGTTGGTGAGTTCCATCATGCCCACAGTTCACCTTATACTGTAGAAGCGGTTTAAGAATTCACGTTCCATTTGGTCCCAACTGTCGATGGACTTGGGCTCTAAGTCCGTGTACCACTCAAAGGCATTGCCTTTCAATGAGCGAACGAATTGCTTGACAAGGTGGTCACCTTATGTCCTAGCGTTATTGCAGGTTTCAATGAAGTGAGTAACATGTTGCTTTGGATTGCCTTTCCCTTCGAATTGCTGGAACTTTGGCGGCTGGTATCCCAACGGCATCCTTAGACCATTGATTCTTTTGGTGTAGGGTTTGGAGTAGGTGAGAGAATCACGAGAAGGACCTCCATATTGAGCTCTGATGGAGTTGGTGATGATGTCTTGTAACTGCTGAAAGGACATAGATCCAAGCGAGCCATCATCGTCTTTGTCATCATTCTTGGAGCTCTCGCCTACTTTGTGCTTCTTTTCTTCATCTTGACTTTCAAGCCTGTTGTAGAGCTCGGCGATCTGCATATCTTTTTCTTCCACCGTTTTGGTGAGCTTCTCAACTGCTCCCATCAGATTGGCTATTTGCTCATCAATGGTGGATGCGCCTGTCACCATGACTTGCATGGGGATAGGTTGTGATGAATAATCTGTTGGCATGCCATAAATGTTGTCTTTATCCCCATTTGAACTCCCATTGTATGAAGCCGTGCTTGATTCATCATCCGTGGCAGGTGAGAATGATCGCTCCCTTGATTTGTTTGGAGTTTCCTTCTCTTCACTTCGCGAGGCACGCTTGTTTTCCACGAGGTTCGCCAAGGTGATGACTGGTTCACGAGGCTTGGAAGGCAAAGCCACGAATGTTGTGGGTTGATTCCTCGCCATGCTACGGGTGACATGACCAGAGGGCTCGCTGCTTGACCTCAAGGTCGTTGGTTTAGATTTCTTCGTCGAGATGGCTTGGGTGCTCTTGGAGGCCATCACTTCGAACAGATTTGAACTTTCTTGCGGAGAAGGAGATGAGAGGCAAAGTTGTCCCACTGGGCGTGCCACTTTTGTAAACACGAAAATATCTACAACAAATAACAGAACAACACATGTGAAAAGAATAATTTAATTTAATCAATGCGAATGCGGGTTACAATCTTTGTGAATTCCTCTGATTCTATCTCCGAATATAGGTTTAACTCAAGGGTGACAAACACTTGTTCTTGAGGGTTACGCGGATTGATCACGTAACGAGTATTTGAGATTTCGATTTGGGTTTAGTGAAGAACTAGCTATTTGGGGAGCTTGGTAGTTCTTCAAGGATCTAGTGAAGAACTGGCTATTTGGGGAGCTTGATAGTTGTTTAAGGGTTGAGTGAAGAACAGGCTCTTTGGGGAGCTTGATAGTTCTTCAAGGATTTTGAGGAGACTTCTGAGCTCGCGGAGGGATTTCTCTCTCTCTAGTTCGCTGCCTTGTTTATGCCCCCCCCCTCTCGGTATGTGAGGGGGTATTTATAGTGTTTAACATGCCTCCACTTAAGGCATGTAATGAAGATTCTGAATCAATAATATTTCCTTAATCAAATCAATGAATCTTGACTGATTTACTTGTCAATAATCGAATCAATCTTGAGATTTAGATATGCCCAGATCGCTTTTGGATTGAATGTCCTGTTTTGAGCGAGATCCTTAGTAAGGGGCGAGCTACCTCGTGGATATGGAAGGTATCCCGCGAGGAAGCTTGATTTCCAAGCAAGCGGTAATTTCTAATCCCACTTCGCGGACGACTTATTTTGGACGTACATCCCCGCATGCATGCGAACTCTGTCGTCTAGCTACTTCGTGAGTTTCTATACGCGAGGCCATCTCGCCTTGCCTTTACATAAACCTACGCGCGCAGAGTCATTTCTCCTCGCCTTCATGTACATGCGCGCGGAGTCATTTCGCCTCGCGAAGTCTTGTTCGCCTAGCGAAGTCTTGTTCGCCTGGCGAAGTCTATTTTGCCTTGCGAAGTCCTGTTCGCCTAGCGAAGTCTATTTTGCCTCGCGAAGTCTATTTTGCCTGGCGAAGTCTTGTTTGCCTGGCGAAGTCTATTTTGCCTCGCGAAGTCTATTTTGGCTGGCGAAGTCTTGTTCGCCTGGCAAAGTCTATTTTACCTTGCGAAGTCTTGTTCGCCTGGCGAAGTCCGATTCGTCTGGCGAAGTCTATTTTGCCTAGCGAAGTCTTGTTTGCCTGGTGAAGTCTTGTTCTTCTCGCGAAGTCTATTTTGCCTCACGAAGTCTTTTTCGCCTTGCAAAGTCTACTCTCTAGCTCGCCTGACCGCTGGCGAACCATCACCAATTATTTTTGGGGATGTCCGATTAATTTAATTTAATTGATATTTGATCATCAATCGACCATTTCCACGTTGCCACGTGTTATTTCTGACGGCTTTCCAATTTTGTTGACTCACGAGCCACGTATTTGCTTGGATTATTCAACGACTATTATTATGTTAAATTTTATATGTCTACATGGTGAAAAGTGGTGGAGAAGTGGGTAACTATGCCTCGCCTCCTACTAGTGTTAACCCGGACTCTGCAGACTGGGCATTTTTAAAACGAAGGGCCCAAGGGAAAACATTCGAAAAACGTTAGAGTGAGCGAATAAAATAAAAGAATGAATAAAGAAAATAAATAACAATATTTATGCTTTCCAAATTTAAATTCCAAAGAAAACGAATGCAGCTTCAAGGAATAAATATTTTATCTCATAAATATCGAGCATCTTCAGCTCAAAAATATATAGCAATATATGTATGTATTTACACACGTTCATACTCCCTATATAATTATTTTATAGATTTAAAATAATTTATATAGGGCTACTACGCTCGCGTCAACGACAAATGTCCACTCACTAATTAGGCCTAAGCCTGATGTCGGTCCAAGGCCTCTTCAGCTCGAGTCTCCTCACGTCATGTTTCAAAAACATAAATTAATCCCCAATGTCAAGATCCACCTCGAATTTCACCCTGAAACCCGAAGTAAGTCTTGCGGGGACCACCTCCAAGGAAAATTTACCGATAAGCTAGGTAAACCACCCTTGAAAATGGACAACCCTAACCTAGAAAACTAAAGTGTTACTTTCCTAAATATTATTGAGCATGGTCCAAAACAACCCACAATTATATGAAAGTGAGAATATAACAATTCCAAACTTCGTATATTCTAAAAAAAAACATAAGTCTGAGCACACCACTAGAAAAATTATACGATGAATCTCAAAGAGTATTCAGAGCTACTAAATACTAGAGGAGCCGGAAAATACCCTAGTAGGTTAAACATGTAACCTACTGGTGAAATGTGGCTGAGAAATGGGTAACTATGCCTCGTTGTCTCCTACTGGTACTAACCCAAACTCTGCAGACTGGGTATTTTTAAAATGAAGAGCCCAGGGGAAAAACATTCGTAAAAATTAGAGTGAGTGGACAAAAATAAATAAAGAAAATATTTATTAACATTTATGCTTTCCCAATTTTTAATTCAAAGAAAACGAATGCATGTCTTAAAAAATAATTCTCTTATCTCATAAATATCGAGTCTCTACAGCTAAAAACTATATATCAAAATATGTATGTATTTACACTCGCCCATATTCCCTATATAAATTAATAATAATCTATATAGGGCTACTACGCTCGCGTCCAACGCTCACGTTATGTCACGCCCCGGTTCTTAAGTTATTTTACGGTTATTTACTTTAGTAATATTTTGGTCTTTTACCGTTTTAAGTAACCGTTTACTATTTAAGACTACAAAGTTGACTTTTTCTTCCGTATGGAATTTGGGAAAACTTTCTTCATGAAAGTCGTAGAGGATGTTGTTACGAGTTCGTAGACATGCTACGCGTTAAAATGGGAGTTAGCATGTAAAAATTATCAATTAAAAATATAAGTTTTATTGGGGTATTATTTTGGGGTGTTAAATTTTGGAGTTGGGTTTTGTTTTTTAAGTTGAACCGGGCCTTGTTTTTGGTCAAAGCCCAAAACACTCTCTCCCTCTCTTCCTCCCGTTTCTCTCTCTCTCTCTTTCTCCCCCGTGAGTTTCCCTCCGCCCGGAAATTACACCACCGCCGTCCGCCGCCGTCCGGCCACCACCGACCGCCAGACCGGTCCCGTTCGGACCCCCGACATCTCCTCTTCATTTCTGGGTAGGTGGTCGATCCCCTAATGCCGCCGTGAAGGAGCAGCCGAGCCCGAAAGCCACGGTTGCCGTGGTTGCACCTTCGCCGGAGCTCCGTCTTCCGGCCACCATAGGTCGTGATTTTTGGCTCAACTTGTAGCCCTCATCTAGGTGAGTAATCCCTTAAAAGGATTCGGCTAAATTCGATTTCGTTAGAGTGGTTTGTATAATTGAAAGTTTTAGGGATTTATGGATGTTTTGATTCGATTACCATAGTTAGGCTTGGAATCGGTGTTTGTGCTAGTTAGGAAAGTTGTAGAGGAGATTGAGAGGAAGATTCTGTTAAAATTTGGTAGCATTTGCAGGTTGCCGGAGTTGGTCGCCGGCGGCGCCGCCGCTGTTTTGGAAAATTTTGTGGTTTTTGATGTAGAATATTAAGGGGATATTATTGATGTGAATTTAGGAATTTTTGGAGGATTTTTGGTTAGGTTTTAGAATTTGTAAAGTTTGGTATTTTTGGTGGATTAATAAGTTAAAATCCGGCCATTGGATTATTTTTATGATTAGGACGTTGGAAGGTGATTTTTGAGGATGTCGGTATTTATGGAGATTTTTGGTTGGCAGTGAAGTTAAGATTTAGGACGATAGGCAAGGTTGAGCACGAGAAGCTCATATTTAATTATGCCTATTTTCTTTAAACGTTGGGCTTTTATTTAAGGAATTATTTATGTTTTGGAACAGGACGCGAGGAGGCTCGAGCAGGGGAGACCTCCGACTGACTTCAGGCTTAGGCCTAACTTGTGAGTGGACTTTTGTTTTAAATAATGTGCATGCAGTTGTTTATTTGGTTGGACCATTTGACGTCATTTTTATTTGACGATTTTACTCCTTGTGATGAGTTACCGAAAATGGGATTTTCGGTAAATTATAATATATTTTTAAGGAGAGTATGTATATAAATGCTAGCTAGCGATATGTGTCTGTCCACCTTAATGACATAGTATATAACTGCATTATGGTGTGACGTGAGCGTTGGACGCAAGCGTAGTAGCCTTATATGAGTGTTTAATTCATATAAGGGGTATGGGCACATATTTATACACCCGTCTGTCCACCTTAATGACATAGTGTATCACCGGTTTAAGGCGTGACGTGAGCGTTGGACGCGAGCGTAGTAGCCCTATATAGATTATTATTAATTTATATAGGGAGTATGGGCGAGTGTAAATATATACATGTATATATTTTAGCCTGAGAGGCTGTATTTTGATATATGTATATATTTTAGCCTGAGAGGCTGTATTTTGATATATATATATATATATATATATATATATATATATATATTTTAGCCTGAGAGGCTGTAGTTTGTTATATATAGTTTTGAGCAGTAGAGGCTCGATATTTATAACGATAAGAGAATTATCGTTTAAGACGTGCATTCGTTTTCTTGGAAATTAGATTGGGAAAGCATAAATATTCTTTTTATTTATTTTTATCCACTCACTCTAATTATTGCGAATGTTTTTCCCCTGGGCTCTTCGTTTTTAAAATGCCCAGTCTGCAGAGTTCGAGTTAGAACGAGTAGGAGACGACGAGGCATAGTTACCCATTTCTCAGCCACCATTCACCAGTAGGTTACCTGTTTAACCTACTAGAGTATTTTTCCTACTCCTCTAGTGTATAGTAGCTCTGAATAGTCTTTGGGATTTATTGTAATGTTTCTGGTGGTGAGCTTAGACTTTTATTGTATTTTTGAATATACGAAGTTTGTAATTATTTACTCACTTTCGTATAATTGTGGGTTGATTTGGAGGATGCTCAAATTTATTTAAGAAAGTAACACTTTAGTTTTCTAGGTTAGGGTTGTCCATTTTCAAGGGAGGTTTGCTTTTTAGTAAATTTTCCTTGGAGGTGGTCCCCGCAGGACTTACCTCGGGTTTCGGGGTGAAATTCGGGGTGGGTCTTGACACGTTATGCCTTAATGCGGTGATACACTACGCCATTAAGGTGGACATACGGGTGTATAAATATGTGCCCATACCCCCTATATGAATTAAACACTCATATAAGGCTACTACGCTTGCGTCCAACGCTCACGTCACACCATAATGCAGTTATATACTATGTCATTAAGGTGGACAGACACATATTGCTAGCTAGCATTTATATACATACTCTTCTTAAAAATATATTATAATTTACCGAAAATCACATTTTCGGTAATTTACCACAATGAGTAAAATCGTCAAATAAAAATGACGACCAATGGTCCAACCAAATAAACAATTGCATGCACATTATTTAAACCAAAAGTCCACTCACAAATTAGGCCTAAGCCTGAAGTCGGTCTGAAGCCTCTTCTGCTCGAGCTTCCGCACGTCCTGATCGAAGAACATAATTAAATCCTCAACTATATACCAACGCTTATATAAAAATAGGCAAAATTAAATGTGGCCTTATCTACTCTCATTCTTGCCCAACTTTGCAAATCTTAAAATTGATACCGTCCAAACTTCACCACAAATACCGGCGGCCTTAAATCCACCTTCTAGGGCCGAAACAACAATAATCCAACGGCCGGATTCTATCCCAATTAACGGCCACAATACCAAACTTCGAAAAATCCCAAACCTATCCAAAATTCCTAAATTCACATCATTAACCTCCCCCTAATATTCCACATTTAAAACCATAAAATTTCCCAAAACAGCGGCGGTGCCGCCGGCGGCCGACTCTGGCGACCTCCAATAGCTACCAAATTTTAACAGCATCTTCCTCTCAATCTCCTTTACAACTTTCCTAACTAGCACAAACACCAATTCGAAGCCTAACTATGCCAATCGAATGAAAACATCTAATAAGCCCTAGAATTTCCTTCACCGATTTCTCCTTACCTAGCTCAAGAGGGAGGAAGTCCTTTGGAGGGGTTGTTGTACGAGAGGAGGGCTTCCTTTTGAGCTTAGCAGCTCCGGCTATGGCGGCCGGAGGAGGAAGTTCTGGCTAGAAAACCACCATGGCAGTCGGACCTTCTGGGGTTGATTTCTCCTTCACGACGGCGCTAGGGAGGCTGTCACCGGTCTAGAATGGAAGCTAGGTTGGAGGCCGACCGTTTGGGACCGGTGCGGCGGCGAACGGTGGCTGGACGGTGTCGGACAGACGGAATGAATTTCCGGCAGGGAGGAGGAATCGGGAGCGGGTGCGGGGGAGAGAGAAAGAGAGAGAAAAATGATTTTTGAGCCTTTGACCAAAAACAAGGGCCCAGTCCAACTTAAACATAACCCAACTCCAAAATTTAACACCCCAAAATAAATACTCCAATAAAACTTACATTTTTAATTGATAACTTTTCCATGCTAACTCCGATTTTAACGCATAGCATGTCTACGAACTCGTAAGAACAACCTCTACGACTTTCATGAAGAAAGTTTTCCCAAATTCCAAACAGAAGCAAAAGTCAACTTTTAGAGTCTTAAATAGTAAACGGTTACTTAAAACGGAAAAAGACCAAAATAATACCAAAGTAAATAACCGTAAAATAACTTAAGAACCGGGGCGTGATACCCAACTATATACCAACGCTTATATAAAAATAGGCAAAATTAAATGTGAGCCTTATCCACTCTTAACCTTGCCCAACTTCGCCATTCTTAAATCGATACGGTCCAAACTTCACCACAAATACCGGCAGCCTTAAACCAACCTTCTATAACCAAAACAACATTAATCTAACGGCCAGATTCTATCCAAATTAACTGCCAAAATATCAAACTTTGAAAAAATCCCAAACCTATCCAAAATTCCTCCAAAAATTCCAAAATTTACATCATTAAACTCCCCTTAATATTACACATCTAAAGCCATAAAAATCCCCTTAACAGCGGCGGCCGGCGGCCGACTCCAGCGAAATCCAATGCCTACCAAAATTTAGCTCAACCTTCCTCTCAACACGCACAACAACTTCCCTAACTAGCACAAACACTAATTCCAAGCCTAGATAGGGTAATCGAACCAAAACATAAAATTGAGCAATAGAATTTCAACTCACCGATTCTCCTTACCAAGCTCAAGAGGGATTGCATCATTTGGAGGGATTGCTGCATGGGAGGAGGGCTTTCAAACGAGCCAAGCGGCTCTGGCTATGGCGGTCGGAGGAGGGAGTTCCGGCGATAGAGAGCTACGACAGTCGGACCTTTCAGGAGTGATTTCTCTCTCACGACGGCGCTAGGGAGGCTGCCACCAGTCCAGGGAGGAGGCTGGGTCGAAGGCCGACCGATTAGGACCGGTGCGGCGGTCAGCCGTGGCCGGACGACAGCGGACGGGCGGCAGAAAGTTCCGGCAGGGAGAGAGCTCGGGGAGAGAGTCGGGAGGGAGGAGAGAGAAGAGAGAGAGATGTTTTGGGCTTCTCTCCCCAACCCGGTCTAACACCACCAATAAAACCCAATTCCAAAATTAACACCTCAAAAATAATACCATAATAAAATTTATCTTTTTACTAGCTAAAATTAACCATTTTTACAGTTGTCACAATTTTCTCCTACAAATAATTTCTCCGAAATATTCGTCCCTCAACACTCCTCTAGGGACCTTTGAAACTATAAACTCATTTACGAAGACGGTAAAACTATTATTAATTCCAAGCCAGTAAATAAGGTAAAAATTTGAGAGTCGGGATATGACACAACCCGCCCGGGATGGGATTCGAAGAAAGAGGGGGACCGTTCACGAGGGCCATCACGCAAACCTTGCGCTCTCACGCAGCTAAGCCAATAAAGTTGAGCTACGGGGGCGAAGGGGACCCGCATCTCTTTCTCGATAGCTTCAAGTCTCACACCAATGCAAAGGGTTACACAGACGTTGTGTGTTGCAACATGTTTCAAGAGACACTATTAGGAGAAGCGTTGAGTTGGTTTTACGAGCTCCCGGCTGGCTCGATAGACATCTTCAGGCAACTGGCAGATAGGTTTGTGAACCGTTTCATATTGCGTATGGACGGGCAGAGCACAGCCCAGCTGTTCAAGGTGAAGCAGGGGAGCGGTGAAGGACTAAAAGCCTTCGTGAACTGCTGGTAGGGAGCCACGGCCAAGTTCAGGAATTTCGACCAGAAAGTGGCGGAAGAGGCGTTCGTCCAAGCCCTACTGCCCGGGAAGTTCTTATATGCCGTAAAAATTGAAAACCCGCGGGGTTACGATGAACTAATGGAAATGGCAATTAGGCATGCTCAAGCAGACCACGATACGTACGGGGATCAATCCACAGGCAAGAGAAAGGAGGATAGGAGGGCAGAGTCCCAAGCAAACGATCCAAGAAGTAAGAACGTGGAAAGGGGACCAGGAGGGACAAGCTTTCACCCCCAGCAAGAGGTACAAAGAGGGAGGTAGGAAGCCCGCCAAGCAGGTGGGAGGCCCGCAGGGGAAAGGCAAAGGGGGTTACCAGGATGGCGGGTTCATAAAAGCGACTCCCGTAGCTAGAGAAAACTTCACAACTGTGACGGTAACTCCCGAGGTAGTGTGGAACGAGAACAATAGTGCAATCCCAGGGCCCTCAACAAGGACGTTCCCACCGTCAAGATTGACCAGGGAGGACACTGGGAAGTACTACGGGTATCATGGGGAGGCCACACATGCGGTAAATAATTGTGTAGAGCTCAAGAGGGTGATAGAGGGCCAGATAAAAGTAGGCAAACTGCAGCAGTATGTGTCAGGACAACGGCAGGGGGCAGGGGTTCCCGTGTATGGGACGATCAACATTATCCGTGGGGGAGCACAGTTAGACCAGAGGAATAACAAGGCAAAGAAGCAATGCACAGGGATCAGAGAAGGGCGAGAGATATTCACCTTCGGAAGCTGCAACAATCAGCACGTCAACGTGAGTTGGAGATCGGTGACATTTGTAGAAGGAGAAAAGCAAGGAATCAGGCAACCTCACGGGGACCCGTTCCTTGTCACCGTGCAGTTGGACCATTATTTATGCAAGAAGATCCTAATTGACACAGGGGCATCGGTGAATGTGTTGTTCAGAAACGTGTGACAAGCGTTAAGAAGAGGGAACAGTAAGCTCACGCAGGATAATGAGCCCTTGATAAGCTTCTCCGGAAATATGGTGCAGCCTTTAGGCTCGGATCACATTCCCGTGATCCTGGAGGGTGTAGAGGGGAACACGTTGAGGGCAGGGATAGACTTCATGGTGGTCCACTACTACTCACCTTACAACAGGATACTGGGGAGGCCGGCCCTGTGGAAGATAGATAAAAGCATTCATTGCTGGGCACATGCTAATGATGAAGCTGCTATCCCCTGCGAGAATAGTGACGATCCGAGGCGATCAGCTTGCAGCGAGAGGTTGCTATGCCATCGACTAGGATAATGGAAGGAGGAGGGCAAAAATGTTAGTCTTAGGGAACCCTAAGGCCCTCGCGACGGATGCCTACGAGGACCCAAGACTCAATGCTGCGGTAGAAGGTATTCTGAGCGAGAGGTGTATGTGGAAGAAATGTTGGTGAAAAGTCTTACAGCAATCAAACATGTAGGCGATTTGCAGGCGGTCTTTGACATTGTCCTCGCGTACGGTATGAGGCTGAACCCGGACAAGTGTTTGTTTGGAGTCACTAAGGGAAAATTCCTGGGCCATGTAATAAGCAAGCAAGGAATTGAAGCAAACCCGGAGAAGGTCTAGGCCATATTAGATATGGAGGTCCCCAAGATAAGGAGTGAGGTGCAGTCCCTAACAGGAAAGATAACAGCCCTCGCTAGGTTTGTTTCCAGGCTCACGGACAAATGTGCGCCATTCAATAAGCTGCTGAAGAGTCAGCACTTCAAGCTAATCAATTAGGGGCCAGAGCAGGAGGAGGCTTTTAGGAGAATCAAAGAGTATCTAGCCTCGATCCATATGTTGTCAAAGCCGATTCCCAGAGAAATGCTATACTTGTACTTAGCAGCGTCCGAGACAGCAGTGAGTTCAGCCTTAATCAGGACAGATAATGCCATCGAGCTACCGGTGTATTATGTGGGAAAGGGTTACACCTTGGCAGAAAGTAGGTACCCAGACATCGAGAAGCTGGCTCTGGCGCTCATCGTGATGGCTCGGAAGCTAAGGCATTACTTTCAAGCACATTCCATCACCTTGTTCACCAATTGCCCGCTCTGGCAGGTTTTGCAGAAGCCGGAAGCGAGCGGGAGGCTGGCCAAATGGGCAATCGAGTTAGGTGAGTTTGATATACACTACGTGCCAAGGGTAGCCATCAAAGGGTAAGCGGCTGCAGACTTCATCTTGGAGCTTACGCCAATGAAGAACGATGAGGGGCTTCTATAGAGTAATCAGTTTGAGGTAAAGAAGACCCCTCTGGAGGTAGAGCCAAGTTGGAAGCTGTATGTGGATGGCTCTGTAACCAAAGCCAAAAGCGGAGTGGGAATAATATTAGTCAGCCCGGACGGGTTCAAGTACAAGTACGCCCTGGAATTCAAGTTTGCCACATCCAACAACGCTTCTGAATACGAAGCGTTGATCGGGGGACTATAGTTGGCACAAGAAATAGGAGTAAGGAGAGTACAGGTGTTCAGTGACTCGCAGCTGGTGGTGAACCACGTCAGCTGGACCTTTGAGGCCAAGGAGCCACATCTAAATTCCTATCAGGCGCTAGCAAAGGCTCTCTTGCACAGGTTCGAATCGGCACCCAAGTACCCAGGAAGGAGAACAGTAATGCTGATGCTTTGGCAAGCCTAGCCACCGGCACCTGTCAGAAAGGGCGTAAGAAGGTCAAGATCGAGATCCTAGATCAACCTAGCATTAGCAAAACGATCTCGGAGATATTTGCCATCTCCATTGGCCCTAGGGAGCCCACGTGGATGGACCCAATTATTGAGTTCATAAAGGAAGGAGTATGCCCGGAGAATTGGTGACAGGCGAGGAAGTTGCAATCGTTGTGTGCCAAATACATCTTGATAAATGATAAGTTGTACCGCAGGGGTTATTGCTTCCCTAACCTTAAATGTGTGTCCATAGAGTAAGGTGAGACCATTCTCCGGGATATCCATGAAGGAGTAAGTCTGCGGCAACCATTCTGGATCAAGGTCACTGTCCCACAAGGCACTGGAAACGGGATACTTCTAGCCTAACATGGGAAAGATGACGGATAGAATATCAACGGGATGTCATAAATGCCACCAACATGCTAACAAAGTACATTCCCCATACATCGCCCTCTCAAACCTGATGTCCCCATGGTCGTTCGCACAGTGGGGGTTAGATCTAGTCGGGAAGCTCCCCACGGCTCCCCGGTAGTTCAAGTATGCCATCATGGCGGTGGATTATTATACGAAGCTGCTGGGTTGAATAACCACCGACAACGTAAAAAATTTCCTCATGAAGAATATCTACTACAAGTTTGGGGTCCCGAAGACTATTATTACTGACAACGGCACCCTAATCTCATACAGTTCACTGAGGACATGGGGACCCGGATGGTGTTCCCATCGGTAGCTCACCCAGACACCAACGGGCAAGTATAGGCAGTCAACAAGATCATCAAAAAATTGTTGAAGAAGAAGTTGGACGATGCCAAAGGGTTATGGGCACAGAAGCTCCCGGAAGCATTGTGAGCCATCCGGACCACCGCGACAGAGTCAACGGGAGAAACGCCTTTCAGCTTGGCATTTGGCACGGAGACTGTCATCCCGATTGAACTAACAGTGCCATTGGGAAGAGTTGAAAACTATAATGAGGAGACCAATGCAGAGGGGCTCCGGCTGAACATGGATCTCATCAAGGAGAAAAGGGAAAGGGCTGATCTACACAACTAAGTGTACAAACAGTGGGTTACCCGGCACTGCGATAGTAAGGTTAGGCCCCGACCCTTGGGCTTGGGAGACTGGGTGATAAAGCGGGTAATGACAAAACCGATGGCCCTTGATCCAACATGGGAGGGACCCTATGAAATAGTAGAGGAAGTTGGCCCAGCAACGTTCTACCTGAGGGACCGTGATGGCATAATCACCGGGCACCCACGGAACAACGAGCACCTTAGATTTTACCCTGTTTAGTCGAAGTTGGGTTTGAAAGTTGTAAATCATGCCCACCGGGTTAGCTAGTCAACCCGGGAGGATGTCTTCATTTGTTTTGACAACAACTAATACATAAATGAGGAAGTTAAATTCATAACACCCGGAGCAAAACTAAAATTTGAGTACACCAAGAGAACCCACCGGGTTCCAGAGGCAATCGAATAAAAAAAACCACCAAGAGGGGAAGGAAATGAGACCCACCAAGAGGCAATTGAACAAAAAAACCATCGTGAACCGATAAATAATAGGGTAGATATCAACCGGACTACCAGGAAAAAAAATTTACATCACCAAGAGTCGGCTCGAGGCCATTATTCAAAAATGAGGAATCCAAAAATTACATAGTCCGACAGAATACAAAATAAACAAAAAACCTAAGCTTGGTCCTTCTCGACCGAGTCCACCAGTTCTTCTTCGTCCTCGCTCCTGGACTCGTTATCATCCTCCTCCTGTGCAGTCACAGTTTGAGTCCCGGGAGCAACCTTAGTGAGGACAGGCTGGGCATCCTTCAGAGCCTGAGCCTTGGCAGCAAGCAGGTCAGCTGCCATCCGAGGGCGGTCAAGGTACCCGTGCTCGCTCCATTCATTAAACTTCTTTGTGATGGCCCCATCTCGGGCAGCCTGCAGTAGGTCCTTAAACTCCTGGGATGCCTTGTACTCGGCCACCGCATGATCGCAGCGCTCGGGGACTAGGCACTCAAGCTCCGCGATCTCGGACTCCCTCTCAAGCAACTTACCCTCTAAGGGGCGCAGCTTCTCGAGCAACAGGCACAGAGACTGCACCTCAGCCTCAAGCTCCGGGACCCGGTCGGCTTTGTTCTCCAGCTCCTGGACATTCAGCTGCAACATAGCCAACTTCTCGGCCAGTGAGTTCTTCTCCTTCTGCAGGGACCCCTCCTCGGGCTGAAGAAAGCTCACGTGACCGTTCAGCTTGGCCACCTGCTGCTTCAGCTAAGAGGTATCCTCGCTAGCGTCAATCGAGTATACCGCGAAGAGGGCCTGCAAAATAAATAAATAAAAGAGTTAAGCCGAGAAAGCAACGTGAACGTTTAAAAAAAAAAGGGAGACCCAGGCACTAACCTTCATCAGGTGCTCCCGAGCACTCTGTCAGGACTCAGTGGGGGAGCCTTCCTTGAACCTCACCCGGTCGAGGTCAATACCCTTCAAGTCCCGGATCATAGCACGCACAAACTTTTCGTCCACACAGCCGTACTCATCGAGGATCTGCCTGATTGGGGTCTTCGATATTGTAGGAATGGGAGGGGCAAGCAGAGATAGTGAGGGAGCAGAACCTCTAGGCGCCACTCTAGGTCTCTTTGGGTTTGGGGCGAGGTCCCTGGAGACATCCTTCCCGGTGTAGGTCACCTGGGAGTCCAGAGCAGCCTGGCCCTTCTTCTTCGAGTGGTGGTGGCGTTTCTTTTTTTTCGCCAAGATTCATTGTCGCCCGAGAGCTTCCGGGAGGAGGCGGCGGCGGTGGAGGAGCCACGGTCTAGTAGGCTTCGTCCGGAACCTCCAACACTTTTTGGGACTCCAAGACACGCACTGATTGCGTATCCAGGTCCACCTCCGTGCGGGAGGAAACTTCCCCCACATTCAGCAGCTTCATTAGGAGATCTTGATCCTTCTCCATGTCGAGCGGGTGGTTAGGACGAGGGGCACGCCGAGGGATTATGCCTGCAAGAAAAATACATAAGTACATTATTCCAACCGGGTATTTAAAGCAAAAACAAAACAACGCGGAAGCAACACGAGCAAGATATGGAACCCACCGGGCAATCTACCCATCTCGCAATGTACCAGCACAACCCACAGAGTCAGGTGGTACGAGCTGCGATCCTCCTCGTTGGGCCATGCAGCGTAAATCCGGGTGAGGCACTCCTGCTCGACCGACATCAATGAGTAGTCCTGATCCCCGATGGCCCAAAAGTAATTAGGAACGGTGTGCCGTCTCGTATTTCGTTACCACGAGCTGCCCACCAGAACTACCTTAGCGCGCCACTCCTTGTTTATGGAGAACGAGAGATATGTGACGATAGACTCGTAATCCCATGCAGTAAAGCTTACGCACCTGGAGCTCCCCACCTTCTTTGAGTACGACAACTGATACAAGGCGCGGAACTCGTTGATTGTGGGCCACCCCATGTTGGACAAAGAGTAGAGGCCCCCTAGCTCTAGAAGTTGGCGCCACTGGTTCAGGGGGACTTGGCCAGGAGCCAGTTGAAGCATGCTCAGCATGTACTGCACATATTGAGGAAGTTGCACCGAGAACCTGTTCCTAAACATATTCTCATGCACGGCGATGAAGTTATCTTGAGGATCACTAGCTAACTCTCCGGGACGTAGTCCGCGCAGCGGGATGTCCAAGGGAATGTCCCACTCTTCCCTGAATTGCTCGATCTCCTCGAGCGTGAGACTACACACCGGCTCATCGCAGACCCTACGATCCTCCAAACGGTGTAGGGCCCGAGTGATGGGGATAGCCTCGGAGACTTCCCCTATGCCGTTGTCTTGAACGAAAACTGATGGGTGATCGGGGCTTGAGCAAGAAGACTCGTAGGGAGAAGCATCCCGAGAGGGAGAAGACTTAGATATCCTTCCATCCTTTGGTCATCATCAGCGAGAGACCGCTGAGTTGAACTGGAGAGGCTGGCGTCCGTTGTTCGAGGATTCATTAGCCCTAAAAAAATAAAAAGAGAGGGCGGGCGACAAAACCCTAAGACCTGTTAGATCTACTAAGTTACACCGCCACCAACGGGGGGAAGCAACGCTCAGGCAAAACCCTAACTAAAAAACAAAACCAGAAAAACCCAGTACCTAGTATAATCAAAAGACGACGCCTATGCCTCTCCGACCCAGATCAAGCAAAACTTGCATAAATCAAACAGTCAGAAAGCAAGTGCTCACCAGATGTCAGAGGCCGGAGGCTCGTCGGAGCAAAAAAAGGACCGCAACGCGCAATCGCAACACTAGCGGCAACAGGAAGAGCATAAGCAACATCTCCTTTATGTGATCCTAACCCTGGATTCAAGGCGGCGAAGAAAACGAATGAGATCCCATAAAGTGCATAAGAGAGAATGCAGAGAAAAAGGAGAGAATGCAGAGAGGGTTGAAACGAAGAGAGGACTGAATGAGAATGTCGGACATAAGGGGGGGGGACTGAGGCATATATACGAAGAGGGGGGAAAAGACAACTCGGTTCCCCCCCAATTCGCATTAAAAATTCCATTAACTGCAAACGAGGAAATCTGAGTTGTCGAGCTCCACCGCAGGATCATGACACGTGCCCCACTACGAGGTAACTTCTCGAAGAAGAGAGGGTTGAAACGACATGCATTAATTGCACGTCCTTCCATTCCCCCCCCCCCTCATAGTGCCATCTGGCGAACATGCATTTAACAATCTGACAGACCCCCACCAACCCTGCACCACTGCTCGAGATCCCGTAGTGAAACACTCCGGGACTGGCAGCAACCAAAAAAAAACTATTCCAATTAAACCAACGACGTCCTTCAGATCCCGAGGAATAACTATCGAGAAGACATCCCATAAACTGTTCAGTCTCAAAACAACATAAACCCCCCGAGAGGCAAGCGAGCCTGCATGACGATATTGCCATATCCCCGGCCACTATGTACGACTCGGCTAGCTGATCCCCTTTCCACCGAAAAAAAAAAACCACAAGGCAATATCCACCGGGTTACCGTACATTCCAACTAAACGGTTCACGCGGAAAGCAGGTTAGTAACTAGGCCCGGAGAGACAAAAATTTGGACTAAGCACCAACAGACCATAAGAATCTCGATCCTCGTATACCAACTAACGAGGTAGTGCCAAATTATTTCATTATTACTACACCCTGGAAACGTATCACCGGGAAGCATGGCCGAACCAACTAGAGCCATGCGAAACGTAAGTCCCTCGTACAGCTCCCCAAGGAGGTGAGTTGGGCAGTTCATATCATTCCTTTTACACGGAGAATAGTGGCCTGATAACTGATGCGGAGATCATGCCCTGCGCTCGAGCAGAAACACATGATATGGAAAGGCTCGCTGCCTTCGTCCATCAAAACACCAACCTGTTCAAGCATGTCCTGATGAGTACGAACTTGGGGGGACTGGGATCGGGTACTCGTTGGTATTTTGTCAAATTGTGGGCTGTTACTTCAAGTCCCCACTCAAGACGTATCTTGAACGGGAACTTGGTGAGACTTGTAGTCGGTAGCAGGTAAATACCTCCTCGGTCCACGATGCTACCAGAAGCCCAACACGTTGCAGATCGAGCAGGCCTCGTCCTGGAGGTCGCTGTAGTCTGCGCTGGGTAGGAGGCATGCAACAAAGGGCCAAACATGCAAACCACAACAGCATGTTTGTCCCACATCATATAACAGGCAAGAAAGAAGTCCACGCGGGCCTATAAATGCAGTGTCAAAGTCAACCAAGAAGGTAAGAAATCTCCTAGCATTAAATACTATATCAACCTCGTAACTGACTTAATCATCAGAGAGAGAAAGACCGGAAAGTCCCGATCAATCTCCTCTTGCAGGTAACTAGTCAACGACAACCGAGGGCAGAGATCACGCCAAAAGCTTCTACAAGGTCTACGGGATCTTGCAGAAACAACTAGCATGCACTAACTAGCTAGCTTAGCTAGCATGCATGCATCCATGCATTGTATAATCAGTTAATCACTATGACACTATATATAATGTAAATCCTTCACCCATGAGTTGTTTAGCTAGGTGAAAAACTTGACCACACTCTTGATTAGTTGCCAAGGTTGGCGGTCGACTCAATGGAATTAGAGCCTATTACTGCTGTTGCCAGTTAATTGTGATAAATATATTCGATCATATCATCAATATATATATATATATATATAGTTTCCTCGGTGTCCCGTTTTGAAATTAAAGTGTGGACCTTTTTATTTTGCTCACTTTCAGGTCGCATTTCCACATCTCAACCGTACAATGTATAGAACACAGTGTGTAGATCATTCCTGAAATGTGTAGAACACAATATATATATATATATATATATATATATATATATATATATATATATATAGTCGTTGGCCGATGAAGTTGGGTATGATTGCACACATTATTACTATTTACGATCCCACATCGATCATCCATCTTGTTGTTGGCTTCAAAAATAACACGCTTTCCATTGAGAAATGGTCCCCAGAAGGCTCTGCCTAAGTTGCATTGTGCATTGCATATTCGCATTGGAAAAGGGTCATCTGAATTCATCGAAGACATCTATCTGGTGAAGGCTGCATTTGGTTGCTTTACTTTCATTGGGGAAGGCGGTTTTAAGTGTCTAATCAAACCAATTAGTAAACCCTAGCTAGATTTCACATTGATCTTCTTGCTTATGAGTTATGAGTTCTCTATCTCTTTCCCTTAGTCAAGCTTTCAAACATACCTGGAATATTTGAATAATCTTCCTGGAATATTTGAAGCCATGGCATGCGAAAAAGTGGCAACGTGTTAAAAAGGATTCCACCAATAAGGGCTTCGATCAACATGGCATTCCAATGAGGTATGAGTCGAAAAAGAAGAGGAGGTAGGTGAACCGCGTCGGCTGTCGCTACCAAAAACGAAGAGCAAGTAATGAGACCTGGGCCAACCAAGTTACGAGTCACTGACTCACTACTGTGTACGTACAACACACAGAGTGCAGAAAGAGAAGTCAGATGATGGAGTCTGCGCCACTAATTCTAATGCAACCCCAGGCCACCTCAACCTGATTTCTGCACTCGTATGCATCATTCAGGCCATGACAATTACTCGTCTGCGCCACTTGAATGCTTACCAACTTTTTTATAACTGGAAGAACTACAATATCCAAGAGGGTCAGTACGTCCTAGGTTGAGAGCCCTTGAAGTGAAGCAAAACAAAACAAAAAAAATTGAAAATAAAACGAATAAAGGATCGGAATTCTCACAAAAGCTTCGAAGATTTTGTGAATGGAGTCTTATGTTAGGGATATGATTTTAACGGGAGACTACCACCTCACTAAAACTACGATATATGTGCAGGCTAGGTTCACTATTTTCACCAGTCCTATACTCCTATTAGTGTTCAGCTTTTTTTTTTTTTTTTTTGTTTTTTGAAATAATGGAGAGAATATCATTGATGAATCATACAATCTCACTCGGTCAAGTTAAGAGAATCCAGACTCGAAAAGCATGATCCATTGAGCTGTTTTGGCTTGTTATGATGTATAATTCTACCGAGCATAACACCCCCCATATAGTGTTTTTTTCATTATCAAATCCGGTGGCAAACCAATAACTTCAACCCAAACAAGTCAGCCAGAGCAAAAACCGTTTTGCTGTAAAACCATGACCCGTTTTTGATTAGATCTTTTCGATCCGCCTCATCCTTGAATTGAAGAATGTATCGATGACCTTGAAGCCGGATTGTGAGACGGCTGTGCAACCCCCAAAGCGTCCCTACCATAGTGGCCATGAAAGCCCTAGCTAGGTTCCGTGACTTCCGTCTTCTTCTTCGGCATCACCGTATAGAATTGACAAGAAAAGGCCGCCACTCCTGCCGTCCCAAACGAGACTCTATCTCCTATTCTCGGGGGTCGGGAGCGTTGCTGCAAATCGGGATACTTCGTCAACCATGTAATCGAATTGTGTTTTTGCTAACAATTTCAGAAACCCTAGAGGAAGAGAGAGACTTTTCTTTTTAAAAATATATCATTATTGGCACTTCTTTCTATTGAAATGTAACAGAGTCTAATCAGAAGTGAAAAGAGAGGAGACTTGCTAGGATATAGTAATTAACTAGCTAATTACCTCATACCTGACTTAGTAAAGAAGATGCTGAATTTCTTATCTGATTAATTAGAGGGCAATGGTGTTTTACGGTCAAAGCTAAATTAAAGAAGAGGAAGTTTTAGGGCACCTTGCATGCTAGCATAGCTGCATAGCCGTCCTTTAGGTTAAAATTGCATATATATATATATATATATATATATGCAATTTTAACCTATATATATAGGGCCAGTTTGGGGTTGTGGCTTCAGGCCTATAATCACGTTTTTTTTAACATTTGGTACGGAAGTTGTGTTTGGTAAGGAGACAAAAACCGGTGTTTTAAAAAAGTTGCGGTAATAATATATCTGTAATTTTAAGAAGCAACTGATGAGATGCTTTCTAAAAACGCATATTTATCACCGCATGTCGAGTGATGCGGAGCTTTAATGAAACTTGAAAAATTCCAAGGCTACCCTCACTGTTTATGCAAAAATACTTTTGTTTGTTCGATCCTTCATCTGGTAAAGCTTTTGGTCTCCTTTCTTCTTTGACAATTGGCTGGGTTTTTTCGGTTTTCATTTTTTTTCCTCTGTTTTTGCTTCATTGATTCTTCAATTCTTATCTACCCATAAACCATTTTCTCTCAATATATCCATCATCAATGAACTACGACTGTCTGAAACCAATTACCAATCACCCTCCTTCATTGTCATCTTCTTCGATAATTGTCAATATTTTCTTAATTCCTTAGTTTTATTGTTTTTTTTCTTTTGGGCACCTATATATGATGGATTGCTGGTTAGGATTGATTCTAGTTATGGACTTGTCAGTTTTGATCATTTTCTAGACATAATCTGACACCGATCTTAATTGTTTTCACGAAAAGGGTTCTTTACTTACCATTGGATTTAAGCAATGAATAGTAGTGATCGGGTCTAATCTGGGCTTGTATGGATATTGAAGTTTTCTGAGACATTTCTCTACCAAGAACCAGTTGCTGCAAATTCACATATCAGTTTGAGGTCATTTTTGTAAATATAAGCCACCACCATTTTTTTACACTGATTTACCAAACACATGCATTTGATACCACTTTTAATCTCACAACAGTTTCATAAAATTAATTTACCAAACACCAAATCAATTTATTTGACTGCTGATTTATTTTACCATTGATTATTCACACCACAATACCAAACTAAGCCATAGCCTTTTTCAAATAAGGACCTCATTTTCTTAGTTAAGGTACAGATTTCCTTAATTTGACCTACTTTCCGATCATATTTTCTCATCATAGCCGTTCAGTATTTAGACATACATGACTTGATCATCTCTATAAAGTTTTTGCTAATTTGGTTATCGTTAAGGTATTGAAAATGTATTAAATTAATAAACGAACCAAATATGTTCATCTTGAACCGTACGTTATTTTAACTCTAAATCACAGTTTTAAATACTTTAACGATTATCACTTTGGCTTTGTAGAGATAGTCTACTCATATATACCTAGATACTGAACGGTACGGTTAAAATGAGAAAATATGATCGAAGTGGGTCTATTAAAGAAATATGTACCTTAACTAAGATAAGGATATCCTTTTTTCTTTTTTTTTGAAAACTCTGGAATAACTCCATTAGGCTTAAAGCCAATAACGACCGCAAAGCAATCAATGCCTGAATGATCGGAGGACCAGTCACACCCAAAGCAAAGTACTTTCCGATCATATTTTCTCATCATAGCCGTTCAGTATTTAGATATACATGACTTGATCATCTATGTAAATTTTTAGCTAATTTGGTTATCGTTAAGGTATCGAAAATGTATTAAATTAACAAACGAACCAAATATGTTCATCTTGAATCGTACGTTCTTTTAACTCTAAATCACAGTTTTGAATGCTTTAACGATTATCACTTTGGCTGAAAATTTGTAGAGATAGTCTACTCATATATACCTAGATACTGAACGGTACGGTTAAGATGAGAAAATATGATCGAAGTGGGTCTATTAAGGAAATCTGTACCTTAACTAAGATAAGGATATCCTTTTTTTTTTTTTTTTGAAAACTCTGGAATGACTCCATTAGGCTTAAAGCCAATAACGACCTCAAAGCGATCAATGCCTGAATGATCGGAGGACCACTCACACACAAAGCAAAGTACTTGCTACAAACTACAAATTGAAAACCAAACCTCCAAGAAAACTAATGTCCAAAACAAGCAGACCTTGCAAACTAGAAAGTAAATGAAGCAATGGAACCTTCCTCACCCCACACATGATCACTTTCTTAATGAATAGAGGCCTAAGACCCATTGGTGTACCTTTATTCGTGACTTTGAGAGACAGCCCATGTTAGGGTTTGGAGAGGGGTCTTTCCTAGCCGCACTAGGAAATCAGTCTTCCTTGGGCTCAGAAGCATCTGCCTTCTCCTCCACCGTTGGACCAGGTGCCATGGAGTCGGGGCTCTCTGTTAGATTTGGTTTCTTGTTCTTGCTGCCACGAGGACGACCCTTTTTCTTTGGAGATTTCCCAGTCCTCACAATGCTGAGGTTGCCATCTGCAGCAACTGAAACCCCTAACTCATTAGGGTTTAGAGGCACAAGAACCATCACCAGCGAGTGCCTTGCTCTTTTGCCGCCATCATCATCCTCCTCTTCTCTTCCTCTCCGAACACCAATAATTTTCGAGGGAGAGGGGAAGTCAGGAACTTCTCTGATGGACACCGATCTCTTCTCCTTTGCGGTAGCTAGGGCAACAACTTGAGGGACTGAGAGGGAGAAAGGTGTATTGCCTCGGAACACCATCATGGGTGGAGCAACCGGATGAATCACCCAAGAGACCACTAGGGAAGGGGGTTCTTGCACACTTGGACATGGAAGATCTCTATGATTGATCATTGCACAGTCTCTGTATCTCCCCAGCAACCGTTCATACCAGAACTTCACTGTAATCACATCATTAGGGGAAACCCTAATCCTTCTTAATTTCTAGGCGAACCGGAACATGGAGAGGTAGGGTAAGACGCACCCTAGCCAGTCCATTGTTGATTCCACGTTCATCAACTTGGATCACTGGGCCGATTTTCTCCCCAACTAATCGTGTCGTCACCGACGTCGTCAAAGCTGTCGGAAGATCTTGTATATCAACCCAAATCCACACAAAATCAAGAGGAACAACCTTTAGGTCAGAAAAACCATCATAATCATTCAATAGAATTATAGCAGGCTGGTAATTCCATGGTCCTCCTCTCTTGACCCGAGCGACGTCCCTCTAGTTGGTGAAGGTGAAGAAGAAACCGTCGCCTCGCATCTGTAGCTCCACCGGAGTAGAGAGACGCCACATGGATCTCACTACGCTTCGAAAAGAATCAAAGTTCACAGCGCTAGCAGTGTTGAGTTTTCTGACGAGATAAAATTGTGGTGCGACAAAGCCATTTTTTTGGCAACGAAGGTTTCCAAGATCAACTGGTCCTTCTTGGTGATTCAAAGAAAGCTTAGAGATCAGCCTTGCTGTCATGGAAGCGGTGGAGACAGACATGGGGACTGCCATGAGGGATCGCGCCTATAGCCAAAAAACCCTAACCCTAGAGAGAGAGAGAGAGAGAGAGAGAGAGAGAGAGAGAGAGAGAGAGAGAGAGAGAGAGAGAGAGAGAGAGAGAGAGAAGAGAGAGGTTGCGGTATCTTATAAGGATATCCTTATTTGAAAAGAATATACATATATACAGTGCCCTTCCAATGAGGGATCCATTTTTTTTGTTCATTTCTAGGGATAGCAACTTACCATTAGATCTGTTTTTTAATGATCTTAGATGACTGAGATTAAATAATAAATTCAACACTTTCTGACAAACCTGAACCGTTCAACTTTATTAAAAATAAATCAAAGTTTTGGACGACTTAACGATCACTAAATCTTCTGAAAACTTGTATAAGTGATCTATTCATATAGACCTAAAAATTGAACGGTGGAGATGCACTACAACAATATGGGGCTATAGTGACCAAAATATAATGGTCACAAATAACATAGATTTAGTGACCAAAAAGATGTATTAGCCACTAAAATAATTGACAGTAATAATAATTGTTAGCCCGCCTGTCGGACAATTTTTAGTGACCTACTATTTGACAATTAGTGACCTGGTATGGTTGGTAGCTAAAATTTCTTTCGTTAGTGACCAAAATGCATCGCGATGTGGACTCTAGAGGAGTCCCTTCTTGTATATTAGTGACCAAAGAAAATTTAAAAAGAATTTATCCCTTAACGCGCGGTTGTTACCGCCTTAGCGCCAGCGGTTGCTAAAAAAGAAATTTGAATAGTTAAATTTTATCTGGACTCCCTCCAAAAGTGTTTTTTTCTTGTGTGCAAACTTCCGTTCCAATCCATTCTCAAAAAAGAAAAAAGAAAAAAAAAACTTATGTTCCCAGGAGTCCAAAAAATAAAAAATAAACTTTCGTTCCCATATCTTCTCTCTCCCACAAACACAACCCTAATTCTCTTGCTTTAATCATCATAGGTTTGCTTCGCCTACCTTTCAATTCTGCAACCGTCAACAAATTTCAGCCGAATTTTACCATGCACAATTGTTTCTATGAGTGTAATATCTGTGTTTCTATAAGTTTCTTTGCTCTTGTGTTGTTATATGAATGTTATTGCTGCTCATGATGCAGGGGAGATGTGCATCGAGAGAGCGATTACCATTCAGCTCTTCATGCCTGGATTTTCGCCGAAAGCACACAAGAGGTGCTTGCCCAGAAACGTGCCGACGATAAGGATTCCTCGGCATATATCTATGGATGATTCGTCGCTCATCACTGCCGCGCCCGGTAACTTGCTCTGTTGCCCTACTTGTATGAGCTTTTAGTTCCATTTCTTGTTTAATTAGCAGCCTTTCGAAAAGCATTTACATGTCCTGATGAGCAAATTAGTTATAATGTCGTTTCGATAGTTCAAGCCTCCTCGGCCTTGCTTTGTTTAATCAATCTGTGTTTCGGACAATGTAGGATGTTAATTGGGGATTCACTTGCAAAGCTTCTTCCGTTGTCTTCTCTAACCTCTACGCCGATGACTTTTACTACCCATTAGATGCTTGACTTTTTCTTCTTTGTTTTTTTTTTTTTTTGATAAGCTTGTTAATTTTTCTTTAGTTCGGTAAATTTGCTCATTAATTGAGTTCTATTGTTACTGTTCAATTAGGATTATGATTAGGTTGATTGGCTACATGTGAATAAGCTTTGATGTTGTTATTATGCAAAACACGTTAATTTTAACTTGAGATTTTTGATTTCATAGAGATTCCAGGACTAAACTGATCAAGGTTACGTACTTCCATATATTTAATATTGCAACACCTATAGATATGTATGCTATATCTCTTCTTTTGCCTGAACTTCTAGATAGAGTTGAATTAGTCTCAAACTTTAAGCCGGAGAATACTATTGTTTTCGGTATCTTTTTCTTCTTTTTATTTTTTTAATTTTTTTTATAGCTTTCACTTTATGGAATTGCAAATCCTATATCAGCTTTCCGTCTCTCTTATATGTTCTCTCTTCACCTCCTACCTTATTACTAACCAAATAATAGAGTATTCAATACTAGAATAAAAGACTGCACCTTCATTAACAGCTATCTGAAAAGATTTAGTCCGACTCTCATGTCTGAAGTTTTCTGAAGAAAGTCTAACTATGCATTGTAACGAGTTATTGTGTTGATTTAAAGTTATGCATGCATTTTTGCTGTATATCCAACAACTAATTAACATGTGTGCCTGATATATATGTCAACAGTGCGAGTACAATCAGGTATTATATATTGAGTATAATTGTAATATCTCACATCGGCCAAACGGAGAGGGGTTATATGCTGTATATGTACATGCCCACCTTCAATCTAACACGAGGCCTTTTGGTGGCTCAGCGGCTTCGGAGGGGATGGGTACTCCGAGGTTAAGCATGTTGATGCTAGAGCAATCCCAGGATGGGTGACCTACTGGGAAGCTGCTCCTGAACTGCCGGAAACAAAACCGTGAGGGCCGGTGGGCCCAAAGCGGACAATATCGTGTTACGGCGGAATGGATCCTGGGATGTGACAAATGGTATCGTGTTACGGCGGAATGGGTCCTGGGATTGCTTGACAAGTGCTCCTGTTTTGGTACTTCCGGATGATAGTGGAGAATATGTGGTCTATTGTGATGCTTCTAGACGGGGTCTAGGTGGAGTTTTGATGCAGCATGATCGAGTTATTGCCTACGCTTCTAGGCAATTGAAGCCGCATGAGGGGAATTATCCTACTCATGATCTGGAGCTTGCAGCGGTAGTTTTTGCTCTCAAGTTGTGGAGACACTATCTTTATGGAGCCAAGTGTCAGATATTTACCGATCACAAGAGTCTTCGGTACGTGTTCACTCAAAGAGAGCTTAATATGAGACAAAGAAGGTGGATGGAGTTAATCAATGATTATGATTGCACTATTGAGTATCATCCTGGAAAAGCTAATGTGGTAGCTGATGCTCTTAGTCGAAATCCCTCCATATCTTTATCTCATATAAAGATGGTTCGAGTTCCGCTTCTTTGTGAGTTGCGAGCTACAGGAGTGGATTTATCAGTGGATGAGGTTGGTGCTTTGATAGCCAGTTTTCATGTGAGGCTCCAGTATTGGTACTCGTGGCAGTTCAGCAGCCAGAGGTGGCTCTCAGCAGGGTAGTGGTCAACGTGGACGTCCCATGACTCGTGCCAGACTTCATGCTATGACTCAGCAGGAAGGTCGTACTTCTCCAGATGTCATCATTGGTACGTTATTAATTTTTGGCCAGCCAGCTTTTATTTTAATTGATCCCGGAGCCACGCATTCATTTATGTCTAGTAGATTTGCCCTCCATGCAAATGTGCCATCATCGTCTCTTCCAGGCGAGTGGCATGTGTCTCTACCCTCCGGTGAGGTGATGAGAATAAATTGGGTGTTTAGTGGTTGTAAAGTTTGGTATTTTAAACAAAAGTCCACTCACTCTAACGTTATTAAATGTTTTCCCATGGGCCCTTCGTTTTAAATTGCCCAGTCTGCAGAGTTCGGGTTGGATCTAGTAGGAGACGAGGCATAGTCACCCGCATTTCCGCCAGTTTTCATCAGTAGGTTACATGTTTAACCTACTCGTGTTTTCTTGCTTCCGCTAGTGTTTAGTAGCTCTGAATACTTTGGGATTATTGTATATTATATGTAGAATTTCTGAAGGATAATTATGTGATGTTTGGAAGTGTTGAATTAAGAGTGAAATTTGGAATTTTCGAGTTAGCGTTGTCCATTTTCAAGGGAGGTTTGCCGAGTCCTTCGGTAAATTTTCCTTGGAGGTGGTCCCCGCACGACTTACTCTGGGTTTCAGGGTGAAATTCTTATGTGAGTGGACTTTTGTTTATCGTGTTACGGCGGAATGGGTCCTGGGATGTGGCAAATGGTATCAGAGCCACTCTACCGTGTGGTGCGAGTGTGCCGACGAGGGCGTCGGGCTCCCAAGGGGGGTGGATTGTAATATCCCACATCGGCCAAACGGAGAGGGGTTATATGCTGTATATGTACATGCCCACCTCCAATCTAACACGAGGTCTTTTGGTGGCTCAGCGGCTTCGGAGGGGATGGGTACTCCAAGGTTAAGCATGTTGATGCTAGAGCAATCCCAGGATGGGTGACCTACTGGGAAGCTGCTCCTGAGCTGCCGGAAACAAAACCGTGAGGGCCGGTGGGCCCAAAGCGGACAATATCGTGTTACGGCGGAGTGAGTCCTGGGTTGTGACAAATGGTATCAGAGCCACTCTGCCGTGTGGTGCGAGTGTGCCGACGAGGGCGTCGGGCTCCCAAGGGGGGTGGATTGTAATATCCCACATCGGCCAAACGGAGAGGGGTTATGTGCTGTATATGTACATGCCCACCTCCAATCTAACACGAGACCTTTTGGTGGCTCAGCGGCTTCGGAGGGGATGGGTACTCCGAGGTTAAGCATGTTGATGCTAGAGCAATCCCAGGATGGGTGACCTACTGGGAAGCTGCTCCTGAGCTGCCGGAAACAAAACCGTGAGGGCCGGTGGGTTCAAAGCGGACAATATCGTGTTACGGCGGAGTGAGTCCTGGGATGATGAAGCGGCCTTCTTCGATGGACCCTGGCTGGGACCACCGAAATCTCGGGGCCGTGCACTAAAAGTCCTCCTGGTCTCGATGGCCATGGCTGCAGTAACCGCATCAAGAAAGGTCGGGTAAATGACACCGGTCATCTTCTCGGCGTACACTCCGCCAAGTGCTCCAATGAACACGATACCATTTCTAGCAATCCCAGGATGGGTGACCTACTGGGAAGCTGCTCCTGAGCTGCCGGAAACAAAACCGTGAGGGCCGGTGGGCCAAAGCGGACAATATCGTGTTACGGCGGAGTGAGTCCTGGGATGTGACAAATAAAACTATATATAACAAATTACAGCCTCTC
This sequence comes from Fragaria iinumae, assembly GCA_009720345.1. Classification (NCBI taxonomy): domain Eukaryota; kingdom Viridiplantae; phylum Streptophyta; class Magnoliopsida; order Rosales; family Rosaceae; genus Fragaria; species Fragaria iinumae. Next base: position 29,181,885 of record CM019122.1, on the reverse strand, counting down.
ATACTTGTATCCACAATGTGAGCTAAGTATGCCTGACAGCCTTTACTTAACAATTTCCTAGCAGTAATAGCTGATATCAAGCAACTCGAAATAACATCTCTTTCTCCTTGAAATGCAACTTCAAATCCATCTGGACTTCGAAGCACCACTTCTTTTCGGAAACAATCTACCATAGCTCTATAAGCCTCTAAAAAATCCATTCCCAAAATCACATCAAATTCCACAATATCTAAAGGGATTAGATCCGCCTTAAACTTAGTTCCTTCCACCAATACTTCACAACCACTAAACACCCAATTTATTCTCATCACCTCACCGGAGGGTAGAGACACATGTCACTCGCCTGGAAGAGACGATGATGGCACATTTGCATGGAGGGCAAATCTACTAGACATAAATGAATGCGTGGCTCCGGGATCAATTAAAATAAAAGCTGGTTGGCCAAAAATTAATAACGTACCAATGATGACATCTGGAGAAGTACGACCTTCCTGCTGAGTCATAGCATGAAGTCTGGCACGAGTCATGGGACGTCCACGTTGACCACTACCCTGCTGAGAGCCACCTCTGGCTGCTGAACTGCCACGAGTACCAATACTGGAGCCTCTGGCTGCAGGCTGATCGGCTGGCTGAGTAGGAGTGGGGGTGGTTCTCTGAGCCAACAAGGGACAATCTCTCTTGAAATGGTCCAGAGAGATTGTTTATGGTATCGTGTTACGGCGGAATGGATCCTGGGATGTGACAAATGGTATCAGAGCCACTCTGCCGTGTGGTGCGAGTGTGCCGACGAGGGCGTCGGGCTCCCAAGGGGGGTGGATTGTAATATCCCACATCGGCCAAACGGAGAGGGGTTATATGCTGTATATGTACATGCCCACCTCCATTCTAACACGAGGCCTTTTGGTGGCTCAGCGGCTTCGGAGGGGATGGGTACTCCGAGGTTAAGCATGTTGATGCTAGAGCAATCCCAGGATGGGTGACCTACTGGGAAAGCGGACAATATCGTGTTACGGCGGAGTGAGTCCTAGGATGTGACAAATTTTGGGCCCACCGCCCCTCACGGTTTTGTTTCCGGCAGCTCAGGAGCAGCTTCCCAGTAGGTCACCCATCCTGGGATTGCTCTAGCATCAACATGCTTAACCTCGGAGTACCCATCCCCTCCGAAGCCGCTGAGCCACCAAAAGGCCTCGTGTTAGATTGGAGGTGGGCATGTACATATATAGCACATAACCCCTCTCCGTTTGGCCGATGTGGGATATTACAATCCACCCCCGTTGGGAGCCCGACGCCCTCGTCGGCACACTCGCACCACACGGCAGAGTGGCTCTGATACCATTTGTCACATCCCAGGACTCACTCCGCCGTAACACGATATTGTCCGCTTTGGGCCCACCGGCCCTCACGGTTTTGTTTCCGGCAGCTCAGGAGCAGCTTCCCAGTAGGTCACCCATCCTGGGATTGCTCTAGCATCAACATGCTTAACCTCGGAGTACCCATCCCCTCCGAAGCCGCTGAGCCACCAAAAGGCCTCGTGTTAGATTGGAGGTGGGCATGTACATATACAGCATATAACCCCTCTCCGTTTGGCCGATGTGGGATATTACAATCCACCCCCCTTGGGAGCCCGACGCCCTCGTCGGCACACTCGCACCACACGGTAGAGTGGCTCTGATACCATTTGCCACATCCCAGGACCCATTCCGCCGTAACACGATAATACAATCCAAGACCCATTCCGTTTGGCCGATGTGGGATATTACAATCCACCCCCTTGGGAGCCCGACGCCCTCGTCGTCACACTCGCACCACACGGTAGAGTGGCTCTGATACCATTTGTCACATCCCAGGACTCACTCCGCCGTAACACGATATTGTCCGCTTTGGGCCCACCGGCCCTCACGGTTTTGTTTCCGGCAGCTCAGGAGCAGCTTCCCAATAGGTCACCCATCCTGGGATTGCTCTAGCATCAACATGCTTAACCTCGGAGTACCCATCCCCTCCGAAGCCGCTGAGCCACCAAAAGGCCTCATGTTAGATTGGAGGTGGGCATGTACATATACAGCACATAACCCCTCTCCGTTTGGCCGATGTGGGATATTACAATAACGGCTTTAAAACTGCGGTTGTTGGAGGAACATGACATCTAATTATGCATTGGTATCTATCTCACATGAAGCTGTAAAAGTAGTTTTGCGCTCTTGCCCTGTGGATGTTGCTTTTTTATTTTGGTTTGGTTTCTTTTCCGTTGTGTTTTGAATTGGTGTGGCTATTTGGATCCTATACAAAGATTTAATTTATGTGTTTGTCATTGCTTACTGCCTTGCTCTTGGTGCAGGTCAAGCGATCAGGCCAGAATTGTTTGAAATCAATATGGCATATTCAATTAATGTATAGTTATGGATTTGGAGTAGAAAAAAGATGTGTGGCATATACCATGTAGAAGGTATGTACTGCTTCTTGGTATTTTTTATCGTCATGGACAGTTTTGTTAATTGGTCTTGATCCCCCTTGCAAAACTTTATTTTATTTTTAATTCCTTCATACATTAAGTTCCTCAAGGTTGTTCCGCAAGGAAAAAGATTACTGGTTTCCAGATATTACTAGTCCTCTCCTGATTCCATGCTATCTGAGATGATTGCTTCTGCTTTTATAATCCGCTCCCCTTATTGTTTGAAGAAGTTTATGTTGCCTCATTATATGAAATTTCTTAGAGGAAAATGGTGATATGGTTATTCATGTATAAACCGAATAATGTCTTGTCGCGGATATGTTTCTTCTTGGCTCTCCTACTTAATAAATAAGATTGCAAACTTGAAGTACATCAATGAGTATATATGTCCTGTATTTATTTTCTTGCATTCTCTTTAAAACTTAATAAAATTGCTTTATGTGCCTTTTTCAATTGCAGAATGTTCCTGGAGCCGGGGGTCAAAATTCAGCATGCAGTGCAGCATTTCTGAAATAGTTAATTCTCAATAGTGACCAGTAACAATATTTGTAATACACAATTTACAATTTTTTGAGTATTAATTATATGCATGTTTATATTTTTTTTGGGCTGACCAATGTTTTAGTGGCCAGTTCACTTGGTCACTATTGCAAGTATGTCACTGATCTTAGGACTTCCGTCGACTAAGATATTCCTATTCGACGAAACACCATTCGCCGTCTAAGTTCCGTCGGCTTAGTAAACCATAGGCGACGAATATTTTCCGTCGGTAAACTTTCGTCGGCTTAGAAACTTTTAGGCGACGGAAGTTTACTTTCGACGCACTCCGTTGACTAAGATCTTCCTAGGCGACGGAAGAGTTCCGTCGTCAAAGCTGATCTTAGGCAACGGACCATTTGCCGTCGGCGTAGTTAGTCTTGGGCGACGAACCATATTCCGTCGGCTAAGTAAGTTTTCGGCGACGAATATGTCTTTCTTAGCCGACGAACTGTTCCGTCGACTAAGAAATTGAATTATTGTCTGACACAACGCAGAACAAATATATTTTTGCCGACACCTTTTGTCTTAAGCGACGAAATATTTCGTCGACTAAGTAAACACATCATTTATACACCTTCTACCCAGAAGAGAACGCAGAAGAAAGGCATGGTGTAGCTCCTCCCCCCCTCACATAATTCATCCGATCTAAATCTAGTTTTAGAAGTTTTTCTTCATGAATTTGATTGATCTTCAACAGCTGCTTCTCTCCTAATTGGTATGTAACTACTTTAATTCATCTACTTTCTTCATTTATGCATATATATTTTCCGGCGAACTTTCCAGCTACTTTGCCGGCGGTCCAATTTTGCCGGTCCAATTACTGGATTCCTTGATGCATGCATGATATATGTAACATTTGATAGTGTGTCTATATATATATATATATATATATATATATATATATATATATATATATATATATATATATTAGCTTATGTTTATATGATTAATAATTATGTGAATTATGTTTATCAAATTTTCCTTTTCATGCAAATCATTTGTGTATTCAAATGATAAAAAATAAAATGATGAATCATGTAATTAAGAATTCTAATATTCTTATACATTCATCAATATATTGTTACCTTTAGAAATCTCGTTCGAGAACCATTATGTTACGACTGTGTCAAATAAAATGGTTTTTGAATTGTCCCATATTTGGACAGTTTGGGAGCATATGACATTGAGATTCCGTTTGTTGTTGGTGCGTTTCGTTTTCGGTTGTGGGTATATATATATATATATATATATATATATATATATATTTCGACAGGATTTTCCTTTATTGTTCCTCGAGTGCATATTAGGTATAGATATTTGTGCACTTCGAAAACTGTAGGGAGATGCTGCCGAAATTTTCTCACATATACGAATTCGAAACGCCCCAACAACAAACGAAATCATAATGTCATATGCTCTCAAACGGGATTAGGGCCCTAACTGGAGGCATAAGGTGAAGATTGTAGGTGTGAACAACGTACATTAATATATATATATATATATATATATATATATATCCACACACTCTCGTTTATTATTCACGATTTTTTGATTATATATTTTTGTTTCCTGTTATTATAGTGCACAACATGGACAAGAGCTGGATGCAACTAGGGAGGGGTCCCCTCTTTATGAGAGACATTTTTGATTTTCTTAAGTTCGTGCGTCTACATAGTACTCCAGACAAAGTTATTCACATATGTCCGTGCAACAAATCTCTCAATCGGAAACCAGTAATATATGAAGACATGTATTCTCACCTGGCACTAAACGGTATTTGTCCTAGTTATACCACATGGACATAGCACGGTGAAAATCAAGTTCAAATGCCTACACTTGCAGAAATTCAAGCACAACATAATTAGCAGGTAGGATCTTCCAATGCTAGTTACGGGGACCCTGCTGTGATGAACCTCTTAAATGATGCATTCATGTTCGCCGCCTCAAGAGATCAGGAAAATGTTGTTTATAACAACGCCCCTGACACCTTCCCTAATGTTTCCCACGTTGACTACAACAATGATTATGATAAGTACAACAGACTTCTACAGGAAGTATAAACCCCATTGTATCCTGGCAATGAGCATATTGTGTTGGGTACCGTCATGAAAAAAATGAAGATAAAAAACAAGCGGGGAAAGACTAACGCATGTTTTGATGAGGATATTGCACTTATGAAGGAAGTGCTTCCCAAAGGTAACAGTTGTCCGGAAAATTTCGACCAGGTAAAAGCCATGTTGGCTGACCTCTATCTTGATCACCAGAAGATAGACGCTTGCGTCAATAATTGCATCTTGAATTACAAAGAAAACAAGGATGAAGTTGAGTGCCCACACTGCTACGAGCCAAGGTATAAAGTTTCCACTTCATCTAAACAAAAAAACCCACCCATTCCTAGGAAGGTTCTTCGTTACTTCCCGTTGGGTCCTCGTCTGCAGCGTCTATACATGTCTTCACATACGGCCAAGCATATGAGATGACATCAGGCAAGACACCAGGGAGAGGAGATGATAGATCTAGATAATCTCACACATCCCACAGACGGGGAGGCTTGGAAGCACTTTGACCGTTCTTTTCCCGAATTTGCTGGATACTGTTGAAATGTCAGACTTGGAGTTGTAACAAACCGGTTCAATCCTACTAGAAACATGAATTTGTCTTATAGTATTTGGCCTGTGATAGTATTTCCGTACAATTTACCTCCCAACATGTGTATGAGGAAGGAGTATAATTTTCTTACGCTTATGGTTCCAGGGCCGTATTCTCCAGGAAAGTGTTTAGATGTGTACATGAGACCATTAATTGACGAGCTGCAGGAGTTATGGGAAAATTGACTCCCTACTTTTGACAGGCATGGTCAAACTTCATTGATGGTGAAAGCAGCTGTTATTTGGACAATCAGTGAGTATCCAGCTTACGGGATGTTGTATGGCCAACAAACTAAGGGGTACAAGGCTTGCCTGGTATGCTTAAATGACATCAATTCTAGTCGCCACGCCGACAAAATGTGTTTCTTGGGATCTCGTAGGTGGCTTAACGAGGATCACAAGTGGCGGTGGGATGCTGAGGCATTTGATGGGACCGAGGAGCATAATTCGAAACCCCAGGGAGGTCTGGTGAGTAGATTTTAGAGAGGCTTAACCAGCACTGGTTCGGATATTTGAGCACCAGTAAAGATGTAACCGACTTGAATCTTCCCACGCCTGATGAGTTTAAGTATTGGACGCACAAAAGTGTATTCTTTGAATTGCCTTACTGGTCGATGTTGAAAATCAGACACAACTTGGACGTCATGCACATAGAGAAGAATGTTTGTGACAGCGTTCTTGGAACAATTCTGAATCTCAAACATAAGAATGTTGACACCCCCAAAGCCCGTGTTAATCTTAAGAAAATGGGTATACGCCCTAAGCTATGGCTAGTAGAGAACAAAAAAATAAAAAAAAGCCATAATGCCTCAAGCAGGCTACATAGTCCATCCTCAAAAGAAGGCAGAAGTGTTTCAGTAGCTTCATAACGTTAAGTATCCTCATGGGTATGTAGGGAATATCGCTCGATGTGTTAAGACGGGGGAAAATAAGATTACTGGGTTGAAGACTCATGATTGTCATGTTTTGTTGCAATATCTTCTTCCCGTGGTCATTAGACCGTATTTACAGAGTGATGTGGTTGACGCGTTAGTGGCTTTGTCAAAGTTCCTTCAGAGGATATGCGCTAAAGAGTTTAAAAAGTCTCATGTTCGATCATTGCAAGAAGACATTGTGCACATCATCTGCAAGCTGGAGAGGATCTTTCCCCCAACTTTCTTTGACATCATGATTCACCTAATGATCCACCTTCCCGAACAAGTGTTGCTTACTGGTCTAGTATAGTATACCTGGGGCTATCCAAATGAGAGGTGTGCACTCATTTTCTAATTAATCATCCTTTCAAATTAAGATAATTTTTTTAAATATTTATTTTAAGAGAATAAATATCTGTTTTGCAGGCAACTGGGGGATTTCAAGAAGTCGAACAAAAACAAACGTTTCCCTGAAGGGTCGATCACGGCGGCATACATTCAGGCTGAGTGTGTAACTTACTGCAACACATATCTTAATGATGAAGACATAGTGGGGGAATCATCTGGAGCGGGTAGTAGCCAGCAATTCAATCTATCAGTTGTTTCCAACGATGTTCAACCGTATGGCAGGTTAAGTAATTCTAAAAGATTAAGTAATGCTGAGATCAAAGAGGCTCATTGGTCTGTCCTTCAACATTGCGACGAAGCCGAGTGGTACTTGAAGTCCCATTTGAAAAGGCAGGATGGTAACGAAGCCATACACAAGAGAGATTTTCCTGATTACTTCCCTATTTGGGTACCTTCTATCTCTATATATGATGTTACATAAATTAAATATATGTTGTTTTTTTATGTTACGTAATGTAATACCTAGTGCTTTTAAAATTGTTACAGATGATGCACATTCAACAGCAGTTTCCTGCTTCTTACGACCCGGAGTTGCACTTGTTGGCTGGAGGACCCCAAAGCCACAGAGTTCGTGCTGGATGTTTTGTGAACGGTGTTAAGTTTGTGACGTCAGAACAAGATGAAGGCCATGTCACCCAAAACAATGGAGTCATGGTTGAGGGTCTGGGTGTCAACTACTACGGGGTTCTTGTCAGTGTCATCAAACTAATCTACGGCAAGGGTATGCCGGTCGTGTTGTTCAAGTGCAAATGGTTCAATACTGACCCAACCAGATGAAGGAGTACAATTCTAGATCATGGCTTGTTATCAGTGGACTCAAACAGTGTATGGTATGAGAATGAGCCATTTATTCTTGCCATCATGGCGAAACAAGTGTTTTATCTTGATGATCCGGTTATGGGTGAGGGTTGGAAAGTGGTGTAGGTGATGTCATATAGGAATATTTGGAGTGTAGCTACACTGGGAGGGGATGATGAGAGTGGGCCCAATGAACCAACAACTGATCAACCGAATGAACCATATCAAGAGGAATCTCCACATGTAGTCCCCGATACTGAAGATATTCGTGCCAACTGACACGACCCACCCCGAATTTCACCCTGAAACCCGGAGTAAGTCGTGCGGGGACCACCTCCAAGGAAAATTTACTGAAAATATTGAGAAAATCTCCCTTGCAGATGGACAACCCTAACTCGAAAATTCCAAATTTCACTCTTAATTCAACACTTCCAAACATCACATAATTATCCTTCAGAAATTCTACACATAATATACAATAATCCCAAAGTATTCAGAGCTACTAAACACTAGCGGAAGCAAGAAAACACGAGTAGGTTAAACATGTAACCTACTGATGAAAACTGGCGGAAATGCGGGTGACTATGCATCGTCTCCTACTAGATCCAACCCGAACTCTGCAGACTGGGCAATTTAAAACGAAGGGCCCATGGGAAAACATTTAATAACGTTAGAGTGAGTGGACAAGAGATTTGTCCTACGAAGAGGAGCCGGTTCAGATTCTCGACCGAAAGGAGCAAGTGCTTACGAACAAGACAATCCCACTTGTCAAGGTGCTTTGGAGAAGTCATCAAGTAGAAGAAGCTACTTGGGAATTAGAGAAGCAAATGAAGCAGCTTTCTTGGATGGACCCTGACTGGGGCCACCGAAATCTCGTGGCCGAGCACTATAAATCCCCATAGACTCAATGGCCATGGCTGCATGAACAGCATCAGAGAAAGTCGGGTAATAAACACCCGTCATCTTAGCTGCAAACACTCCACCAAGAGCCCTAATGAACATCTCCATCTTGGTCCTCTCATCAGGAACCAGATATGACACATGATAGCTCAGGGAAGTGAATCTCTCTTGGAACTCTATAACACCCTCATCATCCCTCTTCTTCATATTCAGGAAATCCGACTGAATTCTGCTGCGGTGGGCAGGACTGAAATACTGCCCCAAGAAAAGCGTCTTAAACTGCTCCCACGACATATTCAGAGCATCCTCAACATTCCTGCTAGCGAGCGACCACCAATGATGTGCTGAATCATCCAAGAAAGTCACTGTCATCTTCACCTTCCTTTCTTCTGGCAAATCTGTGCTCGCAAAAGCCTTTTCCATTTTGTCCACCCAAGTATAAGCATCAAGGGGTCCCTTGGCACCCTTGAACTCTCTTGCTCCAGCCTCATAAACTTCTCTCCTTTTCACCGTATGAGGTTGTGGAGCTCGATCCATGACATCCCTTAGAATATTCCCAATATCATCAACCAGTCCCCTGACCTCATTGCCCTCATCGGCATTGGTCGAAGTAGCCACACGGGGTTGCCGTGGGCGCCTAGGAGGCATAGTACCTGAGGAAGAAGAAATTTAGTAGTCTAAAAATAAGACTAGCAGGACTATCACATATACCCAATAACACATAGTATCCAAAGCATAAAATGCTAGTGAATCCGCCGCGGTCGGACCACCACTCTATAGGAACTACGTGCTTCTTAGGCAAATATAATAGTATTATGAAGGCAGGAAATGAAACCTAAAGCTCTGATACCATTTGTCACATCCCAGGACCCGCTCCGCCGTAACACGATATTGTCCGCTTTGGGCCCACCGGCCCTCACGGTTTTGTTTCCGGCAGCTCAGGAGCAGCTTCCCAGTAGGTCACCCATCCTGAGATTGCTCTAGCATCAACATGCTTAACCTCGGAGTACCCATCCCCTCCGAAGCCGCTGAGTCACCAAAAGGCCTCGAAATTAACTCCTTCCACTAAAACTTCACAGCCACTAAATACCCAATTTATTCTCATCACCTCACCGGAAGGTAGAGACACATGCCACTCGCCTGGAAGAGACGATGATGGCACATTTGCATGGAGGGCGAATCGACTAGACATGAATGAATGCGTGGCTCCGGGATCAATTAAAGTAAAAGCAGGCTGACCAAAAATTAATAACGTACCAATGATGACATCTGGAGAAGTACGACCCTCCCGCTGGGTCATAGCATGCAGTCTAGCGCGAGTCATGGGACGTCCACGCTGACCACTTCCCCGCTGAGAGCCACCTCTGACCGAAGCACTGCCCTGGGCACCACTACTAGAGCTTCCAGCTGAAAACTGACCAACAGGCTGAGTAGGGGTGGGAGTGGTCCTCTGAGCCAACAATGGGTAATCTCTCTTGAAGTGGTCCTGACCACCACACTCAAAGCACCCAGAGAACTGCTGCTGTTGCCCATATGAAAAAGTCTGGCTACCGGATGACCCACCATGGAAACTGCCACCCGAACCATACTGCCCAGACTGCTGCCTACCCAACTGGCTCCTAGCAGGTCTCCTGTGACGTCCTCTAACCCTGAACCGAGAATTAGAACCTGATCCCCCACTACTGCCACTACCAGCTGATGAACCTGAAGCGGATGATGAAGCAGCTTTCTTGGATGGACCCTGACTGGGGCCACCGAAATCTCGTGGCCGAGCACTATAAATCCCCATAGACTCAATGGCCATGGCTGCATGAACAGCATCAGAGAAAGTCGGGTAATAAACACCCGTCATCTTAGCTGCAAACACTCCACCAAGAGCCCCAATGAACATCTCCATCTTGGTCCTCTCATCAGGAACCAGATATGACACATGATAGCTCAGGGAAGTGAATCTCTCCTGGAACTCTATAACACCCTCATCATCCCTCTTCTTCATATTCAGGAAATCCCCGATTTTTCCTTAGAAATTAATTTGGGGAAACATAAATATTTTATTTTATTTACGAGTGTGCCGACGAGGGCGTCGGGCTCCCAAGGGGGGTGGATGGTAATATCCCACATCGGCCAAACGGAGAGGGGTTATATGCTGTATATGTACATGTCCACCTCCAATCTAACACGAGGTCTTTTAGTGGCTCAGCGGCTTCGGAGGGGATGGGTACTCCGAGGTTAAGCATGTTGATGCTAGAGCAATCCCAGGATGGGTGACCTACTGGGAAGCTGCTCCTGAGCTGCCGGAAACAAAACCGTGAGGGCCGGTGGGCCCAAAGCGGACAATATCGTGTTACGGCGGAGTGAGTCCTGGGATGTGACACATTCTCTATATGTTTATTACATGAACGTTGCTCTTCTGTGTCCATAATCTGAAACTAGTATTCAATTAATCCTGCAGATATTGTTAACACTATTTTGAAAGCATGTCCCCGATTTGCTTGGAAGATTGACAACCATGGGTTTTTGCCACTGCATTTGGCTTGCGAGAAAGGTCAGGTAGAGATAACAAAAACACTCTTGATGATCGATCCAAACCTTTCTCTTGAACTCAATCACTACCATTACACACCAGTGCACATAGCTGCAATGAATGGTCATATCCAAATCCTTGACGAACTTCTTTCGAGCTCTCCCAGATCCTTGGAACTACTCACAGGGGATGGAGAAACTGTGTTTCATCTTTCTGTAAGATTCAACAGATATGATGTGTTTACCTCTTTGGTGAAGAATTATAACAACACCAATCGGCTCAACCAGGCTGACAAGCATGGTAACACAGTCTTACATCTTGCTGTCTGTGCAGGGAACACTAAGGTAAGTTTCCTATTCTACTTTTTTAGTATTGATCAGTCGTCTTAGCTCATTCGTTCAAAATTGCATGATCTTAAACCATGTTAAAATTTACAGCTATCAGAGTACATCATCAGTAATACTACAGTTGATGTCAGTTGTATGAATCAAAGAGGTCAAACAGCATTGGACATCCTTGATCAACTAAGAAGATCGTCGGATTTTAGACATACATTGAAGAGTTTTGGTGGCAGGACCAGTACTGAGCTGTTCTCTTTAACCCCAATGGTTGATGAGAGAGATTCTGGGACTACCACAACATTGGAAAGTCCTAGAGCTGCTCTGGAGCAAGAATTTGAAATGCTTTTTGAATGTAACACGCGTCCAGGAAGTGATCAATCTGATTCAGAAATTGGCATGGGGCGTATGGCTCGAAACAATCAACAAATGGAAAACTTTGCTACATTACGAGCAAAGATGAATCTCGGCCATGAAGGTGTGATAAATTCTGATGTTCCCTTTAGGTCAGAATCGCATAGAACAAGTATGAGCTCCCCAATCTTGAATCCACAGCAGCTCCGAAAGCCAAGAGGGAAAATGGATAAAAATCTTAAGATTAGGCAATATGAGATATATAGGAAGCATTGCAAAATACTAGGAACACTATCACAATAGTTTCTGTTTTGATTGCCTCAGTTACTTTTACTGCTGGCATAAACCCACCTGGTGGTGTCTTCCAAGACGGATGGCTTAAAGGACAGTCAACAGTAGGCAAAACTGCAGCCTTTAAGGTCTTCACAATAAGCAACACAACGGCATTGTTCATATCTATGTGCATTGTCATTGTGTTGGTGAGCATCATCCCCTTCCGGCGAAAACCACTGATGACACTACTAATGGTTGCTCACAAAGTCTTGTGGGTGGCAGTGTCACTCATGGCGACAGCTTTCGTTGCAGCCTCATGGATAATCATGCCACACAGACACGGTGAAGGAAACGATTGGACCCTTGAAGTTTTGATATCTATCTGCGCAGGGACTGTGGGATCTGTTTTCTTATTTCTTGGTGTCACTTGGACTAGACACTTGTTGATGAAATTGAAATGGAGGAAACAGATATGTAGGTTTGCAGAGCAAAGAGCACAAAGACAAGCAGCACGAGCAAACCAACGAGCACATAGAAGGGCCCAGAAAAGAATAGAGGAAACACATAAAAGGGCACAGAGAAGAAGAACAGAGGAAACACCAGAATATAGCTCGTCAGTATCCACAAACTCCGACGCTGAGAGTTTTGTAAAACTGGGATATCATACATACTAATTGAACAAAAGAAGTGGAGAAATTGTGTTCTTCCCGGTTCAAGTTTAGGCATTAGCCTGTTAGTCTATCATCAAACTCGACTTCCATGTTTGTCAGATCCTTATCATTAATATTAACGATGAGATTTTGATTGGCAAACAAAAGTTGAGTTCATAATATAATATAAGGAGGTAAATACTTAATTGTTTCAGTAGCTTGGATTTACATTTCTAATTCGATATTTCGATTGAGTGATGTTAAACGTACCCAGCAAATACTTAAAGCAAACCTTATATACTCAGCAAAATCATCTTCTATCCACACCCAGCAACATGCCAATAATACCCTTCAGTTCATAAACCCAACTTACTCGAGTTGGGTTCCAAACTCGATTTTGGCACAGAGCGGCTGTCGTGGTGGTTGCAAAGAAGGAAGCCAGAATTAGCTCTTATCAAGGAAAAGTTCCGAATCTAAACTCCTCATTGTTGATTAATTGAAGATCGACACAAACCCGACTTTATGTATGTATATTGGTGCCCAGAAAGTATAAGGCTGGAGCTTGGTGGATTAGGGTATCAACAAAGGGCATGTCAACTTGTATGTCTAGTTTCAAGATTCCAACTGAAATGTCAATACGCATGAATGCATCTCCTTGAAATTGTCAGTTGCAGACTTGCAGTAGCTTTACTACTAGGTCTAGTTATCACCTTCTTCTATTCACTTTGAAAAATGTGAAAGCTTTACTACGACTCAATTAAGGAACTAATCTGTTTACTTTGCTGGGTTTCATTGGAGTTATTAATCCTATTTCTTTGCTGGGTTTCGTTGGAGATGTATTGCTGGTTTTTTTTTTAAAAACTATCTTAATAAATGTATTTTTAAACTATCTTCTCTTATTTAAAAATAGTGAGATATTGCATTATTTTCTGTTATGAAAGAGCGCTGCATAGAGTTTCTGATCATACATAGACTTTCTGATGAGGCATAGCGTGGGAATCTTGGGTATTTAAATATATATTGAAATTAGAACATTAAACTGTGGATCTTTGGTTGATAAAACTGTAACTACCAGCAATCTAGGATATGTAGTTGGCCGAGGTTTTAACAAGTGAACATAAACTTATTTCCTTTGGTCTCTGAAAGTAAAATGTAAGAAAAAAAAAATCAATAATGCTGGTCTTTTTTTATACCTGGGAGTTCAGTTTTGATGGAACAATTGCTTTTGTATTGTTTAAATTGTTGGCATGCTTTCTGTTAGTGAATACGGTGGTCTGCAATTGCTAGCATTTTATTTTTATTTATTTCAGTCGTATTCCTATTTTGTAATTTCAGTTTCATGTTGGTGACCATTGCAATTCATTTTATGTACAACTATAGAGTTATGCTTCTGATTGAGGATGGAACTGATGAACCCACACATGCATTCTGCCAAAAGAGATTCTTCAGGAATAGCTTTTCCTTTTCTATTTTTTTAATTTATCTGATTGTTAAATGAAGTACTCGATTTTGGTTAAGAAGGACCTCTTTCCATTTTATTGTAATCAACTGGTGTGTGTTTATTGTGTCATGTTCATGTTATTGTGTAAATGTAGAACAAGTGAAATCTTAGACGGTAAATGGAAAGTTAGAAGTTTCGGTGCTATCTCTTTTAACATTGGATCATCAACATGTTTAGTTGCTTGGAAGAAATTCGAGTTATAACTTCTTAAATGACGTTTCTGTCCTCGCCGCCCAAATTACGGTTTTATCCCTGTTTTATTTTATTTGCAGAACTGCCATTGTGGTCAGCGATTTACGATCTGTCATCTCAGTTTTTTATTATTTACAACACTGCCATGCAGTCTGAAACCCTGCAAAATTACAATTATGTCCTCCTGCTTCCTTGAATTTAGGTCGGTTCACCCGCAGCAAAGCGCGGGGATTGTGTTTCGTGTTCACTGTATATTAGAAGGATAGGGAAACTGAAAACATGGGTTTATCAGACTAATGATGCTTCAGTAAACAAGAATCATGCGGCTATTGGATTTGTTATGCGCAACGGTTACCCTCTTACAGCTGCTGCTAAGTTTGTTAGTGATACTTTTATTCTTGTCGCTGAAACAACAGCTCTTAAAGAAGGCTTTCATACCGCATGGTTGCAACGAGTTCCGAAAATTCTGGTGGAAGGAGATTCCAAGATCTTGATTGACTGCATCAACGGCAACGGCAAAGCTACAACCCCTTGGTGTATCAATTCTCTTATCCAAGATATCCCATGGCTGGCTTCTCAATTCCAAGAGTGTCTCTTCCAATATGTTCATAGGGAAGCAAACTTTATGGCTTTCGTAGGCTTGACTATTGTCACTCCTTTGGTTTGGTTTCACTGTTTGCCCCTTCTTTGTCTCAAGCGTTCTATCTAGATCAGCTGGATGAGGGTGTTCATAGAGGGTTTGTTTTGTAGTTTATGTAGTTTTTTATTAAAATCAAAAAATCAAAAAAAAAAAAAAAAAAAAAAAAAAGAAGAAGGTATGAATTGGCATATATGCAACTGATGCAAGTCCATAAAATCTGAGGCGCAGAGTCTTGTCCTTGTTTAAAAATCACAAACTCACAACTGAAACTCTTTTTTTAATCTTCGTCTTCCTCATAACTAAAGCGCAAAAGTTCAAACCTAGCTAATATATAAGGCCATCTCCAATCGATGTGCTACAGTGCACGACCACCAATCCTTCCGTCACTATATTTTGGAAGTTCAATCATTGCTACATCAAGGCACTTCTTAATTACAAGTGTGGTCGGAGAAACGTCACCGGCCGGTGCATTGAGGCATTGAGCCACGCACACCATAGATGGTCTTCTAGCTTGTTCCATTCTCTCTCAGTCCATATCTTTCCGTGAGCAACCAATGGGGAAGCCTCATTGGAAAAAATTCACTATGATCAAAAGGATGGTAATGAAGATTAAAGAATAGCTAGGACCAAATAACAAATAATCAAACATAGATCCCAACATATTATAATTAAGTAACAAGGTTCAATACTGGATGATGAATAATCAAAGGAAGATCCGCAACAAATTTAAACAGCCAAGATCAATAATATAAGAAAACAACTGATTATCATTTGACATGACTATGGCGCTGAACACACTAAAACTAAACTTGTGACAACCAGAGCAATAACAAGTGAACAAGGTGCAATTGAGATCACAACTCCTAAACTTGTTGAGGATGCAGCAGGAGAGTCTGCGGCCAAAGGGGCTTCTGGTGAGCCGGCACTGGACTGTGGAGATTGCGAAATCGGGTGAGGTTCCATCACTTCAACCACCAGTCGCTGGCCATTCTTGCAGTGATCTGGGACTCCACTGATGAAGTAGAAGGGGCCAGACCTATCAAGCTTCATTATGCTCTTCCCGTTATCAAATGCGATTATCGGATTCCTTGTGTCGCAGTGGTAATATCCCCATTTGTCTACCTCAAGAACTGAATCATTCTTGTACTTGAAAGCTGTACGTAAAACAAAACACAGTATCAAATTAGAAGCCAAAGTTTGCAAACAGTCACAGATTCAATCAACAGTTACATTAAGAAGTCACATACTCCCACTATAATTAAAGTGGAGAACTATTCAGTTAGAGAGAGTAAAGATAGAACTCACACAGTGAATCTCCAACATGAAACCTGTTCTTGGTAGCCCAGTCGGAGTAGACAGCGGAGTTGTTTGAGCCAGGCTGCTGCCAACCAAAATCATCACCAACTAGGAATTCTGTAGCAGAAGAGTTTACAACAACAAGCGCCGAGAAAAGCATCATCAAGAAAGACCCCATGAAAGAAGCAGCCATGTTTTGTTCTCACAAGATTTAGGAAGCAATGGAAATGGAACTGAAAACTGGCCTGAAGAAGAGAAGACTTGAGTATATCTAACGGTTGCTTGGAGATCGTGTGGAGAATATGGAACACGTTGCAGTCTCTTGGTCATTGTGTTGCTTTCGGCGGTTAAATTTCAGTTCAAATACGAATACTGGACTGGGTGCTTCAGAATTTTTTTTTTCTTCCATGCTGATGATATTAATTAATGTCGTCACGTTTTTTGCTTTGTTTCTTTACGTTAATTTTATTGAAAATTTTGAAATTCCATCATTAAAAAAAAAAATGGGCATACCTTTTTGGTATACAGGATGGGAATATTTTTTCTGTGACTCCCTCGTATGTCTTGTTCCTCTTTTTTGTATAAGAACACCATGCTTCTGGAACTCATTTTCATTTACCAAACTAATTCATTGTTCTATCACTAATTTTAGCCACTAAGATAATGGAGAAAACTAATACACATAGATTTTCACTCGGAGGTCAATGTTGATGCTTTAGTGTTTAAAAGTTATGGACACCTGTAAATCATTTCTTGAACTTAAGTAGTCCTGGCTTAGTGACGACTAAGTGACGAGATAATAAACTCAAAGATTTGTAGAGAAGTTAACATAGAATTCGTTTGAGACATATTACCTCATTTATGCAAATGTTCTTCACCTTTTCCCATGTATGAATTTAAACTTACTTAATGAATACTTGTTTTAGATTAATTTGGCATGCACCCAATTTAGAAGTGCTATAGATATCTGACTATAGGATAGATATGAGGCAAACTCTATTTAAGGTAAAAGAGGGAACTAATATTGAGGGTCGTACGTAAAATGATTAGAAATTTAGAATCAACTATCCTTAGAATCAGCGCATGCCTTTGATGTCCGTGTTATGTTGCAACTGCTTTGTTGTTATTTGAAAGCATAGAAATAGTTACAAAAACAATCAACAGTGAGATACCTCATAATGCAGTAGCCTGTCTAAGTTTACTTGTGAATTTTTTTTGTTCACCTTTAAAGGTTAAACAGATTCAAATGGTCCTATCAAGATTCAAATAGATTCAAATAGGTTAAAATGAAAATCAAACCATTGAAAAATTATAGATTACAAAATCAAACAAAAGAATTTTGAAGGATTTCCCCTCATGAGGTTGTCATGTTGCTATACTTGACCAGCCGTTTTATATCTCCTCCTAATCTGCATTACACATCTACATTCGATCGTCAGGGCATGATATACATGCTCTCAAAATCAATGACCAATACATGTACCAAAACCAGCTCATGTATTGCTTGCTTCCACGTCAAAGATCAAGAATGTACTGTACGATTTTCTCCACATCTAGCTCATAAGTTACTACCTGAAACTAATTCCTTTTGCTTCATCATTTCCTGGAACTGCTTTCTTTTAGCAGCTCGGATGTCAAGTAAACTAGGTGGTACAGGTTTGAGCGAACCATGTAACTCAACGAGGTTAAAGAAATCTTGTTTGGTCAGACTCTTCTTCTTAACAAGTTCATCAACCACAGCATCCATGAGCTTTCGGTTTTGCTCCAGAATCTGCAATGCAAAACAATGGCATGTTCCCTTTATTACGATAAGGATGATGGGAAACCTCAGTAAAGAGACTGATTGTCCGGCATACCTCTTTTGCACGTTCATAACACATGTTGACGATCTGCAATGCCTGCACGTCGAGGTCCTGAAATAAAATTCATTACGATAGATTAAGGGTACATTCAGTCTTCTTCTAGCATTCACTGCTTAGTTAAGGAGCATGGACAGATACAGAAATTGGTACTCACAGGGCCAAAGACCAATGACCATGTTTCAAATTACATCAGTAATATGACAAACACCAAAACCAAACTCAGATATAAGTGAATAAAGATTGTATTACATTGAGACGATCTGCCACCCAGAAATTAGATAGACCATAATTCTTCTCAGAAAGGCCACTAAGAACATATGTCCGTGCAGCTGACCTAGCATTGTCTGCTGTTTCAGCCCATATTGTACTTAACTGGAGCAATCGAAAGTACAAGAAAGATATTTTAGTTATTCTAGTTTGAAAGATAATTTACAGCAGAGTTCTTACATAAAGCCCTATAATTTACCATACAAGAAACTAACTGTGCACAAATTGAAGATTTTCTTTACCTGACCCTCACCAAACCAAAGTTCATCAGCTGCACGCGGTGCTAGTTGAACAGTAATATGATCCAGTAGGGATTGCCGACTTCACAACATTGGAGATATGAGAAGTGTTAGAAGGAAAAAAGAAAACAAAACAATGAACATGAGTGTCTAATGCACTTTCAACAATAAGGAACACAAATTATCTAACAGAACTGAAGCAACATCTACTTGGACTTGCATATTTCAGTAACCAAGCAGGTTTGTTGTATTTTAAACATTTTAGTTCCTTTTGTTGACATGCTCTGATTGTACCCCTAATATCTGTACTATATACAAAAAGTGAGAATGCGGGTAAACAGTAAACCTACTCGCTCCTTTTTATTTTTATCAATAAATGGTAAACCTTCAGAAAAGAGACACTTTACTTGTACGCTGAGCCATATTCAGGAATAAAGTCTCTCTTTCCCTTTATTTCTAATAAACAAAAGAAAGTCGTCAAATCTATTCTGATATTTGTACTCCTGCTATCATCATTCATCTCATAAGTAGAGCCTACTTCCAATTTAAGCTTCAATTAACTTGAATCAAGAAGAACATAACAGATATCTGTGGTAACGATTTAAAAATCCAAATTACTTTATGCCCTTAATATGAATATGAGGAAATCTCTATCGTCAGTTTGAATTAATACTTTCCATATGATTAATAGACATGTTATCAACTACCTCTTCCTTTTATTCTCTACATAACTATTCTGAACTCTGATTACTATAGTCAATAGTTATTGTGCATTCCACATGTCAATGAGCTACTTGTCTTATAAATCAAGACAAAGAATTGGGGATCAGTATGTCTTACGTAAGCGTTCCCTCTTTGAAGTTGATAGGATCCATCTTCATCCTAACATAACCCAATTCCCTACCAGCTCTAGGAGCAATTGTGACCTGCACCGTATGAGAAACTATCATAAGATATACACTTCATATTTTCTTTTCCTTTCTACTCATTGTTACCATAAATGTACATTTAGAAGAGGACAAGTGAAACTAGGGAATAATACTTGTGAAAATCTTAAAAGAAAACATTTGGTTAAGTTTAAGATTTTAAGTGAATGAATCCAATGACAAAGAACAAGAAATTCAAGAAAGACATTGGAACAAAAAATTTCTCAAGTAAAGACTATTCTAATCTTTAACTCACATTCGAGAAACAGGGACGACCAACAAACACCAAACATTTGTGTGGACTAAGTTGCCCAACATGTAAAGGTAGTGCAGAATAGAAACAATTAATTATCTTATGCTATGAAAAGGTAAGACAAAAGATGCTACGAGTTTTCAGACAAAATATGAAAAGGTAAAACAAAAGATGCTTAGAGTTTTCAGACCAAAAAATAAAGGAAGAAAGGCTTGAGCTAGGGGACCATACAAACTCAATGTTTTTTAGATCAGGAAAGTTTGCGGCAACAACAGCCATCGCTGCTTCATTAATCGCTACTTGCTTCCATGTATCAATACTTCTGTCCTTCCTATCTAGCATTCCTCTTTCTTCCATTTGTGCAGCTTGTAATAGGTCATCAGTAGTAATCTGCATATATATCACAACCGCAGGCATTCAAAAAAAGGACACACGATGTGGCATAAATAACTAAATCAGATGTGACACAACATCTGAAATCTCCCTAATCAACACCAAAAAAAAAAAAAAGGCATCTGAAATCTTCAAAACATTAGCTGCTAATAGAGCTCATAGTACATGACCATGCGAGCAAGGGAATATACAGAAGTATAATAGCTACATGACTTTCACACCAATGGATGTAACATAATGTTGCAAACTAAGCCTTCAAAAGTGTTTGTTTTCTTTTGCTCCTTTTTCTCTTCTTCTGCCTCTTTAATTAGAGTTTAGAGGTATAGGTTCTTTGGTTAGTTAAGGGGAGGTAATACCTCAGTTCTTCCATCACGCATCATGTTGATTGCAGCAACCTCGACTATATTAGCTAGCTCCGCACCAACCATTCCATCACTCATACTTGCAATAGCCATATAGTCCACGTCTTCAGCCATTGGTTTCTTGCGCGCATGGACCTATAATCAGGACACAGAAAGAAACTGGAAAATTATAAGCCGGTCATGGAAACAATAAGAATTAAGAGCAATGCCAGATATAAAGCCAACTACCTTCAAAATTTCAATGCGACCTATAAGACCAGGCTTAGGGATAAATATCTTCCGATCAAATCGTCCAGGTCTGACAAGGGCTGGATCTAGAATGTCTGGTCTATTTGTGGAAGCAATAGTGATCACTTCCCCTCTTCCTTCAAACCCATCCAAGCAAACAAGAAGCTGGAGTATAAAGAAAACATTGAACAACTTTTAGCTTTTTAGTTATAAAATAAAAATAAAAATAATAAAACACATGCCTTAAAGGTTCAAGCATTCATCCATAACTAACCTGGTTAAGAGTTGCGTCACGTTCTTGTCCACCAGAACCCTTGATCAAACCACGCTCCCTTCCAACAGCATCCAACTCATCAATGAAGACAACTGATGGAGCCTGTGCACACAAACACAACAATGAAATGCAATGTGCAACTACACTACATCCAATACTAAACAGGATGAACAAGAAAGGCATAGCATTTTCAAATATGGTCTAAAACCTCAATAATACTGAAATGCATTAGCAAGAACATATCAATGAAAGGTAATGAGAGGAATGAGAGAAGGAACATAAAGTGAGTACAACTAAATAGCTAATGTCCCCTTACGTTATCCTTTGCTTCCTGGTAAAGTGCTCGGACACGAGAAGCACCCACACCAACATATATCTCCACAAATTGAGAGGCCGAAATGGAAAAGAAGTTGACTCCTGCCTCACCAGCAACAGCTTTTGCAAGCAAAGTCTTCCCCACTCCAGGAGGGCCACAAAGAAGTATCCCACCTGATTAACAAAACAATCACCCTAAATATATAAGCCATACATGAAGAAAATACTTACTATTTTTTTCTATCTCATCGGTCCTTCTTTATGATTTCAGCATATCGATTTACCCTTAGCCTATTATTTTTTTTCATGTTTATGGACAAATTCTGCCTATTTTTACATTTAGGATTTACATATACAACATATATCATTATCAAGAGTGAATTTCTTATTATTTAGATATTTCGATTTTAAAAAGAAACACATAAGTAAAATATTTTGAGAAACAGAACAAGTCAATCTACTTTCACCGGAATCAC
The DNA here is from genome assembly GCA_009720345.1 of Fragaria iinumae. Classification (NCBI taxonomy): domain Eukaryota; kingdom Viridiplantae; phylum Streptophyta; class Magnoliopsida; order Rosales; family Rosaceae; genus Fragaria; species Fragaria iinumae. The sequence goes on along the minus strand of CM019122.1, from coordinate 29,159,865 downwards.
GCATAAACACTCCGATCAGGACACGATAAAAGGAACATTTTAGTCAACAATCACTCGCGGAAGTTAGAAATTAGAACACAAGGGCAATCATAAATGTGATCCGATGCAATACACACATAAGCTCACATAAGAAAAAGCTATCTCATAATGCCAATAAGAGAGCAGCATTGCTGCAGAAACCAACCTGGAATTTTAACTCCTCGTCTCCTATACATTTCCCCATGGGTGAAGAACTTGACAATCTCCTCAAGCTCGAGCCTGATCTTCCCAAGCCCCGCAACATCCGTAAACTTGACATCCACGCCTCTCTCCAAATACTGAGGCATCCTCTTATTATGCGCCCGTCTAACACGAGCCCCGGACCTCATGAACTGCATTGCCATCTTCATATAAGGATTCTGCTCCCCTTTCCCCGGCTCCCCCTCCTCATCCTCCTCGCCGCCCTCAATCCCCTCCATCCTCTCCAAATCCCTCATCTTCTTCCTCTCCTCGGCCTCGGCCTGCTCAATCTTCAACCTATCCTCATAATCCTTCTTCTGCCTCCTGTAACTAAACACCACAGTCCTGTAAAATATGTAAAAGAACACCAACCCAAGCGCGGTGGCCACATTTGAGTCCTGAGCCAAATTGGCCCACACATTGGCCATCTCCAAGTAATTCCGGCGAGCCTCCCTCAACGACTCATCATGCTTCTTCTTCCTCGCCTCTCTCCTCAACCTCCTCTCCTCCTCCTTCTTCTGCGCCTTCATCGCCCTATCAATCATCTCCCTCTCACTCCTCATCCTCTCCAGCTCCTCCTTCCTCTGCATCTTGAACGCCTCCCTCGCCTGCCTCAGCTCCGCCGCTCTCTTGCTCTCCTTCTTCGCCGGCTTCCTCGTCCTCGTTAACCACGCCACCACCGCCGGCATTTTCGCCAGGAAACTCAAATACGGAAGAGGCACCTCCGGCGGCTTCACCGGCGGCGTGTAGGCGTTGACGCACAAAGACTCCAAGCTCAGCTTCTCCCATTCCTCCCAGAACCTCCTGTCCGCCTCCGCCGGCGGCAGAACGGTGCGTAAAACTCTCGAATCTTCGAGAACCACCAAGACCGGCTCGGCCTTCTGCCGCAATTCGATCCCCGGCGGCTTGATGACGTGCTTGAGCTTCGATTCACGGCTGAGCTCGAGGAGCTGAGTGTAGGGGATGCGGTTGGAGACGACGGGGAGTCCCTGGGACCAGGACTGGAGCTCCTGAGGAGATAAGGCTTCGGATTTTTTGGAAGCGGATGATTTCTTGGAGGCGCGTGGCTTTTTGTCCTTGACGGCGGCGCGTGAGGTTGGGGTTTGGGGGAGAGAGGCGGAGATGACGGTTAGAGTGACGGAGAGCTTGAGGAAGTCGAAATTGGGCTTTTTGGTCTTTTCGTCGTCGTCGTTATCGGGAGCGGTGGAGAGGTGGGAGGAAATGGAGGATTTGGGTGGGGGTTTTGGGGTCTTGGGGGTGGGATTTGGGGGTAGGGATGATGAGTAAGAGCCCAGAAGGCATTGCAAGGCCATTGTGGAGGGTTATGCTACATTTGAGAAGCGAAGGTGGGTTTTGGGATGAAGGTGAGTTTTTTGAGCTGGGTTTTTGCAGAGCTCACTACTCTGGGAATTGAAATGTTTGTTATTTACGAGAGATAGGAGATTAGAGACGACGGATCGCAACGTCGTCGTTTTGGGGTAATTTTGTTACCTCCAAAACGGAGCGTTTCAATGTCAATGAATGAAAAAAAAAACTCATACAAAATAAACTTATACAACAGCGTCGTAACGATATTTCACACTACAAATTACAACCGTGTAATAGATTATATAGTCAAATTTGACTACACATGTAATTTCGTAAAACGTGATAAAAATCATTCTAGTACAGAATTGCGCATGCGGGTACTCTTTCACCTAAAGGGTCGACACATACCGCAGTAAATCCCAACATGATCGTGTTTGTAGATGATCCTTGACGAACAAGTATCATGGATTGTGGGTCTGTCAACGAGTACCAAAACCAAATTGGTGTCCAAAACCACCGATTATGGAGAAACGTACAACAGAAGAATTGAGTATAGAGATCACTTTATTTCCACACTCTATTTTCAAATTATTCACGGTATTCAAATGCTTATAGAGATCACTTTATTTCCACACTCTATTTTCAAATTATTCACGGTATTCAAATGCTTTCTGAACCTAGAGACTAATTTGTTGGGGATGCAGACAACAATTTGTTTCGTGTCTTCATTTAAAGAATTATGTTAAGTATTTCGGAGCTTGGATTTATAACGATTTGAAGAAAGTCGCGCTAAACATGCCCTAAAAACTATTGTAGGAAATAACGGTGGGACGTGTTAATGAAGCCCTGAAAGTCTAAACATCAAGCATTAAGCATCTCATCACATAGAAGAAAGGTGTTTGGAAATATATAGGAAGTACATGAAGGCTTAAGACAGAAAATGCTTAATGTTATAGGAATTATGATATAGCTAGAAAGCGGGTGACAAAGTAAACCAAGTACTGCGTGGAAACAAATAAGCAAGGTAGCTCAATTGTTGGAGAGCCAGATGACACTCTGAACAGCAGATGTGGCCAGCAAGAGACAGCTTAAGAAAGTGAAGGCTATGGAGACGGCAATGTGGTCGCAGAAGATATCTAGCGGTTTACAGAAATTTGGGAGTGGTGTGTGCCGGATTCCTGTGCGGTTCAGGTTGCTTACTCCAGATGCAGCTGACCCTGCGCTCATCAGTGCATATGCAAATACCTGCGAGAGGGAAACACTGACACTTCAGTTTCACTAGGAAAGTAAATGTGTATACTTTAGAGCTACCAAATAGGACATTAAAATTTTGTAGTACTTAGGAAGGCTCTTGCACTAAGCTATACCATGAGGATGAAAACACATGCTGATTTTGCTAGTTTCAATTTATAGAATCTTTTGGTCTATTATGATCCAGTACTTGATTCACATGACATTTTCTCTATCGTTTTCATGCTGGACTTTAAGTAAAGTGAGAATCTTTTGAATCTTGTCTTGTAATTCAACTTTAGTAAAAACAGACAGATGAACCTGTCTATTATATACTAGCAAGAGAACATCTAACTAGAAAACAAGCTACATTAATTAATACTACAAACTTTGCTTACAACCTAAGAAGAATGAACTACTTACAGACCCTGTTATGAAAAATTGAAGTAATCATTAAATCACAGATCTTAATTATATGTCGATTGTAATTGCATTTCCGCAAGGCCGGTTAACAAGTTACCTGATCCCCAGCAAAGCTAAGCCAGGCATGATTCCTTGAGGGAATCATCGGAGACTTCCTCAGCAGCCTAGATCCACTTATCAGTAGTTGCAGCAATGAATAAACCGTGACAGCTGCCGTAACTCCAACCACGTATCTGCTCACCAAAGATTCAGAAACTTCAGTACCTATAAATCATTCCGAATCGTCCTTCTAAGTTCTAACTACACCTTGGTTGTTATATTTGCTTGATGCCCTCATCATTATAACTAACCTTGTCAAATGTAAACCTCACAACTTTTCAAGTTTAGTTTCCTAATGTCAAATTCATGCGCTTCAAATGATCAATGCTACAATGCTAAAACATGACGAATCGAACACAACTGACACAATTTTAACTTCCCTACAATCCCAATAGCCGGTAAATCATGATATTTGATCCTGGAATTCTGATTGATTATTTCCTAATGAATTGGTTCCTCCACAAAACCTGAAGTATTTACATAACTAAAAGTTCAAAACCACAAAAGGGTAAATGAGAAGTATCATACATAGCAGCCAAAATGAGCAGCAAAATGTTCTTCAACTAGTTTTGTAGATTAGTAATAGAGAAACAGTTAATTGTGACATTATATTCTCAATCAAGATTACTAGATAACAAGATTCCACCTGATAATTTGATCTGACATTTGTTGTCTAATAATTTCCATGTTATATCAAACTAGAAGACAAATAGTTTTACACTTTAAAGGAGACATCAAACTTAAAAAAAGGGTGAAAAGCAAGTAGAAATTTAAAATCCATTTAAAATCCATCACGGGTCTGATCCTGTTCATCGAAAATGGAATGAAGCTGGGAATGGGTTCAAACTAGTCACTTCGAAGTGACAAACAGAAGCCTAGTTTCGTCGACACGAAACCTCATCTCAAGAAAAAATGACAAAACAAACCAATACACACCTGCCCCGTTTTTCCGGCCAGTTTGGGAGAAAACCGAGCAGTAAATAAAGCAAAAAACCAAGCATATGATATTCTGGGAAGCTAGAAAGAAGTGAAGAAGCAGCCGGAATATGGTAACTTCCGGCAGAAGGGCATTTGAGTAATTGTACTTACACGAACGACTGGGCGAAAGACCACTTGGAGTAAACGGGGAGGTGGAAACCGTAGATGGTGACGGTGCTGGCTTGCCGGGCAGTGAGCATGGACGACAGCGCCGTGACGGAGGACGCCATGCAGAGCAGCCTCAGGCACACGCGAGCCACGTCAGCTTTACGGAGCAAGGCGCCGAGTTGAGATGATGACGACTTGGCCTGCGGCACACTCGTGGTGGTTCCGTTCTCCACCACCTTGGACTCGGCCACCTCTTCGTTGCACGCCGTCGTTTTCCTGCCGCCGAACATTGTCTTCCTTTTTCTGCTCTGTCTTGTGTGTTGCTCAACAGAGAGAGAGAGAGAGGGTTGGAATGTAGAACTTGGGTGAGCGAACTGCGAGGTAGAGACTAGTAGTAGTGAGTAGTGAGTAGTGACTAGTGATGCATATACTTTGGCGGTTTTTATATATGGGCCATCCGGTTACTGTTCCATGTAGTTTTTCTGCCTATGTCAATTACCATTTTTCTTTCTTTTATCGCAGTAACACGGCTCACCCAATCAATATTAAAATTAAAATCAACACTAATCATCTTCTTTTTCTTTTATCGTAGTAACACGTTCACTCAATCAGTACTAAAATCAAGATCAACAAGACTAATCATCTTGTTGTATGTATAAGTTCACGAATGTTGCTTGAGGTTTTTCATAAACAAGTGACAATTAAGACTCGAACTCTACACATGAGGTTCCATCATGACAACTCAACCAACTTGATCACATTAATTTAATGGTTAGAATTTCTTTTCATCATCCAAGAATAATTTTTGTTGGGTAAGACTTTGTCCTCAAGTTGTAAAATGAGTACTCAAAGTAGTAATATTAATCCTCAAATTGTAATACGAGTCTTTAAAGTTATAAAAAAAAAATTAGTTACAACATTAATCTTCATTTGTTTTTAAAATAGCAATTGAGTCCTCAAAATTGTAATACGAGTCCTTAAAATTCTACTTAAAAACATTCAAACCTTATCTTTTTATTCTTTCCATTACCTTGCTTCCTTGGCTAGGTCCAAACTCAATTTACTTTCAGTCAAATACTCAAATGCAACATTGCCTACTCGACAGTTTATGACAAGTCTTTGATATAATACCACAAAACTCATCCTACAAATCTAGTCCGGGTTTGCCATTTGAAAACATTACGTATGTAAAACGAAGCTTAAGGTTTTTTGTATATGGATGAGATTAGAATCTGCAGAGTAACAGGTGGAAAGAACTTAGAGGAGCAGATCGATATGATCATGATCAGTTCTGCCCCCGTGAGTCTGCATATCGCCATGGAAGTGATAGCTTTGTTTTGTTATACACTATTTCAGTTCTACCACACGTACACTTGTTGGACTCTTCACTCGAATCACCACTGCGATGACATAATAATGATCCAAGACCTCTAATTCCTATGAGCCATGGCCTCATGGGAACTTTCGAACCCTTCTTCCTGATTATTCTAAAAATATCATTCGATCTTGATAAATATAAAAATGTCATTCGATCTTGATAAATAGAAGTAAGAATAATCAGCTACTATTTGATTGGCAGTGTTGTTTTTCTTGGAGAAACTGTCGGCCGTATTTCTTTTATGAAAATAAATAATTCATTAATAAATGGACGAACCCAATTACAAAGTATGCAAATACAAGACCGAAAAAAATATTAAAAACAAAGAGTATGGGCCTTTAACTTAATCAACTTAGAAAGAGTGAAAGTACAGTGACAACTTACTAAACTATAAAACAAACACCCTACGTCAGAATACATTAATAATGAAACCAAGTATCAAAGAAGGCAACCGGTACAGACACCAAACTCAAGTTCCTTTAGCTCAATGCCTCGATGGCTCAATCTATATGCCAACTTTGGAACTTCAAATAGAACGAAAAAAGAAACAATAACCACTACTCTAAGATGATATAATTGCCCTAGAAAACATGAACCTTTATGGTAATAATAACTAGAACAATAACCAGAACATGTAAACAGCCATCAAAGTGCGGATGCAACACACAATCCGCCATTAATCAAGTAAAAGCGTCGAAAACTAAGGTGCAATTGAATATCAGGATTGCCAGAAACACCAAAGCCAGGAAGGACAACAAGATGAGCGCATGAGTTCTTCTTAGTTTTTGCGTTAACGTCTTTTCTCTTCTCCTTTTTGGTTGAAGTGCTGCTCTTTCTCTACGAGTTGACATGGTTCGGGGTCAAAAGTAATTGCTCCTGCAAGATGTGATATGAGTCTAAATCACACTAAACTCGTCATTTATACAGTAAAAAATGATCGTAGGAATCCTTTTCTGAACAAGATTAGTAGTTCCAATTTCAATCAGATTAAGATTTTGGAAGAAAATAAACCCGTTTGGTCTAGGATTCGACTTTGGGAAATTAATGTTTGCCATGAGGAAAATGGCACCGTCAGTTCTTTACATGATAATGAATCCTACATAAGATAGGGTGATGTGTTGCGTCCAAAATGTCAGATACGAGATCAAAAAGTTCAGAAGAAATTTATGGGAGCTTCTAAATCGTCATGTTATTATTGCAGAAGCAACTGGATTTGAGTTTGGGACAAACGATGGTATTCAACTTCCCTATGTTCTAAACATCTAAACTGACGACTACCATTCAATCCCATGCAACTCACATAAGTGATTGCAAGACTTACGATCTCAGAGTATCATATGTAGAAGATAGATGTATGGAACAATATGATCTCCATAATTTGGATGAAATTCGGAATGCATTTGTTTACCTCTTTCCCCGATTCAGCAGAGGGGGGAGGGTTGGTTTGGATTAAATGTTCTATACTATTGGAGCCATTAACCTGCATGGCACTCGAAAAAATATCATTACAGCAATGAACCTCATCAAATCTTCGACATGAGAACTATCATTGATCTCCGCTCTCCACAGTATCAACCATTTGTTGCACAAAAACTAAAACAAACCAACCACCAGTCTCACTCTTACCTCGACCTCAAGAAACCTGTATTACAATAACTTTGAAAATTATGGAGAATAGATAAAAGGGGTCTGATCGAATGATCTGGCCACCTCTTCAAGTTTGGATGGTAAACCAAATTTCCGCAACAATTACATCTACACGCAAAACTCCCACAGTACCTGTTGGCTAACCACAGAAGCTAGACGCCAAACATCAAATCCATGACCTTGGACACCAATGACTTCGTTGGGGAAGCAATTGTGCCTCCAGATTGCCGGGCACTGGTATTACCATTTTGAAGATAATAAGAGCGAGGAGGGGGCACTCTTGAAGCATCTAAGTCTGCATGTCTCGTGGATGATGGAGGGGGCAAAGTCATGAAACCCTGGTTGTTGATGAGCCTTTCATTTAAGGTATGGCGTTGCATCGGATCCAGTGGCTTCACACCTATGATTAATGCCCCATTAATTTGCATCCCATTCTTACTGAGAGCCTTCTGAGCATCAGAGGAACTCTGCACCACCAAGAAAGTGAACATTCAAACTCAAATTCATATTTATCTTCAGTGCAGTTGCAGAAAAAGTAGTTTAGATCATCTGCCAGGTAAATCACAAATTCACAATGGGAAAATGAAGGCAAGTTTTTGAAAACAAAGGCAAACCCATATTACGTATGCTAGCAACTACAGAAATATCCTGTAGAATGGGCGGATCATGACAACAAAAAGAGGCCAAACACAAGATAGATAAGATCAAAAATTAACCAGAATGATGGTCTACATCAAGTTATGTCTAAACTGGCAATATTTGAACTAAACACGATGTCATAATTTCCTTTCCATTTCATATATAACCACGAATTTTTTTAGTCATAGCCTAGCAGCAGTATAAACCAAACATAATAACTTGATCTTGCAATTTCTTAGACAGAATGACCTAGGAGTGATCAAGGTACATAAGTTGCCTCCATGTTGAACCAATTGCAAATAACTGAATAAGTGATAATGATCTTGCAGTAATACATATCACTAAATATGCCAAAGTGGATCAAGGAAAGTGTACCACGGATCATAAAATAAATAACAGGCCAAGATGAAATACATTTTGATTTTAGGTCCTGCTTTGAATTCCATAGAGAGCATCTACTCGACAACCAAACACCAATTCAAACAGAAAGTATTCTACCAAAGAAATTTAAGTACAATATTTTTCAATACAAGAAAAGCAATAATGGATGCAGGTTCAGCTATTTCAACCAGTGTAATCTTTTAATCCAGGATTCTTTCTTAGTTCATAATCAAATTTTCATCCTCCATCTGGCATGTATTTCTTATAGTGAGCCTAATTGTAACATCTAGAAACAAATAGGTCCAGATAAAGAATGCAAAAGCTAAATCAATGCATGGTATAAATATTTGATTCACTACTGGGAAAGACAAGAACCTGATATAGAATGTGCATCCAGTTGGCATCTCTTGGGCCAGGAACATGTTTCAAAATGACACCACATTTCTCCAACTCACGTAAAACTAAATTTGTATCAGCTGCAGAAAATCTGGAAAGAACAAACACTATAAGAGGCCAGAATGTGGATAAGCAAGCAAAAATAAAAACAGTTTAAAACATAAACAAAGATAGGCAGGTAATCAAATGCATGTAACTTTAGGCAAATAAACTTTATTCGCTCAAAACGTAGGTTTTTAAAGGAAACAATCCTGAGACACAAAAGCACAAGAAAGATAAGAATAACAGAGAGAGATCCTTCTACATTTCTCTAGAGTAGTGCATAAGAAAACTATGTTTGGTCTAGCATTTCCTTTGAACTAATCCTACTTAATTTCTTGGGGATATATTAATTCATTACGGAACATTTTAAGTTATGTTGAGCCTTCTCTTCTTTAGTTTCCATCTGACTTGGGAATACTGATTCAAGTTGCAACCATTTTGCAATCAGAGATTGATTAAGATCTGTCTTCTTCTGTTTGATTTACTGATCCAGGTCCATTAAAATGTTCCAAAAGACAATGAACTCAAATTACTTCAGCAAAACCAATGACAGAGGAGCAGAAGGTAGGAGAGGGCAAATGCTGTTTGTGAAGAATTAATTGACAAAAAACTTGCGCACTACTAAGGTGGCAACAAGGTAACAGACTAGAATCACAATGCAGATTACAGTTTACGACAAATTTCTTTTATATTATAACTTAAATACCCAAACAGCTTTTGCCTTCACAATAGGCTCTTATTCTCTTTCTACGCGCTAATGATCACTTGCATCTTTCTACTTTTCTTTGGGAAAATTACTTCAAAACAGGTGTAGCTATAAGAGAGTAAACTCCTTTACTTCCGTACCAGGAAATGAAGAACACCCACCACAGAATAAGGCAGAGCCTTTCTTTTTTTTTTGGCCCCTCCACAAGAATAATAGCAACATGTAATGTCACTGAGGAAGGGGTAGAATAAGATGATAAAGTTTCAAATGGCTTGAACCCGAATAGTGCCAAAGAAAGATTCATTTTGAAAATTCACAGTATGTATACAAGTCACTAACTCACTATGCAATCCTACCACCATAAAATATGGAATTTACCTAAAGAATCCCTCAACAATATTTGTGATTGTTGTTTAGCAGGATTAGGCATCTCTACTAGACATTTGGAAACCATAACACAATACAAGCAAAGATTGATTATACATAGAAGTTAACTAGCAAAGATATGCATACTTATAAACTAAAGATGTAAGCATGTATCACGATAAAAAGAAAAAGGCAAAGGTGTGGTCAAATCATTACCCATAAACAGTAACCCATTCTTCCTCTTGGGGATTTGCAGCAGGCATGGTACTCCTTTGCATTTCTGGCCTGGCAACTTCCCTTGGAGGTGGAAGAGTGATCAGAGCACCAGGCTGAACAACACCCTCCACTGGTGAACTCCTTCCCTTATCATCTTGCTCACCGCCACTCTTCGAGGATGACCACCAGTTCATACTTGCTGAACCCTGTTGGCCATTCTGTCCACTTGAGAGAGCATAAGAGGTGCTGGCCTCTGATTTGTTTTTCACAGGAGTTGAGTAATCATATCCAGAACTTTGGAACGGAGTTCTAGGATCTGATTTGACTTCTGGGGATATTGGGTAATCTGGGATTCCAGATTCCGGGGAGAAGTCTGAACGGTCTTCCAAAGTGTAAAGAGGAGGAGGGGGAAGGTCCGACCGATCACTACAACTGTCACGCCATAGAGCAGATACTGCAGCCGCCTGTCCTGGAGTTGAGATTTTTCCTCTCCGGGACGAGATAGGTGAAGCTAAATCTTGGTAAAACAATGTCGGCCTACCAGATTTAGGAGTTCTATTTGCAGTGGCACTCATCCTGTGAATTCTTCAAGGACAGATTGCCTTTGAAAATCAACACCGTGAGATAGCATTGGAATTAGTCTCCATTAAAACAAGAAAACTAGTATTCATCCAGGGTAATTAAAAAGTTCAAAACAAACTCATTACAACAACATCTTGGAGAATGTTCAATCCTCACACACTACTTAACAAAATACAATCCCGAAAAAGATCCCAACTTTTATCAATTTACCTCTTGCAAACTTTCTCGCCAACCAAATGACAGATTAATCTATAATAAAGAAAAGTTTTCAAACTAATCTCAACACGGCGAATTCATCTTCATAAGTAAAGCAAATGTAGTATCAAAACTTCAAGTGACTTTGATTCCAGATTGTAAAATACACCGCACTAAATCGCATAGTTTGCGGTTGAAATAGACTCTATATAGGATTCTATGTGCAGTTCAAAACTATTGGAACCCACTTAAAAAATAATAATAATAATTGAAAAAATCAACCCAAACTCTCTTTTATTCTCTTGTCATGAACCAAATGACAAAACAATCAAACCAGAAACATAAATATCAGACTTTTTTCATAGTTAAATAGAAAAGAGCCGACCCATTTTCCTATGGTGTTTAGATTTTGATTCCACAATATGAAAACCGCAGTAAATCGCATGGTTTGCAGTTGAAATTTTCGATTTAACAGTGAAAAATTGAATACTGAATCGGCTGCGCTAAAAAGGAAGAATTGCGATGAGGTTAGAGAGATGGAGTCACCTGGGAATTGAAGAATTGAAGGTAGGGATTCGCAATAGGAGGACTTTTGTTCTGGGTTTCACTGCTCCTCCTCCGCCTGGTTATAGAGAGCTATGCATTCCTTTCCCGATATGAAACCCTAAACCCTCTTCCTACATTTTCAAATTTGCTTTAGATTCGTTGTATTTGTTTTAAATTACCACTTTCTCCTCCTCCATTATTGGTCTTATTTTCTTTCGAAACTTTTTCTTGCACATGCACGCTCCACATTATTCCTTTTTCTTTTCTCTTTTTCCTGGAAATGGATGCAAGTTTTTTGTGCTAATTAAAGTGTTTCTAGAATTGTTTTTGGTTAGCTTTCTAATTAACATTATTTTCTGTAAAGCACATGAGCGTTTATATTTATACCTTCAAAATTGCCACTTAGATCTCTTTAATAAGGGTGTGTTGTCTTTGTACTGTTTGTTCTTATTTAAATAGAATGACCTATTGTTTAAAAGAAAAAAAAATAATATATCTCCCTAATGTTTCTAAATTGTCCTTATCCTTTATATAAATCTTAAGTAAGAATTCTTCTAAGAACATGAATAGGTAAACAATCGTCATTCATGTTTCTTCTTAAAATAAACCATCATTGACTGATGAAGATTTTATCAACAGTAATCTCCCAACTTTTCTCACAGAAAATGAGGATTAAATGTTGTATACAAATCTAGATCCAATTGAGTAGTGAACTAGGGATCAATTTGCTTCAAGATGTTGATTCCTGCTGATTTATATTGATTTTCTTATGTTCTTACTTCTAATATAAACATAATTATAATACATATAGAAACTAGATCATATCCATTTTTAATTAGGTGAACAATCAAACACAATTATTGCCCAGTTTAAGAACAACCATGAGCATGGTAAGCACTCTTTCATAGGATAGGAAAGACGAATTGACTTATACTTACAATATTCACAATTGTTATTTAGTATCTAGTTTAGAAAAACTGTAGTTTGTTTCCACCTATCTATGAAGTAATCACTCTTTCAAGCTTGGATAATGATTGTTTATTGATTCAAATACCAGATTAATAAGAAAATTGCAGATTGTTATTGTTTAGGGTAAAGATTGATGTGTTCTTCTTTCTTTTTGTCTAGATTGGTAATTTTGTATTAGCTGAAAAAGTCAATTATCTATTAAGAAAAAGAGGAGGTCTAATTATCAATTTCGGAGATATGAACATAACCTCCTAACGCACATACTGGGGTTCTTAAAATAAAACAGCAAATATTGGGGCCGGTATATATGACACTTTTTACTAGTTTTTCTTTTTGTTAGAATGAACTTTTATTTATTGAAAGAGGAGTGAACCTCAATCTAGTACATGATGTAGCTAGGAAAGGACCTACTACGAACTCAAACGTGAAAGTCAGGATACATAAGCCGATAAGTGCATGGTTAGCTACTCCATGCGGTGCCTGATTACAATCACGAGGAGTAAAAAGAAACTGAAGGATAATTTGTAGCTAGGCTCCAACGACCACGACGGCTCAGACCTTACGGCGACGCTGGGGTGAAAAGGAGGTGACAATGTGGCTGCTGCTTTGGGCCGGGTGGAGTAGGTTTGTGTTTCCAATGATGCTAATGAAGCAGAAAGGTTGTTTCAGTGGTGCTACTCCTGTCAAAATTTCAGCTCCAAAATGGAAGCAGAAGTAGGTGAAAAGTTGTTTCTCCTCTCGGCAGCCTCTAGAAACCAAAGATTTCAAGATTGATCGTCTTCTAAGGAAAGCCAGAAAGGTTCTCAATCCTCGATCGAAGCCTGCAATCGACTCAAACTCATCAGAGATAAATTTTTAATTAAGGTTACTGCTTACCGAATTTCAATTCATAGTCGGGCTTAGTAGTCTTTCCATCTATCCTCTCTCTATGACGGGATTGGGTTTTGGGGGGGGGGGGGGGAATAGAGTTTGGAAGTTTTGTTGGGGCTCTTATCCTCTGTTAAACTTTGTAACTGCGACATACGCGTCACCATATATTTGCGACTGCGATTACGCGTCGCTGCGACAGCTGTGAGCGTCGCCTACAAGGGAAGAATCGATTGTGACTGCGATTACCTGTCACCAACTTTTATTTGCATCGATTTTATGACCACATCATTGGTTCACTAATTCCAATCCCCTTGTCTTTTGTAGATGACTGCGCCTCCAAGGCCTGAGCTTGAGATCCTCGATGTACGAGGCAATAATTACCTTCAATGGGAATCCGATGTTACACGATTGTTCGTCGAAAAAGGATTTACTTCCACTATTTTTCCTCCTGATGGCCCAGATGCGGTTACCAATGAGATGATCAAAGCCCAAGCCCTCATGTTCCTGAGGCGCCATATCCATAAGGAATTAAAGATGCAATATCTGATGATAATGGATCCCAAAGAATTGTGGGACGACTTGAAGCTCCGCTTTGATTACGTACATGATGTACAGTTTACAGCGCTGCCGGCAGGATGACAAACCATCCGCCAACTTCTATTGCATTCAACTCAGCTACATGGTCTTTCTTGCTTTCATTTCGGCTCTAATGCCCGTACATACGAAGGTTGTCGTGTCAGCGAGGATGCTAGAGATACCTACAGAAGACACAAGCAGTACTTGGCTCAAGAAGCTAACTTTACTAGGGGAGATGACATTGGTGTTGAGCCTTCCACCAATCTTACCATAGCAGATTTCGTAGCTAAGAAGCAAGCTAGTCCTGCGCACATGGATGCTGCGGATTTTGATTAAACTCTTTTGATTAGATATTTTTTCTCTGCTATTTTCTGTTTGGCACTTGTTTAACAACAGTTATTTTCAACTTTTCAGTCAGTTTTTATGGAATTAGACATCTTTTGATGTATTTTTCATCAGTTAGCATTAATAAAAGCTCTCCTTTATATTCAAATGTGTTGAATGGATTGAGAATTTTATTCCCATATGATTGGTTTAAATTGCACAAAGCTAAACGTTTCATTACATGGCAAACATGTTAAATCCACATGTGTTTGTGGTCCTTGAATTGGTTATGGCATAAAGAATGGCAAAACATGAGAACAATTGCGAAAAATCGGCGAAAATACACCAAGGCAGCAAGTTGCCGTGTATTGGCTGTGTTGCATTGCCCCTAAGGCGCCCCTGAGCGTCCCTGATGCGCGCTGGGCAGCTTCCTGAGCCTCTAGAGGGCCCCTGCCGTAGCATGCCGAGCTCTAGTGTCGGCTATGAGCCCTAAGGGGCCCCTGTCGCAAGCGCGCCCCAAGCGAGCCCCTGTCTTGCCCCGGCAGCCCTGCGCGTCGCTGGGTGCCACTGAGCATCGCTGGGCCCCGGATGACCCCCAGCCGCGCCCCTACCGCACCCCTGTGCGCTGCTGCGCGCCGACCGAGCCCCGGACAAGCCCTTGCGCACCCTTGCCGTGCCTCACCGCAATACCGCTCCTCTGCACGCGCCCTGCCGCGTTTCCACGAGCGCTACCGAGCCGATGTGAGCCCCTAACGGGCCATTGTCGTCTACCAGCGCTGCGAGCGCACTGCTAGAGCACTTTTGGTGCTGCTGCCGAGCCTTTAGGCCTGCCACATACTATGATTTCATGAAAGTGATTTTCATGCCGTGTAATTGCACTCATTCGGGTTCCAACTTTGTTTAAATTCCCGATTAACCCCTCTATGTTTAATTAGAGTTTTCGCCTTGTCTTGATCCAAGACTAATTAATTTCACATATTTGTGTAGATGTCTCGTGGCGAAATTGAGTGTCTAGCTGACAGTGGGACTACCCACACTATTCTAAGGAATAGGCTGTTATTTACTGACTTTGTGCCTCACGTATCCTCAGTGACAACTATGATTGGTTCCTCGCCTTTGATTCATGGCAGAGGTAATGTGCAGTTCTTGTTGCCAATTGACACAATGATACATGTCACTGACGCGCTCTACACGCCTAAGGGTAATCGAACCTTGCTTTCATTTAGGGACATTCGTGCCAACGGATTTCACCTGGAAACGTTCCAAGAGAATGGATAAGAGTTTTTGCTAATTACCTCTAATGACTGAGGCCGTAAACGCATCTTAGAGAAGCTCAAGAGTCAATCAAGTGGGTTGTATCTGACAACCATCAGGATTATTGAATCCTATGTTGTTTCTCGCAGTTTTTGAGACTCTGACTCTTACAAGCTTTGACATGACCGTTTGGGACATCCCGGACTTGACATGAT
The DNA here is from genome assembly GCA_009720345.1 of Fragaria iinumae. Lineage (NCBI taxonomy): Eukaryota > Viridiplantae > Streptophyta > Magnoliopsida > Rosales > Rosaceae > Fragaria > Fragaria iinumae. The sequence continues at coordinate 29,144,198 of CM019122.1, read as the reverse complement.
GATCCGAATTCGCAAAAATTCACATGGACATCCATTTTTCTGAGAACTGCAGCGTGTTGGAGCTCCTCCTTCCACCAAAATAGATGATGCGGCCGTGCATGATGCACCTGCCGTAGGCTCGGCCTCCAATGCCATTGTCGAGACTCCAAATGCCTCTATGGCTATCTCTAATGCTCACCGCTCGTTTTGCAAAGCTTGTTCACTAGCCAAATTGATTGCAAAACCATCTTTTGCTAGTGATTCTAAACAAAACATTCAATTTCTACAAAGAATCCAAGGTGATATTTATGGACCTATCAAACCAGAGAGCGGGCCATTTAGATATTTCATGGTTCTAGCTAATGCATCAACGCGTTGGTCACGTGTTGGTCACACGTTGCTTTGTTATTCACAAGAAACGCTGCATTTGCTAAACTCCTAGCTCAAATTATTAAGCTCCGGGCTCACCACCTTGATCATCCAATCAAGTCTATTCAATTGGGCAATGCTGTAGAGTTTACGACTAAGTCTTTTGACGACTATTGCATGTCCATCGGGATTGAAGTAAAACATCTTGTACCCCATGTGCATTCACAAAACGGTCTTGCAGAAGCTACAATTAAGCGCTTACAATTGATTGCACGGGCCTTGGTTATGTCCAAGAATCAATGTTAGCGTATCTGGGGGACGCCTCTGATCCAATGTTGATGTTAGAGAACAAAGAAATCTCACTAATGTTTACCGATGCGCACGGTATGATGGAAAGAAGTTCCATGACTATTGATGATGTTTTTGCTTATTCCGTCGCTTAAGAGATTATTGACGACAATGAGATTGAACCACGCTCCGTTGCAGAATGTCAACGTCGAGTAGATTGGCCAAAATGGAAGGAAGCAATCCAGGCTAAACTAGACTCTCTAGCGAAAAGGCAAGTTTTCGGTCTGGTAGTAGTCTGCCCATCGAATGTGAAGCCTGTTGGATATAAATGGGTTTTTGTTCGAAAGCGGAATGAGAAACATGAAGTCATGCGCTATAAAACGCGACTTGTGGCGCAAGGATTTTCTCAACGCCCTGGAATTGACTACAAAGAGACATATTCTCCCGTAATGGACGTTATTACCTTTCGCTACTTAGTCAGTTTGGTAGTGTCCGAAAAACTGAGCATGCAGCTTATGGATGTGCTTACTGCATATCTCTATGGGGATTGATTCAGAGATATATATGAAAGTGTCTGATGGACTTTCACTACCCAAGTCAAGTGACTCTAAGCCACGGAGTGCCTTTGCAATTAAATTGCAGAATTCACTATATGGATTGAAACAATCCGGACGAATGTGGTATAATCGTCTAAGTGACTACTTGATTGGGAAGGGATATAAGAATGATAATCTTTGCCCATGCATGTTCATTAAAAAAACAAGTACCGGATTTGCTATAGTAGCTGTCTATGTTGATGACATGAATATCATCGGTAATCTCAAGGAAATTGATGAGACCGTGACCTACTTGAAATCCGAGTTTGAGATGAAGGATCTTGGGAAAACTCGATTTTGTCTAGGCTTAGAGCTAGAGCATCGAGAGACTGGAATATTGATTCACCAGTCAGCTTATGTCTAAAAGATGCTCAGGCGCTTTAATATGGACAAAGTTCACCCACTTGGGACTCATATGGTCACGCGAAGTCTGGATATCAAAAAGGACTCATTCTATTCTAAAGAGGAGGATGAGGAAGTCCTTGGAGCAGAAATTCCATACCTAAACGCTATCGGAGCTCTCCTATACTTGGCACAATGCACAAGACCAGACATTGCATTCTCAGTAAATTTTTTAGCTAGGTTTAGCTCTGCGCCAACACAACGTCATTGGACTGGTGTTAAGCACGTCTCCAGGTACTTGAAGGGTTCAATTGATTTAGGCTTGTTTTTCCCTTACAAAATTGAAGTTGAGAACATGAATGTTGATGTTTCAATTGAAGATTTCATTGCAGGCAGTTTGGCTGAGCCCCTAAGGGCCCCTGCCATGTCAGGCAGCAGCTTGGCAGCGCAAGGCAGTGCCCAGCGTGCCCCTGCCGAGCTCTTGCCGCAGTCTGCCTACGCGGGCAGTGTGTAGCACACCCCTAGCGCTCCCCTGCCGCGTCCCTGTGCGTGCAGCGCTGTTGCCGAGCCCTTGCCGCGTACGGCTGAGCCCCTACGCGTCCTCGAGGGCTTCCAATGCCGCAACTGAGCAAATTTTGGCTCCCAACCAAAATCAAGCTTCCAAAGCTCCTTCTAGCTCAAAATTGACGCAATGTGGCATATTCCCCTATGCTGAGACACTGAATGATGTGTTAGTCGGTTTTGCTGATGCTTGGTATTTGTCAGACTCACACAAAGGACGTTCCCAAACTAGGTATGTGTTTACCATGGGAACTACAACGATTTCCTGGAGATCTACCAAGCAAACCCTCGTTGCTAATTCCTCGAATCATTCAGAGATTATTGCACTTCATGAAGCAGTCAAAGAATGTGTTTGGCTTCGTTCTGTAATAACTCATATTCGAGAGTCCAGTGGAATGACATCTACCACTGAAGCACCAACTTGCATCTATGAAGACAATGCGGCATGCATTGAACAAATGAAGTTGGGATTTATCAAGGCTGATAATTCTAAGCATATCTCGCCTAAGTTCTTCTACAATCAGCAATAGCAATAACTTTTGAATATCTATGTGAACCAAGTGAGTTCCGAGGATAATGTAGCAGATTTGTTCACCAAGTCTCAACCCAAATTTACTCTTGAGAAGCATGTCACTACTGGAAAATAGCACTTAGGCGACGGAATTAAAAAAATTCGTCTCGTAAGTGGTACTTAAGCGACGAAATTTTCTACTTAGGAGACGGAATTCAATTTCGTCGCTTAAGTACGACTTAGGAGACAGAATATTTTTACTTAGACGACGGGATTTTGAAAAATTAAAATTAAAAAATTTATAAGAATCACTTAGGAGACAAAACTAAAAAATAAAAAAAAAAATGAATCACTTAGACGACAGAAATAAAACATTTCGTCGCTTAAGTTCTAAAAATTTGAGCGCCCATCTTCCCGCGTAAAATGTCATGAAAATTCAAACTAAAATTTGTCAAAACATATCAATTCTTTTAAATCACACACTCGCTAACCTTATCAATTCTGCGAAACCCATGTTTTCCCAGAGCTCCCTCTACGTCCCCGACGTCTCTCTCTCTCTCTCTCTCTCTCTCTCTCTCTCTCTCTCTCTCTCTCTCTCTCTCTCTCTCTCTCTCTCTCTCTCTCTCTCTCTCTCTCTCTCTCCAGACCATCACTCTCATGTCGACCTCTCTGCCCATTCTCACCGCTCCTTCCTCCGCCGCCACCTTCCATTGCACCACCCCCACCAACGCCACCTCCAACTACCACGCACTCATCGGCTTCGTCCCCACAAACGCCACCACTCTCAACGCCGTCAAGACCCTCTTCAACATCAGCCGGCCACCTCCGCACCCTCCTTGGAGCCAACAACCTCCCCCTCTCGACCCGACCTGACTCACCCGTCCCCGCCGCCAGCAAGCTCTTTGTCCCCTTCTCCTGCACCGAGCCTCAGATCTGGGTCCAATCGCCGACCCACCACTGTCCCTCGAAATTTCAAAAGGGTAAGAAATCAAGGTAAGTTCTTCAATTTTTCTGATTTAATTAGCTTTAGGGCGGTCGGAGTGGTGGTGGTAGTGGTGGTATTTGGGGTGGTCAGAGTGAGTGGATAAAAAACCAGCGGTGGCGTTTTTTTTTTTTTTTTTTTTTTCAGCCTTTAGCGACGGAATTCAACTATTCCGTCTCCTAAGTGGATTTTTTTATTATAAAATAAAATCCGTCGCCTAAGTGTCTACCTCACCACACTTAGGCAACGGATCTTAGCCGACGGACGTTCCGTCTCCTAAGTACTTAGGAGACGAAATCTGTCACTTAGGAGACGAAATAATTCCGTCTCCTAAGTACTTTTTTTCAGTAGTGTGTGCGAAGTATTGGTATGCGTCGCTTATTTGAACTCCATAATTGATTTAATTATCAGGGGGAGTTGATTGTGTAGACATCAGGGGGAGTCTACGTCACATGTTTTACATTCAAGTTGTAGTTGACGCGTTGTGCTCTTTTTCCCTTCGACCAAGTCTTTTGTTTTACTTGGCAAGGTTTTACCGAGGCAACGTTCATGCACCATGTGATTCTGATACGGGACACAAGGGGAGTGTTGAAGGAATTTACATTCTTATCCTTGATGATATGTCTTGACCGAATCTTCTCCTTATTAGACTATAATATCTCTTAAATATCTATCCCTGATTTACAGGGATTCTCTATGTAATGTCTATATAAAGGTCAATCTATCAATGAATGAGTAGACATTTTTCTCTCGTATTCTCACAACACTAATAACTTTTTTATATCATCATTTGCTAAAACATATCCCTAAACTTCTTAAACTACCCTTGTTCAACCAACTTCTATATCTAACCGGAATAGAATCCAAATTGGATCCAGAATTTGCAAATTAGCAAACTCCCCTCCTCCTTGATAAAATTCCTAAAGACTAATATAGAAGTTGCATGTGGTTACCCATTCAATCAAATTGCTTGTAACCAAATCTCCTCATGTGTTGCTGGGCAAAGAGAGCGAAATTTGGAAGGACTATGAGTGATAGGTTTTTGTATATGTTACCAATTATATTGAATTTTTCATTTTTGTGGTATATACATGATTGAGAAATTCTTGTTTCTTTTCTTTTAGATCGTCTGATTCCATTAATAATGAATTGTAAACTTGCATATGAACTTGTTATTGGCTATGGGAACGGTTATGCACAATATAACTAAAAACTCTCACAACTTTGATGATGTCCTCTGTAGTCGTTTTATTTGTAGATGAGGTATGATTTTTTCTGTCTAAATATAAGAATGTGCATGTAGTGTTTAAGGATGTGCAAATAAAATTACTCAATAAAATATAAAGTTATATGTTGCTGTTGCATACATGGTTCTTCTCAAAAAATTAGCAGCAATGCATCGACCTCGATCTCATTCTCTTAATTTCTTCTGTCAAAATAATGCTTCTTGCAAACACAGGCGACACTGCATATGGTCGACATGGCGAAGATGACGGCGACGATGATCATATACCAACCGCCGGTCCAATAAATATTGGTAGCTAAAAGGACCGGAATTCGATCAACGAAGAAACTCAATGCACCTGGATTCGATTTTATGTCAATGCACGACGGACATAGGCAGTTGAAGACCAAGAATCTTGTTGCAGTAGCAAACGTCGTTTAGGTGCCGTACATGAGAGCACTACTGATGGGGGTGCCAGAGAATGATGATTGAGGGGGGCGGGTTATTAGCAGAAGCCACACTGCCAGGTTCTCAATTATGAGGAGAACAATCTCTAAGTGGATCAGTTTCAACGACGCCCTAATTGGTTTCTTCTTCTTCTTCTTCTCAATCTCTTCGTCTCCCATTGTTGCATGCAGCCGGATGGTAACAAATTGGTCGCCGGCAGCCATATATAGTACGTTGTAGCCTATTGAGGGTTTTGAAGAGGAAGTACATATATGTGAGGCCTGCCTAGCTATCTAGTTGATTGCTATACGAATACATATTTCCAAAACATAAGCGGAGTCCGATTCCCTATCAGAAAAGGACCGCCGTGCCACACCGTCTTTGCTATCTTTTGTCATTTTTCTTCCTAGATTACAAAATCGATATAAGGACCGGGTGGAGAGTTTAAGTTTTACAGTATTGTTGTGCCTGCTATCTTTTGTCATTTTTCTACCCATATTGTTCTAAGCCTCCGTTTTTTTTTTTTTTTTTCCGTATTAGGCTACCTCCCTCTGATCAGGGCCAGCCTCTTCCGAATCTCGGGTGGTTGTATGAGGCAGAGTAACCAAATTCTCAGCAGGCTTCTTGCGGAGGCCCTTGTCACAAACTACTGATTGCTATTTAATAATCAAAGAAATAATCAAATCGATTATTAACTTCCCACTACCCACTTTTTCAAAACCATTCTCCTAATTTTATATAATTGATATCACAACTTGTATTGTGCATTTTAACTTCCAATTTACAAAATTAAAATGAACATATCGTCTCAATAAGAGTGGCATACATGCACGATTGCCTTCTGAAACATTTTCCTAAGGGATCATAGACAGCAGTTGAATCCTTTGTTACCACGATATGCTACACTTACAACGTCTTCTAATTAAGGCTTTCAAAACGGGGCCGAGAGAGGTTCCTTGAGGTTTTCTTGATCCGGGGTTTCAATATTGGCAGCACCACACAAGCATTGGCATGATTTTTCAGACAGTACTTGAGACTCCTCCAACTCCAGAATGAGCTTATTCTGTACTTCTTCACCCTCTTTACTAGTATTTTCTCTCTCCGTCTGTCTCTTCAAATAAATCGGTCTCAAACCCTACATGTAGAAATTAACATTAGCAAATATAGAAATTCACTGTATATAATAATATTAGTCTACAATCTACATATTTCATCACGCATGATTTCTTCTATCTTCAATTTTTACACCCACATTCTTGCAACGAACATCGATCTAACTCACGAGGAGGATCATGATTTCTTCTATGATCGTATCACTTTATTATGAAAAATTGAAAATGCTCAAACATATATATGCACTTGAGCACCTATAAGATTAAATGATCAAGTGATGAAACTCCCCTATGCAATTCTAGGCGCTACTCATAATATATCGATCGATGCTTAACTAGTTCTAAGCGCGCTCAGGTGAGCACACTGATTCTTAGTTTGAGTTCATGCATATATAGATATAACGGATGATGTGAAGTAAAACCGCACCTCACTGAATGTAGCTGAGGCCTCACTTGATTCCGTTTTCTGAACAACATCTGCCGCCATTTCCTGTATCCCGGGTTAATTATCATACATGAGAAACAATACAGGGTCCCTTTGAAAGAGATACTGATAACATAAGCTCAAACCCTAGTCTAAATGCAATGAAAATGATAATATATGAAGGCAGATCATCATAAATGATGGAATGTATCAAAATTAGTACGTACCCTAGCATGGTTGAGTTGTACTTGACTCAAGGTCTTAGGCTCCATCTCAATGGAGCAACAGACTCTGGCCATGAAAACGATCACTCAAACTTGATCGATCTCAATGGTGGATTGGTGGTACTGAATCACCGATCACTAGTACTACTGTTGGTGCATATATATATAGACTGGTTCATATATATATATAGTCACTCATCTGAGACACACGTCGCCAATATTTTTTCTGGTGTAACATCTTTCACGGAGTATATGACAGAGCTAGAAGTAAGGTGAAGCTTATAAAGCAAATCGAAGTCTCACTATCACTCACATCCCGTGGTTCTCTGATAGGACTATAGAAGTTGTTTGGCCATAGCTATATTATCTGATGTAATAATCGATTAGTTGATATTTGGTGGAGGATAGGATAGAATTTAATTTCTGTGAGCTGTAAATTTGGTCAGCCATGCCAACTGTTAACTGTAATACTAATGAGGGATCATAGTCGATGAAAATTCATATGATCTTTGCTTATGATTTTGGTACTAATTCGTGTTTTTGTTTAAAACTACTGTATGCTTTTCTGACGTTTTTTCCGTTTGGACATATCGATCTATATAGACAATATCAGAACTCAAAATATCAATCGAAAATTTGAACTCAAGTTTTTTTTTTTTTTTTTTTGGTCTGAAATTTGAACTCAAGTTCTTATGGTTAATGTTGGCTTTTCTTTTCTGATCTCTACCCTCAGAGGGTAGTAGTTGAGTATTTTGCAAGTTTCTAATGATTTATGGGTGGAGTAATGAAATTTCTAGGTATACGTAGCAATGTAGCAATACTCAAAGCTAGACACACATAATTCTCTATCAAACTGCTGAAGCAGACCTATAATCTATGACCCAAATCCACCCTTTTCTGATCTGTTGGTCTTTGGCATTATCACATACTACTGACTAAGATTTCAAGATATGCTCAAAAAATCTCAAGGTTTGGTGCCAATTGCCAAACCTCAATTAACTTGTTTATTGCAGTTAATTAAGCTAAAACTAACAGGGAGCAGCATTATCAATCATGTTGACTAACTCCATACACAACAAGGTTAACAAGAACAAACAAGGAGAGCAACTGTAGCCAACTGGTTTTTGCATAACCATGTGCCTGCCTAAGCCTAGCGCCCTAGTGTGGTTTGGTCAAGAACAGCATCAGTGTTATCTACCTAGCTAATTTCTGCTTGATTGACTAATATAATTTGCTCATCTCTCTCTCTCTCTCTCTCTCTCTCTCTCTCTCTCTCTCTCTCTCTCTCTCTCTCTCTCTCTCTCTCTCTGGTGGAATCATTCATTGGTTTATTTAACCCGATTTTTATTGTAAATGAGTTTAACTGGTTATCGACATTATATTACTATTTGATACATGCATGATTTCCTGGTGGATTGATCAAAAACTGACCAAACAATCTTTCCTCGATCTACATTGGATTTACATTCAAGGATTGAAAACAAATCAACTCCACTTGAAAATAATTATATCAGTTTTATTTCAAACTAGTCGTAGTATTTCGGAGTACATTTACAGTAGAATTTGTACTAACTAACTTCTCAGGAAAAAAAAAAAAAAAACTAAATTTGTTCACAATTACTTCAGAATCTAGAGCTGGCAATCGGGCTTAGCTTCTTGCTTTTTGTTGAATTATATATCCACCTTCCCGAGTTTGTCAAACAATTTTGTGGTCAAACTCCAATCCTATAGGTAGAGAAAGAAGATGTGAGACAAAGTGTATATTCCTTCACCCATCTTGTTCATGTTACTACTCATAATGCCATTACAAACCAAAGCAAACAACTTTGTGTTTTCAGTATTGCTCCACGAAAAAATGTCATCTTTACCAAATGTACTCGATCAGATGAACAGAACCTCATGCCATGATGAACAAATCATCTATCTCTCAGGCCATGTGAATTGGGAATTGAAGATCATATATACACAGAGAACAGAATTATTGAAGTTGAATTTCATTAAGATTTGTATTTGCAAGTATACACATATATAGCAGATCTACTGCTATTTACAATGGTATTATTAAGCTAATATGGAATCTACAATTACTTCAAGATAATATTGATCTACTGCATGCACTTATAACATTGAATCAAAACAGCCTATGAATACTTCAAGACGGGAGAATCAGATGGCTTAATTTGAGGAGAAGGTTGAGGCAGTCTAACAAGAACGGGGGTTTGTTCATCATGGACAGGGACATTTGAAAACGAAGCCTATACCCTAAACCTTATCATCATCGTCCAACTTATTAGAAGCGCATGCTTCCCATTTCCATTTATAAGCTGAGCTATTCGATCAGTTACTTCGTGCTGGAGAAACAAATTTAGTGCTCCATGTGGGATGCTTTTCCAGTAATTAAACATCCATCTCAAAAGAATACCCACCCGTTTTCCTTTTCATTCCAATTGATCCTTTTCCTGCTCGATCAGCTGCTTTAGGATCATCACCTTTATACCAGTGCTTCCAGCTATACTGAATATTCCTATACGTAGTTCTAACTTAAACCTCCAGTACGTACGTCTCGGGTTCTAACTAAGATGGAATACGTAGAAGTTAAATAGCACAAGCACAGTGAATATAGAACTGCTGAGAAAAGAGCTTGATTTTTGTAGACAACACTTCACTCGTATAACGTAGACAATTCCATAAAATTCCATAAAAAGGAGTTCCATATACGTGTAGGCTTTTCATTTTTATACTCATATATCCCAGCTAGCCTTATCCCAAGACCAGTCAATGCAATCTTTGGGACCTGGAAGTTTGCTAGCTAGTTTTATTTGGTTCTTGTCACAATTACGAAACAACATGCGCTGGAGTTTGGCCTCCATATCCAATATATCCATGGTGTCGAACAAGTTCATGCTCTCAAACAGTCGGAGCCAAACCAATGAACTCTTCCATGATTGCCTACTAATCTTGGAGCTCAAAGTTCCAAGTATCACAATGATCAAAAGGGTTAGCTAGCTTCTAATCCAAGTGTGAGACCGAATTCTAATCAAGAACACATTGCTTATTACAGAAGGCAAACTAAGAAAGACCCATGCCAATGATGCCAAAGTCATAAAAGGTTAGCTATACATCGATCATCTATAGGGAAGGGACAAGCTAGAAACATATAGTATTATCGTATCTGTTTTTACTTAAACAAACAACATGGGGGAAAAGATCCACATATACATATCCTTAGACAAAGGGGTCAGCAAAGCCATATTCCTGAAATTAATCTGCTGGGAAATTTATATTATCCAATGCAAGAATATATATCACGTAGAGAGAAGCATGTGCTGGGTTCCATCATCCACATGCCTCCTTCATATCACATTCTCTATCATATATGCTCCCAGCTAACCTCCATTTTCAATTATACCAATGTTATTAGAGATCGAAGACCAACAATATCAATGATTCTATGTGTATGTGTACAAATGTTGTGTACTTTTGTGTACCTAGCTAGCCTTCTTCTAAGTTCTACGTATATGATTGTTGTGACTTTTCAAAAGGTTGATAGCTAAGCTAGCATGGATTGCATGGCCCAGCTGCACTTGGCTTGGTCTTCGATTAAATTCAGCCCCATTCTATCACATTACTGGTATATGCATCAAAAGGAATGGGCATATATATGTACATTGACTCAGTGTCTAAGTTCTGGTATTTGAATGTAGTTCATGTACTTTGGAGATGATCCCCTAGACGTTTCAAATTGTCAAAAGGGTTCTCAGGTATAGCCTGGAGAATCGAATCTGAGCCGGAAACACCAAAGCGCTCGGAAGCTCAAGTCTAAGGTCTTCAGTCGGCGAACTCTTAGAACTCATATCAGGTCCGGCTCTGTCGCTTCAAGCACACTGTGTTTATAAAATTGCCTGATGCGAGCTTGTAATAAGGTGTAAGGAAGAAATAAAAGATATCTGATACCTTGGGTTAAGACTTTCAAGTTACTCATCCTCTTCTAATCACAACTAAGTGTGAATTGTAACAAAGAAGAATAGAGGAGATCGCTAAATGTAATAGAAAGTAGTAACTTAAAGACAGTGGGAGCCCATAGAAGAGCAAAATGTCTAGGATCAGGTGGACAATTATATCAGTCCCGGAGTGTACCTAATTATTTGTTTAATTCATCCCCACATGACCTTCACCTTTCCTGCTACCTGCACCATTTTGCAAGCTATCAAACCAAATGCCCGGCCCTCACCCCCTTTCAATTTTGTTGAATGCTTTGGTTTCTCTACTCCAGCTTCCTGCATTGGTTTCCTTCAAAGTTTTTTAAAACCAAGTTTAATGGTAGGATGGTACGTACAGAAGACGATGAGAGTACTAAATTCCCATATCATCATTTCACTGAAACCCATGCGAGCTCTTATTGGTAGCTACCCAGCTTCTTGTTATTCTCTGATGCCTCAAAAGTTGGACCCCTTCATCATCATCATCATCAAAAAACGAGTTCAATTCTTATGTTTACATTGCACATTATTGTTTTTTCAAAAATAGGAAGTCAATAGATAGATATTATCTTGGAAATGTTTTAGAAACTAATAATTCTTGTAAATGTTTCATCTCTAACACCTTCTCCATTTTCTTGATTTTCTCAAATTTGGGAAAAATTGAGTTGTTTTATACTCCAACGGTTTCCCCATCTCATTCACCAAAATAAGGATGAAAAAGAAAAAAAAACACTTAGAGCATCTCCAACAGCTTCCTCATTTTCTCGAATTTCTCTATTTTAGAGAATATTTTGGGTGTTTTGCTCTAACAGATTCCCTAAAAATTTTCTCCAAAATGGGGAATGTGAGGGGAGAGAAAACCAAATTTCTCATATTTGCAGCAAACTCTATAATTTTATAGAAGGATTTGGGGAATGATTATGAAATCTCTAAAATGGAGAAGAAAAATTGTTTGAAGCATTGACTTTTGCTTCCCTATTATAGATAAATTTTGGGGAAGCTGTTAGAGATGCTCTTAGAGCAAGTCCAACAGATTCCCTAAATTATTTGATTTTCTCTATTTTAGAGAATATGGGGTTATTTTCCACTCCAACAGCTTCCCTATCTCATTCTCTAAAATAGGGAAAGAGATGAAAGAGAAGTTTTGCTTCCCTATATTTACAGATTCTCTAAAATATTTAGGGAAAGAAGAATTGAATGTTGCACATTCTTCAAGGCTCAAAGATAAGAAAAAAAAACATAATTTATTCTAAAAAATAAACTTTTAAATTTTTATACTTATTATTATATTGTAATAAATGAAGATTGTTGTTGTAATAAATATTTGAATCTTTAAAATAGGGAAACTGTTGGATTTAGTATACTAAATTTTTAGAGATTTTGAGTTTTGCTTCCCTATTATGTATAAAATATAAGGAAGCTGTTGGACTTGCTCTTATTTCCCAAATTTGCAGCAAAACCTTTGTTCTCTGAAATTAAATTATTCCTTCCCTAAAATTAAATTTTTCACGTACTCCAACGAGAAGTTTACAAATATAGAATGTTTTATTTAGTATTTTATTGTTACAATAAAATATTTAATTTTTTTTTGTTATAATCAATAATGATGTAATTGATGTAATAAATGTCAAAATCTCCAAATTAGAGAAGTTGTTGAAGTTAGAGCATAATTTTTTTGAGCTAGTACAAGGTACACTTCCTTCGCAATTCCTCATCATCATCACCAAAATTTTACGAAGGAAATGACTGTGAATTGCGAAGGAAGGGGACCCTAACCAAATTTTTGTGTACGATTGCATTGTCGAAATTTTGTAACTTATGAGCGGGTTGGAAGTCATAATTCTTAAAAACAAAAGACCGGTAAGTTATGTTTTCGTATGAGAAAAATAAATTCTTCACTCATATATAACATTTAATATTTAATGATCCGAGTGGTAATGTCATATAAGTAACAATACAAAGAAAAACAACTTACAAACATAAAACATAAGGGAACTTGCCAAATGCATCCCTAGTTTTGTTTCAAGTTCTTTCGGAAATGATTTCATAATGACGAGATTCCATGTTTGAATCAATTCCTCTTTCATTTCCATTTCTTGACTAGGAAAGAGTTTCCATATTGTTGCCAAATTAAGTAAGCCTAGTAGTTACCAATCTAATCCTTTTAACACATTTCATTTGTATACCAAGTTTTAAATACCTAAAACGTATAGACAACATTGCAACTAAAAGTGATTCAATGATTCATTTTTGAATCAACAAAGTCCAAAACTCCAAATGAGGAAGAGTTGACTACATGAACAACTTTGTTTACTTTTGAGCTAGTACAAGGTACACTTCCTTCGCAATTCACAGTCATTTCTAAATTTACACTACAATGTTCCACTATATATGAACGATTACAAATAGCAAAACGAAAAAAGATAAATAAAGATTGATTTTATTAAATTTAACAAAAAAGGGAAACAAAATATTTTGAATTCTAAATTTGCCAATCTTTTTGGCAAAAAGAGAAAACGTACAATTACAAAGGCCTTCTTCTTCCCTACTCTTTTTGAGTTTTTTCTTTTCCCCAAATTCTACAACTTTTGCCCAATGACCCTTAACTACAAATTCAAATTTTGAACAACAATAATTAGCGCAAAATTAATCTTACTTTAAGCTGGAAAATTCTTTGTTAAACCCTCGGAGGTCCACCCTACCTTACCCTACACTAGCATTCACTACATCATCTGTCGAAAATCGTTCGCACCTCGGTGGTGGTGGTGGTGGTGGATCAAGAACTCATCCCCACCGTTGGATACGCCAAAAATCGAAGTCGGGCTCAGAAACTGGTGCTGATGCGACCTCTGAAACTCCTTCTGCCGCCGCAGCTCCAGAACCTTCCGGTGCGAATTCGAATGCCGGGCCGACACGAACGTCGGGCTCGCTGCGGGTCGGTACTCGGGCACCAGCCGACCCGACTTGTACCGGACCCCACACGCGTTACACAGCGTCTTCGGGCCCATGGGCCCGGTCCGCCACTGCGGCGTCTTCTCCGACGCGCAGTGGAGGCACTTCCGACCAGAAGAGTCCGAACCCGAGTTGGAGCTCGCGCCTTCCCGCTTCTTCTGCGACGACGTCGTTTTGGGAGGCTTGGGGTCGGTGTTGTTGCTGGGAGTGATGAGGTGGAGGAGGCGCGTGGTCCAGTCGCCGGGGGCGGCGCGTGAGCGCTTGCTGCGGGCCTTTCCTGGGAGAGGCGTCTCGTGGTGGAAGAGCGGCGGGTTTTGCAGGGTTTCCGCGGAGGAGGAGGTTTCCGGGGTTTGGGGCTTGGCGGTGGTTGTGGTGGTGGAGAGGAATTGAAGGGCTTGAAGGTCTTTGTCGGCTGAGAATGAGTCTTCCACAAAGTTCGATAGCCATTCCAGCTCAGCCAAGTCGTCGTTCTGCGTATCAAAATTTCAGTTACAAATTTCTCAGACAAAATTTCAAATTCCAAATTTGCATGCAGTGCTTATTCAAATTTCGAAATTTAAATTAATTTTCGGTTAATTAAAGTAATAAAGACAAAATTAACGTCACGGTCATGCAAATTGCATGCAGAATTCAAAGAATTAAGAGAGAATTAATTACTAAATTCCAATTCTACTGAATTACTGTAATTAGGTGCGGAGTTAATCAATTACCGGAACGCAGAGGTCGCCGGAGAACTGGGAGTCGCCGAAGCTGCGGTTACCGGAGAATTGAGGCTCGCCACCGGAGACGGAGGAGTTACAGCTGTCGACGGCGGTGACGGTGGAGGAGTCGGTGGAGTTACCGGCGACGGTGCTGTCGAAGAAGCCGTCGGTGATGAGAGCGTCCTCGTTGGAGAAGTCGAGGAGGTCGTCGATGGTGAATTGCTCGCCACCGGCGGGGGGTTTCTGGTCGACGAGCTGCCTCTTCTCAGGCGAGAGGTGGTCGTCGAAGTATCCGCCGACGTAGAATTCCGGCATTTCCATCGGGAAATGTGTATTGGACTTAGTGCAAGTCGTTGAAGGAAGGAGAAAAAGAAGGAGAGAAGAGTGTGTGTTGGTTTGTGAGTGTCTGAGGGAGAGAGAGAGTGCAGGGTGTGGGGGTTTTGAGGAGTGAGGAGAGGGGTAGAGATGTAATAATTGGGAAATTGGAGGGGTTTTTTTATAAGGAGAGAGGTTTGTATTAAATAATAGGGGGAAGTAATGCCCCCTTTGCTGGCCTTTTTGAACCGAACCTTAAGAAGTCTCACATGATCGCTGACATGCCTCCACCTTTGTCACGTGCTTTTTGGACCCACCCCCGAACCATTTTCTCGTCTCCAGAATTTTTCAAAGTGTGAAACAGAAGAATTTTTACTCTGGGTAAAAAATTAAATATGGTTGACAAAGTTTTTCGCGGTAATAAATGATAGTGTTAAACAAGAATCTGGTTTCTCTACTTAGATTTATGTTGCTTTCCTTAGTTTTGCTTGAGTATAATCTAGGACCATCATGTCATCCTTATGTCATTCTTACTCCATTTAATGGTTTCAAGACATCCAAACAAATCTAAACAGAGAATCTTATCCCCTATTTAAAAAAAGAGAAATTCGTTTGAATGGTATACGAACTTTTGCTCCTTATAAATTTTGGTACATCAAGTTTTAAAAATATCAGATTGGTATCTCATGTTTCCATCCTGATCTAAGATTGGTATATATAAATATTAAGATTACTAGTTTACCCTCAGATAAAAAAAGATGACAAATTTACCCTTAAATTCTTTTTTTTCTTCTTTGTTTTCATATTCCAATTTTCTTTTTTTGGCTTTTTATATTTTTAGGAACGTAGAAAAAAATTAATCTCAATCATCCTTGAATGTCAACGACAACAACAAGATCCTTGAGTGTCAGCAGAAACAATAAGGATTAAACTTCTGTATGTTTCTCCTCTTCAATCTTCTTCAAGTTTATAAAGGCCAATTCAAATCATCAAATTGTAAAACCTCTTCTAATTAATATTTCTTGAATATGAAAACAAATAAAAAAAAAACTAAGAAAAAAAGAGAACTTAAGGGTAAATTGGTAATCTTAATGGCTATATATATATCAATCTTAGGTTGGGATAAAAACATAAGATACCGTTTTGATATTTTCAAAACTTTATATACCAAAGTTGATAAGGAGCAAAAGTTCGTATACCATTGAGACGAATTTCCCTTAAAAAAAAAAAAAAAAAAAAACCTTATCCGGATATTTACCCGGGTCAATTTTCATGGGGATTGGTGTCGGGTGACTCGGGCCCAGCTGACTCAGTCTGGGAAACCATTGTAGTAATTGCTAATGGATAGTACGGCATCCGCGGCAGTAATATTAGTTCTTGAGCTTAAACACTTGGTTAAATCCTCAAATCTAGGAACTATGTGGCAATCTATCAAGGCAAAGTAGTTGGTAAATTCTGTGCGTGTTTTACTCCTACGTTATCATTTCAACACAAACATTTTCACTCTACTAATTTTTTTTTTTTAAAGTCTTATTTTAGGGTTGAGCATGTCTTCGTTCTTAAACAAGTTTTTTGTTTCTTGTACGATTTCATCAATTTACTTGCAAAAAATCTATTTGCTCCCATAACCCACCTCTTTGGACCGCTTCTCCTCCACTATCTCTATCAAAGTTGATAGTTCTATGTGCCCAAACGATTGATATCGACGTAGTTCTTCATAATTGAAGTCTTTTTACCAAATTACTTCACATTATATTGATAACATAAAACAAAATCCAATTTGTTCTCTTATGAGGTGAGAGTGTAAACATAGGTTAGAACTTAGAAGTGATTTTTGTTCTCATTTTATTTCATAGGGATTCAACGGGAAACAAAAAGGAGATTGGTCATAAAAATCCTATGTGGCAGGTGGGGGATTAAAGTGAAAACCCTGCTAACAAAGCCACGTGGATGAGATCATGACCGTTGTTAGCATAAGTTGAGCTGTAAGCATCGTGCTTAAACGTGGGTGAGGGAATATAATAGGGCTGGTTATGATAGGAGGAGCAGCAAATAGGGGTAGAAAGTACAACGGATTATAGTTAAAAAATTGAAAAAAAAATCAGAGGGAGAAAAAACTAAAGCCGGAGCACAATTCCCGAGGGATAAAAATTATTAGGAGCAGAGGAATCCGGCTGTAAACTTGGATGCTATTATTGGAGCGGAGACTCTCCCTCCTGCGACAAACCCTGCAGGACGATGATCGATTCTATAGGGGGAGTGAACATTGAACCTCAATAAGTTCTGATTACGTGCCACTAGTTTTCACTTTAGTCTTGATACAATGACCTAAGTAAAAAGTTTAAGAGGTTTTCCCAAAATGACTCACAAAAAACCTGGTGTCAAAACGCGCATTAGACAATCTTATGGCGTGAAACTGTTCATCAATAAGATTGTATGCAAACTATTCTAAGAAATAAAGTAAGTAGCGAACTGAAATTATAAAGTCGTGACTTGTAACCAAAACTTCTTTGTTATGAACGAACAATGTGACCAAATAAGAAACGACACTTCTAATCATTTCTACTGGACCGTATGAACGTTATGTATTACTTGCAACAATTAATACATGATCATTCAGTTTTCTACTTAATGGAAAAGTTATACCAGAAAACTGAATGATCATAGAAAACGTTACGAAAATCTCAAGTCTCAGCACCTAGATGAAATCTTTAGTGATAAGTAATATGATTTGGGTTTGAAAATAGCATTAGTTTAGTCCAACGCACCAAATGAATGCAATGGCTTAATGTCCCGACTCTCAACCATGCATCACGTACTGATTATGATGAATTGATTTTCTTTATAAAACCCGTCCCGCACGTCTTAAAATTGAAAATGAATTTAGAAATTAAAAGATTTTTTCTCTAATTTTGTTAGGGGGGTGGTGGTCAAGTCGAACGAGTCCGAGTAGTGACTGCAAGTCTGGAATCTGTTGATGACGAGTTTCACCTTCCTTTGGTGCTTCCTCACACGTGCATTATGCTTAGCATGTCTAAACAGTAACATGGTAGCACGTGCACGAAGGTCACGTGCCTCTCTCCTTGATGCATGGGTTTAGACCTTAATTGATTGAGGGGGAGTAGCTTAATTATAAGATTAGCTTCCCTCAATTATTGGCGCTGCTCACTGGTGCACACTGTGGACTGCACACTAGTGCTTTACTCACTCCCCTGCCTTTACTGCAACAAAGGATCAATTCACCATTGGAGAAGAGATTATTACGATTTTGCAACAATACAGGTTAAATTTCGGACCGTAAATGGCTCATTTAGCAAACTATTTGCGTGGCGATAGGTGCATTGTGAAATGCCTGAAAGAGGCTGAAGGTAGGGGTTGTTGGACCGGTGAAAACTAGCTAGCGTGTTGAGCCGGTGTTACAGAAGTTGTTGGCAAACGAGAAATTTTAACAGAGAAACTAAAGCATAGCAAATTCCGGAGATTCAGAACGTACTGTTAGAGACACGAGTTGGAGAGGATAGATACCTCTCCAAAGAAGAGGTCGAGTTTCTCCAAAATGCATCTTTCATGCTTCTCCGGCCGTAACACATTCCCTCAAATCCTCAAACACATTGCAGGCTCGTACGACTTGAAAGACATACAGACTTCGTATGTTTTATGAGGCATTTGTGGCTATTTGGTGCACGACCACACCCACAGAAGGGAGGGGAAGGGGGGTGTGGAAGGGCCACTTCAGGCCACTATGCAGCTCGGCCCCTGGTGTCGTCTCATTTCCGGTTCATGTCAGAATAGTAATTGAGCAATCCAAAACAACTTGATAAGAGCTCACTTCAGATAATTCATATTCTCGATTGATGATGAATTGGCAGCAAGTAAAGCAGTCCCATTCACATACCTCAATAAACTACAGAACGACATATCTATTGGAAAGGGGTCACACACTCGCACCCACTATCTGTCGACTAAAGGAATGAAACATTGAGGATCTTCAGGTGCATTCACGCAATACAATCAGATCTTGGCGGCTGTTGAGGTCCATATTCCGCATTAAGTATCTGTTTCAAGAAGCATAAGTATCAATATATTAAGCCACGGACAACAGGCGGCGGTTGAGGTCCATATTCCGCATTAGGTATCTGTTTCAAGAAGCACAAGTATCAATATAATGAGCCACAGACAAGGCAACCCGACGCATATCAGAGTTGGTTGATAACAACACCAAGTTTTAAATGGGGAAAACGGTGCATATCAGAGTTGATACAAAAGCTTAACAAAATGCAGCAGTGTATACACTCACAAAAACTTTGAAGAAGTACAAAGAAGATCAATTAAGCTTCAACGTGCCCAATAGAAAAAAAAAAAAAAAAAAAAACACAATGATGATTAAACAAACCCAGTGTACCCAACACATGATGATTAATGGCTGAGGTAAGCTAAGCCCTCGAAAAACATTCCAGTCAAACAATGCAGCAATCAATTTTTAGAAACCAAGTTTCAATAGATACAAACTCAGACAAATATATTGGCAGGTAACTAACTCTACAATACCGAAGTCATAACATCAATGAAGAATAAAAATCTAAAGATCACTAGTTTATTTAGAGATAGAAGTGTTATTTAAAGTCATGGTCTTGGCTCCACTTTGATTCTGTGAATTGCTCCATTTTGTGCAGTTCAAGTATAGAATCAACTTGCAGGTTAAGGTGGCAATCTGAAATATGCCACTGCAAATCATAGCATTTCCTTCTTCTACCTTTTTTTTTTTTTTTTTTCAAGAATACAAATCATACCATTTCCAAATTGTCAGAGAAAACAAAACTTTGAAACTGATCCCATATGTATCCCAAGTGCAGTACAGTAGGAAATGTAGAGTTGATCGACATCAATCAACAGTACTCAATTTATCATAATCTCAGAAGACGTCTTTATATCTATGTTTATAGGAGACATTTTGGAAATAATCTAATAAACATAAGCAAAATTTTGAAAATAAGATTTTATGGCTCAATTGTTGTCACCTGTTGCCACTCCCCATCAACTTCTTCCTTCCACAATGTCACCTTGTTGTTCCCATCAGACACAGCCAATATGTTCCCGGTAAGTGACCATGAGACCCTCCAAACAGGTGCCTTGAAATCATGCAGCACCTTATGTTCCCATTTATCCCCATCCTTGGCCACAGTCCATATGATAACTTTACCATCCTGTGATGCACTGGCAACAGTAGATTTTGGTAGACCCAAGTTAGGTGCCCAAGCAACATCCCTAACCCAATCATTATGCTTCTGAAGAGCTGGAAAACAGTCCATCTTCCAAGCACCATTAGTAAGCTTCCAGATCTTTACAGTGTTATCACAACCACCAGAACACAGCTTCTGAACAGTGTCAAGCAGACCAGAACCAACAAGAGCACCAGGAGCTGTTGAGGGAGCCCAGGAAACAGAGGTGACACCAACCGGGTGAGCTTCGTCAATCTTTGTGGTCTCCCAAACACCGTCTTTAGCAGTGAAAACCGAGATAGTCCCATCAGAAGAACCACAAGCCAAACAAAGACCGAGTTCATGAGGAGCCCAAGCAATTGAGTTGACAGACGATTTGTGGTCATCGAAAACATGAGCTTGTGTCCACTCGTTCTGATTCCCTTCCTTCCACAAAATGACGCGCCCGTCATACGAGCAAGAAGCAAGCAAAGACCCGAATTTCGGGTGAGCCCAAGCAACCTGCCAAACAGGGCCCTGGTGACCAGTCAGCGTCGCAAGATGCTGCGAGGCCGAGTTGCTCACTCCCACTATCTTGATGGTGTTGTCCGACGAAGCAGTGGCCAGGCGCTTGCCATAGTAATCCATGACCACATCATGGACAGTCTCCTGGTGACCAGTCTCAACCTTCTGCGCAGGCATTTCTCAGCTGTTCCAACAATTCAAAATAACAACCTAAAATGACATACAAATCAAACTACATTGCCCTCATTTCTAAGCTTTACTCCAGAAAAAAAAAAAAAAAAAACCAAAATCCTCCAATTATGTGATTACTAATTCTTCTAATCATCATAACCGTCGTAAAAGAATATCAAATTGAATATATAAGCCGATAGTCTCGTGTTTCGTATTTTCAATACTAGCAACAATCATGAAATTCCAATCCCTATGGCATATCGAATCAGGGAGATCTAACACCAGGGACCCAAATCTGTACATAATATAATCAATCGCGGTTTAACAAAATCTAAGATCGATCATCGATTTCTGAATTTTTACGCAGATTAAATTTGGGTTTTCTCATTTTAAAATCAAAACAGAAACAAAATGCCGAAATTAAGATCAAAATCAAAGCTTTAAGAGCGAAGACAGAGCAAGAGATCTTACCTGGGAAACAAAGCTAGGGATCTCAAACGACGCAGTTTCAGGACGAGGAGAATCGCTCTCCGCTGCTGTGGAAATAATAGAGCAACTGTTTCGATTTCGGTTTCTATAACAACGATTTGTGTAGGGCCAAGTTCATATAATTTGAATAAGGCCAAGGTTCACGAAACAAAGGCCCGTTAAGAGTCTAGGCCCAATTGGGAGAGACTTCAAAAGCACGCAAAACTCGAGTGTGTTGGGCATGCCGAAGACGACGGTCACGACGCCGAGCTCAAACAAAACCCATCATTAGTTTCCGCCACGTCAACGACTCGTTTCTGGTGGGCCCCCACCGTTTTAGGTCGCGTCATGCCGGTTTCCTGGTCGGGTCCCGCGGACCCTTCTGTGGTGATCACGTGTGATGTAGAGTATGTTTGTACGACGGCTTTGTACATACGGTTTGACTTTACGTGACGTATACTTTTTTGGTCAAGATTTGATGAATATGAGCGGGGTTCCTTTTTATACGGGCATGGCGGTAATATAGCAGTGGTGGAGGCTTTTGAGTCGTAGGAGTGTAGAACAACAAAGTCAAAAGCCCCTGCGTCTGAGAGTAGCTCAACCTTGTCCCTCTTGCCTCTAATGAATTGATTCACCGATTTGGGGTGGATGGCTGAACAAAAGAGTTTTTTTGCACCAAAAATGTCTAGACTCTTTGAGAACTGACAATATGGTACCCAAACTTACAAAGTTATCAATGTGATACCTAGACTCATTTTTTCTTATCAACACGGTACCTCCGTCGATTTTCTGTTACTGCACCGTTAATTCCAGCATATATGCAGCACGTGACCCTCAAAATAAAAGCAAACTCATGTTCTCCTCCTTCATCTATCCTCTTCACTCTTTCAAGTTTCAATCAACTTATTGAACCCAGTGTCGTAAACATCCTCACCTCCTTGATCATTTTAATCTTCTCCACCGCATCAAATGAGAATCAAGTTTCACATAAAACGTTGTCTTCTCGACCGCTAAATCGCACTATTTTTCGTCGCTCATGTGCCTGCCGTTTTCCATCACCGGCTTCGTCACCATCATTTCCGGCATCTCCTTTATCCCCAATTTCTCTCTTAAGATCTCCATCAAGTTCAGGGCCTCAAGAAAGAGTGAGCCATGAGATCTCGTCTACCAAAAAGACGAAGTCACTGGCGCGGGAGCTCTCTTTCTCTCTACCATCGAAGTGGAGCTTCCACTTTTAAATTGGCTTCTCATCAACAACCACCATTAAATCATTATGGAACGTGGTTCCTTGGTCCAAGTATCTTGCTGACTTGCTATTAATTCTCATTCATTGGAGATAGGACTCAGATCCATAAATTAAAGTGGCTCTGCAACTGGAGAGCTTATCCATGGGAATTAGAATTAAAAGTCAAACATAACACAAAAGGTTGGAAATTTTCTAATATATTGAACAAATCCCAAGTTGGGTATATATACAAGCACAGTTCTAACCCTAAAAAAGAAACTAATTACACCGAAAGATTTACATAATCCTAGTTGATTACAGAATATACATCTTCCCAATATACTAGGATTGAGACCCGCGTTAATATTCATCCTCAAGTTGACGCATACAAATCTTGAATGCCCAACTTGTCAAGTGAGTCACTGAACGCCCTGGACGACACAGGTTTGGTAAGGATGTCAGCTAGCTGCTCCTCCGAAAGAACAAATGGGAACGAGATTATGCGAGCATCTAGCTTTTCCTTGATGAAGTGTCTGTCAATCTCTACATGTTTTGTCCGATCATGCTGAACAGGATTATGTGCAATTTCAATGGCAACAGTATTGTCACAGTGAAGATGCATTGACCATTCCTGCTTGAAACCCAAAATCTTTAATAAACTTTTCAACCATAACAACTCACAGACTTCTTGAGTCATACCTCTGTACTCAGCTTCTGCACTAGAACGGGCCACCACATTCTGTTTCTTGCTTCTCCAAGTGACTAAGTTTCCACCAACAAATGTAAAATAGCCAGAAGTAGAACGCTTGTCAGTGATGTTCCCTACCCAGTCCGCATCAGTGTAACCACTAGTCCTCAAATGTCCATGCTTACGAAACACTAGGCCTTTTCCAGGAGCAGACTTTAAGTATCTCAAGATTCTCATCACAACATTCATGTGATCTTCACTAGAATTGTGCATATACTGACTCACCACACTAACCGCATAAACAAGATCAGGTCTAGTATGCGACAAGTAAATTAATCTTCCAACTAACCTTTGATATCGAGATTTGTCAATCGGAACTTGATCAGGATACTCTGCAATCCGATGGTTTTGTTCTATCGGTGTATCAACTAGTGTACAATCAAGCATACCAGTCTCTGCTAGCAAATCCAGAACAAATTTTCTTTGACTAAGCGTGATACAGTCTTTGTTCCTGGCTACCTCAATTCCCAAGAAATACTTTAAATTCCCAAGGTTCTTCATCTCGAATTCAGAAGACAACTGATCTTTCAATCTTCTAATTTCACCAATATCATCACCTGTCACTACCATGTCATCTACATAAATGATCAAGGCAGTCCTGTCAGTGTTTGAGGAACAAAGTATGATCTGAGTTACTCTACCTATACCCAATCTTCTACATGAAAGACATGAACCTTCCAAACCAAGCTCTTGGAGATTGCTTCAATCCGTACAGGGACTTTTTCAATCTGCACACCACCTTCTCGCCCGTAGAAGTATTATATCCAGGAGGAAAATCCATGTAAATTTCTTCATTCAAATTTCCATGAAGAAATGCTTTTTTCACATCAAACTGCTGCAGGGGCCAATCTAGATTAGCTGCCAAAGACATGAGGACTCGAATAGTATTGATCTTTACCACAGGTGCGAACGTCTCATCATAATCCACCCCATATTTTTGAGTGTATCCTTTTGCAACCAACCTTGCCTTATATCTGTCAAATGAGCCATCTGCATTATGTTTTACAGTACAAACCCATCTACAACCAACGGTCTTCTTTCCAGGTGGTAATGGCACCAAATCCCAAGTACCATTCTTCTTGAGAGCATCCATCTCAACCTCCATTGCTTTGGCCCACTTCTCCTCCTTGATTGCATCCTGCACTTTACTAGGAAAAGACACAACAGACAATTGATTCACAAGGACTACATAAGGTTTAGACAATCTATGAGTTGACACGTAGTTGGCTATAGGATACTTGGCTTTAGCTGACAAGAAAGGCTCATATTTTTTAGGAGGTTGACCACGGGTTGACCTAGCAGGCAAGACCCTACTAGATTCAGGGACATTGGAGGATGACAACGGAATAGTACTACATACCTCAGGTGATGACAAGCCAGGAGAGATCGTTGATGTAGGGGGAGAGACTGAACTTGCATGTACATCTTCAACAACTGGCAGTTGATTACTATTCAATTCTCCTCCTTTCGACGTGTCGGACAGTTGTTCGTCATGTCGAACACTTTCAAAACAAGGAACAGACGCCTTAACTTAGGCAAGTTCAACAGATTGAACCACTTTTTGAGGTTCCAGAGTATTATCTCTCGGATTCTGGATCTGGTTGGTGTCAGGCCGAAGATCCTTTTCAGCGGGGTTACTGTCAACAATTACACAATCTTCTAGTTCTCCAAATTGATCTTCATAAAAAAAACATGTTTCTCCTCCTCACTCGGAGATACCGTAGGAGAAAAATAACACAAGTCTTCACTAAATGTGACATCCATGGTAACATAGAATCGTTGAGATGGAGGATGGTAGCACTTATATCCTTTCTGATGGGATCTGTATCCAACAAACACACACTTAAGGGAACAAGCCTCTAACTTAGATCTCTGATTTTTGTAAAGATGAACATAGGCCACACAACCAAAGACACGAGCAAGAAGTTTGTTGAGAGAATGAATAGTAACATGTTCAAACAATACCTCAAAGGGAACCCGATTCTGAAGAGCTGCAGATGGTAGACGGTTGATAAGGTGAGAGGCACACAACACAGCTTCACCTCATAGATATTTGGGTAGATTGGCACTGAGTAAGAGAGCTCTTCCAATATCCAAGAGATGTCGATTTTTCCTTTCAGATACCCCATTATGTTCTGGTGTCTAAGGAAAAGTAGTCTGATGAACAATTTCATGTTGCTGAAAATAGTATCGGAAAGAGTGGTTAACAAACTCTCCTCCATTGTCAGATCAAAATATTTTCACACAATCATCATACTGAGTTCAGATGAGACTATGAGGTGAAAGCCGAAAACACAACATCCCTCTTTTTCAATAACACAACCCAAGTTAATCTTGTAAAGTCGTCAATAAACAAAACAAAGTACTTCATTCCTGTCAATGTCAAATTCTTCGAAGGTCCCCATACATCAGAATGAATCAACTTGAATGGTACAGAACTAGAAGAAAAACTAGGAGAATAACTGGAATTATGACTCTTAGCAAAAACACAAGTTTCACAATGGAGACTTTACTCTTTTATTCCAAAAAACAAAAGATGGCATCGACTTCTTCATGACTCCAAAAGATGGATGACCCATTCGGCGATGCCATAGCCAAATTTCTTTTACTCGATCAGAACTCAATGTCAGGGCAACGGTTGGTGACGGTGCTCTTGCTTCCCCGCTGTACATGCAATCCAAGTGAAACAGTCTCCCCCGCAGATCCCCTTTGCCTATTATCGCCTGAGATGACAGGTCTCGGAAGATAACAGACATAGGAAAAAAGGTTAGAGAGAATTTTTTTTGTGAAATCAATTCAGAAACAGACAATAAGTGATGTGATAGAGCATGAACATAAAAGACTTTGTTTAACATAATTGTTGGAGTAACTAGAATTGACCCTATACCTAGGACCGGAAAGGACACCCCATTTGCATTAGACACTTCAGGTATGGGAGATGGGGACAGACTTGAAAAAAAAAGACTTATCAAATGTCATATGATAAGACGCACCAGAATCAATTATCCATGTATCACTATCAGTAAAGTCAGAAATTTTTAATGCAATACCAATTTTACCTCTTTTCTCCTGAGAACACATACCTGTTGTGAGGTCTTGTCCTCCTACTCCATAGAAATCAGGTTCACGGGAAACTTCAGGTTGATCACCAAAGATTGCAAGATCCATTGCAAAGAGGATTTGATGATAGAGGAACAAAACAAGTACGACAGAATTCGACGAAATCAAAAGCTTCCTTCGACACGTCGAACAGATCAAATTGGGACAGGTTTAGAACAAATTTGTAGCGGAAAACAACAGGGTCAGATTACCAAGATTGTCAGGATCGACTTAGGCTCTGATGTCAAGTTAAACAGAACACAAAAGGTTGAGAATTTTCTAATATATTGAACAAACCCCAAGTCGGGTATATATACAAGCACAATTCTAACCCTAGAATGAAACTAATTACACCGAAAGATTTACATAATCCTAGTTGATTACAGAATATACATCTTCCCAATATACTAGGATTGAGACTCGCGTTAACATTAAATTGGTCACAACTATGGTGAAGTTCTTGAGGTTGAAATCCGATCAAAATACAAATATATTTTCTTCATGAAGGTCTGAGTTAAAGGCTTGAAGCTATGAAGCCTCTTTTTCCTGGCTTCTGGAAACTCAAACAAGGAAGAACAAGAAGAACAAATTTTGACAGATTTCTTTACTTCTTTGTTTAATAAAAAAATGTCATCTGACAATTTTATCCTTAAAAATCAGTCATGTGCTTGGCATGTGCTTATTTTTAACGGCTCAGTAACTGAAAATCGACAGAGGTACATGTAAACACGAAAATATCTGCAACAAATAACATACAGACACGTGTACAAAGAATAATTTAATTTAATCAAATGCGAATGCGGGTTACAATCTTTGTGAACTCCTCTGATTCTATCTCCGAAATATAGGTTTAACTCAAGAGTGACAAACACTTGTTCTTGAGGGTTACGCGGGGTTGATCACGTAACAAGTATTTGAGATTTGGATTTAGGTTTAGTGAAGAACTGGCTATCTGGGGAGCTTGATAGTTCTTCAAGGGTTTAGTGAAGAACTGGCTATATGGGGAGCTTGATAGTTCTTCAAGGATTTAGGGGAGACTTCTGAGCTCGCGGAGGGATTTCTCTCTCTCTAGTTCGCTGCTTCTGTTTTATCTTCCCCTTGGTTTTGCTCCCTTGGTCCGCTTCCTCCTTCTCCCCCCTTCCTCTTGGTATGAGAGGGGGTATTTATAGTGTTAACATGCCTTCGCTTTTGACAAGTAATGAAGATTCTGAATCAATAATATTTCCTTAACCGAATCAATGAATCTTGATTGTTTGATTTACTTGCTGATTTTAACATAATCAGATCAATCAAATCTTAAGATTTAGATATGCCCAGATCGCTTTGGATTGAATGTCCTGTTTTGATCAAGATCCTCAGTAAAGGGGCGAGCCATCTCGCGGATATGGAAGGTATCTCGCGAGGCACTTGATTTCCAAGCCAGCGGTGATTTCTGGTCTCAATTCGCGGAAGACTTATCTTGCATGCGAACTCTGTCGTCTAGCTCCTTCGTGAGATTCCCCTACGCGGGGCCGTCTCGCCTCGCCTTCATGTTAATTCACGCGCGCGGAGCCATCTCACCTTGCCTTCATGTAAATCTACGTGCGCGGAGCCATCTCACCTCGCCTCTGTTCACTTCTACGCGAAGTCCGTTTCGCCTCGCGAAGTCTAGTTCGCCTCGCGAAGTCTAGCTCACCTCGCGAAGTCTAGCTCACCTCGCGAAGTCTATGTCGCCTTGCGAAGTCAAATTCACCTCGCGAAGTCTATTTCGCCTCGCGGAGTCAATTTCACCTCGCCAAGCCTAGCTCACCTCGCGAAGTCCATTTCGCCTCGCGGAGTCCATTTCACCTCGCGAAGTCAAGTTATCTAGCTCGCTTGACCGCTGGCGAACCATTACAAATTATTTTGGGGATGTCCGATTAATTTAATTTAATTGATTTCTGACCATCAATCGACACTTGATAATTGATTTCAATCGGGATTTGAGGTTTTGTCGTCGGCCAACTATCCCCATGTTGCCATGTGTCATTTCTGACGGCTTTCCAATTTTGTTGACTCACGAGCCATGTATTTGCTTGGATTTTTTAACGACTGTTAATTTTTCCATGTCTACAGTACCATGTTGATAAGAAAAAATGAGTCCAGGTATCACATTGATAATTTTGTAAGTTCGGGTACCATATTGCCAGTCTTCAAAGAGTCTAGACACTGTTGGTGCAAAAAACCCTGAACAAAATCTACGCTACTAAATGAAACAATGGGCAAAAGACACTAGCAAATTGACGTGTGTATTGATTGAGGTCATGACCCTGCATGAGGTATGAGAATAGACTAGTACAATAATGTTGTTTCGTTGTGTTTGATTATTGGGGAAAGAAAATGTTTAAGGAGTTGCACTTATTTCGATTGAGACTCAAACTTACAATTTGGGACTTAGATTCTTCTGTTCCGAAACGAACTTGGAAGTTTGTGTGGCCATGCCATTTAGTTCAAATGACATGACTTGACTCGATGGTTGGGTGATTAAGGACTCCATGTACTTAATTATTGGTAGTTTAAACACGCTATCATTTATTGGTAGTTTAGTTCTTAATTATATGAGTCAAATAATTGCGGTTTAATTGTTTTTTAGTTCTTATATGAGTCAAAGAACTTTCATTTAATTTCAGCCCTCCAACCATATTAAAACAAATCTGACGGCTGTGACCTTATATATATATAATATTTTTATTAAAGATTTTAATGAGAAGAATATTCATACTAAAGCTCGTCCGATCCAAATGAGTCATGAGATTATGGATTTCTGTAAAAACGAAATTACTGATTTACTCAACAAAAATATTATTCGCCCTAATAAATCTCCTTGGTTTTGCCCTGCCTTCTATGTTCAAAAAAATGCTGAACTCGAAAGAGGAACTCCTCAGTTAGTCATTAACTATAAACCCTTTAACACAGTCTTGCAATGAATCATGTATCTTATTCCCAATAAAAGAGATCTCATCAACAAGTTAAACAAATATGTTATCTTTAGTAAATTTGATATGAAGTCAAGATTTTGGCAGATCCAAATCAGTGAAGCTGACAAATACAAAACTGCATTTGTCACGCCTTTTGGTCATTATGAATGGAATGTTATGTCATTCGGCCTAAAGAATGCTCTTAGCGAATTCCAAAACATAATGAACGATATATTCAATCCTTATAGTTATTTCTCCATCGTCTACATTGATGATGTTTTGATCTTTTCACAGTCAATTGATCAGCACTGGAAACATTTACACCAATTATTTTCCATAATAAAGAATAATGGTTTAGTTGTTTCTGCTTCAAAAATCAAATTATTTCAAACCAATATTCGTTTCCTAGGATTTAACATTCACCAACTCCAAATTAGACCTATTGATAGAACAATACAATTTGCTGATAAATTTCCAAATGTCATTTTGGATAAAAATCAGTTACAAAGATTCTTAGGATCTTTGCCGCATCCGCTCATGCCTCACCTGGGACTTAGTGTTTGGTTGGAGAGAATAACAGGCTTAAAAGGAGACAAGAAAAGAAAATAAAACCAAAATCCTTAAAATTAAAGGACAAGAATCAGAAACACTTCGCAAAATAAGTAAAGAAAATAGATCAACTCAAGATCCACTCCTAGGTGGTAGTCCGCCACCTGGGGATTGAGAAGCTTAATATATGAACGAATATGGGTAAACTCCAGAGCCACTCCTAGGCGGTAGTCCGCCACCTAGGGTTGGAGGTTTTGAATGATCAACTATATCAGGCCGTTTTGGCTCTGATACCATAAACAAACATTGTTTTGGCATATGTGGGCTTTAGGTATTTCGTATTTAATATCCATTTTTGTTCTATTGGCGGCTGAACGTAAAAACTTTTTTGTTTTTTCAAAATATATATATATACAGTCTTTCTCAGGTAAGTATGTCCTTATTTATTTTTACGGTGCGGATTTCCACTTTAGAAATGATTTATACACACACACACACATGACTCTTCCAATGAGGGATATCTTTTTTTGTTTATTTCTAAGGATATGGTATTTGACAAACTTACCGATCACTAAATCACATCGTCACCGTTCAGTTTCTAGGTGTATATGAGTAGATCACTTTTACAAATTTTCAGAAAATTTGGTGATCGTTAAGTCATCCAAATGTTTGATTTAGTTTTAATGATCTTGAACGGTGTAGGTTTGACATAAGCGTTAAGTTTTTTGTTTTAATCTCAGCCATCAAAACCCATTAAAAACAGATCAAATGGTATGAGTCTATCCTTAAAAGTGACAAAAAAAGGGATCCCTCTTTGGAAGGGATATATATAGTTCCCTTCCAGAATGGGACACCGCTTTGAAATTGAAATTAAAGTGTGGTGCTCCTTATTTCGCTCACTTTTAGGTCATATTTTCACATCTCAACCGTTCAGTGTCTAGAACATCGTGTGTAGATCATTCCTGCAAAGTTTCATCCAAATTGGAGACCATTTGAGCTTCCATGATTTACATGAATGGTTCCATTTGGATAGATTTTGTTCAGTTAATTCATTTAATCTAATTCGGCACCCAAATGATCTCCAAATTGGATGAAACTTTACAGGAATGATCTAAACACTATATTGTAGACACTGAACGGTGGAGATGTGAAAATGTGACCTAAAAGTGAGAGAAATGAGGAGCACTACACTTTAATTTCAAAACGGTGTCCCGCTCTGGAAGAGAACTATTTATATATATATATATATATATATATATATATATATATATATATATATGGCCATTCCAATGAGGGATCCCTTTTTTTGTTCATTTTTAGGGATAGGTCATTTGACAAACTTTTCGATCACAAAATCAACTCTCCACCGTTCAGTTTGTTGAGCTATGTGAGTAGATCATTTCTACAAATTTTCAAATAATTTGGTGATCGTTAAGTCATCTAAATGTTTGATTTATTTTTAATGATCTTAAACGGTGTAGGTTTGACATAAGTGTTAAGTTTTTTGTTTTAATCTCATCCATCCAAGCCTATTAAAAAAAAATCTAATGGTATGAGTCTATCCCTAAAAGTTATAAAAAATAGGGATCCCTCATTAGAAGGGTCATGTATATATATATATAGGTGATGCAAAAAGCTCTCCAATGAGCTTCCGGTTTTGGAAAATTCCTGCAAGTAGTGATACATATGCTGCCTTCAATAGTTCAATCCTAAAATAATCTCTAAGCTGCCACAACCAGATTCGTGTTTTGGAGTAATGCAACTCAACACCACCATAGGCTGCTCAGCCAGTCCCTTGTAACAAGCAATGTCACCATGACAAAAAAAAAAATCACACTAAGCGTATATCTCGTGGCATTTTTCATAAACCGAAACTTCTTGCAAGAAACTATAGGCACGTCGAGACCATATATGTCGATGGACATCCGCTAAAGCAGATGCATGTCGACCTTAACAAAAAACTCCAAATGCAATCATGAGTAGAATCAAGGCTTGCTCGTTGCGCATAGCAACCCAAAATCCTTTCGAAGCCACCCAAATCCAAATTGATTGGAGAAATTGCCTTGAAATAAAGGTTTATCGCTGGCCTGTATGTTTAGAGGCCGAATGCGGGTGGAGCCTTTGATTACGGCTAGAAAGAACCCTAAGGTATTTGGGAGTGTGTAAGCTCTGTGAAGAGGACCGATTTATTAGTGGGAAGTGTTTTTCTTGGAAAACGAGCCTTTTCTGGTACCTTACTACCTTTGATGAGAGTTTGGTGGAGGTTGTTGTTGTGGCCATTGACAAGATGCAAAAGAAAAAGAAACGTCCATATGGTAGTCAGAACAAGCCTAAGTATGCAGCGTCTTTGGAGGCTGAAGTTGGGGGACATGCAGTGGAGGAGCTGAAGAAGGTACCCTGCCCCGGGAGGGTTACCAATATTTATCCTGTTGCTTTGAATAATTGAGCTTCGATGAACCCTTGTCTTTTATATCTTTGGTCTTAGGTCTTGCCAATTGATGAGAGGAGATGTACAATGTGTCTTGTGTTATTTGAAGTAGGTTGTTGCAGATGGTATTACAATCTGACTCCGACTGAAAGTGTCGACGAGAATGTCAAGCTCCTTAAGTGAGGGGGGGGGGGGGGGGGGGGGGGGGGGGTTGGAGATTGGTGACCTGTGTGGGCAGGTGCTAGAAGCACTGACAAGCATGTACATCCCACATCGGTCGGGGAAGACGTGTTTTAGGGAGAAACTTAGTGGAGAGCAAACATTTTTTCATTGTGTGGACTTGGCTGATACATGCTTGTCAATTCAATTGTTATGATAATGTTTAAGTAGGTGCAGAAGTTTTGTTACACAATGCTTGTTCGGACATATCACATATTATGAGGGATTTTCAATTACTTTTACTATAATGACGTAGTGATGTCGTTGATTAAAAACATCAAACATGCATATTTATCTTGTTTTTTTTTTGTGAATCAATCCCAAATCGCGTGGAAATATATTCATCTGAAACTAGAATAGGTTGTTATATACTCTCTTGTTGCCAGTTTAAACAGACAGAGAGTTAAGTAGTGGTAGTACCCATAAGTGATACATAGAAAACAGATCTACTCATTTTACAAGCAAATACGTAGCTAGCGTATATCCTCCTTCAGTACTACTCCAGAGATGCTAGAGATAATGTGTATGAGTTTCTAATAGTCTAATACAATGATTTATTGTAATTAGACAAAACTAAAAACATAGGGGTTAGGCCAAGAGTAAAACCCTAGCCTAACTTAGAAAGCCAAGAGGGTCCAATGGGCTGGTTCAACTCCAAGCCTAATTGATTGGTCTGTTCTCTACCCACCATGAGCAAAACGACATGTGCTCCATCCAATTATGTGCCACCGTCCCAAGGTAGAAGTGTCACGCCCCCAAATTCAAGGTCAATATTATACTGAAATATGGCCCATGAACTTGTGACGTGAGCCATAAAACAATAATAAAACTTGAAAGTATGAGAATAGTTCTAAGTAAAACTTTCAATTGATATAACAAAGATTATTTTACATCGATTGAGTTTAACGATAAATTTTGTAAACACAAATAAAGATTTATTGTGATGAAATAAAAAGTAGAAATATAAAACATTCTTTGTTAAGTTTATGTCAGTTCACCCCGTCCCCAAGAATATACTCGTTACCTGAAAAACATAAATGTGTAGCATCATGAGTTTCACTAACCCAGTAAGTATAGACCACAGTCTTATATTAATCTGTCTTACAAAATGATGCAAATTGAATAACGAAGTAAAAATGATAAGACAATCCATTATTAATGCACATTGGATATAATCTACTTTGAATACCAATATCATATAGTATTTCACTAAATCGACAAATGCAGCATCATTAGATGAAATCAAAAACGGTGTATACTCGATCATCTTTTCACCTAGAATCATAACATATTAACAATATCGTAAACATATATTCAATCAAAATAATATACGAATATTTCTCTTCTCAGTGAATATGTCAGAGTAACTGGTAACAAATCCAAAAATCCACGTGCTAGGTCCACTATACCAAAACAGGGTAAGCCGCAGAATAATAAGGACAATACCAGAGTATGTATACTCAATGTCGACACTTTCTTCCTATGAGTATAATAGTGCACTATCTGAAGGGATTATGACTCACATCTAACTTCTACATAAAATACTTTACCAATAATTCACTTGAGCACAGGGTAGTACCATTCACCCGGCTCTATAACTTCTCAGACATAATCAAATTCACAAATACAATCTTTATGAGCTATAGATTGTATCATATGTATATGTACGCAAATACATAAATACACATATATACATACTTACGAATATTTCATAATGAATGCATATGTAGCATAAACATGATACACAAGAAGGGAAAACTCATGTAGCAAACAATTAATAATTTAAGTTTACAAGCAAATAATCGAATTCATAATAAAATGTAAGTAATGATAAAACACAAGCAATGAAAGAGTAATTTTACAGACTTTAAATAAACCATATTATTGACTGAATAAACCATATTATTATTAATAGTAGTTTCAGTCCTTAAGTCCAATTTCATGGGAGTTAATCAACCATGTCCATGATTATTCGATTAAAGTCATTAAACTTCAAAAGGTGTGAAGTTGTCCATCTCAAGTTTGATTTAACAAAGTGAGTACATCAAGTGAAGGGTTTTTCACTAGGAATTCAGTGGTAAGGTTCATGTGAACAAGTCCATAGTGTTCAAGTCCAGAATTGATGATATACATAAAGTGATTACTATTTAATTAACCTTAATTGCATAAATTATTACGTTCAGTAATTTTTGACTATTACTCTGGACATTCTCTAGATTTAAAGTTCAGGTTATAAGCTTCGTTTTGATATAAAGATCATTGAAAACGGATAAGAAATGAGTGAGATATGATCATTTGAAGTTATGAACATCTTATGAGTTTTCCGGCAAGGTTCACCGGAAAAGTTATAAAAATTAACCGTTTAAGGTTTTAGAACTCATTTATGAGAGAAAATTAAGATATAAAATTAGTTATATATCAATATTATACAGTTGATTCAATACAACAAAGATAAAATCAGAATTTTATAATTTCCGATGGCCGGAAAAATGCATGAACTCGCCGGTTTCTAAAAATAATACTTAGAAAGTAGAAATCTTCTTTTAGCTATAACTTCTTCGTTTCTTAACCTTTTTGAGTGATTCGAAAGCCTAAACTGAAGAATTTTTCATGTAGATTAATTTAGTGTAAGTTTAATAAGCTAAAACAGAAGTTACATGTATACGAAGATTAGAATTATGCAGCAGCCACGTTTATATACCATTTTATTCTTTGTTCTTCAAGTTGATCAAAATCTAAGGCAAAAGGCTATAAGATAGTTTTCATATACTTACTTAAGAAGAAGTGAACTGAAGAGTTAAGTCTTTGATTCAAGCTTGTATTTCTTTGAAAGGAAAGAACTTTTCAAGAACAAAGGGTAAGGACTTTGGGTGTGAGGAGATTTTGGTGTGAGGGACTTAGTTGAATGTTGTTTCCAACTAAGGAAGCTTCCGATCATTTTTTCACTTGACCTTGAAGCTTGAGAGAAATATGAGATAGATCATATGTTTATATAGGCTACAAAGCATGCATTGGAATTTAATTTCCAACCCACCAATTTGACTTTCAAAGTCAAAACTAGAGTAGGGTAATTGTTCACAAAGAAAACCAAATAGTAAGAGGGGTAAAAGAAAAATCAGCTATTATCTTATATATGTATTGACATGAATCTATAGATACACAAATATTTATATATGTTATATATATATATATATACATACACATATATCTACTCAAGCTAATAATAAGTAAATGAATATGATGTTTTCCTTTCTTAAGATCTTGTAAATGTGTTAGTAATTTTTAAGATTAGAATAGTATGCATGATAAAAACAATACTAACACGAGTCTTAAATTCGATTATGAATATCGATTGTATGTAAGAAATACGGGTTAAGGTATTTAAGTAGTTTACTCAAATTCTAATACTTAATAAAAATACATATCTTATAAGTATGATACTCGGAGTCATTTGCTTCTAAAAGGAATATTTTAGAAGATATTTGGACTACTACCTAAGGTTAAGGAGCCTTAGTGTGCAATATAATTAGTACTAAGTTTCGGGGTACTACAAGAAGGTGGTGTGACCCAACCGCTTCCACTCGAGTTACTGTCACAACTCAATCGCCGCGCACTACGCCGTCAACAGTCCTGATGGGATTCGAAACCGCCCCAACCTAGGAACACGATGCCACTTCCAAATCTGACGTCGTTTCCCAACCCGCCATTGATTGGAGCCATATCGTCGATTTAAGAAGCCCACAAACATGAGCATGACATATGTATGAAGTGAGAGATCCCGTAGCCGGCTAGATACTTTGAGCTCAACCTCAACCATCAAGCACCCTTGAAACTATATAGGATGCCCATCTAGCAGCAACCTGAAGACCTGCTAGGCTAGAGGCCATCACCGAATCGGACGCCACCACGCAAGCAAATTTGCATAAGGGAGGAGCTCGGTTCTTAGAGCAAGTCCATCCTCTGGGTCTTCGTTGGGAAGGCCTAGGTCATAGGTGAGACTTGGGTCGCCACGTGACAGTGATTTTGGGCTGCAGTTTCCACCCACGATTTCTGTTTCTGGGTCGTCACGTGGCAGTAACTGTTTATTGAATTTTATATTTGATATTTTATATGTTCGGTTTATTTTTGAGTTTTTCCTCAAATGTCGAGTCTTCGATTTAAGGCTCATGTGTGGTAGTACACGACGACACGAGGTCACCGACGTATTTAGATTATTTTTCAGTACGTCTATATTTTATCAAAGTTTCGATAAAATAAAATTATTTTACAGAAATTAGAAATCCGTGATTAATTCTTAACCGTTTGATCTCTTCATTTTAAATCTAGGCCGTTCACTTTCTTTATAAAAACCCAACTCAGGTCAACTGACCCAAATCAGGTCAACTCTTTCTTTTTCGAAGACGGCCAAGAGTTGTGTTGCTCTCCGACTGCCCAAGACGATAACATCGATTCCGGCCACCCCACGGCGCTAGACTTGGCCTTGGCCAAAACCTTCCTCTTTCTTCCCTATCCTAAACCCCCATCATCAATTTCACATGCATTCACCGTGGTGATCGAATCGACTCCAGGAAGCTTTTGCTTTTCCGACTAGGGTTTGGGTTTTCGGCGACCAAATCGTGTGCTAGAGGTATGGTTGTGAACTTGTGATCACCTTTTCCTTCTCTATCTTCTCTTACCCTTAATTTCACTAATTGCTTCTATTTTTTAAATACATCATTTTCTCTGTGTTTTTGGGATTCGCTGGTGATGTTCCATCGACGGCACCGTCCAAACTTTCCGGGATGCGTCTGTGGCATGCGTCTCGCTCTCTCTCTCTCTCTGATTCTTTCGTGCCAAAGATGCGCGAGAGCAACACGTTGAGGCCTGGGCGTCACAGTGCCACAATGTGGCAGCGTCATGTGGTGGAGTGCAGACGAGCTGAGGTGGCTCGGAAGGCCCAGGTCGTCAAAATCCTTTACCTGGGTCATGGGTCTGACCAAGGTGATGACACAGGTGAAAAAAATTATGGGTGGAGGAAGGTTTTTTCTAACTGGGTTTTCGTTTGACATGGAAAATGTCTGAGTCTTGTTATTGGGTTTGAGGTTGACTTGCTCTTAGAGGGCATATTTATCTTTTTGATTATGTGCTTAGGTATAGCATAATTTTTATTTTTACACAGCATTGTACCATTTGTATTATTATTTTTTCGATTACTCTGCCTTTGTATTATTTGTTGGGTTTGTAGAAAAGTAAATTAGGAGTGGCATGGCAATATGGCGTTGTCCCACTTGACTTGTTGTGAGTAAAACCTGGCTGCTGACAATTCCCACAAAGAGAGAAGATAAAGGTCTCTCTCGCTCTCTGTATGTGCCAACCCCCTTATTGTCCCTACAGACATCACACACTCCTCCCCTAACCTAACCCTCACACACCCACCCAATTGCAAGCCCTCGCTAGCTCCACCATGACCATCCCATCGCTCTACCCAGAAGGCCAGAACTACTTCCATATTTTCTCTCTTCTTTTTCATCTTTTATGTCACATGTCCTGTCAAAGGGTCATTCACGTATGAATATGCCTCTGATACTACTCTGAACTAGCCTCTGCTTTTGCAGCACCTATAGCCCCCTCTCTTTCTCCCTCTCTCTGTCTCCTCTCTTCAGACTTCGGAGAGAGAGAGAGAGAGAGAGCATATTGTGCCTGCGTATAAATCCAGGTCCCCTTTGTTGCTCAGCTCTGCCGCTCTGGCCTCTGGCATGATGATGACGTAGCTAGACCTGTTATTATTATCAAACCCTAAACCTAAAACCTCATAATGATAGATAAATAGAAAAGGGTGATGATATTTAAGTTTTTTTAGTTTTTGTATGGGGAGGTTGTTTTCTGAAATTGAAATCGAGAAAGACGCATGCAAAAACCTAATGATGGTGTCCTCTGCTTCCTCTGCTTCCTCTGCAGACTTCCCATGCCTTTACTCTCTCAAAAGCTTCCTTCCCCTTCCCTTCTTTACTCCCATCCGCCCATTAACATTTTCCCCTTCCCTTTCCATTAATGCCCCTAGCCTTCTGCTTGCCCACATTTTAGGGCTTTCCTGTTCTGTCCAAGACGTGTTCTTGCCATAACGAGATTTACCATTAATGTTTGCATTAAATGTTTCCATTAATGAAATGTAACCTCTACTTATTTTCTTAATAATATATTATTTATAAAATTTTGGTAATGTTGTCGAGAAGAATATGAGTTTCAATCGTATGGTTTTATATTATCAATAACGTGTTGTTTATATGGTTAATAGTTACGTGTGGTCGATATTTGTCTCGTGTTGTGATATTTATAGTCGAATATTACTTTCCTTGTCATTCTCTTTCTAAAAGCGTTCTTATGTAGTTGAATATGAAAGTGTTGGTAGGAGGGAGAGTGAGTTGCCTTTTCCGTTCATTCTGCTTGATGCATTTTAGTCTTGATCATTGTTTACATCATATTCAATAGCAAAAGAAATACGTCACATTGATGTAGCAAATTTAAGGAAGTAGTGAAGACTTTTGGCCTCTATATGCTTTCATGCATAAGGTTGACAATGATAGTTCAACATGGTGTTTTTTCACTTATGGGATGAGACTTATGCGATTAGACCAAACAGTACTCAACAAACTATACCACATTATAAATATGTATTATTTTTAATATAAAAGGATAATTACTGAAATCATATTAAGGTAATAAACATAAATTGTGATATATTTTTTTTCCAACGTTGATGTGATGTGATTTCACTCGTTTCACCTGTACAAAATTAAATAGCAATCAGACATTCATTAAAGGACCAAATCTAACCAACATATGGTTCGCATTGATGCAACCACCTCTTGGACCGATGTACTTCTAGACGTACTTCTAGTATCTAATACGAATCTTTTCGAGCTTAGTATGATTATGCTCTACAACCCTATCTCTGCCAAAGCTGGTTTTCCATTTCGCCTTTGTTTTCAACTCATCAAAACCATTGAAGGAAGGGTAGTTCCGGTAATGCATCTAGTCAACCCAATCAAACATCCTCACTCTCAACCTCTCCCAAGGTCACTTTGGTCATTTTGAATATACGAACCGATCCTTTCAAAATATTCAAAGGTAAAAAAAGTTTTCCTGGCTCCATTTCCCTACACAGTGGAGCAAACCAAGCAGAGAGCCGAAAGTGACGAACCAATGGAAGATAACAACAAGAGCTACCTCACCATCATCAGCAACAAAACCAAAAACTCGTATGTAGTAGAGTAATTTCCCCAAAAGTAAAAAACAGCAACACCCAAAAAAGCAGAGAGGAGCATAAAATACTGCTTTTCCTTTCTCTTCTTCAAACTCCACCGAGTCTTCTTCTCTCCTCTCCTCCTATACACTTTTTCAGTTTCCACGCCCCATCCCACATACGCACTAAGCATGCTGCGCCAACCCACTTGAGCCCCTCCCTTTGCTTTCTCAAATGTCTCGCAGTTTTTACATGGCAACTTTCAAGATCGGCCAAACGGTGTCGTTCCCTCTCGTTCTCCGGTCGTAGTTTCAGAGTTCGCTTTCTTTCTTGTTTCTGAAGATTCATCGTCTTGGTTTCTAACTAGGGTTCGATCCTTAGATCGGTCTTGTTTGCTGATCCCGAAGGAGAGAGAGAGAGAGTTGTATAGTTTTGCGTTTGGTGCTGCGGAGATACGAGGACAAACGCCGTTCCAGTTAAGGATAGTGCTGTCCCTTGTCGGCTTATATCCCAATCCCAAGCCGTGTTTAGGCTTAAAGTAAAAGTAGTAGTAGTACTTGCGAGTTTTGTAGAGATAGACCACCCAGTTTGGCGTTTTGGTTTCTTTCTTTCTGGGTTTGGTGGTGAGGTGAGAATTGGAAAATGGCTATGTCCTGCAAGGATGGTAAAGGAGTGATGGATAATGGCAAGTATGTGAGGTACACACCTGAGCAGGTTGAAGCCCTTGAGAGGCTTTATCATGAATGCCCCAAACCCAGTTCGATTCGTCGCCAACAGCTCATTAGGGAGTGCCCTATTCTCTCCAACATTGAGCCTAAACAAATCAAAGTTTGGTTCCAGAACAGAAGGTATTCTTGTTTTCCATTACCTTAATTGCCTTTTTCTTCATCTTTAGGCTTTGTGCTCTGTTTCATTTTTGGCTCGGAGAATCTAAACGAAAAAAACGGAAAAGTTTTTTGTGGTTTGGATCTTGAAGTTTGGTTCTTTGAGCATAACTCAACAAAAAATTAAAAAAAAATTAAATATGGATTTCAATTTTGTTC
The DNA here is from genome assembly GCA_009720345.1 of Fragaria iinumae. NCBI lineage: Eukaryota > Viridiplantae > Streptophyta > Magnoliopsida > Rosales > Rosaceae > Fragaria > Fragaria iinumae. Next base: position 29,103,359 of record CM019122.1, on the reverse strand, counting down.
TTTAATGTATTTTATAATTTCTGGAGAATGTTTGGTTGGGGAGAAAATAGAATTAGTATAAGTGGTTGCATGAGGCTTATCTTCCTTGTTTATGCAAAAATGGGTAGTCTAGAAATCTTAAATACGTTGCAGTTATTATATTTGTCTAACATGCTGGTCTGATATCAATGCACATTGTCTGTTTGTGCTTTGTTTTGTTCTTTGCAGATGTAGAGAGAAGCAGAGGAAAGAGGCTTCACGCCTCCAAGCTGTGAACAGGAAGCTCACTGCTATGAATAAGCTCTTAATGGAGGAAAACGATAGGTTGCAGAAGCAAGTGTCACACTTGGTCTATGAAAATGGCTACTTCCGCCAGCATACCCAGACGGTGAGACTTCTTGCCTCTCTTTTGTAGCAAGAGAATGACAACCTTGAATCCTAGAAATCAACTACCATATATTCAATTTGAAGAATAATTTTTTTTTATCTGTTTTTTTTTAATATACCAACCTTATATTAGTATTATTTGTGTGACATATGAATACGTGGTGACTGATATATGGTGATGTTTTCCTTTATCACAGACCACGCTTGCAACCAAAGATACAAGCTGTGAATCAGTAGTGACGAGTGGTCAACACCATTTGACACCTCAGCATCCGCCAAGGGATGCTAGTCCTGCAGGGTTAGTGGGGATATAGCTGTTGTGTCATTTTCAGTCATCGTTCTTTGTAAAATTCTTGTTGTTGTGTGTTTGTGGCTTATGGATTCATGTTTTGTGTTTTTCTAGACTTTTGTCCATTGCAGAAGAAACTTTAGCAGAGTTTCTTTCAAAGGCAACTGGAACTGCTGTAGAGTGGGTCCAAATGCCTGGAATGAAGGTAGTTATCTAGAGCTTTTACTTGATTATTTAAGTAATCTCTCATGCTTATTCAATAAGTTAAGGAATGTTTATTGGAAAAAATATATATTTTGATTATTGAAATTTGGTGCAGTATTATGACTATTTACCTCAACTCTATTTGTTGGTGCACTGGGCAAATAGTAAAATGCAAATTTCTATAGCCAATTATTTAGTAAGTTGAATCGTTTCCTTTTCTGATATGTTTCTTCCCCCCTGTCATCTCTTCTTGGTGTTTGTAGCCTGGTCCGGATTCCATTGGAATCGTTGCTATTTCTCATGGTTGCCCTGGAGTGGCAGCACGAGCCTGCGGCCTGGTGGGTCTAGAGCCTACACGGGTAAGTGAACATGGTTTCTTTCCTTCTGTTTAATTCTTCATATGTATGCTTAAGAGGATGTATGATTGACTAATGATTATGCTCTGCTCAGGTTGCAGAGATCCTCAAGGATCTGCCTTCGTGGTTGCGTGACTGCCGCACTGTAGATGTCTTAAATGTACTGCCTACAGCAAACGGTGGAACCATTGAGCTCCTTTACATGCAGGTACAATCTAATTACATCTATCTTTTCGTACGAAATTTTAGCGTTCTCGCCAATAGTTTAATCTCCTCTTTTCCTGATATAGCTCTATGCGCCGACCACTTTGGCGCCTGCATGTGATTTCTGGATGCTCCGCTATACTTCTGTTTTGGAGGATGGCAGCCTTGTGGTATGTAATTCTGAAATTATGAATTCATTCTTCTAGCCAAATCACTGACATGTCTGTTGAGCACTAAAATGCTTCAGCAGCACACAATAAAAGTGCATGCATATGTAGAAGTTTACCAGTTTAAATCAAGTTGTTCTCATTATATGTGTAATGTTCAGGTTTGTGTGAGATCTCTCAAAAACACACAAAACGGCCCGTCCATGCCTCCGGTGCAGCATTTTGTCAGAGCAGAAATGCTGCCTAGTGGATATCTGATACGACCATGTGAAGGAGGTGGTTCAATTATACACATTGTTGATCACATGGATTTGGAGGTGATTTTGTGATGCTTATTATGATAATGTACTTCATGTACTTTGGTTTTAATAGTGTTGACAGATTTTTAACTCATACATGTGTATCATCTTATAGCCTTGTGGCGTGCCTGAAGTATTGCGCCCATTGTATGAATCTTCAGCTGTTCTTGCCCAAAAGATGACAATGGCGGTAAGATTACCACATGACAGTAGATATTGCAATTTTATATTCATAGGGCTCAGTCATGTATGCGTAATGATCATATATATGGCTACTAATTCATCCCACAAGAATGTAATAATGAAGTGCAAATGGGTAGGTTTCAAATTTTTCATTCGTCTCTCTTCGTTTTCAGGCTTTACGCCAGCTGAGGCAGATAGCCCATGAAGTTTCTCAGTCTAGTGTCACTGGCTGGGGAAGACGACCTGCAGCTCTACGAGCACTAAGCCAGAGGCTTAGCAGGTTAGTATTAAGGTTGTTTCGATAAACTTTTACATGAGTGAAGGCTTTGCTGCATGGAAACTCATGGATATTTTCTGCCAGGGGATTCAATGAGGCACTGAATGGATTTACTGATGAGGGATGGTCATTGATGGGAAATGATGGCATGGATGATGTCACTATCCTCATAAACTCATCCCCTGACAAGCTGATGGGTCTAAATCTTTCATTTGGTAATGGATTTCCAGCTGTCAGTAATGCTGTCTTATGTGCTAAAGCATCAATGCTTCTACAGGTCAGGATGCTTACCATCTTTTCTTTCCAATGATCCGCGATAGACACACGGTGTTAACATAAAGAAATAGCAACAATATACGCTATATTGATATCCATAGTGACGTTTAGGATTTGGCAATGTGTCTGTGACTCGCACTAATGCATGACATTCCATTAATGTAGAAGCACTGCGTAATCCAAACATGGTTTTATATGATCTGCTGGTAAAGAGCATTATTTTGGTAATTCTTAAGTTGCAATCCTTGCTTTATGTGCCCATTGTCTTGCATTTTTTTTTTCTCTGTTAGCCATACATAAGAAACTTGGAAACTTGTCCTGATTAGATCATAGTAGCAGAGTGTCTTATCATGCTTATAATTATTGTCTTGCATTTTTTTTTTCTCTGTTAGCCATACATAAGAAACTTGGAAACTTGTCCTGATTAGATCATAGTAGCAGAGTGTCTTATCATGCTTATAATTCATAGGGGATAATGTGTTTGACGTTTATTTTTGTTCCTGACTTGCTATCTACTGTATTTCCCAGAATGTGCCTCCTGCTATCCTGCTTAGGTTCCTACGGGAGCATAGGTCAGAATGGGCAGACAATAATATTGATGCTTACTCAGCTGCAGCTGTTAAAGTTGGCCCCTGTAGCTTAGCGGGGTCTCGAGTAGGAAGTTTTGGTGGTCAAGTTATACTCCCCCTAGCTCACACTATTGAGCATGAAGAGGTGAGCAATATGATGATTAGGGAATTTACTGCTCTTATTGACGTCTTGCTTTATAATGTTTAATACACCATATTGAGTCAAAACTGTATTATTCTCTTATTATTATCCTTTTGCGCTTATTAGTTCTTGGAAGTCATTAAGCTGGAGGGTATTGGCCATTCTCCTGATGATCCAATGATGCAAACTAGAGAGATGTTCCTCTTGCAAGTAAGATATGATTCTTCTCCTCAAAATATTATGAATTTATGATGATTCTTCTTTAAGAGAATGCTTGCCTAGGGCGAGTTTTTCCTGCTTGTCTCGTATCTCATCTTGGATTGTCAAAGTCTTGCCAGCATTGTTAAGACACAGAGGTTTCTATTTAAGATGCATAATGGGACTTTCAAGATGGTATCTTGAATTGCAATAGTACGAATGATATTGATAAGAGGTAGTATTCAGTTTGTTATTTTTTTTTTCTAATTAACTTTTTTTCCTGCTTGTTAATAGCTATGCAGTGGAATGGATGAGACTGCTGTTGGTTCCTGTGCTGAACTGATTTTTGCTCCGATTGATGCTTCCTTTGCTGATGATGCACCTCTCCTACCTTCTGGTTTTCGGATCATTCCTCTTGATTCTGGAAAGGTTAGCCTATGAGTCATATTTAAAACTTTGTAAATGTTAAATTCCATAACTCCTGTTCAATGGAAATTTTTGTAATTGAGCTATGATAATGTTTCAGGAAGCCTCCAGTCCAAATCGCACCTTGGATCTTGCTTCTGCTCTTGAAATTGGGCCGACTGGAAACAGGGCATCTAGTGGATATTCTGCAAATGCGGGTTGCGTGAGATCTGTGATGACTATAGCATTTGAATTTGCATGCGAGAGCCACATGCAAGAGCATGTAGCATCCATGGCTAGACAATATGTTCGCAGCATCATATCTTCAGTTCAGAGGGTGGCACTAGCACTCTCTCCTTCACATTTAAGTTCACATGCTGGTCTTCGTTCACCACTTGGTACCCCTGAAGCACAGACCCTTGCTCGTTGGATATGCAACAGTTACAGGTATTGTAAAGCTTTCTATCTTTTTCATTTTACTTGTTTCCGTATTTTTAAGTCAAAATATTCCCTGAGATATATGCAGCACTATGCAAATTTTAAACTTGGGCCTTTTGGTTCATACCCCTACTAAGAGAAATACTATTTTTCCCTTTACTGGTATCGAACTTTGATATTGCAATTTTACATTGACAATCGATGAACAACTCAGGCTAAACTACTATATGTTAGTGTTGATTTTCTGCTTACTACGAAAGTTTGAATGAATTGAGCTTAGTGCCTGATTGCTCCCACGAAGGATGCAGCCTAACTTAGTCCCCTGAATTGTCTGTACCACGATAACTTAATATATCACTGTTAACATGCAGTAAAATGAAAATGGTAAGTCTTTGGTTAAGTCTTCAACCAAATTGAGTTTGAGCTATTATTCATAGTAAATGTCACCCTTTTGGTTCCGAGTATAGCTTGTGTTGCAGTAGTTTTATAAATAGTCATCCATTTAACTCATTGTGCTTTGTTATCTAGCTGTATGATCTCCATAATTCCTTCTGACAATCTTCAGTTCTGAATTCTGACTCCCCTTGATATTTACCAACTTCCAGTGTTGTTAAGAATTAATTTAGAAACAGTGACTAAATCATGGAAAGTTGCTTTTATATGAAGAAGATGAAATACTCTAGTTTATGACCATATCCCTGCAAGTTGTTCCTTAATGTAGGAGACCACAAATTCTGTAATCAGAAATGCTTAAAGTACACTGTTGATGTTGCAGGGGATATTTGGATGTGGAGCTGCTCAAATCCTGCAACGAAGGAAGTGAATCCAATCTCAAATCCTTGTGGCATCACTCTGATGCGATTATGTGCTGCTCTCTGAAGGTGCATATATTATAATTAAGGCAAAAAAGAACAGAGCTTAGTCAAACATTGAGCATTGCAGCCCCCTCTCTTTCACATTTTCAAGCAATCTTATTGAGAATTCTGTTTAATGCAGGCTGTGCCAGTTTTCACCTTTGCAAACCAGGCGGGACTTGACATGCTTGAGACCACCTTGGTTGCATTGCAAGACATAGCTTTGGAAAAGATATTTGATGACCATGGACGCAAGACTCTCTTCTCTGAGTTTCCGCAGATAATGCAACAGGTACAGGACCTTACCAAAATTCTGTAATATTTATATTTCGTTTTAGACTCTCGCACTGAACATGTTGGATTGATTCAGATGTGAAAAATTGCCAAAATGTATGTTCTCATTTGTCCGTGGTGTACTTTCTGTAGGGTTTTGCTTGTCTTCAAGGTGGCATTTGCCTCTCAAGCATGGGGCGACCAGTGTCATATGAAAGAGCAGTAGCTTGGAAGGTGTTAAATGAAGAAGAGACGGCCAACTGCATATGTTTCTTGTTTGTGAACTGGTCTTTTGTGTGACGTTGGGACCAGGAAACTTTTTATGGTTAGGAGCCTATTATAATAGGGTTAAATAGAAGGGAGACTCCAAAACCTTTGTGCTTTATTAAGTTGATCTTTATCTTTTGTAAGTGATAATGGCGATGATCAGTGTTGTGTTAGATTGTTGTTTAAGTCTTTATCTTTTGTAAGTGATAATGACGATGATCAGTGTTGTGTTAGATTGTTGTTGCTAAACTCTATAAAACTCGAGCCTATGCTCTTTGTTTTCTAGTTCTTTGTTTCTGTGTGCCCATCTTAACCCTTTTTCTTTAATTAACTTACTGAATGGTGTTTTACAGTGTCTTTATGGGAAGTCTATTCTCCCGAGTATGGGGGTTGTGTATGTGCCTTGTATTTCTGGATAACATGTAAAAGTCTCAAGACAAGCAGCGGAGGGTAATGTGGGTTCTAAGTCGTATTATTTATTCCAAGTACGTATGATTTATCAAGGATAAAGCTATACCCTCGAGCTCGAATATTTCTCGGAGACAGTGAATCTAGTTAATTATATCATCTTCTAGAAATGAACTTTAGCACCTCCAACCAAACTTTTTAACCCTCGATACATTTCACCATGGAAACCATATTAGGAACATCGCACACTACAACAAATATGGGGCAAAGGCCACACAAGGTATGTGACTTTTAGAGGTGTTGCAAATCGCCTTATGTGTGACATTTTTCATACCCCACCAATACCCACACTAATACCCTCATTTGCCACACATAAGGTGATTTGTAACATCTTTAAAGGCCACACCTCCACACAAGATGTGTGACATTTGCTCCATATTGTTGTAGTGTCATTCATTTGCAACGACCGATATTCATCTCCGGAAGCTAGCTAAACCGTACTTATGCTAGCCTTTAGTACGATTGATGTTAGTAGAGGTTGAATAATGATATTACAATTGTTTGAGTATTATGTTTTTGTTTATCGAGATCACATAGTTTATTCAAAGACTTTATAGGCTTAAAGACTAATCGGTGTTAAATGATGATGTGAGAATTGTTTGAGTTGGCTAGAGAAAGAGTTTTTTTATTTTTTTTTATTTTATTTATTTTTTTTTAACAGAGGACGGGCTAGATGCCTAAACCTCTATTGAGTTTTATTTAAAAGGAAAAACACAAGAATACAAAAGTAAGAAGGGGACATTAAGCCTAACTCCTTAATAAGAAAAGTTACCAAAATGATAAGAAGCTCTAACAGACAGATAAACAAAAACCAATATGCAACAAAAAACATCCTACCAAAAACGAAAGTTAGGGAGTCCCATATAGTCTCTATGGCAATGAGATAGAATGAAATGCGGAGGCAAATCCCACCATATTAAACCATTTGAAGAAAGACTGCAGTTAGCAAGAGCATTTGCTGCTTGATTACCTTCACGAAAAATATGAGAAGAACGAAAATGCATATGTGATATCCGATGTAAACAGTTCCCCCACTCAACCCTTAGCTGCCAAGGCACTAAATGCGGCGAGCGAAGAAAAGTAATAACTAAGGAAGAATCAACCTCCAACCATACATATTTCCAGTCTCGCACCCATGCTAGCTCAATAGCTTTTATGGATATATTGAATTAGAAGTTTCTGTTACCCAATTACATATCAGTGTTCTTGGTAAGCAAACTTAAGGAAGCCATGGAGTTGTAAAAACAAGTACCTGATAATTTAGCCCGGGAAGAATAAGTGAATGAGTAATGAAAGCTCTGACTGGGCGGTGAGAAAGAACACTGGCTCTATGAAAATGAGAATCGAGTGGCCATTGCTAAACGACGGCGTTTTACCATGTCTACAACTCTGGTGAAGCTGCCGCAGATGTAAATGAGGGTTTCTGGAGTTTTGAGTTTTGACTATCCAGAGAGTAAAGGAAGATATGCTCTCTCTTTGGGCATTATGGGTTACTGGGCTTCCAGTTGGGCTGAACAACAGACCAAGTACTCCACCTCTAAAGTCCCGAAATATGCCTCCATAACCCGCTTGGCCTGAAGAGCTACGCCAAGCACCATCAGTGTTGACTTTGACCCAACCAAATAATGGAGGATGCCAATTGACTTACACAATGCACAGAGCTTTACTAGGCTTGCAAGGGACACCAACCTTCTTCAGAAGGGAAAGATCAAAAACCCTATTATTCATGCAGCCAGAACTGATTTTATTAGAAGCAACCACTTGCCCAAAAATCAGATTACAAGCCTTACTGACATTAGGTTGAACTCCATCAAACCTAGCTTGGTTCCTGAACTTCCAAATACACCACAACGTAACAACAAAAGCAGTGAGCCCTAACTCACGCAATTGAGGGCTACGACTATCAACCAAGCCTACATGCAACAAGTCTAATAGAGAACCATGATGAGCACCCAACTGAAACATTGCTGCTAAACATTGCCAAACTGACGATGCAAAAGAGCAGGAGAGGAATATGTGTTCAAGAGACTCCCCATGACGATGACAGAGAGAACACCGAGATGCCATGGAAATGTCTCGTTTTTGAAGGAACTTTTCAGAAAGAACACGACCCTTTAAAATTTTCCAAGCCAACAAATACATGCGTGGAGGAATAAAATTCTTCCAAAGCAATTTTCCCCAACTAACAACAACAAATTTAGGACGTAAAAAATTATAAGCATCACGAGCAAAAAGCACACCTGAAGCAGATGGAGTCCATATGAACTGGTCGTCCTCATGATCAGATAATGAAATAGAAACATTTTGCTTCACAAAGTCACAGACGCCAGGAAAATGCAATTGTAATATTGTGGGAAAATTCCATGCACCATTAGAGATATAATCTACCACCAATATATTAAGTTGGTTAGCCTCCCTATCATGTAAGCCAAACAACTCATACAAGGGCCTGCCAATGAAGTTATCTTTCCAGAATAAAACTCTCCTGTCATTACCAATTAACCGTTTGCCATTTTCTAATATATGAGGCCATAGGTGCTTCACTCCAGGCCAGATTGAAGAAGTAGTATAAGATCGCCTCATTTTCCGTTTCGCCAAAAGCGAGTACGAAGTAAAGTGCATCCATCTGAGACTGAAGTAAATACATCCCATGCTTTCTTCAGAAGCAAAGAGAAATTTAAAACCCTTAGCTGCTTTAGACCGACACCACCTTCATCCAATGGTGAACAACATTGCTTCCAAGCAACGAGAGGTAGACCATGAGCATCAATTGAACCAGACCATAAAAAGTTACGACACCACACTTCCAAACGTCGCAACAGAGATATTGGCCATTGATAAACCTGAAAGGAGTGAATTAGCATACTATAAATTGTAGACTTGATTAACTGCAACCTGCGAGCCATTGAGAGCATGGAGCCTTTCCAACTAGAAAACCGAACACGAATCTTGTCCGTAATAGGCTGAAAATAAGACGAGCGTGGCTTCCCCCGAAAGATAGGCACACCCAAATAAGTAAATGGAGTTGAACCCAACTTCATTCCCAAAGAAGAGACAATAGAATGTTGCCTCCTTTGGATGTGCTTACTAATAAAAACACTAGATTTAACTAGATTGATAATCTGTCCGGAATTCAGACCATACTTTTCGAAAAATTGCATAATAGCATTCAAACTACGTTGATCACCCCGACAAAAGACCATTACATCATCCGCAAAAAGAACATGCGAAGGAACACGAACACCCCGCGGAGAAGAGATAGTATGAACCTGACCTGTGATCACAAGATTATCAATACCTCTGCTTAAAACCTCTTCTGCCAGACAGAATAGCAAAGGAGAAAGAGGATCCCCCTTGCGCACACCTCTACCACAAGAGAAATAACCTTCTGAGCTGCCATTCACTAAGAGTGAGAGCTTTGCAGAGTGAAGGAGAGCTTTGATCCAACCAAGAAAAACCTGATGAAACCCAAAAGCTTGCAGGACAGATAACAAGAAATCCCAAGATAAAGTATCAAACGCTTTCGTAATATCCACCTTAATTGCCACATTACCACCATAACACTTATTATCCAGCAAATTGAAACACTCTGAGGTGGACATAATACAATCTGAAATTTGACGACCAGGCACAAATGCATGTTGTTGTGGAGAGATGATTCGAGAAGCAATAGGAGCTAGACGAATGGAAATAATTTTCATAATAACCTTGAACACAAAATTAGCAGGTGCAATTGGCTGAAATTGCATAATGGAATCAGCATGATCAACCTTTGGGATTAAAGTAATAAGACTAGAGTTGAAAGATGCTGGTAACGTACCTAATCTGAAGAAATATTGCACAGTTGCCACTACCTCATCACCTACAATGTCCCAGCATAACACAAAAAAATACCCATTGAAGCCATCTGGGTCTGGAGCACTAGCTGAATCCATGCCCTTTACTGCTGACAAAACCTCTTCATGTGAAGGAAGAGCAATAAGCTTCTCATTCTCCAATTCTGTAACCAAAGACGGAATAGTTCTTGTGACAAGACCAGTATCCTGACAGCCTCTTTGGTTAGTGTGGGGGTTCTTTTTGATTTGGAAGTAACTAAGCCAAAGTTAACTCAAAGAATTGAATTATCGAATTAACCTTGTGCGTGTTTCAAGATCAGGGAGAGGCTTGTAGCATGAGCTGGTGTGGGAGCTGAAGGCACGCTGCGGTGACAAAGATTGGACTAAGCTTTGAAGTTAGATTTCTGGGAAGGGACCTGGGTTTCTCAGATCGAGACTGCAGGATGGCTAGAAAGGGGGACTTTGGCTTGAAGGCTGGAAGGCATGAAGGCTGGAGTGTTTTAGGGACTTTTCTGGGTTCGTTGCCTGATGCCCTCTGCAGCTCCCCAAACCTCCCTTTTATAGAACCGAATCGGAGGATTTTGCGATGGGTCGCTATGCCTAATCTACTGTGTAAAAGGATTGTTCTTCTCAGATACATGATCTTGGCTTCAAAAGTTGGCAGAGAGAAGTTGACCTTGAGAGATGGAAGAAACGACTCACTGCGGGGAGGCTGCGAGGACGGCTGCAGAGAGGGAAATCCTGGAACAGGACACACAAAGTAACTTGAATCTCACAATCTCGCCATCCAAGGATGAAAGGGCTGCCTTGGAACCAGTCACTGACTTCCTTCCTCCTCGGGTTGGGAAGGGATGACACTCTTCTGCTGTATAAAGCTTGTCGTCGTACTGCTGCGAGGAAAATGTGAGATGGCTGACTGTAAAGGCAAAGGATTGGGCTTTTCTCTAAAAGAGAAATAAAAAAGGGTGTTGGGCTTCAAATTCAAATGTGTTTTGGGTTTAAAAGATGGGCAGTCTAATTTTCACGTTCTTTACCGATTCGTCGCTGACTTAAGTTGTTGGGCTTGAGTTTCGGGCCCAAGACCGAAACTTCTTAACAACGTTAAACCGGCGGACGAGCGTTACGTGCCTCCGTAACCATCCACACCATACCCACTTCTACAAGCCCTAAGGATGCGTGTATGTGGCTTGGGCCCACATGAGTGCATGGATATGTTCGCTTGAGTTAAATGAAAGATTTAACATAAGATTGCAAGAAATTATTGCGTGACGAAGTATTAATAGGTCGCATGATTTTTTTTGGGTATCAACAGTTAGAGAAGAGGTTCATATAATAGTCAACTATATGGTTTTTAATAGAATCAGGATCCTCCAACACTCTATCACTAGCCTTAAGACAAGTAATTGATGATTGAGCTTTCCAAATTCTGCAGATCGTATGAAAGAAAGAAGAATTTCGGTCTCCTTTTGTCAACCAACGCAGCCTAGATTTCTCTTGCAAAAAAGATTCTTGCACACGCAGTGAATCTGTCAAGTTAGCCTGCAACTCCATTTTCTTGGCAAAGTCAACCTCAGAACCCCTAGAATTTGCAATAGACAATTGCAAAGCCTCAAGCTCAGCAAGAGCATGATCAACCCTTCGATTAACATCACCAAAAACTTCCCAATTCTAAGAACGTAGAGCTTTACGAAGAACTCGTAACTTATGTTGAAGAGTTGTCAAAGGACAACCATAAGTGGCAGACGAACCCCAACACAGCTTCACAAAGGCATGGAAGTCTTTATGCTCAAGCCACATTTTCTGAAATCTAAACCTACTTCTTCGCACTCCAGCAGATTTAGAAAAGGTTATAAGTAATGGGTTATGATCAGAACAAAGACGAGGTAAGGTAGAGCAAGTGAATGAATCCCATGAATCCAGCCAATGTAAATTTACAAGACAACGATCAAGCCGTAACTCCACATTACCTCTCACACCGCGCCTTCTAGCCCAAGTAAACTGCGCACCCTTCGTATCTACATGAATCAATTCACAAATGTCTGACATCGCTTGAAACTCCTCGCATGAGAGACGATACACAGAAGCCCCTCCCTTCTTCTCGTGGGCACCCAAGACATCATTAAAGTCCCCAATAACTATCCAAGGCCCAGAGACAAACCGACATTTTATATCTTCAATATCTGACCACAAGCGACGTCGCTCCACAATTGAAGTTCTTTCATAAACCGCAGTCAAGACACAATTAATAGAATCAAACACCACTTGGAAAGTCACCTGTTGATTCGTTGAAAGAAGAACTTGAACTGACTGGGATAATGAAGTTTTACAAACAACCCATAGGTTGGGCAGAAGACTACCCTTATCATTCGTACCAACAACGACCATATGCAAAGAGCTCCAAAAAGAACTGGGAATGCTACTCAAAGCAACAAAAGGCTCTGAAATGCATAACACATCTGGATTATGAACATTAACAAACTTCTTCAAAACAACTTGAGTGGGGTTATTGGTTATACCCCTTAAATTCCAATATAAAATCCTCATTTAGAGACACCCTTAGAGCGCCGAATATATGCCTCTCGATTCTCAACCGAGGCCGCATTGCGCCTTGCTCTTTGCTGACTTCTAGACACAACCTCAATGAACTCATTTTCTTCCTCCTTTTCAGATTGATCAAACCAATTCGTGTTAGGATTAAACGGTGCTACGTTTCCACCCATAACATGTTGCGAAGAAGCAAATGCCCTCAAAACCTGATCATTATTTTCCTCATTCCCTTGCTCAGCAATAGCTTGCTCAACAACATTGTCATCCTTATCAGAACCGTCAACCCCCATTCATCATTATCATCCTTGCTCTTGTTGATATTCAAATCTTCTTGCTCACTAGCCTCCCCTTCATCACCCGTAGATAGTACCTGAAAATTATTTTTAACAGGGATATAGGCTACCAATTGGCCATCAATTCCAGCATTCTGCGTTTCCGGCACTCTCTCCAAAGAAGGAAGCCGTGGAGTTTTACGCACAAAAGATGGTCCTTCCCTAGCATCTTCTATAACTGGAGGGGTATTGTCAACAATCACTGCTTTCCCCGCATCAGGTTTAGTCCCCTCCAATGCCTTCTTAGGGACATAGACTTGCTTTGGGCGGCTACGTCTACGTCGAAGCGAGCGATTCCTTGACCGACCCCTACCTTGTTGAGGAACTTCTTCCTCCCGATGCTCATGGACTGAGTTCCGCACAAATTTACATGAAGTCACCCTATGACCCACAATGAGAACAGACATCAGGAAGACGCTCATACTCTATAATAATCCCCAAAGTCTCTCCAGAAGTACGCTTAATCACCAATTCATGCGGAGGGTCAAAGGAGAGATCAATGTCCACCAAAACCCTAGCATAGTGATCAAACCGTTTCTGCAAAGTATTCTCATCAATCTTAATTGGACCACCAATGCCATGAGCAATCTCAAACAGAGAAAGAGTTAATATTGTAAGTGGCTCTAAAATGATATATAGACTGGTGAGTGAGTTTTATACTTTTATACACTAAATCATTTTGATTATCACTCCTCATCAGTTCACGTCGATTCGGTCTCAGAATTAAACTTGAAAGGGTTGATATGTAAGCTTAATTATTATTATTTTTTTAATATTGTAAGCTTAATTATTGGTCTTCTATTTATTCTTCCTATAACACCAGGAGAAAATAATCAAAATACATAGAACGCTAATTGTAGTTCCATATAATAATGAGTTAATAACACAACATTGTTATTACTAAAATAAAAATACGTTTATTTACATGATTAATTAAACTTACATAGATGGACTAAGGAGTCAAAGTAAGCTCTTCAGGGAAACAACTACTAGCATATGATAAACATACATAAGCTAATAGAGGGCTATATTCTAGGCACTTTGATCCTTCATGCAGTAGACAAAAGTAGTATTAAGTGGAAGGAAGAAACAAAACCCTAGGGGAAAAGGGCATTGAAGAAGCATATATTTAGAGGAACCCCAAAAAACCCCGTATGAGGGTAACACACTTATTTGATGCTGCTTCAACAAGTTAACTAACATAAGCCCTCGGTACGTGCATGGGTTTAGAAATACTTGGAGTACTGATGATCAGAATCCCAGCAAAAGAAAACCCTAGAGAGTGAATTGACTGAAAGGTGGGATGCCAACGGACTAGACATGAAAAAAAGCTAAACAAAGCCTTGGAAACTCAGAATGGCCTCGAAAAAACCCGATTTAGAGTTGACTCTTCAGATAAAGACACATATAATAGTCACGGGGAGATTTGGAAGCTGAGAAACCCTAGAAGTGTTTAAGAAAATATAGAGGGAGAACTATACTAATTGCTTCACGCAGACAGTACTAGTATAGAGGATCTAGAAGAGAAATATAGAACCATGCCATCTCCCCTAGAGATATCGTAATTCATCTCATCTCCCTAGTAATTGCCGGAATGCAGCTCGAACTCCGAGCAATCACACCCTTCCTTGATCCTCCTTTGTCCCTAGGACTGATGGACTTGGCCCTCACACTTCTACCTTCCAGTTTGCTCTTCTTCAACATATCTTTCATAGCTTCAGCCTGGAACAAAACTGGATAAGCCCTGCTATACTTGTTAAACCTTACACATGCACTTATGTGTGCATTCAAGGCATCTTCTTTGTTTCCTCCATTCTTCTCCAGCTCTTCTTTCACTGCCTCGGCGCACAACCCACATATCCACTTCCCCAAGTACTTGTCTCGCACTCGGTCTATGTACTCGGGCGTGCACTCTTCGCTCATGCCACAGCACTCGCACCTCGCGTCTTCAACCTCCGAAATGGGTGGAAGTGCTTTGATATCCTCGATAGAACTCTCCTTGCTGAGTTCGAATGAGATATCCGATATGGTTCTTTTAAGGCTATCGGATGAGAATGAGAGCCTTGGTGGTTTGGATTTGGAGATGTTTCTGGTGGAGGTAGAGTAATTGGTAGCAATAGCTTCTCCATGAGGCGCCATGAAAAAAGGTTAAGGTTGCTGTTAAAACTTTGATAGCTAGGTTACTGAGAATTAGCAAGAACTTGACTAGAGGTCGATATAAGCTTGAAGATTTTCACTTGGTAGTAGAAAGGATGTGAAGACTTATAGCCTATTTATAGCAGTAGTAGTTCCTCTTTACTTGAATCTAGAACCATGAACTTCTGCATGGATCTTGTTAATGCACCCGTCTTATCAATCAAAGTGTGAATAGTCGTGACCGTGCTAGATTTTTCAAGAAAGTATTGAAATAAATTGAACTGGTATGCTTTGTTTGGTTTGAAATTAATGCCTAGCTAAAAGTAAATAAATATTTCTTATAATTTTTCTTATTAATAATTCTTCGCACTCTTTATGAGGAAGAGGATGGTCTTGGTGAAAAGGTAGCATACTCATTTTTAAGTTTTAGGATAGTATGAAAGATGTGGCACATCACAGACCATTAGACATACTATTACCTAACATATTATATATGTTAATCCAAAAATATTATAGCATGAACTATAAATCCTTCTTGGGTGGCCATGATTTGTATATACGAACGAGTCAAGTGATCGACTACTTTGTCTATGAATGAATAATGTGTGATCACCATTTGAAATGCATGATGTGATAATGTAACCATCTAAGAACGAGTTCTTTCAAATGAAGTTGGCAAAAATTGCTATCCAAGGTATGAAACCTGATATTTGCATGCACAATGCAGAAATATAAAGATTTTTAATTTGTCACAATAATGTAACCTAGCTATGAGAATATCGGATTGTTTATGAATATTACTACCTTCCTTTATCATTTATCTCTAATATATTACAAGTTGTTTTTGATCTGAACAAAACGCAAATTTTACTTGCATGAATTAACTAGCTAGCTAGAGTCTTCTAGCCTTTTCTGGTTCTCGAAGTGTCGCTTCTTGCTCAAGAATATATTGTCCTTTGCCCTAATTGCCTAACTCGAACAATTATTTGTGCCTATCATGCATGCATGCACCAAAAAGAAAACAGTAATTCATTTGGTCCTATAGAACTCCACAAGTTGCATATTCACGATCACGGGCGAGCTTACTCAAACCGTACACTCCATGAATGGTCCATACCAATTTCAAACACTAGCAGCTGCAAATTTAGGCAGAACATGAAGGAAAGGGACTTTGCCTCACATGGTTTCTTTCCTGCAGCAACCACAAATCTCATTTTCACGAGCAGTAAAATCCATCATATCATATATGTGTGGACTGTGCAAGTGATCGATCGAGAGGTTGTTGAGGGTTTGTTATGACAAAAAGAGAAGACTTCTTGATTAATATCCAAGGAACAAGTCTTTGTAACTTCACAGCTACTCTAGAAATAAAGCTATGTGGATTTCATTGTTACGATAATGACATGATTTTAGATTCTCTAATCGCTACTACGTCGGCGGTACCGGCCAGTTGGTTTACAGTGGTTATTCTTCTGCATAATTTTAGGGCTTAATTTGATAGTTGACCTGGGATTTGTGGGTGCATGCAGAAGCAGCGATTAGATCGTTCAGAACTCAGAAACAAAAGAAGTTTGAGAGTCCGCAACCTGCTCAAATGAAATATCAAATCACAGCAAGTGATCAAGTTGAAGATTAATGGCTAAACCACGAAGCGGAGGTTACGGCTTCATATTTCTGCTATTAAATCTCAGGAAAAAAGAAGACAAAAGAGATCGAAGTGATGGATATCTGTTCCAAATAGGGTAGCTAGATATATAGTACATAGTACACCACTGTTGGATCCAGCAGAGAAGTGACAAAAGGATTCGATGAAAAAGAGCAATGAGACAGACACAGTCATCATGTGATTGACAATGCAATGGTCGACATAGATGTAAATATCTTCGAAGCATGCAAAGCTATCGCTGTATTGCATGCACTTCTTCTTCTATTTCTGCGCAACACCCAGCCATGTTCAACCCAATTTGAACAAAGAAAAAGAGAGTCTCGATTAGTATATTTCCAATTGCCCAGCCCAATGGAATCTAATGGGAAGAAGGCCCAAAGTGGCAACAAAAGAACGGTAATCTTAGGTTCCTATAGAGTCAAGTATAGGGTTCGGCTGCTATACACATTTGTATGACATACATCAAGCCGTGAGCCGTCCTATCGTTTAACAATTCAAAAAAGAAGAAGAAGAAAGGGTAACGAGGTCTCTAGACTGCTGATACATCATGCGATGAGTGTTGTGTGTTTCGTTCCTAGTCACTTATAGTGACAAAAGAATTTGATTGTCACTTATCATTAGATTTGAATCCAAACCGTTTCAAGGGGGATAGCATAACTCTTTAGCTAGGACAATTAGCCTTGGTGTTCATAATATGTCGTCCACTTTTCAAGCGCCCTTCTTCAGTTTGGTTGCTATGTTACTTACACCCATGATTACTTTTCCTGCTTTCAGTTTCTTTCAATTTATGTAGTAATAACTAATCAAGGAGTTTGCTATGTCATTTCTTCCTGATGTAATTTTCTGTGTTGTTGTATGTTTCTTATCATAACCATATCATAAATTAATTACAATATTGTCATAATCATGAAGGCCATCATTGCCGGTCATTACTCATTACTAATTGGCTATGATTAGAGCAAACTGAGCAAGGAAACAAGCTATGTAATTATACTTTTTGGCTTCTCGGTGAAGTAAAGAAGTTAGCAAGCTAGGTACGTGGCAATATTTTTGTTTGATTAGACTCCAAGCTTCCAACTAATGCAACTGAAAGTCTCTAACTAGTCACGTAAGTTTATTTTACAAGGGCTCGGGAGGCTGATCTAGATGTACACCGTTTTAATTGGCAGGGATGATGATGATGGAATGATCATTATAGAGCCAAATGTTCTTAACATAAATTTAGTGTAAACAATCGGTGATAACTTAACTTGTATGGGTTCATATTGAATAGATTACTCATTACTCAATTAGACATAGATACCACATAAGCTTACAAATCTTGACATAATAAGATACTGTTTTTACACAAGGCAGCTCGGCAAGCACCCGATTTACCCTAAGTTCATGAGACAAAGCTTAACTATTGTCCTTAATTATTTCAAGTAATCCCATCCTACTCGAACTTAAAGTTTCTAGATTTCAAGCTCAAACATATAAAAGAGTAGTCATCTTATCATTTTAGATGGAGCATATGGTTTGGAAACTGTTCGGTAAAGTTCTTTCTTTTATTTTTTTCTTCAAAAAAAAAAAAAAAAAAAAAAAAAAAAAAAAAAAAAAAACTATGCATTGCAATATGATCAGGTATTAAGTTATCAGCAAAAGGAATGATACAAAATCATTGTGCCACATGAGATATAGTTCAGGTTAATTAAGTGTTAAGAAAAGTGTAGTTGCATATATGCCAAAATAATTTACATGCATTATGCATGCGAAATCAGAGTGCAATAAGATTTTTTGCACTTACCTGTTTGGCTATTTCTTTTATGTGCATTAGGAATCGATCATTTCCAACTTCTTTTCTTCTTTGCTTTGTAATCGATTTTGCATCTTTTGTTAACAAAGCCTTTTTAACCTAGCCTTTCCGATGAAAATGAAATGCCGCCTTCACAATGTTACACGTTTAGGCATACGATAATTGAGCATGCCCCAAACTAAAGTAACACCGAAAAGCTATGCACCCACATGTGATTGTAGTGCCAATTGAAAATACGAAAACCCTTCCTCTCTTCTTCCACGTACCTCCGTCCCCCCCCCCACCCTTTATATACCCCAACCCTCCTCTTCTTCAGAACTCGTACTCAACAACCTTCTCTCTCTAATCATCTCTCTCTCCCTCTCTCCATCTCTCACTTTCTCTCTCTAGAGGAAAGGAAAGAAAACCAAAACCCATATCAAGTTGAAAATGGAACAAAATAATCTACCCGTTATAGCCAAGAAACTATGGAGCATAGTACGTGTGGCTTTCTTCATGCTACGAAAAGGCATCTCAAAGCGAAAGCTCCTGCTAGACCTAAACATGATGATGAAGCGCGGCAAGCTGGCTAGCAAAGCCCTAAGCAATCTCATGTTCCACCACCACCACCATCACCACGGCGCCTCCGCTGCTGCCGCGGCCCAGCGCGAGTATGAGTTCAGCTGCAGCAACACCCCCAACTACCCCTTCCATCTCATGGGTGGAAAGCGCCGCAGCCACCACAGCAACCACTTCTTTAAGTGTGCCCACGCGCCTGCCACTCAAGAAGATGATGCGGCGGCGATGAATGCGGTAAAGGCAGTGCTGGAGATTCTGAATAATCATGAGGTTGTGGCGGCAGTGGAGGCGTCTCCGATGCCGACTCCATTTCAGACGCCTTCACTACTTCCCGGGTTTGGGCGGAGCCCCATGGTCCGCCAGCTGAGGATAACGGACTCACCGTTTCCGTTGAGGGAGACAGACGAGGACAGCCACGTGGACAAAGCGGCTGAGGAGTTCATTGAGAGGTTTTACAAGAATTTGAGACAGCAGAAGCAAAAGTGAGAGATCGAGATTGGCTTTGGAGTATTATTATCATGTTTAGTTTGGCTATGGATTTGCGTCTTATTGTTGCTGGGAGTGTTGATAATTACAATAAATCAGAAACGTAGCTAGCTTATGTCAACCTGAAGTTCCTGAACTACGTACTTCTATTTTGTTCTTCATTTGGAGTCGTATTTGATTTTTAAGATTTTAGGTCTTTTAGCCTCGACTGTTTTCTTCTTCAATCAATCTAGCTAGTAATAGGGTTTTCTGAAAGCTAGCTAGCAAAGATATTACGTACGCATATACTCCAATATCAAGGAGTTAGAAATTCAAAAGAAGAAGAGGCTAGGTATATACAAAAGATTCACCACAAGGTACCAGTTCGTACAGCAACGAGTGCAGAACCTCTTGAGAAAGTTCTTTTTTTTTTTTTTTTTTTTTTTTTTGCTTTGTTGTTTCACATATAATTTTGAAACGAAGACATGCTTGCATGTATATACTAGTGAATATCCGAATTAGATCCATAAAACGTGCATAAACCTATACAGTCTGTACGTATCTTTTTGTTTCCTTCTATATGAGAGATCAAAGTACAGTCTGTACTTAATCTGCTAGAAAATTTAGGGTTCGTTGTTGTTAATTCATGGCTAATCCTATAAAAATTGTATAGTTCTTATTTCTAAATTGGGATTGCTTGACTTACCATTGTTATTAATATTTCTATCATGCAGCTGTTATTTCAATCAGAGTGAGTTGCGAAGTCTAACCTACTAATCATTTGAATCTTAGTATATAAGTCATGCATGCTCCAATTCACAAGGACCAACAATTATATTCTGGTTTTCTACCAAAATCATTGAAGGGTTAATTTGGAGTTTTATCTTTGAAGGTTTTAGACTTTGAAATATCATATTGTCTGTTTTCATGAAATTGAAAAGCTCATCAAATGGCTTTTACAGCCTCTCTCTCAGTCCCACTTCCACCACTAAGAGGTCTTCCACTAAGTTAAAGTGAACCAATGTAGTAGAGCTAGCTGGCCCCTTAAAGTATAATCACCTTTCTTATGTATATGCTTTTGCTTTTTTTCTCCTTTTCCTTTGTTTTTACATCAAAATTTATAGGAAACCCAGCTACTTTAGGTTGGTAATTGGCTCCTTTTGAAGATTTGTAACATCTTTCAGACCCAAATACAAATAAAAAGAAATGCAGCACTATTACTCTAATTAGGGTTTCGTAAAGATCGAGCTTTCTTTACTGAACAGCTAGGACCTGCTACCAGGCCGATGATCATGACCCCGACAATTTTAAACGACATGAAAAGTTTACACCATGGTTGAAATTTCAAAGCAAATCATACTCCAGCACATTTGATTATGCAGATACATGAAACTTAGTGAGTGATCACTTTATTTTGCAACCCTGTAATAATAAACTTAATCAAAAGTTTTGTTGAGGAAGTTAAAAAAACAGTACAAAAGTTGGTCATGTTAATGAGGAAAACTTGTGCATATCAACTTCTATTTAAATTCAAAACAGAAATTCACATTGGATCTGCTCGGTTGGCAGACATGGATTAGGTATATAGATGACCGATCAGATATTAATCAATAAACTGTAGTTTCCCTCTAATGGTTATTAGCACTAAAAAGTGTTAAGTACATGTTTTAATCGCGTATAATACAAAAAATTGGTACGACAAATTATTTCATTCGCGTGTCTCATTCAAAATCTCTAGTATTTTCTTGATGGAAATTGTTTATTTTTACGTTAAGTACACAAATCAGCTGATTCATAGCGGAATATATATAGAACTGACATAAACAACTAAATTCTAAGTTAGAATTTAGAATTAATTGGAGTAATATATAGTTGTTGCCCTTGGTTATTCACGTCTCCATCTTTCTCATGCATTCTTCAGGAAACTTCTGCATAAGAAATGTCCAACGTCAAGAAATCTTCCCAGGCACTATCCAAGGACGATGGGAATGCATTAACAGAATATCAGCAAGCCAAAGTTACCACTCCAAACCAAAACTTTGTCTCAACAAAAAGCCAATATATGCTAGCCAATCAGTATTAATTAATTTCTGGCCGGTAAGCTCCAAATTTAACGTTCATGTCGATCCCGGCCAATTGAAGATATGAAAGTGAGATGCACAGATTATGTTGCTATTTCTTGTGGGGAAAGATATTTGCCTACAAACTTTTACTTGCAAGACGTCGCTTTAACTTTTCAAATGATTTGCATTTTATAATGTAAAGTCCTATCAATCTAAACTCCCATGGAGCCAAAGTTTTAGGTAATATGTTAGGTGAGTCTTGAAAAGAAGAAATCAAGGCAAAACTGCTAGACAGATGTCACCTTTGGAACTCATCTTTGGTCAAGATTAACATGCTAATTCACGTGTAATTCACAATCACTGATTGATAATCTGCATGTATTATTAACATTTGAATAAAGAAAAACACTTGCTACTGAAAAGTCTCTCTCTCTCTCTCTCTCTCTCTCTCTCTAGGGTTTCTCTCTAGGGTTTCATAGTTTCTTTTGGCAAATTCTCTTCTCCGGTAAAATGGTCGACGAGGTATCCAAATTGACGGCAGCGCTGGCGATCTCAAAGAAATGCAAGGTGTCATTTGGGGCCGCCAGAGCAGCGGCGTACTCGGGCCATGCCTATGCGGTGGGGCGTCTGCTCTCATCTAAGAAGAAAGTGGTTCCAAAATCGTTTATGGCAACGATGGCCGCCATGTGGGGGAAGAAGAATCGGCTACAGATCGGACAAGAAGGAGATCAGTATGTTCTTCGATTCTTTGAGATGGAAGAACGTGATCAGATCGTGAGAGGAGGACCTTGGTTCTATGGGAAATCCATGTTTGCCCTAGCAAACTACAATGGAAGGACGGCGGCGGATGCAGTTCCGATCACCACCATACCTGTTTGGGTGGAGATATTCGGTCTCCCTCCGGTGCTAGGGCAAGAATCCGAATTGAGCATCGTCTTGATTCTCCGGTTAAGCAAGCATATCCTCCGATGGTGTTTGAATTTGGGGAAGGTAATGATCTTACTTCTGCTTGGTTAACTTTCAAATATGAGAGGATGTGTGGGTTTTGTCGGATCTGTGGGCTGTTGGAGCATCCTACGAGTGGTTGTTGTGGACCGCCGGATATGTTGGCGGCTGTGAGGATGGGTGCACTGTCTGGTAACCCTAACCCTAGCAGTTCGGCTAGTCTATCTGGTTCACCTTTGAACCCTTTTCAGAATATTGGTTCACGTCCAGTGCAGACAAGGCTAGCTCCGGTGCAGCCATTAATGTTCAGGCAGGTGGTGGAGTCTCCGCTAGTGCCAGTCTCAAGGGAGATTGTTCTCTCTTCCAAGATGATCTCAGGGACCAAGAGGAATGCGTCCTCGTTGATGGAAGTTGATTTGGGCAAACACCCTAGGGGTTCTCCAACTGTGCTTGAAGCTGTCAAAGCCAACTTGGGGCCTGTGTTGGAGTTGTCACTCTCTAATTTTGCAGGTACTCTCATTGTTTCTCCCCTAAAGAAACGTAAAGTTGGACGTCCAGAGGGTTCCAAGAACATGCCTAAGGAAGAGGACATCCCTCTTTGGAAGCTCAAGATTAATGCGAATGCAAAAAAGTTGAAGACTAAGAAGCGCATTCAAGATGTGAAACGTATGCTGGAGTTGGAAGGGACACCAGATATGCAGACTGATCAGGAGAAGGTGGTATTGGAGGAGCCCGAGGAAACCTCCTCTGCGTAGAACGGTTCCGGGCTAGTCAGTTCTTACAGGTCTAGGGCATGCCCATTCCTGTTTTATTTTGCTGAGCTTTGGTTTTTGGTTTTAGTTCTTTGAACTTTAGTTTTGGTTACTATTTGGTTGAACTCCATAATAATTTCGTTAGGTTGCTTTCGAGCTATCTAGTATGGCTTTTTCTATCGTTACCCTTGCGGGTAAGTCATGTTGTAACTGCTATTTTTTTTTCTGTTGCAATATTAAAGGTTTTACGTGCATGTATCAAAAAAAAAAAAAAACACTTGCTAGGCACGCAGACTTAGCTATTAAGAGAGAATTTTATTCCTTCCTTAGGACATTAGAAGAGACGGTTTGTAAATAAGCAGCGAAAGGATGTTGATGTTCCCCACTCTACTTGTTGCGCGCATAGTTTTGCTTTTCCCCACTCTATTCTTTCAGTTTATACGGCATATTTCTTTTCAAAATCTTGTACTCTTTCAAACACGTGTAACTTTGATGGATCATCAGTGAACTGAAATCTCAGTCCAAAAACTTATCTAATTATGTTCATCATGCTGTTAGTTGTGAATCCTGATCAAACTTAATTTGGACAACAAAAAATTGACCAATTAATTTGCTTAGATTATATGAGGCACCGTGCATGATAGATGAAAAAGTTGGATGAATAATGAGTCTAAATTATCCGGAATCCAGCTCCTTGTTTAGATCGATGCATGGGAGAGAATATCATCACTAGATTACAAGTTAGTTGATTTGTTCTTGTTGTTTAAGGGTCATTAATTAGTTATTTCGAAACAGCTGTTAAGGAGAACGAGTTAATGTCAAATACGAATAATAATGCATATATAATGACAAGTGAGGAATGTTTGAATATATATATATATATATATATATATATATATATATATATATATATATATATATATATATGTTGAAAGTTTATACGTATTTTGAGCTGAATTGATGTTTTAGGTTATCAAATTGCCAAACTCCTAATTTCAAGGCGCTTTTGCTGCAAGCAGTAGATATTTTCTCAGATAGCTGTAGATTTGCCAGTTCAATTATATTGAATTCTGTTCTTCGTTTATATTAGATAATATGTACCTGATTTAGACATGCTTTTCATCTGTATGATCTCTTTTGTTTGACATATGTTTTTTACATTGATTTTATTCTGCTAAAGTAGTTGACCAGTCTGAATCAGGCCCTTCTCTTATATATATGGCAGTGTCTGCAAATTAAAGGGTAATCTTTCACAAAGTAAACTCAGTATATTTTTGAAGTTCTTAAAATCAACTAGTTAAAGCAACGTATGGTTTCATTGTAACATGCAGTAGTATCTGTTTATTGATTTACCCACTTAGAGCTTCATAATCCAACTTAGGATTATCAAATTCTAATCTTACAGCTTCATATATAATTCAATATACTGTATCAAACAAATATATGGTTTAATTAGTTAATAATTGAGAGAGGGTTAAGGTTACTTTCCTTTGATATTGATAAAAGCAACCTAGGATATACCTTGCTACAATTAATTAAGCTTTCATCTTCAATTGTGAGTGGGAATAGGGTTAAATTCAGCAGTCCCAATTAGTGGTCAAAAGAGGCTCTAGTCTTTATTAGCAACTAAGTAGTGTATATACCATGATATTGGGACGTACGTACAAATTAAACAAAGTGCCAAGACCTTGATCAGCTGGGATTCCTGGGAAGTGGTAAGCCTTTGTTTTAATTCTATACTATTTATACATGCAGCAGGGGAAAGAGACTCTTGCCCAAAGCAGGTTGGGAAAATAAGAAACAGAGAGCTTTCCGTGCTCACAGTGAATGTATATGTTCGTTCACCCCATTTGTGGGTAACTACGTTTAATCTCACAGTTCCATAATCTAGGGTTTAAATTCATATTCTCATGTTGAACAACGTTCATTTCTTGATGCTTACTTTTCAATTTTCTGCGAACTAAAGGAGGCCTAAAGCTGGCAAGTAATAAGAGCAACATATATATACCTTGCTAGTTGCTACAACTGCTAAACTTTCATCTCGGTCAGTTGTAAACGGCTAAGCATTCCCAATATATTGGTCAACAGAGTCTCTTTATTTATAACTACTTAATTGGTGTATATGCCATGGTATTGTGACGATCGAACAAAACAAGGTGCCTAGCTGAAACCTGAAATACTAATGGCGTCCTAATTCAAAACCTTCAGCTGCATGCGAAGTGGGAATGCTTTCTTTACTCCTTTAGTACTGCATATACATGCGACCGGCAAAAGAGAGCCTTTGCTAGCTTAAAGGTTGGGAGAATGGGAGAGTGGAGAAACTATAGACGTCCTACAATATAAAGTTCATACAACTAACAAAAGGAAGGTCTTATAACAATTCAAAGTAAGCATCTTTTCATTGTTTTTCAATCCTAAATACATTTTCAGAAATCCAAACACATGCATATATTAGATCACACATATACATAATATTACCATACCTTTAAATGTATATTTGTGGATGAAAACTGTACTTCAAAAGCTCTTGTCCTAATCTAACTTAACTAGAAGCAATAAAAATAATTCTAGTAGATCTATGAACAGATATTGATTGATTTGGTACTGTCTTTTGTG
Organism: Fragaria iinumae; assembly: GCA_009720345.1. Classification (NCBI taxonomy): domain Eukaryota; kingdom Viridiplantae; phylum Streptophyta; class Magnoliopsida; order Rosales; family Rosaceae; genus Fragaria; species Fragaria iinumae. Next base: position 29,077,413 of record CM019122.1, on the reverse strand, counting down.
ATCAGTAATTTTGTTTGGACATAAGGACATAAGGAAGATAGGATTTGGGAATTTCTACTCAAGTATAGTCTTTAATTTGTAACTTAAGAGTAAGATAGGTACGTGCTATCTACACATGTTTAAATAAAGAGAAGATATTTAAATACTAGAAAGCATATTTTAGATGTCCTATATATGCATGATTGAATGCATATATACATTAAACTCTAGATCTATTTATATCTGAAGTTCTTAATCATTCGTTAGGGAGTGAAACTCGATCTCAATTAACCTCCTCAAGTCATATCCATTCAATGTTGCTGCTAAGTGCTAACTATAGCTATCTCAAACCCAGAAAGGATGAAAATTATGAAAAATCAATTTCCAGTACAGTATTTCACGCTTTAGCTAGCTTGAATGGATATGGGGGTGATCTTCAATCTTCACAAGTCGCATTCATTTGTGAAAAACAGATTTAGTTACCTTGATGCTGAACATCTGGCAGCTAGAAAAAGGGAATGCATGCACATAGCTTTACCAATTAATTAGAATTGCCAAATTAATTATTGGTATGGAAATGATCGAGCAACTGGAAAAGCTAAAGAGATCCATATTGGCTTTCCCTTTTGGTTCCAAATTATAAATTTTTCATATTGTTTTCTAAAGGGACTTTAGAGTTCATGCTGTAGCTTTTTGGCCACTTAATTAGAACGAGTTTATTTGTTTACACACACCTAAAGGCTAAAGCCAAAGTTTGTGGACGTACTTTTAGGAACCTAATTATATAACGAGAAGTCGATGGGCACACTATGCACAGAACAAGTTAGGCTAGCTGTTGGATTTTAGGTGGCCAAAAACCAAGCGCCCTGTATTACTGTCAGGATCGACATACATCCCAACATTTTGATATTTCGAGTTTGAAATCCTCGATCTCTTCTAATATCGTTAACTGAATAGAAAAACGAATCGAAGAGATCTGCCATGTAAAACTTGATATAGCTAGGTAATTAAGCTCATGAGCATGATCATATGTAAAATCCATGACTCATTGTTTTTTGACTTATATATATATATATATATATATATATATATATATATATATATATATATATTGATATCGTTTAAGAAAAGAAGTACAAATAAGCAAAGGATAAAGAATGTAAGTACAGGCAGTAGAATCTTAACAAGGAAGACACTCCAAATTAAGGATCAGTTTAACAATTTGAAAACAAAGCCCTCTAAATCTAGTATTCTAGTTTAAACTAGATTTAAAGGGCTTTGTTTTCAAATCGTTATACTGATCCTTAATTTGGAGTGTCTTCCTTGTTAAGAGATTAGAAAGCGGGTCTTAGCTAGCTAGCTTGTGGGATTATATATATACAGATTTTCTCAAGTGCGGATGTTCGCATTTATTCTTACGGTGCAGATTTCCAGTTTACACTCACTTTTCAATCGAATTTTCACATCTCCATCGTCTAGTCTTTAGATATTAATGTATAGATCATCTCTGCAAAATTTCAGCCAATTTAGTTATCATTAAGGCACTCAAACTCGATTAAAATAATGGATGAACATAATTCTATCGAACCTGAACCGTTCATGTTTATAACAGAAAAACGCAGTTTTGAGTGATTTAATGATAACCAAATTGGCTGAAATTTTGCAGAGATGATCTATACATTAATATCTAAATACTAGACGGTGACCGTAAGAATAAATGTGGACGTCTGCAGCTGAGAAGCTCTGTGTGTGTGTGTATATATATATATATTTATATATATAAACTAGTCCTTTCTATCCATCTTATCTGTTGTATAACTCAAACACTTTATGACAAGCCTTCCTTAATTGATTCCTTTTACGTACTAAGTACCATCCAAAACGTACGACCTTTATACAAGTTCTCAGCAAACGGGAAGCATTAAGGATATAATTGTGGATACGAGTATATATGTCGAATCTCGATCAATTAACAAAATAATATTTACCTAGTGGATAATATGTGTTATGTGTATCAAATTATCTATCACTTGATGAGAGGTATACTCTGCTGGGAATTGGGAGATATTATACTCAGAATAGGGAAAAGGGCATCAGATCATTGAGAACCTGCCAAGCTGGTAAGATATCAGGAAGTCCATATAAAAGAGGGCACTTGTCTAACCCCACGGCAAAAAATTGACACATGAATTTTTATCTTATAATCATTATGATCGATTACAAAACCCTAACTACTGTTTGTCAGGACTGCTCCTACATTGCAGTGTGCGAGGAGATGCAAGGACACTTCAGATGGTGAAGCTCTCAATCCAGGCCTTAAAGGACACAATGAAAGAGAAAAGGAACCGAATGCATGACGTTCATCAACAAGCTGTACATGTGTTAAGAAGCACGGCTTGATATTAGAAAACGATTATGGTAACCCTAAAGGCTTGAAGGTACTAGATCTGTACGTACACAGGAGTATACGGAGCCAAGTGTATTGTTAAGGGAGCTGCTTAAGGTCCCAGATGTGAGCTGAATCCGAAATCACAATTCAATTGATACAAGATAAAAGGGGAGATGAGTCCTCACTCTATAAGACATAAGGGTAGCTGACAACCTTGCCAAACCAAAGTAATCATCTATGTGCAGCGACAGCAACACTGGATGCCCAAAACTCTCCAAACTAAGCAGCTATATAAAAAGTTACTAGCACGAGTCTTAGTTATTCAACAAACATGATTCTGTACACAAGTCTTATGGAAGACTTTACCCTTATGATATACAAAATCTAGCAACAAATGAAATGAGATTGAAATCTTGTACTTGGTCTTATATGCAGAATTTAACTTTCTATTGAACATGAAGAAGTATAGAACAATGAACACAGATATTTGTTATCGACAGTGTAAACCTCTAAAGAGGAAACATCACTGCGAGACTTTATAGTAGTCCACACTCAAACAATCCACTAAACTTTGAAGAAGTTACAATCGAATCAAGTAGTGATATAAATCATTATCACTTTCATAAGTTACAATAACAAACTTGATTTTACAGTTGATGAACTCTTCTAAGATAACAATCATTAGTAGAAAAAAAGGCTTAAGCGACGGGTATTTTCATATTTTGTCGCTTAAGCAACACCTATGCGACGAAAACTAATATCATCGCTAAAAATACATTTTTCGTCGCTACAATTTTCTGGAGCGACAAAATATTTTTGTCGCCTAAACTTCGTCGCCATAGGTCCTACTCAGGCGACAACAAAGATTTTGTCGCAAATTATTTATGTAGCGACGAAATCTTAACACTTAAGCGACGAATAAGTTTGTCGCATAATATCCTTAACCTAACCGACAATTTATATTTCGTCGCTTTAGTTTTAAACTAAAGCGACGGAACTTTTGACTCTTGAGCGACGAAAATGTTTGTCGCATGATATTCTGTACCTAACCGACAAATTTACATTTCGTCGCTTTAGTCTAAAACTAAAGCGACGAAAGTGTTGACTCTTGAGCGACGAAATTGATTGTCGCATGATATCCTGTACCTAACCGACAAATTTAATTTTCGTCGTCTGAAGTTAACATTAAAGAGACGGTATGTTTGACTTTAGCGACGAAATATTTCGTCGCTTAAGTGAAATCTTCTTTATTATATCCTCTGCATCACTTCCAGATTGAAAAACTGGAGGAAAACAGATCGAGCTACAGTGAAAAAAAATCTGCACAGATCAATCTGGCAAATCTCTGGCTTATTTGATGCATGATATCATCTTCATCCACTAGTTTGTAGTTTGCTGGTATATGCTCTATCTCCCTCTTTTCTACCATTTTTTCCGATGAGTTTTCCGGTGGAGTATTCCGGTCAATTATATATTGTTATTCTTTTGTTCCTAATTTTTTTAGATGTGTTGGTTTTAGGATATGAGATGGAACGGTATTCCGAGGGAAGATGACGATGCGCTAATACACCCCGCAAATGGGGAAGCATGGAATTCGAAATCCTTTGACTTATCATTTCCTGATTTCGTTGCAGACGTTCGAAATGTAAAGCTCAGACTCTCAATAGATGGGTTTAATCTCTATGGAAACATGAATTTGTCTTACAGTATCTGGCCTGTTATTGTTGGTATGGCAAGACTAGTTTTTTATCTTGATGATCCAAAGGAGGGTGGGGGTTGGAAAGTTGTTAACGTGATGTCACATAGATATATTTACATTGCAACTACACTTAAGATGGGTATTGCAAATAAAGATATTGAGAATGTCACTCTTGAACCATATCAAGAAGCCTCGACGTCTAATATCCCCGACACGGAGACTATTCGCATCAACAGCGACATCCACTTCCAACCCCGCGAGTACGTACGTTCCCATTTCTAATTTAGAGTTTGACTTTGGTTCATTTCCATTCATCCGGTCAGACGATGAAGAGGAAGACTCAGACAATCATTCATATGAAGTGAGTGAGGATGATTTAGAAGACAGAGACTACGTTGATAGCGATTGAAAACTCATGGTGTGTTAAAACGTCAAATTTTCGATTTAATTATGTCATGAATTTATTATATATGTAATGAATTTATAATTAGTTGTGATATGTATTAATTTTCTTAGACGACAAAATTATTTTTTTTTTAAACAAACTAAAATTATTAATCACTTAAGCGACGAAAGTATAAATTTTCGTTGCTTAAGTACCGAAATTTTTAGCGGCACCTATTCCGCCAAAAATTTCAGAAAAATTTGAACCAAATTTTTGAAAGTTTCCTTATCATCCTCTGCCTCACTTTTCATTTCTCTATATATTTGAACTCGATCTCTCTTCTTTAGACTCTCTTCTCTCTCCCTCCTCTCCTCTGCCCCAGTTTCCACGCACTGATCGAGAGACCCCTAGAGTACCCTAGCTTTCCCTCTGCCTCTCCTTCTTCCCACTACCTCTCCTTCTTCTTCCCCACCGTCGCCTCTCCTTCTTCCCTCTGCCTTTCCTTCTTCTTCTCTCTGCCTTTCCTTTTTCTTCCCTCTGCCTCTCCTTCTTCTTCGCCACCGTCGCCTCTCCTTCTTCCCTCTGCCTTTCCTTCTTCTTCCCTCTGCTTCTCCTTCTTCTTCGCCACCGTCGCCTCGCCTCTCCTTGGCAGCCATTTTCATGGAAGGACTAATTTTCCTCCTCCATCGGACTCCGCGGGTCTCGCTAGAGGACTCCGCGGGTCTCGCTAGCGGACTCTTCCTCGCCTTTATCGATCTCGGTTGAAATTGGGTTGCTTGATATTGGTTGTAAGATATTGGGGTTGATTGTAAGAAGTTGGAGTCGGAGGTGGTGTAGGAGGCGGTGAGGATCTGGTTGAAATGGTTGAGGATCAGACATAATTAAAAAAAAAAAAATTATTTTTTTCAGATTAGCGACGGAATTCAATAATTCCGTTGTCTAGGGGAAAAATAATTTTTTTGTGTCATTAAACAATATCCGTCGCTTAAGGAAATTATTTCGTCGCATTATTTCTAGCGATGAAAAAAAACTTGTCGCTAAATTAAAAAGTTTCGTTGCTTAACACTAAAGCGACAAAATAAGATACGTTGCTCAAGGATTTCAGCGACGAAAAAATTCGTCGCTTAAGGAAATTATTTAGTCGCATTATATCTAGCTACGAAAAAAAACTTATCGCTAAACTAAAAATTTCGTCGCTTAACACTAAAGCGACAAAATAAGATACGTCGCTTAAGGAGTTAAGCGACAAAAAAAATTCGTCGCTTAAGGAAATTATTTCGTTGCGTTGATCTGTGGCGACATAAACTGCACTCGTCGCCTGTTCCGTTTTCTTAGGCGACGGATAATATTTTTTTGTCGCTTAAGTGCCTATGAGACGCGTCATACTCGACGAAGCTTAAGCGACGCCGGTTTCGTCGCTTAAGTCGTATGGCGACAAAACGTGGCATTTAAGCGACGATTTATTCTCGTCGCTTAAGACTTTATTTCTACTAGTGAATGAATTCTAATTGAAGAACCTTTGCAGCTTCTTTCAATTCCACTTCCAACAACACTGATCTCAGATCATACAAATGATAGATGATGCAGTGAATATGAATGAATGAGTTTTAAAACAGTTTAGCAGTTACAGACCATATCACAATGCTCTTATCAAATATGAAAAACTCAGTTGCTAACAGATTGCTTCTAGGCATATATATAGTGTCAAAGCTCCCCCTCAATCGGATCCCATTGATCACTGATTGAAACTGAGAGGGAAGCAATCGCGCTTTTTAAAACAAATCTGTTAACCAGCAATAAGATCTAAAATAATCCTATTTTAGTCAATGCTGCCACTATCTCACTGATATTTTAGTCAATCTAAAACCATAAAAGAACTTAATCTTTTCTTTAAGCATAAATACAAAAAACATGATATGAATATGCATAAGATGTAATTACCTTAGATGATCTGAAATCAGTGTTACTATGGTAAAACCAGCAGACTGTTTTTCGAAATCCTTGCTTCTCCTTGCCGAACCAGGAAACTTTTACTGCTTTATTTTTCTGCAGATATCCTTTCCTTCTTTGAATTGAATATGACTGTCATATGCTTACAGAGATGATTGATTATATAAATGTTGGCATCAATATATAGCTTGAGAAACACTGTACTCAGTCCTCTGCCTTGAATAATTATCTCAGAAAGATTTGCACGGTGATCAACAATGTCTTTCATGATGAAACCTGCACGGAAAGGGAGAAGTTAAGTGTTTACATACATGTGAATAGTAGACTACCAATGGTACAGCAAAACGAGCACATGACCTGGAGATGAAGGTGTATGTTGAATACACCTACCTACGTACCTCTAGCGCAAGCAGCAAAGATCACATAAACTAATTTCCTGATCAAGTTGATATTGGTATAACCTGATAACTGAGCAACCTATTATTAGACAGATATGTGAAAGTATATATGTTCTGTTGTTTTTATTCATGATCTTTCGCATTGCATGTTACACAGTTGATTAATCAAGGTTTGGAATAAGCATGACATTCAAAAGGACTCATCACTGCACTTCAAATAAATTCCAAACAAAACAAATTGTCACCTCTGTACTCGAGGCCAATTAATCAACTATTGTGATACTCATATATATCTATGCCAGCAACATTTTGGCATTCACCGTGGCAAGAGATAAAGTCAGCTCAGTATTAATCAGTATCGCCAGTATCCAACCGAATTGCAGCCATAGTAGAAAGCAATTTCAAGGACTGTCATGGAAAAGTGAAGAACACAGCTAACTATGCTTCATGTCAAATTCTCAAACTGAAGTATAATGCTATAATATAGATTGCGCCATACTGCAGAACGAGCAGCCTTTGTAATTGCTTTGATGTCTTCCTTCCCAATCCAAACATGTAGCATTGAATCAGCGTCATGGCCAAATATCCATGCAAACCTGTAGGCAATATAAATAATCAGAATCATGGCAAAAGCACTGTATAAAATTCCAGCAGGAAACTTAAAATCCATTGAACAAAATACAATTTGACCATTTCATACATGTCTTTCATACGAATCAAAGCTCTTGCTTCCAGCATCTTTCTTTGTGTTTGCTTCCACTATGCCTCTACACTTCCAACTTATCCTTGGTTTGTTTATCCGTACGTATCATTAGTACACAGTCTGCTTGTTGGATAATATCATCTTACATTGATATTCAATAAGCAAACGAAAGAAAAATGCATGAATGAATAAAACTAATTCAAAATATTTGTTTTCTGTCTCGCCCTTGGAAAATATTGATTCATAGAAGCCTACTCTCACTCAACGTACGTACTTGTCCTTAACATAAGCCTCTAGACTCTTAAGTCTTAAGGAGTGGTACAATGATAATTTTAAGATCACTCTTGTATTCTCTGCATGATCGATTCTTGGCTTCTCTCATATTGTAACTTAATATCTTATACTTTACTTTTCAGTTTTCGCTAATGGCATCTAAAACCATATATTGTTGAGAAACCAAGCTTAAAGAAACTCACACAATTTCTGAAGGATGATTCTTATTGAATTGCTGAAAGAACTTTGGCTTATAAAGCCTCTACACACAAATGAAAACAAAGAACAACCCAAACCTTTAACAACTTTAAAGATCGTGGTAACACAACTACCGAATGTAAGGAAAATAGTCTTTAGATAGAAAGAAGATCAGTTGTATCTCATTATTAGACAATATCTTCTCTATTAGGGATTTACTTATCTGTATATATATGTTTTCTTATAGAGTTTAGTTTCCTAGTCAGTCACAATTGTTATAATATCCAGACCAAAATAAATAAAATAGTATGAAACGTTTCATGAGTTACACAAACGTTTCATGAGTTACACAAACGTTACATGAGTTACATGAGTTACATGGATGATTTTGGAGTTATGGTCAAGGCATGAGTTACAAGAATATTCATGAAGCACCATTTATTGGGAGAGCCTAATGAGGTCTAGATGGTTCCTCCTTAGCCTATAAAAGGAGAGTCATTTGCTCATTCCAAGTATCTCATCTATCTCAAGCATTTCTTCCAAGAGAGAAACATTCATCTTCCAAGTAGAGAAGAGTGTCCACTTCAAGTTGAGAGTGTAGAGTAGTTGATAGCAAAACAAGTGTGAGAGAGGGTTTCTTTCAAGTACCGTTCTTGAAGTTGTGTATCTCGTGTACCCATTATTTCATAGTGGAAGTTCTTGTTATTGCTGCCCCGTGGACGTAGGCACATCGCCGAACCACGTTATATCTGGTGTTCCCTTTCCTCTATCTTTTACATCTTCGCATATTTATCCTTTGTGTGTTTTTGAGTTGTTACTTCCATTATATTATTTTCCCAATAGTGGTATCAGAGCCCTTGGTTCGTAGGGCGTGGGTGTTACAATGGAAGGTTCAAGGAGTACCATGGTGCAACTCAACCACTCAAATTGGATTACATGGAAGCCGCGAATGGAGGACATCCTCTATTGCAAAGATTTGCATGAGCCCATCGAAGGAGTCGAGGCTATGCCGGAAGGGACTTCGGATGCTAATTGGAAGAAGATGAACCGCAAGGTGATCGGTCATATTCGAGAGTGGGTGGACGATAGTGTGTTCCACCACGTAGCCAACGAAACCGATGCGCATGAGTTATGGAAGAAGTTGGAGTCCTTGTTCGAGAAGAAGACCGCCGCCAAGAAAGACTTTTTAATCAAAGAGCTTGTCAACATGAAGTATAGTGATGGCGTGAGGGTCACCGAGCATCTAAACAACTTCCAAAGTACAATTAATCAATTGACAACCATGGGGATGTCGATCGATGATGAATTACAAGCACTGTTGTTGTTGGGGTCGTTGCCGGATAATTGGGAGACTTTTGTCATCACTGTAAGTAACTCTGCTCCTGATGGTAAAATGACTATGGAAAATGTCAAAAGTAACTTGTTGAATGAAGAGACAAGGAGAAAAGCCTCAAGCTCCGACAGTAGCCAAGTCTTCGTGGCGGAGAACAGAGGAAGGAGCAAGATTAGAGGACCCAAAGGTCATGGAAAGAGTGTAAGCCGATTCAGAACGAGGTTCAACGGAAAGTGCCATCATTGTGGCATTTTTGGGCACATGAAGAAAAATTGTCACAAGTTGAAAAAGGGTCCAAGGGAGGTGCGAGAAGGCAGTTCTCAACCAAAGGATGACACAAGGAACACAACCGCTGCCGTGTGCAATGATGTGTATGAGTTCCTTTGCCTTGAAGGAGAATGCCTACATGTTCATGACGATACTCCCGGTGTTCCATGGGTCGTTGATTCCGGAGCCTCTTTCCATGCCACTCCAAATAAAGAGTTCTTCTCTACATATAGAGGTGGAGAATTTGGGATTGTAAAGATAAGCAATGAAGGCTACTCCAAGATTGCAGGAGTTGGAGATGTTTGCCTTGAGACTGATTTGGGGAACAAGCTTATGTTGAAAGATGTTCGATATGTTCCCGGCTTACGTCTCAATTTGATGTCAACCGGCGTGCTTGATCGGGAAGGATATCATCATCACGGAGGAGACCAAAAGTGGAAGCTTACCAAAGGATCACTAGTGGTGGCTAGAGGGAAGCTGTGTTGTACCCTCTACAAGACATACAACAAGATATGTAAAGGGGAGTTGAACGTTGGAGAAGACTCTTCCCCAAGTCTATGGCAAAAGCGGATGGGCCACATGAGCGAGAAGGGATTGCAAGTTCTGGCAAAGAAGTCTCTTATTCCCTTTGCCAAAGGTACCTCTCTTGACTCTTGTGATCACTGTTTGTTTGGTAAGCAGCAGAAAGTCAGCTTTTCTAATACATTCGCCAAGAAGGAGAATCTTTTAGACCTAGTACATACTGATGTATGTGGCCCCATGGAAGTTGACTCACTAGGTCATAACAAGTATTTTGTTACTTTTATTGATGATGTTTCACGAAAGGTTTGGGTGTATTTGTTGAAATAAAAAGACCAGGTGTTCCAAACCTTCAAGGAGTTTCATGCCATGGTTGAGAGGGAGACGGGACGAACCCTCAAGTGTCTCCGCAGTGATAATGGTGGAGAGTACACTTCGAACGAGTTTAGAGGTTATTGTTCGAAGCATGGCATTAGACACATAAAGACAGTTCCTGGCACCCCACAACATAATGGTGAAGCAGAGAGGATGAACCACACCATCTTGGAGAAAGTGAGAAGTATGCTAAAGACAGCTAACCTGGCGAAAGAGTTTTGGGGCGCAGCAGTGACAACCGCATGTTACCTCATCAATCGAACACCTTGTGTACCGTTGGGCTTGGAGACTCCAGAGAGTGTGTGGACCGGTAGAAGAGCTTCATATTCTCACTTGAAGGTATTTGGGTGCAAAGCATTTGCACATGTTCCAAAGGAGAAAAGATCGAAGCTAGATGACAAGGCCGTGCCGTGCATCTTTCTTGGGTACTGTAATGAAGAGATGGGCTACCGGTTGTGGAATCCAATAACTAAGAAGTTATTCAGAAGTAGAGATATGGTGTTCCATGAGGATCAGACTGTTGCAAATTTTGACAAGAACATACTAGAAAATGCAGAGCGTCTCACTTATGACTCATCTCCGCTCCAAGAAGAGTCTAACAAACTTCAAGAAATGGTTAATGAAGACGATCCTGATACGGCAGAACCAGAAGCTGCAGGTGCTGCAAATGATGACCAGGAGAATCAGGTTCAGGATGATCATGATCAGGGGGAGCCTAATCAAGAGCAGCAACAAGAAAATGCCCAAGCACCAGTTCGAAGATCTCATAGAGTGCTGAAGCCAAGTACCAAGTATCCTTCTTCTCAATATATTTTGCTCACTAGTGATGGAGATAATCCATATTCCAAATAATTCTGTTGACCGGTGATGGAGAGCCTGAATGCTTTGAGGAGTTGAAGACTCATGCAGACGGTGACAAGTGGATATTAGCCATGAAGTCTAAGATGGAGTCCTTGTTGAAAAATGGAACCTACGAGTTGGTGGAGCTTCCTAAAGGCAGAAAAGCACTAAAAAACAAATGGGTGTTTAAGTTGAAGAGGGACGAGAATGAACAGTTGACAAAGTTCAAGGCTCGCTTGGTTGTCAAAGGTTTCGGGCAGAAGGAAGGAGTAGATTTTGATGAGATCTTCTCACCAGTTGTCAAAATGACATCTATCAGAGTTATTTTGGGCATGGCAGCTAGCATGGATCTTGAGGTGGAGCAGTTAGATGTAAAAACGGCATTCCTACATGGTGATTTGGAGGAAGAAATATACATGGAGCAACCGGAAGGTTTTGAGGTCGAGGGCAAGGAGCACATGGTTTGCAAGCTAAAGAAAAGTTTGTATGGGCTAAAGCAAACGCCAAGACAATGGTACAAGAAGTTTGACTCATTCATGGTGGGTCATGGATACAAAAGAACTGATGCAGACCCATGTGTGTACATTCAACGGTTCACTGGAGGTAAATTTATAATTTTGTTGCTTTATGTTGATGATATGTTGATAGTGGGGCAAGACGTTTCTATGATCCACAAGTTGAAGGCAGATTTATCAAAGTCTTTTGATATGAAAGACTTAGGTCCAGCTAAGCAGATTTTGGGCATGGAGATTACCCGTGACAGGAAGGCAAATAAATTATGGTTGTCACAGGAGAGGTATGTTGAACGGGTGCTTGAAAGGTTCAACATGAAAGAAGCCAAGTCAGTGGGCTCACCTCTAGGTAATCACTTCAAATTAAGCAGATTATTATGCCCAACTACACAAGAGGAGAAATACAAGATGGCAGGTATCCCTTACTCATCAGCTGTTGGTAGTCTTATGTATGCCATGGTATGTACTCGTCCAGATATTGCTCATGCAGTTGGAGTTGTTAGTAGATATTTATCTAACCCTGGCAGAGAGCATTGGGAAGCTGTTAAGTGGATACTCAAATATTTGAGGGGTACCTCAAAGTTGTGCTTATCTTTTGGTGGATCCGAACCCGTTTTGGAGGGTTTCACAGATGCAGATTTAGCTGGGGACCTTGATAACAGAAAGTCCACTTCTGGGTACTTATTTACATTTTGTGGGGGAGCTGTATCATGGCAGTCTAAGTTACAGAAGTGTGTTGCCTTATCCACCACTGAGTCCGAGTACATAGCGGCAAACGAAGCAGGCAAGGAAATGATATGGTTGCAAAGGTTCATTCAGGAGTTGGGTGTGAAGCAAGAAAGGTATGTGATGCATTGTGATAGTCAAACTGCTATTTATTTGAGTAAAAATTCAGTTTATCACCCTCGCACTAAGCACATTGATCTACGTTATCATTGGATACGAGATATAGTGTCAAAGAAGCTTTTGCAGTTGAGGAAAATTCACACCAACAAGAATACTTCAGATATGTTGACTAAGGTTGTGCCACAACATAAGTTGGAGTATTGCAGCAAGTCTGCTGGGATGGACTTCAAGTAGAAGTCTTGCCGCGTATTTCCCCGGGTTGGTCTGGAGGGGGAGATTGTTATAATATCCAGACCAAAATAAATAAAATAGTATGAAACGTTTCATGAGTTACACAAACGTTTCATGAGTTACACAAACGTTACATGAGTTACATGAGTTACATGGATGATTTTGGAGTTATGGTCAAGGCATGAGTTACAAGAATATTCATGAAGCACCATTTATTGGGAGAGCCTAATGAGGTCTAGATGGTTCCTCCTTAGCCTATAAAAGGAGATTCATTTGCTCATTCCAAGTATCTCATCCATCTCAAGCATTTCTTCCAAGAGAGAAACATCCATCTTCCAAGTAGAGAAGAGTGTCCACTCCAAGTTGAGAGTGTAGAGTAGTTGATAGCAAAACAAGTGTGAGAGAGAGTTTCTTTCAAGTACCGTTCTTGAAGTTGTGTATCTCGTGTACCCATTATTTCATAGTGGAAGTTCTTGTTATTGCTGCCCCGTGGACGTAGGCACATCGCCGAACCACGTTATATCTGGTGTTCCCTTTCCTCTATCTTTTACATCTTCGCATATTTATCCTTTGTGTGTTTTTGAGTTGTTACTTCCATTATATTATTTTCCCAACAACAATTACACTTGTATATGTATTCCCTCTGTATCAATGAATATTTATTCCACCAGAACTATTGTCTTTACATGGTACCAGAGCAGTGATAAGATCCTGTTCTATTGTTGCACTCTAATTTCTCGTACAGCCTCCCTATCTCAGCCATCATGTCTGATGACGAAATCCCATCATCTCCAAAACCAAAAATTGATTCTGTTCTAAAGGATTATGTTCCAAAGGATTCAGAAACCTTATCAAAGGTTTCAAGTCCCTATCTCATTCACCATTCCGATCATCCTGGATTGGTTCTCATCTCCAAACCCTTGAATGGAGACAATTTCTCTAGTTGGAAAAAGGGCTATGGTTCGAGCCTTAAATTCCAAGAACAAGCTCGGATTCGTCAATGGCTCTATTAAAGCTCCTTCAGAAACAGCTGACCCTAATGGTTATGCGATTTGGTCAAGGTGTAATGACATGGTCCACTCTTGGATCGTCAATTCTTGTGATCCAGAAATAGCCGAAAGTGTGACCTATTATCCTACTGCCTATGAAGTTTGGGAGGATCTTCATGAACGCTTTTCTCAAGCAAATGCGACACGCATCTTTGAGATTCAGAGAGATATCAACTCTCTTCAACAAGAACAACTCTCAATTTCAGTCTATTACACAAAGTTGAAGGCTCTATGGGATGAATTATCAACACTTGATGCAACACAACAAACAGATCAACAGAAATTGATGCAATTCCTTATGGGATTGAATGAAACATACCAGGCTATCCGAGGACAAATTCTTCTCATGAAGCCTCTACCCACTGTTCGACAAGCTTTCTCCTCTATCCTTCAAGAAGAAAAGCAACGTCTGATTGCTTCATCCCACATGGTGGAAGACTTCGGCAGCGCCGCCATGGCAGTCCAATCCGGGAATAACAGGTCGGCACCGGAAGCAAGGAATGATCAAGCTATTCGATTTTCTAGAAATAGCAATCGGTTTTCTAGAGGAGACCGCTCTAATCACAGCACCTGGAATGATAGAACAGCGCGTGGTGGAGGAACTCATCGTGGCTCCTGGAATGGAGGACGACGGGGTGATCAAAACCACCGTCGTTTTGGGTTAGAAAGAAGAAGGCCTCAATGCACTTATTGTGGTGAAATGGGCCATTGGGTCCAGACTTGTCACAAATTACATGGATACCCAGAAGGCCACCCTAAAGCAAGAGATAATCCAGGTAATTTTAACAGAACAATCGTTGCTAATTATGCTTCAGAGGAGAGGTTGGTTTCGATATCAGAAGACCAACTAAAACAATTGCTGTCACTTATCCCCAAAGCTCAAGATGAGGACTCCAATTCTAAGGCAAATGCGGTAACAAAACCAGGTTTGTCTAAAGTTGCTTCTTGCAATTGGATCATTGATAGCGGGGCAACCGATCATATTACTTCCTCGTCTAAACTATTGCATAAAGTTCAAGATTATTATTCGTTGCCATCGGTATCATTACCTAGTGGAGAGCAAGCCAAAATTGTTGCAAAAGGATCTTTTCCTTTGAATTTCGATTATTATCTTCCTGATGTATTATCAGTGCCTACATTCAAAGTTGATATGATGTCTGTTAGTCGTTTGATGAGAAATCTGAACTGTTCAGTGACATTTTATCCATATTGGTGTATTTTACAGGATCTAGCTATAAGGAGGACGATTGGTTTGGGTAAGCTGCGTGACGGACTATATTACCTAGCGGCACTGGCGACGGAGAAATCTTCGACCAAACAATCCTCACCATCGAATAGACCAGCATGTCACCTCACCACCTCTTCCACCGATCTCTGGCACAGTCGGCTAGGCCATGTATCACCCTCTCGTTTGAGTTTCATTGCCAAGAATTTTTTGAATTTTTCCATTCAGTCAAATAATGCTTGCCCTATATGTCCTTTGGCTAAGCAAAGTCGTCTGCCTTTTCCTACCAGTGTTATTTCTTCAGCAAAACCTTTTGAGATTATTCATTGTGACATTTGGGGTCGTTATCGACATCCTTCTCTTTCTGGTTCCCATTATTTTCTCACCATTGTTGATGATTATACACGTTTTACATGGATATTTCTGATGCGATTCAAAAATGAAGCACAACCAATTATAAAACGTTTCTTCAGTTATGCTTCCACACAATTTGAATCTCGCATTAAAACCTTTCGAAGTGACAATGGTGGTGAGTTTCTTTCACTTCGTCCCTTTTTTCAAGACAACAGTGTTATCTTTCAGCACTCTTGTGTTTACACACCTCAACAAAATGGGGTTGTAGAACGCAAACACCGTCATATCCTAAATGTAGCCCGAGCTTTGAAATTCCATGCTCAACTTCCTACCGAATTTTGGGGGGACTGTGCGCTTACCGTTGTTCATATCATTAATCGGCTCCCTTTTCCTCTACTCTCTTTTAAAACACCATATGAATTGCTTTACTCATCACCACCTTCTTACTCTCATCTCCGTGTTTTCGGTTGTTTAACCTATGCTACAAATGTTCACACATCCCATAAATTTGATCCTCGTGCCAAGCAATCCATTTTCATCGGCTATCCCATTGGGCAAAAAGGTTACAAATTGTACGATTTATCTACAAAAAAAATCTTTACTAGCCGAGATGTCATTTTTCATGAACACATTTTCCCATATGCCTCTCCTCAGTCCAGCCTCATTCCTTCTTCACAGGCCCAATCTTCAGACCCAACTCCTTCGCAGGCCCAGTCTTCAGGTCCAACTCCTCTTATTGACTTCTTTTTTGATCAGTCTCCTTCTCCTAACTCTCAACCACGCGCCTCCCATCCTCAGCACCCCAGTTTCGATCCCGAAACCTCAACCACATCACCGCCTCCATCTGCCCACCCCGCTCCAGTCACTCCGCCGCCGCCCCTTCATCCGATCCCGCTCCGGTTACTCCGACGCCTTCCATCAAGACCTATTCTCGCTGTCCAAAGTCCATTCCCATACCTACTTCTCTTCTGCCCTCTTCGTTTTCGTTCGCTCCACGTCCTTCTTATCTTCCTCCGGCATCCCCTACTTCGGCTTCGCCTTCCATGGCGCCGCCTTCTCCACCATCACATCCTCTTGATTCTATGGCCGAGTCTGTGCTCCCATCCACATCAACCCACCCAGCGCCCACTGCTCCGCTCCGTCGCTCAAGCCGCCACTTTGTCCCACCGATCAAACTGACCGATTATGTCTGCTCATATGCCCATTCCGATCACTCGTCTTCCTTGTCTCCAGGTCCGACACCAGGTATGCGTTATCCATTGGTGAACTATGTTTCCTATCATTGATATACGCCTGCTTATAAATGATTTGTTGCTCAAATTAGTGCTGCCATAGAACCTAGGTCTTACATGGAGGCTGCTGCCCATCCTAGGTGGCAGACAGCCATGGATTCCGAGTTGCAAGCTCTCCAGGCCAACGACACATGGTCTCTTACCACACTACCAGTGGGTAAGAAGCCAATTGGCTGTCGTTGGGTCTATAAGATCAAGCACAAGTCTGATGGTTCGATTGAAAGATACAAGGCTCGCTTGGTGGCCCAAGGCTTCACTCATCTTGAAGGTATTGATTATCAAGACACCTTTTCCCCTACGGCCAAGATTATCACAGTCCGCTGCCTTCTTGCTTTAGTTGCAGCCAGGCGCTGGCCCTTGCACCAAATGGATGTCAACAATGCTTTTCTTCACGGTGATTTACGGGAAGAGATATACATGTCCCTGCCACCCGGACTCCGGCGACAGGGGGAGGAGGACATGGTTTGTCGCCTCCATAAGTCACTATATGGCCTGAAACAAGCTTCTCGCCAATGGTTTGCCAAGTTTACAGAAGCCATTCGATCTGCGGGTTTTGTACAATCTCGAGCAGACTATTCTCTCTTCACCAAGAAACAAGGCAAGTCCTTTACTGCTCTTTTGATATATGTCGACGATATATTGATTACTGGAAATGATCATCAAAGTATTGCTGCCACTAAAAAATTCCTGCATAGTCATTTTCATATCAAGGATCTTGGTGATTTAAAATACTTTCTTGGCATTGAGGTTTCTGCTTCTGAAAATGGGATTTTTATTTCCCAACGTAAATATGCACTGGAGATTATTAAGGATGCAGGACTATTGGGCGCAGCCCCTGTTGATACACCAATGGAACAAAGTTTAAAATTGTCTGATAAGACTGATTTGCTCAAAGATCAAGGTCGCTATAGAAGATTGGTTGGAAGACTAATATATATTTGACTGTTTCAAGACCGGACATTACTTATGCAGTTCATGTCTTGAGTCGGTTTATGCATGAACCGAGAAAAGCTCATATGGAGGCGGCACTTAGAGTAGTGCGGTACCTCAAGAGTGCTCCTGGTCAGGGTCTCTTTTTCTCCTCCAACAATGATCTGAGACTGAGAGCATTCTGTGATTCGGATTGGACAGGCTGCCCACTTACTAGACGTTCCACTACAGGATATTGTGTGTTTCTTGGACCTTCATTAATCTCTTGGAGATCAAAGCGTCAAAAAACTGTATCTCTTTCATCGACAGAGGCTTCATCGTGCTATGACTGGAACGTGTTGTGAATTAACATGGCTGCGATACTTACTTAGAGACTTGGGAATAATGCAACATGAACCTGCCTTCTTATATTGTGACAATAAAGCAGCACTGCACATAGCAGCGAATCAGGTGTTTCATGAACGAACCAGGCACATTGAGATGGATTGCCATTATATCAGAGATAAAATTCAAGACGGATCTATTGTTACAAGATTCGCGAGTTCATCACATCAGTTGGGAGATGTTTTGACCAAATGTTTGGGGAAGGAAACTTTTGTTCTCATGATACGCAAGTTGGGAGTGCAGGATATCCACTCTCCAACTTGAGGGAGAGTGTAAGAAAAATAGTCTTTAGATAGAAAGAAGATCAGTTGTATCTCATCATTAGACATTATCTTCTCTATTAGGGATTTACTTATCTGTATATATATGTTTCCTTATAGAGTTTAGTTTCCTAGTCAGTCACAATTACACTTGTATATGTATTCCCTTTGTATCAATGAATATTTATTCCACCAGAACTATTGTCTTTACACCGAACAGGTCAAATACTAACAACATGATATGCTTCTCATATATAGGAGTTATTATTAATTAACCAACATGAATTAAAAGAAATCCTAACTCACTCAAATTCTAACAGACAATCCTTTTACTGCTCCAACAACCCTGATATTTCCTCCCCTAAACTGAAAAAGCTAGCAGCAATTCAGTTTATCTCAGCTGCAGCTTTTACTCCAAGCAGCTCTCTGAGCTTCTCAAAAACCTCCAATCTCAGAGGCTTTGTCATAATATCAGCGATCAGTTCAGTATTGCCACAGTGCTTCATTTCCACAACTTCATCCTCGGTGAGATTCCGCAAGAAATGAAACCTCACGTCTATTTGTTTACTTCTTCCATGCAATAGTACTGGATTTTTTTGCCATTTTAATTATAGAAGAATTATCACACAACACAGTAACACTCTTACTTTGAGAGACACCAAGCCGCACACTCTTACTTTGTACTTGTTTCTTTTGGTTTTCTCTTTTAGAAAACCAAAACCAAAAGAAAAAAGTACAAGCCGTCGGTTCATCCAGTACATTAGTCAACGAGTACTGCTCTTCTAAATTTAAGTCAACGTCTCATCACTAGAAAATTCCAATCGGATTGACCCAACATGGGCCCAAAACAAAAACCCGACCCGAGAATCATTTGGCACAGAATGTGAGGCGTGCACCAGCACACACTCGCACATACCACCCTGTACGTTACAACCCGCCTACGTGGACCCGGTCCCCCAAGCAAATATCCCAACTCCTCAGCCCCAGTTTCGTCATTTCTATTTATCCTCATTAATCCTACCGTCAATTACCATCACATCGACGTTTCAAAATAACCGACACAAAAAGATTCAAATATAAAATCAAAACTTTCCCAAATTCCCCTCTTTATATTTTTCCTATATACACAAATAAAAAATAATTATAAATATTAATTTATCTTCCGTCTCCTTCTGTTCTCTCTGCAACTGGTCGAAGCTTTCTCCTTCTTCTGAACCTCGTTTTCTGATCCGTTCCAAACCCTAATTCGCCGTCGACGATCACACAGTGTCTGATTAATTCGGAGATTTCAAGCCAAGGCTAGGAATTTCTACGAATTTTACCCAAGAAAACCGATACAGCGTCGCTTTGATCGTTCTTCCCACATTGCGCGTTTCCGGGCGATTGGAGGCGGCGCGGTCGTGAACTCGTCGGAGCCGGTGCGTGGGAGACGGATGAGGAGAATCGTAGGATGAACGATGCCGGTACAGCGTGGAAGGGGCCGTGGAGCAGCTAAGAAGAAGGAGGTTACGAATCCGATCGACACCGGAGAGGCCATTGCCACCAGAACCAGGCGAAGGCGGGCGGCGGCGGCGGCGGCGGCACTGCCGGAGAATAAAAATAATAATAATAATCAGGTGAAGGAGGAAAAGAATCGAAAGGCGGGGGCGGCGGCGAAGGCCGGTGATGAGAAGAAGGTAGTGGTTAAGGCGGAGCAGAAGAAAGTTGTTGAGAAGGAGGTGGAAGTGAAAGAGAAGAAGATGAATGCTAGCGGTAGTGGCGGCGCTAGGAGTAATAAGGCTGAAGAAGAAGGCAGCACTGCTCCTCTTCCGGAGAAGGTTTGTTCTCTTTTCCTTGATATTAAAGATTTGAGCTTTATTAATTGTTGCAGTGTGATCTGCTGATTTTGAGTTTTACTCTATTGGTCTGTAATTTTATACAAATTTACTGTTTTGTTTGTTTAGTGTTGTCCAACTGGGTATAATTTAAGTGGTTTGAGGTTATTGATGGTTTTGGTGTAAAGTCAGACTGATACTGTGGGGTTCGAGTTAAGGACTTGTATAGTTCTTGTCAGAATTGCAGTTTTAGGATGGTTGTGTTGTTGGTAATGGGAATGTGGAAGTGTACTTCATCAAAAGTAGTCTTGGGGTTTAGGATCCTCTTTCCATTTCATGCAATGGAGAGGAGATCATGGTTTCGGGAACAACTATTTGGCCAATATGCTATGTGCAATTCTGCCAGTTGATACAAGTGAAATGTAGATACAATTGTATGAGTTTATTTCCCAGTTTAGGTACAAATGTTGCAAGGAGAGTTTAGGGGGCATGGTACCTACAGTATTGGTTTTAGTTTTTCTGGTATTTGTTTGTATGATCACCATTCTGCAT
This sequence comes from Fragaria iinumae, assembly GCA_009720345.1. Taxonomy (NCBI): domain Eukaryota; kingdom Viridiplantae; phylum Streptophyta; class Magnoliopsida; order Rosales; family Rosaceae; genus Fragaria; species Fragaria iinumae. The sequence goes on along the minus strand of CM019122.1, from coordinate 29,056,656 downwards.
ATAGTCCTAAATTCTGTTAGTTTTTAGTCATCTCACACTATATTCTATTGTAGGTTACTGTTGGTGGTTCTCCTATTTACAGATTAGATAGAAAGCTGGGTAAGGGTGGTTTCGGGCAAGTGTATGTTGGTCGGCGTGTTTCTGCTGTAAATACAAATGAGAGAACTGGACCAGGAGCTGTTGAGGTATAGTAATGTGGTAGTTTTTGATTGTTGAGTTTTCGTTTCTCACTTCTCTCTTGATTATACAGTTTCTGTTATCTCTGTTTTTTCAGGTGGCCTTAAAACTCGAGCACAAAAATAGTAAAGGGTGCAATTATGGACCACCACAGGAGTGGAAAGTTTATGAGTGAGCATGCTTCTATTTCTTATTATATCTGCTGTTTTTTTTAATATATACTTTAATTGTATTTGTAAATCCTTTTTGACATTTGTGTTGCTTGTTCAGCACTCTTGGTGGCAGCCATGGTGTGCCGCGGGTACACTATAAGGGCAAGCAAGGCGAATATTATATCATGGTATGCAGTCTTTCTATGGCTTATGGGTTTTTGGAGTTTTTCTGCCAGATCCTGATGTTTTTGAAGTGTCTTAGAATATATATCACACACCCCATTCATGATGAGAACCAATTATAAAACAAATTCAAGTGGCAAGTTTGTAAATAAAATTAAAATGTGTGGATAGGAAAATAGATGGGGTGTGTTAATTACATAAAGGGGTATATATATTATAGTCCATTTTCAAGTAAAAATACAACACGTACACTGTATCGTCTTGTTCAGCGATAACTTTTTTGACTGAACTTCTATGCTGTAGGTGATGGACATGTTGGGGCCAAGCTTGTGGGATGTTTGGAATAATGGCAGTCAAACGTAAGTCTGAAAAGTTGATTCTAAAGTTTATAGTTGTTATTCTTATATACATATATGTACATACATTTTTTTCCATGCATTTTCAATATGATAATCGAGTTATCCTGTTACTTTCAGAATGGCCATAGAAATGGTTGCGTGTATTGCCATTGAAGCAATTTCAATATTGGAGAAGATGCATTCTCGAGGGTATGACTTACTGTTACCAATCGCCGCATATATGTTTTCATTGTCCATATCTCTATCTCTCTCTCTCTCTCTCTCTCTCTCTCTCTCTCTCTCTCTCTCTCAAGCACATACAGTCGCGCGCGCACACACACACACACTATTTAAAACCCTGCTTTCTCTCTCATTTTGTTTTATATCATTAAGTTCAGTTTTTTTTTTCCTGGGTCAGGAGAATTTTTAGAATTGCAATATGATAAAAAACGAGCCAAGGTAGAATAAACTTCATACGATGAACTTCTGTCTAAGTGTTCAATTCCTTCAACTGAACCTTATAGATGACATAATTTCAATTTATACATATGTGATTGATTTCTTTAATTGAAGTTAATGTATCATAGATGTACAGTATTATGACTATGTGATTAATTCCTCAAACTGAAGTTTATATGTGGGTGGTATAAGGAAGCAAATTTTATATATGATCTGCTACGTGGACACTGATATTATGTATAATGGGTTCCAACAATGCAAGGCTACATGATAAATTTTTCCATGTTTCCTCCATGTTTTCCGTCTTTAATGGTGTTATTCTTAAGTTTCTACGGAAAGTTCAGAGTATTTGGAGTGCTGAAATTTGACATTGCACAGATTAGAATGTAACCACTATAATTTGATTGAGGAGCAACTGACATAGTATTGGGAAATATTCACCTAATGTCTTTTTTCTGTCTTGATATGTTTAGACATTACTGAGATTCTTGAAAGCCATGATGAATGTGGAATTTATTTGCTATGTCTTTGTCAGGTATGTACATGGAGACGTAAAGCCTGAGAACTTTTTACTTGGTACTCCTGGGACTCCTGATGAGAAAAAGCTGTTTTTAGTTGATCTTGGACTAGGTACTTTCATCTTGCTCTGGTATCATTATCTTTTTATTACTGATAAGCAGCATGGTAGACAATAAACCATATCTTATACCTTGTTTTGGCTGATCAGCAACAAAATGGCGAGATAGCTCAACTGGTCAGCATGTTGAGTATGACCAAAGGCCAGATGTTTTCAGGTATAATCACTGTTTCCTACTCTTTTGGAAGATCTAACGCTGTTTTGTCTTACCATCACTTTTTTTTTTGTGTTCCTAGTTTTAAGCCGTCTGCCTATTACTTAATTGTCTTTTATGGTGACAGAGGAACAGTGCGTTACGCTAGTGTGCATGCTCATTTAGGGAGAACAAGTAGTAGAAGAGATGACCTTGAGTCTCTAGCTTATACCCTTGTGTTCCTTCTCCGTGGTCGCCTCCCCTGGCAAGGATACCAGGTCTGTCCTTTGTTTCTTAGCTGTAATAGATATTGTGATACTTGCCTTAAAGTTTGTAACATTAAGGTGTTTTCAGGGAGAGAATAAAGGATTCCTTGTCTGCAAGAAGAAAATGGCAACGTCTCCAGAGACTTTGTGTTCTTTCTGTCCACTTCCTTTTAAACAGTTTGTTGAACATGTGGTGAACTTGAAGTTCGATGAAGAACCTAATTATGCAAAATATATATCACTATTTGATGGGACTGTAAGTCCAAATCCTGATATCAGGCCAATAAACACAGAGGGTGCACAGAAGGTACGTATAATATTTTAATTTCTCTTTTGATGGTGTACCTTTGAGTATGGTTTATTACATATTTCATTGTATCATGGTTTATCTAACATAAGCTTTGTATTTTGTGAAGCTTATTAATCTGGTTGGTCATAAGAGAGGAAGATTGACAATGGAGGAGGAGGATGATGAACAACCAAAGAAGAGAATTAGAATGGGTATGCCAGCAACACAATGGATCAGTGTTTATAATGCTCGGAGACCAATGAAGCAAAGGTATATTCACAACTTCAGCATTGAGCCTGTTTATGTACTTGCTATTTTGGGCACATGTCTCAAACAACACACCCTATTTTATCTCGTTTTCTGTTTCTGTAATTTTGTAATTGTCTTCATTCTCCTTTATTTTAGATTTTATTTTTATACTTTCTTAATTTTCATGTTGCTGTGTAGGTATCACTATAATGTGGCTGATGCAAGGCTTGCTCAGCATATTGAGAAAGGTAATGAGGATGGGTTATATATTAGCACTGTATCTTCTTCTCAGAATTTGTGGGCCTTGATTATGGATGCGGGCACTGGTTTCACTTCCCAAGTTTATGAACTTGCTCCAACATGTCTTCACAAGGTAAATGCTTATGCTCTCAAGAAACCTAAAGTAATGGTCTTCTTCCGCATAGTGATTTAGTTTTAATGGAGTTTATACTTTCCTTTTGTCATATAACAGTATACAGTAAAATATTATGTTTGTTTAACTTGTTGATGTGCTTGAAGGAATGGATAATGGAGCAGTGGGAGAAAAATTATTACATCAGTGCATTAGCCGGAGCCACTAATGGGAGTTCATTAGTAGTAATGTCCAAGGGTTAGTAATTTGGTTTTATACATTAACATCTTTGATCCAGTCTATTTTTTTCTTTTCTGTTTTTGTTTCTTTGGTTTTTTCCTTTGTGAATTCTGTGTAACTGTTGTCAGTTGATTGGGTTCAGGTACAAATTTTACGCAGCAGTCATACAAAGTCAGTGATACGTTTCCCTTTAAATGGATTAACAAAAAGTGGAAAGAAGATTTCTATGTTACGTCAATGGCCACTGCCGGAAATAGATGGGCCATTGTTATGTCTCGGGGTGCTAATTATTCAGACCAAGTAATCTCGACTTTAAAACTCTTGTCCAACTCATTTTTGTAAATTGCCTGGGGATGCAATGCACTTCTGATTTTGTAGTCTGTATGTAACATGCTCAATATTTTGTTTTCAGGTTGTTGAACTAGATTTCCTTTATCCTAGCGAAGGAATACACCGGCGGTGGGATTCTGGATATCGTATAACAGCAACTGCAGCAACGTGGGACCAGGCTGCTTTTGTTCTTAGTGTGCCAAGAAAGAAGCCTCAAGATGAAACACAGGAGACGCTTCGTACTTCTGCCTTTCCAAGTCAACATGTAAAGGTAACATATTGTCATATTATTTTCCACTTTTCTTTCCCTTTTGGCCGTGAAACATCTTATAATACACTGCATATTACAGGAGAAGTGGGCGAAAAACCTTTATATTGCATCTATTTGTTATGGACGAACAGTATCGTAAAGGCGGCAATCTTTCTTCAGAATGCTGCAGACACCACTGCAAGTAATGTTCAGATGGCTGTTCCAGATGATCTGCTCCAGCTGGGACATTTATGCCCGCCATCAAGAAAATTTTGATGACAAGAAGCCTTAGTTTGTAATTACAGTATAGAATTGTAGGAAAACCTATTTGTCTATGTCAGGTTTCATTTTCTTTCAACAAGGAACATCATGTTTGCTCTTTAGCCAATTCTGAGCAAAACAATTTGATACCATTTAATAAACCATAGCCTGTCTACCTTCTGATTGTTGCAGATTGTTTGAAAGAAAGGCATCTTTCATTGCATGTGTCTTGCAAAACTTATGCTAAAGGAAACAGCACGCTTCACTCGATGTTGAAGTACTCGTGTACTTAAGGTGGCTATGAAGCCATCAACCAAATCCATCACCCTACCTTGCACACCGGATTGGTGGTTTTCTTTTGTTAATCTTGCATGCATTTTTCCTTTGCTGGACTTTTGGAAACTGCATTTGTATGTTGAGGATCTATATATAAACATATAAACATATGGACGTCTTCAAAATCTAAATCCAAGATACTCTATCTTCGGGTTTTTTTTTTTTTTTGAACTTTCAGGCACTTGTATTTGGAACTGCAAAATGAATACCGAGAGCCCAGCCGGAAGGTAGAACACATCGTTGTAATTCTCACCGCCACCCTGTGCTCCACGTTCCGAGGCCAAGTCCGACCTAAGAACAATACAAGAAAGGAAAAGGAAAAAGAGAGTAGAGGAACAACCCCTGCCAAAACCGAAAGAAAACATGGCCTACTATCCAGTACATCAATTGGAAGCAGCAGTTATGTATTTGTGAGAGCGTATGCTGAATATCGAGTAACCCAAACTAATCTTCACAACCAACTCAGTCATCGCCAATCCTTGGCATAAGCCATGTTTTTGAACAAGATGAGACCGTCATACACAAAACAAAAAAAGCCAATGCGCAAATGCAAAGTCTCCCGAAAAATTAGCTCAATAATTAGGATACCCTAACGCATATCTCAAAAGAAAAAAATAGACACTAGGAGGAGAAGAAAAACATGAGAACAACGAAAAATCATTGATTCGATATCAGTGGCGGATCTAGGATTTGCTAATGGGGTGGGCTTCAAATTTAAGTGTGTCTTGGCCGAAGGCCAAAAGAAAATTTCATATTACCCTGCAAAGTGCATGAACTAAGTAGGTATCAATGATGTTTTGACCACGATCCTCAGCGCGCAGAGCAGAGGTAACTAGCGAACAAAGAGAATGGGGAGTGTTGCGGGCGTGCCACCTTGCGGACGAGGAAAGAGTTTGTGTGTATGCACGATCTTGACTTCTGATCAGGTGAAGGGGGTTTCAGGTGCCACCTCAGACGAGGATTTACGAGCACAAGCGATCGATACTCACGGCGGCGCGAGCAGAGCAACTAATAGGGAGTTCAGAGAGAAATCGGGGTAGAGTCCGGAGGGCTCTGAAAAAGAAACCTAGGCGGCGGCGCTTAGGGTTAGGGATTTCGAGTAGCTCGAAGGATAACTATGTTTCAATTTGTATTGTGTTTTGTTGTATTGATTTGAGGGTGTTCTCTTCCTGCAAACCCTGAAGCCCTTTATATAATGGAGCTCGACTTGCGGCAGAAGAGAGAGATAATCATACTTCGAGTTGGATTCGGAAAACCTAATAGCACAAGGGCACTGTTCCGTCCATGCGAACCAACCATCTTGTGACACATGTCCAGTTCGCACACTTCATTCCGCATAGGGCATTGCTTCCGTGCTGCCAACTGTAGACTCCTATGCGAACTGAAATTCATCCCGCGGGCTGTCAAAGGATGCTATTTCGCGTGCTCCTGAAGCTCGCTTCCATTTCGCGGGCTATTGCAGCTCGCGAGCCTTAAAAGGGCTTTTTATAATAAATGGGTCACAGGGATTGGCCCGAAGCACATTAAAGACTTGTAAAGGTCTTCAACGATTATTGTGGGGGCGCGCGGACTCCGCCTGTTTGTTTCCTCGCAAAGTCCCTTACGCGAGCCAGTTCGCCTCGCCTCGCCTTGCCTACGCGGAGAGTCAATCTCGCCTATACGAGGTACATTTGCGTCTCGCCTACGCGGACTGGCAAATAGTAATTCCACGTGAAGTCATTCCGCGCGCGAGCTAAGTGTTCCACGCGAACTGCGTAGTCCGCCTATGTCCATTCCGCGAGCGAGCTAAGTGAAGTCCAGTTCGCATGCAATTCGTTCCGCGCAAAGTCTAACTCGGCTCGCGTGGTCTCACTGGCGGGCTCTTACTTGTAAACTTAGAGAAACTCCATCTCGCCGGTATAACATGGTCCAAGAGATAACTAATATTTACATAGACATTTACTGTCCAGTAAAATATTAATCTAGGCGTAAACAAATGAAACTCGACTTACATTTTAATAGAAAGAAAAAGAAACTTTAAGAGTTGTTCTTGAAGTTTTCTTGAGAATTAAAAAGTGAAGAATGAGGGGTAGACTGAAGAAGAGTAGGAGAGAAGAGGTTGTAGAGAGGAAAAGGAGCGCTGCGCTGCTTGAGCGAGGAGGCAGAGTTTGTGTTTTCCAGAAGACGGGTGGGCCGGGATTGAAGAAAGCCTTAATGCATATGATGCCTATTTTTTTTTTTTTTTTTTCAAATCATTAAGACTCGGTTCGGCTTGAGCCCCACCAACTCTTGTCTTGGATCTGCGCCTGTCTGATTTGGTGCATGCAATTACTCCATGCTATACGAAGAGGCCACGGAGAAAGAAACTTGGATGACAACAGACATGCCATTTAGAAATAGGGAGAGCCTAAATACTCAGCAAAATAGATAATGTTTCCACTACAACAACAATAAACAATTCAAGGTATGCATTTGAGCCTATAAATACACAATCAACAAATCAATTCAAAGCTTCAAGTTAGTGAACTTATAGCTTCTTTAATCAGCGGTGAAATTGAAAGAAACAGTTGAGCTCGAGTAGTTGGCGATTGAGACGATCGAGTAGCTCAAGAAAGCGATTGAAATTGGCAGTAGGTTGAGAATTTGAGAGTCGCGAATTTGCAATTAGGGCTAGGGAAGTGAAGAGACGGTCCGGTCACGTACGTAACCGACAATTGCGAATTTGAAAATTTGAGAATTTAGAGTTGCAGATGAGTTGCAGCAGCAGTCCAACACCATAATTTGTTACCAAAACAACGTCACTTAAGTACCAATGTAATTATCTTTTTGTATTCACCTCAAAAAATCTTAAGCCCAGGTGAGCCAAAGGATTATGAGGGCCGGTTTTGAAGGACTGAAGACCCAGTACGAAAAACATAGTTGTGCCCCTTTATGTCAAATTTTTTATTATGAAAATACCTTTTTTTTTTTTTGTTTGTTTGTTTCAAACCTATTATATATTCTTAATTTTGTTATATGAAAGTACCTCTTATATAATTTTTTTTGTCCCTTAACTTCGTTTCTCTTAATTACGTACTAGTCTCTTAACACGCATTACATCCTCTTATATATAAATTTTTAAAATCTGAAAAAAATAAAAAAAGAAGATTAGTGGTGGGGGGTTGAGTTGTATCAATTACAAGCCCAAATGTATACAACAAATTATCCCAGTTAACAAGCCCAAATGTAATACAACAAATTACCCCACCCCCCTCCCCCCAATCAACAGTTTATCTTTTTTAAACAAATGGTGATTTGCTTCATTAAGTTTGTAAGTTGTATCAAAACTTACCACATCTCCAGATATATCATAATTCATTATCATTTTAGCATATGCCGAAAAATGTTGATGATCTGTTCCTTAGTGTCCAACTGCATCTTATAGAAAAAAGATGGACATTTCGAACATTTTCCTTGAAATATTCCAACATATATTTGAGTATGCGCTTCTCCTTTTTGTAGGTCCTGATGACTGCTTTCAGATACTTCTTCACCAAGGTCTTCAACAACACATCTTCATGAAACCTAACACTTTGCATAACCCAGAACGTCCGACGGAAGAGAACCCGACGATGTTGTCTTCGAGCTGCCTGGTCAAGGCAACGTTCCTCGTTCTTCTCACGGTGGAGAAGGAGGATAAGTTGATCATGTACTACTGCAAGCATTGTAAAGTGAAGCATGAGGACACGATCAGCCATATTTAAGTGATCCACGAGAGGAATATCCAGGAGTTCACAAAAAACAATCAACGGAAGCTTCTCCACTGCTTTCATTGTCTTCCCGATGCTATGCTCTTACAGATAGTTCGAACTATAATCGTCATTGGGATTTACAAAGCAAAATGGTTATCTATTAGAATATTTTTCAAAGCAAATGTTGGAAAATCCATCTTTTTCTATAAGATGAAGTTGGACACGGAGGAACAGATCACCAACATTTTTCTCCATGTTGGCTACTAAGCTTATAAAATTAGACATAATACAAAAAAATTTCTGGGCTACAGCCCTCCCAGCCCCCTACTATCCTCCGTCAATGCCGAAGTTTATATCGTCCTTAAAATGCATTATGTCTTTTGATAAGTTATAGTTCTTACCTTTTAATCTAGTGTGTGCACGTATTTGAGTTTATTTTCATCACCCATCAGGTACATACCATTCAGGTGAACATAAATGAAGTTTTTTTTTTCTTTCTTTCTTTAACGCAAAGGTACATTTAGAGTAATTTTAAATACACACCCCTAATATCTTAATACACACCCCTTACTTAATACACTACCCATCTAGTCAATATTATACTAAATACACATCCCAAACTGTCTAAAATACCCTCGATATCCAAAAATAATAATAATTTGTATTTAATATAATTATCATATATTCACAACTCTTTTTATGTATTCTCTTTTATTTTCTGTTAGATTTTTTTTTATTAGGTTAGAAAATTTTTCTTGATATTTTTCAATTTATAATCAAAATTGTGATATTATATTCGAACTCCGAATCTCCAATAATATGACATCAATTAGCTTGAATTTGAAGAAAAAAATAATAATTGAACATACATAATTTTTTCAAAGTTAAGAAACTAGTAGAAGTATAATAACATAAAAACTAGTTTTTAGTCTGCAAGATAAAAACTAAAGTTGTACATGTGATTATGACAGTATTTGAAATTCAGGTGATGAATTTTGGAGAAACAGTTTTTATTTATTTTCTTTTGATACGTAGTAATAATGGAGAAGAGTTAGGTTTTAGAAAAAATGAAGTTTCTTTTTTTTTCTTTTTTTTCCCTAATAATTGATGGATGTTTTTGTAATCAAGCATACCTATAAAATCTGATGTGAAATATAAAATAATAGGGATGTGTATTAAGATATTAGAGGTGTGTATTTAAAATTTCTCGTACATTTAAGTTCTAGAAATGAAGATACACATTTACTGTCTACACACTCAGTAAGAAATATCAACTCAAATCTATAGACTTTTCAGTTGTTAAGATCATTCCTACTCCATAAGAGACATGAACTAAAATTTATAAATCCTTCAATGAAGGAACTCAAAAGTCGAGCACACCCAACTCACTCAGCTCTCAAACCCTAGACCTCAGCCTAAACCTCAACTCTCCTTAGATGGGTTTACCTCAAGGATGGGTCTCAACGTCAAGAGACTTCTTGCACTGCTAGTGGTCTCCTCATTTCTCCTCACTTTCCGGTACTTTCCTAACGGCCGGAGAGATGAGCTTCCCCTCAAGTTTGCGGGCTCAGGCGTCTTCCTTCCTCAGGCGCCACTTGGTGTCACAACATTTGTTCTTGGTGCGACCGAAAACTCCATGTTGCCTCATCCTCCAAACAACACCACCTGCACCCAGTGTGATTGTGCTCTTCTGGATTTGGGGTATGAAGGTAGTGCTTTCACATGGCATAATTCTGAGACTCAATGTCGGTTGGACAGAGTAGTAGCAACAAAATTCTGGCAAGAAGATATTGGCCTGTCGCAGGTGATTCATCTTCCACCTTCCTGCTCCGATCATATTCCAATTATAGTGGAAGTTCGTATTCATGTCCCAATTCAGTTCCCTGCCCGAAGAACAAGGTTTCGCCTTGAAGAAATGTGGACCAAGGAGGAGTCTTGCGAGGAGGTTATTCGAGATAACTGGACAACCGATCGGACTGGTTTTGAGCAATCTCAACTGCAAGGAAAGTTATACAATACCAGGTTGGGTTTATTAAATTGGAAGAAAAACGTTTTTGGTGCTAGACATGAAGAACTGCTTCAAATTAGTAAGAAGCTTGAATGTTTTCTGTCCCTTCCTTCTAATGCTTCTGATCTTCCCGAAAGGAAGTTGCTCCAGGAGAGAATGGATTCTTTACTTGATGTGGTTGATTTGGGATCAAGGTGGCAGGTTGGTAATGACAATTCAATAGCAATTTGGGAAGATAGATGGATCCCTAGACCTCACTTGTATCGGCCGCTCTTTCCTCTTCGTTTCCCTACCACTTTGAGGTATGTGTCTCAGCTTATTATTCCAGAAACTGCCAGTTGGAATGTTCCTTTACTTGAGAGATTATTTCCTTTGGAAGATGTGGAGGCCATCACCTCTATTATTTTAAGTTCAAGACGACCGGAAGATAAACTTGTGTGGCATTATGACATCAAAGGGGTATTTTCAGTGAAAAGTGCTTACTTAGTGGCAAGGGATAACATTGTGCTTCCTATTTTGTCTGCATCTAGCTCTTCCTCTTCCTCCTCAGATGTTGTTATTCCTTTCTGGAAGAAATTTAGGAAGAGTAAGGTTCCGGGTAAGGTGAAGCTGTGCTTATGGAAAGCTTGCCGTGACTTCCCTCCTACGAGGGCAAATTTGGTTAAAAAGCATGTCGAGGAGGAGACTGCTCTTCATTTATTCCGTGATTGCCAAATGGCTGTGCAACTCACCCATCACTTAACTAATACGGTCAGTCATTCTTCTTCCTTATCTCTTAAAGAGTAGTTGTGTTGTTGTTCTGAAAAGATGTCAAATGACAACTTTTGCCGCCTCTTGGTTAAATGTTGGCTTCTCTGGAAAGCAAGGAATGACAAGGTTTGGAAAAACAAAGCGTGCCATCCCCAAAATTTAAGGCTCAGTGCCCAAGTTTGGTATGCTAAGTATCTCCAAGCCAATGTTGCTCCTCCGTTAGCTCCTCGACCAAGGTATAGATGGAAGAAACCTAATTGTGGCTGGTTTAGTGTTTGTATAGATGGTGCCTTAGATGTGACATCTCAGGTTGGTGGTGTTGGTATTGTTGTTAGGGATGAGTGTGGTCAGTTTATCTGTGGGAAGGCTATGTCTTTTGATCAGGTTTCCTCCCCCGCTCATATTGAAGCTTTAGCTAGTAAAGTTGCCTGCAACCTAGTGTTGGAACACAGATTTAGTCCAGCCTGATTGGAAACGGACTCTCTCCTTCTTGTGCAAGCCATCCACTCAATTCATGATTCTGCTGTTCTTTTAAGAGGAATTTATGAGGATGTTCTGCATCTCTTTGCTCAGCTTTCAGGTTGCACCTTCACTCACCTTTATAAGGATGGAAATTATGCTGCTCACACCCTTGCTCGTTGGGCTCTAAATTGTAAACCTTGTGATGTCTTTTTTACTTCTTCTCCTCATTTTCTTGAGGATATCATCACTAGGGATTGTAATTGACTTTGTTTAATGAATCTTTTTCGTTTCTTCTCAAAAAAAGAAGAAGGAAGGAGTAGGCACTGTCGCAGTGGTTCAATGGGATTCATGGATGGACTACAATCTTCAAATGGATCTTGTGCCAATTTTGCATTCATTTCACTATATTTTGGGCATGTTCAATTTGTTCGTTTGGTGAGTCTATTAAGTATTAACTATAACAGAAGTACTTGACTATTTTTTGTGTCCACGAGATCAAGGTATGTGTATCATTCTTGAGATGCAGGCATGCAGCATAATCAATGACGGGGCCAGCCCTTGGCTGATACCTTGAATTGTTTATTGTTGTTGTAGTGGAAAGATTATTTATTTTGTTGAGTATTTAGGCTCTCCCTATTTGTAAATGTTTTTATTTTCCAAAATAAAAAAAAAATTGATCATCGAAAATGTGTTTCACATTGTAAAGGAATTCGCTGAAGCGGGTAAGAATATGATTAAAGATTTTAAAGCTTTGCGGCCTTGTTTCTTAAGGTTTAATTAATTTTTCGTATAAAATTGTGATACTGTAATGATTCGATAATATTCCTTGTGTTACAGTTAGTCATGAAACAATTTCATCTTGGCTCCGTCACTAAACATAATGCTTCCATCTTACTAAATGTCTAAATTTATGAAAATCCATAGGATTGTGATTTGGAATGATCCTTAAATTGCTGGCTTAAAGAACTCTTATGCAGGATGATGATAAATCTTGTCCAGAGCTAGGACTAGTTCTTCGAAAGTAGAACATCTTCGCTATTACGATCATGTAAAATGTCCTAAACCAAGTATTAGATCATACTCCTCTACCTGCATACAAACCCGACTGGTGCAAAAGCGTATTAATGGATCGCATAATTCAGAAGCGCTCTTGGGCAAACTAGCTCTCGCCAACTCTGGATCCCAGGACTGCCCTGGCAGAAGCAACTCAACCCAAATTAATTATGTAATGAATAAAATGCCTAAATGACTCCGGTCTAGGAATTCACGGGTCTTCCCAAACTCACACTAGTCTACAACACTAATTTGTTTCCCCTTAGAATGAAAGATAGAATTCAAGAGTAGGTTTCACTCCCTTAAGTCCCTTGTCAGCATAAGCATTGTAAATTCGGAAGAGAGCACCAACTTGGATATTTTCAAGGCATTTTCGTTCGAGGTGCCATTGATGAATAACTATTTGTTAGCTAGCACATAGGTTGAAGAATTTTTACTGGTTAATCAGTAACTGTAATAAGCTCAAGTGTATGCAAATACACCATGCTTTGCATTGGCAACTAATTCTGATGTTGAGGATTGAACTCTCAAGAACTTTTACCAACATCTGCGGTGCCACATCTCAATAAAGAAAAGAAAACTTCATGTCCTTTTCTCTATTTATCTCTGGCTTAGGTTTGTTCTCCAGCTTAGGTTTGATGTCCTGATCGGATTTAACAATGGCTGAAGAAGTGTATTCTGAAGGCCTGCAACATATCCTTTCCAACAGAACTTGTTCCTGGTATTAGTGCATAAATCAAAATCAGCAGGATTATATAAAATGGACTTCAAATTGTTCCATTATGCACTAACATGCATAGAAAGAGTTGAAAACTACACTCACAGATTTACCTTGCTTTTATCATGGTCAAAGCGAACAACAAAAATACACCTGCAGCCTGTTTGGTCATGTAGGTTCCTCTGGATTTCCACAACACGGGCATCACAGTAGACAGCTTCATCTTCTCGTTCCTGTACATAAGGTGTTACAGTTGAAAGAGAAGACAACAATAATAATCAATGGAGAGGTTTACACAAACCAGAGAAAGCCTTACACTATATCATGGAGTCTTGGAATAGGTTTCACAAGCCTGAATGAGCATATGCCTTTTACTATATCCTAAACTCTGATACCTTATATCAATGTAATTATTGGACATATTTTAAAGAAATAAAGCAAAATAATACCTGGAAGCATAGGACAAGATCCCCAACCTTGACCTTATGACACTCGGACTCTTCTAAAGGAATAGATCTGTCACGCACTGCTCTTCTCACATTTACCCATTCATCCTCCTCCCTACCAAATCCAGCATAACGAACTCGAACTTCCTGTATCATAACAATATTCAACTCCTTTAGAAATAAATTACTAGCTGGAAATAAAGAAGAAATAAGTGAATAACACAGAGAAGGACTAGAACTAGAATTGCAAAAAAAAAAACCATTGCACCGTTCTCACAAAACACTAATTAGAAAAAAGACTTCAGCTTAGAACTGCTCTTCCACCCAAATGTAATACAAGGATAGCGATTAAAAAGATCAAATGAATCTTACTAGTTCTCCTGAACTGACAACTCTGTAAGTGAGGAAAGATGCAACATCATACCTGGAAAGCAAAAGATTGGTTAGCTATGGTTTCCAGTCCAATTGAATTAGAAATGCTGTGCAATTGTACAGATGTACAAGTTTTTCACAGTGTTTTCTCTCTTGGCAGTACTGTTCCATTTTTTTTTTCACTTCCCTTTCCCAAAAGCACAATGTGCTAAACTCACAAGGGAACTCCACACTTAAGTCTTAAAAAGTGACTAGTAACATACAATCAATAGAATCCAGAGTTCCTTGTGGACCAGTGTTTGATTGTACTATATGATGACTAAATCCACGGTAAAGATCTTTTCATTTTTATATTCTACTCTTTCACACAGATGAGTTCTTCTAACATGACACATCAGTTTGGCAGTTGGGCAGGAGAAGACTTAATATGCAATAGAAAAGAGTACCAGAATAAATCTTGCCGTATGCACTTAATGTTTTGAGGATGAGGTGAAACATAACCTACCATATACAGTCATGAACATGCACGTGTGTGTGGGCCCCAAAGCTCTTTCGGTTACCCTCGTATATGCTTTAAATGCCATTAGTGTATAACTAAATATTACACCTCTACTGAATAGGAAACATCATGCATCCCAATAAACAAAAGTGTACATATATTTCTTGGATGCATTCTCACCATGCACCATCTTTCGATGATTTTGCTTCAAATGCCAATTCTGAAAGATCTGTGACGCATGGATCTGTAATGAAGTCACAATCATAAGTTTTCTGAATATACTAACTGAACTCAGAGATATATGGACAATTCCCAAAGCCATATTATTACACATAGATCATGGCCTGAGGACATTGTAAAAACTAGATGCAACAGAATGAGATGTATAGACAGTACCAAAGACCCTGACCATAAAGACTATCCTAGAGACAATGAACAGAAAATTCTGGAAAAAGGCCCCCTTGGCAGAGAGATAAAAAGGCATGCAGAAATAGTGAAAACCGGATATATGTATAACAAGATATCAAATATATGTATAACAAGGTATCTCATGTAACTAATTATAACGAGCGAAAGTCCAATGCTGAGCAAATACTTCGTAACTTCAATCCTGCTAAAGGAGTTTAATATAGGATGCCTAGATAGCTCTACAAAAGAAAAATACAAGTGAATGGGTTTTCAAGATCCATAATCCATCATAAGAGGAAATATGGTTTCTCTTCCTGAATTTAGTATCATGTGGACACACAGCCAGTTCGAATTATGGATGTTATAAAAACTGTATGTTCTCAACAATTTCTTTTCTATTTATAAGATCTGATTGCCGACTACGTTCAGTATCAGAAATTGGTCAATCAGATTTTGCATGTCAAGAATGACAAAGTCCTCAAGCCTACTTTCCTTATCGTCCAAGGTTGCACCAACTTTTTACAATGTTTTGCAAGGATTCAAGCAGAAGAATTCTGAATTAGAAGTAACAAGAACCATTTAAGACTATTTATGTTGATTTGATGCTAACATAGACATACAGAATTAGAAATTCAATTAGACAACACATGGAGAAATCATTAGCTTCAAACATCATGCGACAAGTATTTGAACAGCATCTTCGATACTGACAAAGAAATACCTTTTGGCGTACGAGAATTGTCAGGTTCATTGCTGAACATAGTCAAATCTGAAAGATCTTCATGGGATTCAACAACCCAATCAAAGGCACCAGATGAAGTAGTGCCTTTGGCTTGAATCTCTTTTCGTCTGCTCTGGAACCAACCTTCCACCTAGAATAGAATATGAGCATGACACCATTGGTTTCAACAGGCTCCATAGTATACAAAAAAATTAAGATTTAAATCATTAGAAGAGGCAAAACCTGTTGCTGTGTTATATCCGATTTTCCAAGACGGCTTGGTTGGCAGCTGAAAGGACAGAGCAAGGTAAATGAGTTTACAGAAGAAATGTAATTCGAGAAGATTAACTCTAAAAATACTACTACATTTTCATTCATTTGTTTTTGGTGGGATTGAATCTAACAAATGACTGTCACAAATTAGCACTATATACTTTGTTTGCATCACTGAAAAGGAGTTCACCTGAAATCTATCGCAAGATTTTGGAAAAACCCCTGAGTAAGTGCTTGTTGTGGTGTCTCCTTGAATATATTCTCCAATTTCATAATCTGACAAAAAGAAATATACAGTCAACATCTAGTGCAGAATTTGAGACATAAAAATGATAATGCATGGTGGATTCCAGCACTTGAACAATTGATTCTCCATTCTTTTTTGCCAAAGCAATAGAAATGAAAACTGATTACTTCTCTGACTAATGTCTTTGTATTCATTCAAACCAAACATTAAGCAAGACAATCTCAGCTGCCTATTAACCCACATCAATGGAAGCTCAAGAGGTTAAAAAGTTCCAATACAAAAACTAAATTGCCATAAGAAGCGAAAATTTAAGACCACGCATCATACAGGAAAGAACCCATTAAGGGAAACCCATATATAAAGCAACTGAATTTAAAGCAAAAGAAGAGGAATTTGGTGCAGATAGAAGTGTAAAATCAGAGACCTATTGAGGGAAATAAAGCAGAATTACCTCAGAATGGATGAAGACAGAGAGAGAATCCATTGGTTTTCTTTCCTTTGTCTCTGACTGACGACGATTGTATGCTAAGTTTGAGTCTTTCATGACCGGTGAGAGTGAAAGAGTGAGACTGACTCCGATTTCTATACGAAAACTGAAGAGAGAGAGAGAGAGAGAGAGAGAGAGAGACTATTAATGTCAGTTCAACTCACAAGTCCCAAAGCAAGGAAGGAGGTTCTGTTAGATATCTGGGTTCACTGCGATTCTGCCAAGTAGTCGATGTTTTTTGGTGCGTCCTTTACTTGCTCACCGGCAATCTGAAAAGGGAAAATTACACAAATGATCACATGAGGGTAAAACAGTGTATCTTTTGTATTTTTGAAGTGGGCAAATGTTCATTCGTTATTGTTTTATTTTAATTTGAATGGTTTTTAAAGTCACGATTTTTCTGTTACAATATTGACGTGACTGTTAAAGACATTGTAATTTTTAACACTCACGTCAGCAATTTAACTGAGAAAATTGACGGAAAAACCATTTGAATGAAAAATCGTGACTTTAAGGACCATTCAGATAAAATAAAACCATAAGGACTGAACAAATGTTGACTTCAAACCATAAAGAGTAAACAGATTTCAATTCATCACATAATTATACTCGTAACTCCGTAAGTTTAACTCATTTCACATTTTGGTCGCTCACTTGATATTTCGAGCCTCGGTATAAGGTTTCACATCTAGGTTGTTATCAATTCGATCATATATCATAGCTTTTACAACTTTTTTTTTATCTTTATCGAATGATGAAATTCTCATTTTATATGAAAAACATAGCAATTATTTCCATTTTCACAAGTCAAACAATATCTACGAATCATTTAGAATGAATGGTGTATCAAGAATTTCTTGAAATGAGAAGATTCATTCTAAGGTGTTAGATCTTGTCGGATCGGTGTTTGTGGCCTTAAAAGATTGAATAATTTTTATTATTTTTGTTTTTTTTATATCAAAGGTACCTTTATTGCATGAGATTTAGAAGGGTAATCTGAGAACTCAATTCACATGATTTGACACACGAAATTTGATACTCTAAAAAGAAAAGAAACATAATTACAAGTCCAAAAAACAAGCCAATGAATGTGAGTGAATTAGCGATTCCAAAAGCAATAAACCAGAACGTTCATGCGGACATGAGTCGAGAAATACGGACGAGAACTCCGGTCTGAACAAAACGATAAACCCACTGGAACCCTCGAACCTCGTTACTACATAACACGGAAATCGACAGAACCAACGACACTCGAAAACCCAACTCGCGAAAAGAAATGACACAAAGTCAGCTCAAGTATAAGGCAGCCCAAAGACAAGACCCAATAATAAAGAAGCCCAAATGGAAGCAACAACCAGCCCAAGACCAACCAGGCTGAGCTGATACTTCCCAACCCCTCCAGCGTCACCAACTGGAGGAGAGGCTTGCCGCAGAAAGGAAGGAGCAGAAGCCGATTGACCAGGCACACCACACAAATATCAACGCATGTCATCGCACCCTGCATGCACTTGAGTCTAAACTGGTACCATACCCACCGAAGCCCTTAAATGACTGAAATATTGAAAGAGATAGAGATAGGTAAACCGAAGAAGGGCGACACCAACCCAAGGCGACATAGACGGCGGCTAACAAAGACAGAACATACACGAACACGAGGCCAAAATTTGAGTAGGGAACCGGCCCGACTCACACTAGAAAAGCTTGGATCGAAACATGTTCATGTCTCAGAGCATCTTCCATGATAGGCTATTCCATGGCATATAGCCTATATGCTCCTCCCATGGTAAGCCACTTCTCAAACTCCAAGAGAAAAAAAATTTAGCATGTGTGAAAATGGAATGCCAAATATGATTTCCCAATTGTGAAGGCCAAATGACAGGACCCACGATTTTGTTCAAATTATAGCTGTTGTAAAACAAGAAATTTCATTTGTCTTAAAAAAAATTGGTTTAGGGTGGAAGCAATGTTTTCTGTTGGTAGGCTAAATAAGCAACTTTGAAATACTAGGAGCTGTCTTGGAGAATGCCTTATTTTCCTTTAAGCATCACGAGTCAATTGTTAGCGATCCTGAATTACCACGTAGTATTGTATACAGTCTGGGCCAATACAATCACGATGTGTTAGTGAGAAGAAAGAATAAGTTTGAATCTCTAAGACTAAGACAGTGAATCAATCAGATAAGTTTAGGACATACTTACATGATGGTCAAAGATCAACACTAGAGAAAGAAGCGCACTGAAACTTCAATATCGTTGGCATTTGTAGGAATAAACATGTATAGTACTCCTTATAATCAAGTCGGTCCCAATAACACACATCAAACATTCATGTATAAGTACACTGAAAATTGGTAGACAAGAGTTAGTAATATAGCCGCTATAAATTGTTGGCCGAGTAAAATTTTCTTTTCCTTGTTGCCTTGGGAGTTGGTCATGATGGTCAGAGGGGAATAGAGAAGGGCCATTGAAATGCATTCCTCCTTCTTGGCCTGAAAGATTGGCCTTCCTATCACATGCTTGTATTGGCTTCCACTCCATGCCTAAAGAGGATTAAAAATATGCAAGGTTGAGAGTGAATAAATAGTATCAAATTGCACTACTATATTTCAACTTCTAAACCATCTAAGTACAATACAACAATGTTTGCTAGAACACACTAATGTTATTAGGACCATATTGTATTCGACATTATTTGACCACTTCAACATAAGTGACAGAACACATGTTTATTTAAGGATTAAATTCACTTTACCCCTCATGTGTTCTGTCACTTATATTAAAATGGTCAAATAATGTATGAGGGGTAAAGTGAAATTAATCATTTATTTAACACGCACTTGAGTGACCGTTTAAATTAATGACACATACTCTTTGTAAAGAAAACGTTACAAAATGTTATTGCTTATTAAGTGTTTATCTCGAAAGAGACATTATTTTGATAATGTTAATAATGTTAAGGCATTCCTTAGAGTCCACAGAGCATATTTTAGTGCAAATAATGAATGCTTGGACAAGATGCAGGCATGCAGCTAATGATCATGATCTACCTGTGTTTGTACAAAGCAGGGGGTGGAACTGCAAGACATGAATATATATACCACTCTAGATAACTTTAGAAACACTACAATAACCCCATAATTATAAGATAAGCAATGTGCCATCTTGGAGACAAAGTAATTATATATCATGCTGGCTTTATCACTCTCTCCTAGTTTCTCTTTGGTCCAATTAGCAGATAATTAATAAAAGCTTCAGAAGTAATGGAACACAAATATACCATGCCATGCCAGCAACAGTAAGTTTGATTTTATTTACCTGCATTTGGTCCCCTGTGGTAACTACAAGAGCATCTCTATCTGGGGTAAAAGAAACCCAACCTTTCTTGGAGTAAACATGAAACTCTGAGAATCCATCACAAAGATGCAAACACAAGGCATGAGAGTAATCAGTTCCTCTTATCAGCATCCTAATCACATCATATCTCAGATAGCTATCCCACTTATCCGCTAAAACATTCTGATTGTGCTTGTAAAAACAACAAACTGTCCCAAGTTCTTTTCCCTGAACAAAAGTATTTCCATAAACAGATTCCTTTTGTTTAGTGTTCAATAAACTTTGTAGAATTCCCTCACAAATCTTCTCTGTATCTGTCATAAGGGTCTCCAATTTCTTGCTGCACAAGTCAAGCAGTTAAACTGGCATTATAAATCTTTGGTTCAATACATTCTTTATTTACCCAAAAAAACTGGAGCGCGCAGTTGGTCAATGTTACCTGAAATTTGAATACCCTATTGGCCAAATTCCCTCCATTGCCAACTTCAAACCTTGTTCTCTACACCAAACAAACTCTTCACTCAATTCCTTGTCAGCCTCCTCACCGTAAACTTCCTCGAACCCATATGGCTTCTCCGGTGACCTTGTTATGTCTGCCCTCTTCTCCAGTGGCACATGGAATATCCCGATGGCTTCAGCCTGCACTGACCTTACAAAATCACTTGAAATCCCATGGTTCACTAACTGAAAGCACCCGATTCTTGCTATGGACTCCAGAATCTTGGCAACACTAGCATCATCATAATGATGTGAACACAATGTTTCAAAATCAATTGTGGGGGGATTTTCAACTGATTTTTGTTTCGGGAAGAACTTGTCTGGCAAGATGAGGTCAGGGACATTGAGGGAGTGCTGGAGGAATTCGGTAATGACATCGTCGTTTGTGAGGGATGATCGGCGGCCAGAGGCAACTGGAGAAGGTGGCGGGGCACGGAAATCAATAGGGTTTTCGTGGACGGGTTCAAGTACGTTTGCCATTGTTTTGGACTGAAACTAGGGGTGAGCTATAGCTAGTGATGGATCGAATAAGCTCGGTAGCTTGTAGTCCTAGTACTTGTGTATATGACGTTGGGGTATCTATCTATCTTTATTTATGTGATAAAATGTAGTAAAGGAAAAGAGAAAGGGTAAGGAGCATGAATGATGGCATGTCTTCGATGTTGATTATTACAACCCAGGAGCCCAGGAATGATCATGATCATAAGGTCTTTCACTTTGGGGCTAAGCTTTTCTTTTCTTTATCATCACTTTGCTTTACAGCTCCACAGTTAATGATCATTATCTTTGATTCTCTCTTAGGTAAGCATTTCCTTTCTTTTTCTAATCTCAGGAGTCAGGGCCCCTTAATCTCATGATTATCATCTTATTAAAAATGGAAAAATATTCAAAAGACAGATGTTGTACGTATTAATCCTATTCTTCATACTCTGTCGAGAAAATATACTTGAACGAACCGGCCATATCAAACCAGCCTAGTTAAAAACGGCTTGGTTTGATTTGTCAGTGTCAACTTTCAATACATCTTCCACTTGGGGTGAGAGAACACAGACAATTCTTACCAGCTACATTTGCAATCTGAAACTAATTAACACATGCAAGAGGAGCGACAAAAGAAAGATATAGGGCAAGACTTGTATAGGGACTCCACAAAATTACCTGAAATCGATTGAGAGTTCAGTGGAAAGGAAAGGAAATTAAGTTGACAATGCTTAACAGTAGGAAAATAACCTGCAGCATGTGGATATATATGCGAGAGTATAGCATAGCCTCGGATCGCACAGAGTCACAGTACCTTACTCGTTTACTAGCGTGGTTTCCTTTATAGGAGAAGAAGGCGCAAGGTGTTGAATTGGCATGAATTGCCAATTAAGTTTTATGGTTTGCTAACTACAAAGTACAAACCTTGCTTTGGGCCTTAATGCGATTCGTTTGGAACACCAACGACTGAATATATTAGATATAACACAACTTCTGCTAAGACCTACACTGGCCCAACTTCTGTTTTCAAAATTGAGTTCCCAACTGCATGCAGCTAACTATTCGTCAAGCAGTATGGTTGAAATCAAGACTTTGATCAATCTTTTATGTTCAATTTGCATCAACGTAAATATATAAGATTCAAAATCGGCTTCCGATACCTATATATAAAGTAAAGACCGCTCGAATTTTGGGAGGAATTAGTGAATATGTTCTAAAAACAGGAAAGGATTGGAGTGGCTTTTACGATCAAGCTAGTAGTATATCCTAGCTAATTTAACATTATACTATTTTTCGTCGCACTGTTTTACTGTTCAAAGTACTGTTAAGGAAACTGTTCCGTAGGACTCAATGGACCTGCTTCGTTCTTCATCCCTGCGCCTCATTTTTTCTCTTCGGCCACCTCTTAGAAGCTTCAAGACCGATCTGAAGATTTCGCTGTGATCTTAAGATTCCTCTCTCATCTCTGCGCCTCACTTTTCCTCTCTCACCCGATCTGTTTTAAATCACCCGAAGGCTTATGAGGTAGTGAGTTGTACGGTTTAAATCTCCGAATTGATTTCTGTCTTGCACGGGTCTGGGTTCATATTGCTTGGCTGCTTGTCTTCGTCTTCTCATTCTGCTTCTTCGATATCTCGCTTTGTTCGTCTCAGTCTTGGTTTTGGAATGACGGGTCATTGATTTCTGGCTATCTAATTCAGTCATCGGTTCTTGCGAGAGGAACAATCTTTGCTTTTGCTTTTGATATGCGAATTTGGATTTTATCGTTGTGACCTCGGTTGGGTCTCATGTCTACCTTTATCGATTGAGTGATTAATTCTTTGATTTTGGTTTTTACTTCTTCATTAGTTCCGATAGAAGCAAGAATCAGTTGCTTTTAATCTTCGCTGCATCAACGTACGTTGTTTTCTGCAACGCTAATATGGTTTATCGTTTTCTATTCTGAACAGTTGCCTACTTGCCTTCAATATGATTGTGGTTTTTTGCTCCTGAAATTTAGTTGGTTGCATCCATGATTTGTTTGACTTTCATTTGTAAAGATGGAGGCTAATTTAACGTTTTGGTGATGCAGGCATTCACGATTCTGGTAAAGGAAGAAGAAAGAGAATTGTTCAAACTTTCTGGGTTATATATATTTTTTAGAAGGGACATGAAAGTATAGTTCATGGACTTCTTACTTGACTGTGTTTTCGACAACATATATGTATTGTCATTTGTATGTCTTCATTCCAAGCATGGTGACTTTAAATTAGTTGATGTTTTGCATTCCAAATCTGATAGCATAAAATGACAATTTTGGCAAGCTTCTCAAATCAAATCAGTGTGGTGAAATTAGTGCGTCTTAAATCAATGAACGTGAATGCATATTGAAGCTTCAAGTACCGAGCGCTTTAAGTCCAATTTTGCTTCAGGTGTATGGTCCTAGCCAAAAATGCATGAGTTGGTCACTGTAATCGAGTTTGTGCATATGTGCAATATGAACAGTGCAATTCAATCTTTTGAGGTTTTGGGTGATAATGTGTAAACATGTGAATTTAGTCTTACAAATGACTTCTTTAAACAGAACCAAAGTCAATCCCCTCATATACATACTCAATTTAAATGTTTTATTTTTTTACTTAGGCCCCTCATATGCATACTCGCTTCAAAGAATTATATGCTATTGTGTCAGGGTTTGTACAGGTTAAGGGATTTCAGTATAGCATAAGTTATTTTTGGGGTAATAATACAGAAGTTGCAGTTTCATTTGGGAAAAGCGGAACCAGTTTATTGTACTTAATGGAACCTCAAAGCGGGTACTACTCTCTTGCTGTCTGTATCAATATTACTAAGTAGCATATTTGTTTACATATGGTTGTATGAATGATAAGGGCAGATATGAGTTCTTATGTGAAGCTCTGTAAAATACTTAAATATCTGCTTCGTATATGAGATATAGTCATCAATAAACTCATTGTTGAAATGCAGTACTTCATTGTTGACTAAACTAAAAAAATGCAGTACTTCATTGTATTATGTGTAATGTATTTGCAACTTAAGTCATTTCGTCTTGCATTTGTTACACCATAATTTATTTTTTCTCTTATTGGAACTTATTTGAAGAGATGATTTTTTGGTTTCAGATTTGGCATTACATTGTTTCAGTTGAGCCCTGTATTTGGTATTTTTACAATCATAGTCAACCTCAGCTGCAGAGGACTTGAAAGCTTTGAAGAGCTATTGTAAAACTTCAGCAGCAGAGAACTTGAAAGTTCTGAAGAGCTATTGTAAAACTTTTGAATGAGATTGGAAATGTAACATGTATTTGTTAGGACTAACTATTGTTGCAACCAATATACAAATCAAGGTGTTGGTTGGCAGGCCATTTCCTTGAAAAATGTAAATATAGAAGCCTGACTATCACATGGCTGTTTAGAACTTTGATTATGGAAATTTTTGAATATACGACGAGCTCTGAATAGGAGTAAGGAATCCAAGTAATGAAATGAATCTGAAAACCGAGTCGCAAACAGAAGACCGCAGCAGCGCGCGGGGACTCTTGCTAGTTAATATATATTTGATGACCCAAAACATGGATCGTCTACATCAGCAGCAGCAGCAGCAGCAGCAGCATGAGTAGTCGGCCTGAATAGATTTTGTTTTGGCTTTATCTAACTTAACATTTAGCTGCTTACCCATAACCGATGTATGTTTCGGATCTGTAGACATTTTATATTATCCTTGCCTTGTGGAACACTGGAAGGTGTGTGTGTATATATATATATATATATATATATATATATATATATATATATATATATATATATATATATATATATATATATATATATATATATATATATTAACCTGAATTAACATTGTTCTTTTTCCTTGGCAAAATATAGCATCTGTTGTTCTCACGAACTCGGATTAGTGTCCTTTCTGGTGATCATGAATTAGTACAAACACAACATGTTAAGCTTTCTTACGTCCAACTATTTCCAAATGAAAGCTTCGATTCAGCTTATGACAATTCCTCCTAAATTCACATTATGTCGTCGCATGCATTTGGGTATCTTTTAAGTTAGCTATAGATAAACAGCCCTAATTAAGAAGCCGAAGATATAATAAACTTGTTCATTACATAAAATATAGAATGGCCTTGATAGATGTAAATCGTTGTATCCTACTAGTACTATATCTTAGTTTCTTCTTTTTATGTCTTGCTTTTTAAGGGTTTTTCTAGTATATTACAGATCAGCAAATTAAGGGCAAAAGTTAGACTATTGTTCTTGTTTTCTTCACCTAGCTAGCTAGGACATGCATCATGCATTGTTCGTGATGATGAAGTGTTTTGATCGAGTTAAATGATCAGGGTTTTCATTGTAGGTTCAGGGTCTGATATCTATCTATATCTGGTGATGGACACATGCAGACTATGTTCATTTAGTTAAGAGAAAATTACATAGTAGCATATGACCAAATTTAGAATAACAAAAACCTCACTTCCAATAATTTTCTAACAGATTACTACATGAGCCTCGGGCCCATGGTCCATGGCACCAGGCCTGATCAACAAACGCGTTTGCAAATGACTAAAAAACCGTAGCGTTTCTTTTAATTACATGGATGCCACTACGCATAAAGGGATCCGAAATCCCCAATTCTGGTTCAGTAGCAAATGCAGCGTCTCCTTCCTTCCGTCTCCTCTCACCGCGCCCAGGGTTTTCTCGCCTTCATCTTCTTCAACCTCTCTCTGCAAATTCCTCTGCTAAGTGATGCTACTGCTCTTCTTTCTCTCTGCTATTGTTCTGGTTCAATTTCTAAAGCTATCGAACATAATTTTTGGTTTTTGGTTTCGTTTTTAGGAGAAAACCAGTAGCAGTAACCTTGTTTCCTTCGATATCAAAACGATTCCTATGATTTTGCTTTGATTGGGAGAAAATCAGTAGCATCTTTCGTTTTATGGAAGTAGCAGTACAGTTTGATTTATGGAAGTAGCAGTATAGTTCGTCTTGATTTTTCTTTTTTGTCGAATTTGAATTCGATTTCATGAAACTTCAGTATCACTAAGCTAAAACGAGTAAACACCGTTTGATTTCTTTACGTTATGTCACTGAATTAGTCGAAGCAATTTGATGTTAATTTTTGGGGTCAGTAGCAATTTCATGTTTATCGAATGGTGTGATTTTATGAATGTAATTGTGTTGAAGGTGGGGAAGCAGGCTCTAATGGTGTGATTTTCACATTTTACAGGACAGTAGCAGCTTTTGTACACAAAGATATGGACAAAAACAACAAGGTAATTATGTATGAATGTGCATTTAATTTGCAGTTGCTACTGCATTTACTTGGAATGTTTGTGTGTTTTGAATTTGAGAATGTGAGAATTTGAATGTGCTACTGTCTGCAGGTGCAAAATGCTACTGTCTGAAATTGGTTGTAATTATACTATTGATGTTGTTTATAGTGTTGAAACTTGGAATATAGTTGGACATGTGCAGTAAAATTAGGCTATTGTGACTACATTTGTTAATAAAGCTACCAATATATTATATCTGCTACTGTGTTCATACTGTATCTGCTACTGTGTATCTGCTATCGTGTTAATACATAACATATCTACTACTGTGTTCATACTGTTCTGCTACTGTATCTGTTATAAAATTTGATATGAAACCAGCTGATTAGAGTTTTAAGAGAAGCTCAAATTAATCAAAGGGTACGTTTCCTTGTTTATTGATAACGTACTCTACAAGCGAATATGAAATCATCGTTTTCTGGATGACTCGATCATGTCTTTCTAGAGGATTGGTGTGCGCTTACCTTCAGTGCTACTAGCTAGTTGTTCAAATGATTATGTTTTTCTACAAAAAGGAAATATATATATATATATATATATATATATATATATATATATATATATATATATATATATCAACGTACGTATATATAGACTGAGAATATATAGTATATTGTTTCTGAAAACCCAAGAAAATGTCAACGAGTACGTAAAATCTGTTATGCTACTGCTCTAATACAGTTTATTATAAATTCAGCCTAAACTAGTTCTTTTCAGTATACTACTATGCTATTAGTTCTATACTACTACTATGTTACTGTTTGAGCAAATGTTTGTTGTTATGAATGTGTGGTCTGTTGATTTAATTTGTAGTTGCTACTACATTTACTTGGAATGTTTGTGTGTTTTGGAATGTGAGAATATGAATATGCTACTGTCTGCAAGTACAAAAATGACTAAAGAGAATCAAAGCTCCAGCAAGTTTTGAAAAAGAATAATCATATAGCCAATACAAGTGCAATATGACTGCTTTCCAAGACCTGGTTTTTAAGATACATGGGAAGCTGAAAGCCGAAGAAAGAAGGATATTGAGAGAAGTGTTGCAGAAGACGCCATTTTGGAACCTGATTGAACTACATGAGAAGGGATTGATGACAAAGGCCACAGCTGAATGACGATTACCAAATTGTTACTCAAGATCGAAAACGTTGTTACCAAATGCTGAGAGGTAACCCTGATTCATACTGCATTCTTGACAAGAGCTGGATGCAGAAGTAACCCTCAAGTAACAAAGTTAAAATTTTGTAGAAATGATCTATACATTAGTATCAATCATCTGAACGATGGAGATGTAGAAATATGACGAAAAAGTGAGTCAAATAAGGAACTTCACACTTTAATTTCAGAGAGGAACTGATATATAGATGACCTCCTTAAACTCTTAAAGTGAGGATGTTTTTAGTTCTAACATGTATTTTGATAATCAAAGCCACTCATTCCTTAGTTACTTACCCACATATGAATCTTACAAAAAATTAGCCAAAATGAAAAACGTTTAACCATTTGATTAGCACAATATTCGTTTTAATTTTATCTAACAGCCTACAATTGTTTACACCAATTTGAATGACCAAATGATTATGAAATTAGTTGAAATTTTGTAGACATGTTTCTTGCATATGAATCTAGAGGATCAACGGTTGAGATAGTTAAAAGAAGTCATCTACTAATGTAAAATAGTAGAAATCCTCAAATTCTTCAGGTCCTCTGATCCTCCCTCATATATATATGCCCTTCCATTGAGGGATCCTCATTTTGGTTCATTTATAGGGATAGGCCCAAACCATTGAATCTATTTTTTAATGAGTTTGGATGACTGAGACTAGAACAAAAAACTTAATATTTAATCAAACCTAGACCGTTCAAGATCATTATAGATTTACAAACTGAACGGTGAAGATGTGATTTTATGATCAAAAAGTTTGTCAAATACCCTATCTTTAGAAATGAACCAAAATAGGGATCCCTCAATAAAAGGACATTAGAGATGAACAAAAACATACCCCCGAAATTTGAAAGAAAGGATAATCTTCATGGTAGCTGGGTTTCCAATCAGTTTGTACTCAATTTAATCTGATGATATGTGTAACAAATTCATAGGGAATGTCACCCCATTATTTAGAATCAAAACAATGACGTACGTCAAAAATGTATCAACGCCATATGTTACAAACTTGATTTTGATGAAAAAAAATATCTTCAAAATAGGATTTGAGATTTGGTGACGTCTTTCAAAGTTGGCTTCTCTTCGGAAAGGAAAGAAAATGTTACAAAATAAGAATGATTGTGTTAACAAGAACCAAACTTTAAGGCGCATGTCCTCTCCGGAACCCTTCATCGTGCTTTCATCATGATTTGTTTTTGTTGCATCATCCTCTTCATTACATAAGAGCAGAATGGTCTCTTTCACTTTAATTCATGACTAGCCATGCCAGCAAGGTTTAGATGATGAGCAATATTGCCCATTTGGGTTAATCAGCAATATATACAATTCCAAATGCAGATAGTACGTGTTTGTTTGTACACTGTGGTTTCCCCATGCCATCATCATATATGGATCCCCAAATCAATATCTACAGCCAGCGCGCTAGCTAGTTCTTTCTCAACATGAATGTCAACATCTTCGCTAATGAATTTGCAGGTCGTTCTTCTCAGATATTCAGAGTCTTCCCTACTTACAACCATAAGTTTTGTCCAAATGTCCACAGCCATGTTTAATTTCGACATTTGTTTATCGCAGAATGAGTCGCCTATCTGCACAGCTCGCGATCAATGTTGATAATGACTTTGAATTTCGTTTTCTTGAGTGATGCGTTTGTTGAAAATCAAGCAAGGAAGAAAAACATGAAAAACTTTCGAGCCACTTCAACTCAAATCAATTGTTAATTGAGGAAGAAAACGAACAACAACATCAACCTGGGTGATTGTTTAGGGAACTAAAACAAAAAAACATAAAACTATAACCTTTTCAGAAAGTCCGGAACTGCGGATGTTATATTCACTATGAGTTTCTGAAGTTCAAATATAGGAGAAAATACTGGTCAGTCCATTAACTTTCATGCACTCGACAGTTTACTCCATTAACTTTCAATTTCAATCGATCACTCCTCGAACTATCTAATGTCACACATTAGGTCTATTCGTTAAGTGGCCGTCCAAATCAGTGGTTAAGTTGCTGACTTGACATATTTTTCAATGCCAACTCAGTTGAATGAAATGAGAAATTCCATTTAACACCTCATCTCCTCCGTTTTCACTCACTCACTCACTCTCTCTCTCTCTCTCTCTCTCTCTCTCTCTCTCTCTCTCTCTCTCTCTCTCTCTCTCTCTCTCTCTGCCTAGCCAGCCATGGCTTCCCCCCTTTCTCTCTTCGCCGTTTCTCTCATCACCCTCCTCTTCCTCGCCGCAACCGCTTCGCCGGACGCCGCCGCCTCCTCCTCAGTTGGGCCTGACAACCAAGTAGGGCGACCTCTTCGAGTTTTGCATCTTCGCAAATGTCCTCTTCCCCAATTTCCTCATCCTCTCCCTCCCAAACTTGTCGCTCACTGAACACGGCACCACCTCAAGAAATCTCTCCTTCCCTCAGATCCAACCCGGGCACTCGGCCTTCACCAACGACCTCCTTGACGGCAATAATAACATACAACAATGCAGTATTGATGTTCGACAACTCAAATCCATATACATAAGGACCAAAACTAACTCACAACATATATCAATGAAATTCAAGACCAAAACGAAGAAAAAATGAAGAGTAATGACTTGAATATTGAAGAAGCTTCAAGGGAGTCGAGATTGGTTGAGAAGATCGAAGTGGCCACGACCTAGTCTTGCGTCGCCGCCCACCAGATCCGATATGTCCTCAACCCGCCTGAGATCTGTTCATGTTCGACTTGGAGAAAGCTTGTGTCCTCGATGACATAATCAAGTCGTCGTTGACAAGATGAGAACAGAGTCAGCTTCTCTCTTTCGTCTTCATCAGATCTATCGCTGTCGTCTTCTCCTCCTTCCGACGACGAGCTTCTTCAGTCGCATCTCAAATTCGTCGTTGATATTCTCTGT
Source organism: Fragaria iinumae (assembly GCA_009720345.1). Classification (NCBI taxonomy): domain Eukaryota; kingdom Viridiplantae; phylum Streptophyta; class Magnoliopsida; order Rosales; family Rosaceae; genus Fragaria; species Fragaria iinumae. Next base: position 29,026,137 of record CM019122.1, on the reverse strand, counting down.
CATCGATGAGTTGCTCTAGAGAGAGGGAGACCTGAGGGAGAGAGAAGGTGGCCGAAGGGAAGCGGGCGACGAGGTCGAGGTGCGCATCGTCGTCGGCTTCAAGCATGGACATCATCAATGTGCAGGAGGTGGAGATCGGAGAGAAGTAATCGATGTGAGAGAGAGAGAGAGAGAGAGAGTGAAAACGGAGGAGATTGGGTGTTAAATGGAATTTCTCATTTCATCTAGCTGAGTTGACATTGAAAAATATGTCCAGTCAGCAACTTAACCATTGATTTGGACGACCACTTAACGGATGGACCTAATTGTGTGACATTGGATAGTTCGAGGAATGATCGATTGAAATTGAAAGTTAATGGAGTAAACTGTCGAGTGCATAAAAGTTAAGGGAGTGACCAGTATTTTCTCCTCAAATATATTCAATTTGTCTTTAACTAAATAGTAAACTACATATTAGTTACTAATCAAATTTCAACTTGCAAATACATCCTTTACACAATATCTTACATATTTAAGGACAAATATTAACAAATTAGGACAAACCAATGTCATCATGCCATATGTCATTACCTATTTTACCCAAATACCTTTCTTCCCCATCCATAAAAATAGCCGAAAAAAATCAGAAATCTCAGTTCCCAAACCTAACGTGATTGACCGTCTCTCTCATTTTCTCCCTTCTCTATGACGAACAGTGTCGCCGGAGGAATTTCGTCGTTTTGCACACCGGAAAGCTCAGCAGAGAGTCCGATCAGGCGTCGATCATTTAAGGACAAGACCAAAAAGATATAAGTAACATACAGAAAAACAAAAAATGAATAGCATAGTAGCAGTAGCAGTAGTGAAGTTACTGGAATTAGTGTCATACACCCACTAATTTGAATTGCTTGTCCCTTCTTGGAAGTATTCAAATAGAAAAGAAGGTAGTCTCTCACACCTTTTGCCCAGTTATACTTGTTCATGGTTTCCATATCCGCTATGCACTTAATGAAGCTCTGTCCTAATTTTGATCCAGCGCTTGCAAATAGTTACGTGATGAACAGATGCAGTATCATTAATATTGCAATATTCTCTATCCGTTCCGGAGATTCTTCATTGTCTAGCTCAGCATCAATACAACTCATTATCTTTGCTCTTTCAATCCTTTTTTCTTCGGCAAAAAACCTTTGAACAATAGGATTATCAGTTGGCTTGCTTGAACCATCTTTTGGGTTTGGCACTGTGAGGCCTCACATAGGCAATCCCAAAATGTAATGCACATCAGACACTGATATTTCAGCCAAATGTTTCCCAAACTTGAACTTCTTCAGAGACGTGTCATAGCATTGAACTATTCTATGCACATCTTTATCCGACTTTTCAGCTGTGGCCTTTGTCATCAATCCCTTATCATATAGTTCAATCAGGTTCCAAAATGGCGTCTTCTTCAACACTTGTCTCAATAGCCTTCTTTCTTCGGCTTTCAGCTTCCCATGTATCTTAAAAACTAGGTCTTGGAAAGTAGTCATATTGCACTTGTATTGGCTATATGATTGTTCTTTTTCAAAACGTGATGGCGCTTTGATTCTCTTTAGTCCTTTTTGCAGTTGCAGACAGTAGCATATTCATATTCTCACATTCCAAAACACAAAAACATTCCAAGTAAATGCAATAGCAACTATAAATTAAATCAACAGACCACACATTCATAACAACAAACACTTGCTCAAACAGTAGCATAGTAGTAGCATAGAACTAATAGCATAGTAGCACACTGAAAAGAACTAGTTTAGGCTGAATTCATAATAAACTGTATTAGAGCATTAGCATAACAGATTTTGCGTAGTCATTGACATTTTCTTGGGTTTTCAGAAACAATATACTATATATTCTCAATCTATATATACGTACGTTGATATATATATATATATATATATATATATATATATATAGTTTTTCTCAGCTGCGGACGTCCGTATGGGTTTTCCGTACAGATTTCCACCGTTTCTCCACCATTCCAGCGCCGGCGACGCCGTTTCTTCTCCCCGGCGTGATCCCAGACCTCCCCCGACGGTGTTGGAATGAAGAAGAAGGCCGGAGAGATCGCGATTAGAGGTCCACCATGATTGGTCGTGAATTTCTGAGTGAGATTGCTGCACAGACCTCCGATCGCGATCTCTTCGGCCTTCTTCTTCATTCCAACACCGTCGGGGGAGGTTTGGGATCACTCCGGGGAGAAGAAACGGCGTCGCCGGGGCTGGAATGGTGGAGAAACGGCGGAAATCCGTACGGACGTCCGCAGCTGAGACGGACTGTATATATATATATATATATATATATATATATATATATATATTTTTTTTTTTTTTTTTTTTTTTTTTTCTTTCCCTTTTTTAGAAAAACATAATCATTTGAACAACTAGCTAGTAGCACTGAAGGTAAGCGCACACCAATCCTCTAGAAAGACATGATCGAGTCATCCCGAAAGGGATGATTTCATATTCGCTTGTACAGTACGTTATCAATAAACAAGGAGACGTACCCTTTGATTAATTTGAGCTTCTCTCAAAACTCTAATCAGCTGGTTTCATTCAAATTTCATAACAGATACAGTAGCAGAACAGTATAAACCCAGTAGCAAATATGTTATGTATTAACACAGTAGCAGATACAGTATGAACACAGTAGCAGGTACAATATATTGGTAGCTTTATTAACAGATGTAGTCACAATAGCCTAATTTTACTACACATGTCCAACTATATTCCAAGTTTCGACACTATAAACAACATCAATAGTATAATTATAACCAATTTCAGACAATAGCATTTTGCACCTGCAGACAATAGCACATTCAAATTCTCACATTCTCAAATTCAAAACACACAAACATTCCAAGTAAATGCAGTAGCAACTACAAATTAAATGCACATTCATACATAATTACCTTGTTGTTTTTGTCCATATCTTTGTGTACAAAAGCTGCTACTGTCCTGTAAAATGTGAAAATCACACCATTAGAGCCTGCTTGCCCACCTTCAACACAATTACATTCATAAAATCACACCATTCGATAAACATGAAATTGCTACTGACCCCAAAAATTAACATGAAATTGCTTTGACTAATTCAGTGACATAACGTAAAGAAATCAAACGGTGTTTACTCGTTTTAGCTTAGTGATACTGAAGTTTCATGAAATCGAATTCAAATTCGACAAAAAAGAAAGATCAAGACGAACTATATTGCTACTTCCATAAATCAAACTGTACTGCTACTTCCATAAAACGAAAGATGCTACTGATTTTCTCCCAATCAAAGCAAAATCATAGGAATCGTTTTGATATCGAAGGAAACAAGGTTACTGCTATTGGTTTTCTCCTAAAAACGAAACCAAAAACCAAAAATTATGTTCAATAGCTTTAGAAATTGAACCAGAACACTAGCAAAGATAAAGAAGAGCAGTAGCATCACTTACCAGAGGAATTTGCAGAGAGAGGTTGAAGAAGATGAAGGCGAGAAAACCCTGGGCGCGGTGAGAGGAGACGGAAGGAAGGAGATGTTGCATTTGCTACTGAACCAGAATTGGGGATTTCGGATCCCTTTATGAGTACTGGCATCCATGTAATTAAAAGAAACGCTACGGTTTTTTGGTCATTTGCGTTTGCGTTTGTGGATCAGGCCTGGTGCCATGGACCATGGGCCCGAGGCTCATGTAGTAATCTGTTAGAAAATTATAGGAAGTGGGGTTTTTGTTATTATAAATTTGATCATGTGTTGCTATGTAATTTATATATATATATATATATATATATATATATATATACACACATACACATACAGTCTTTCTCAGGTGCGGAGGTCCGCACCAATGGTTTTGGTGCGGATTTCTATTTTTGCACCACTTTTTGATCGAATTTCTTCATCTCCACCGTGTAGTATCTAGATAATATTGTGTAGATCATATCTGGAAAATTTCAGCCAATTTGGTAATCGTTAAGGTCTTCAAACTCGAAAAACAAATTGACATACTGAATTTTGTCAAACATGAACCGTTCATGTTTATAACAGAAAAACGCAATTTTGAGGGCCTTAACGATTACTAAATTGGCTGAAATTTTGCAGAGATGATCTACACAATATTATCTAAATACTAGACGGTGAAAATAGAGAAATTCGATCGAAAAGTGGTGCAAAAATGGAAATCCGCACCAAAATCATTGGTGCGGACCTCTGCAGCTAAGAAGGACTGTATATATATATATATATATTCAAGAAACCAAAATTGTGTAAAAACGTACGACATCGTCGACATGTATGGATCGAAGTTGGTTCATGATGAATTTTCCGTACATTATTTGCTCATTTACCTACCACAAAGAATTTCATTATTCCCTGTTTGATTGGGTCATATATATATATATATATATATATATATATATATATATATATATATACCTAGCTAGGCTTCACATGCATTTGAGGTTTGAGATGTTGAAGAACATGATGAGAAAAGTCCTGCCAACTAATTAGGTTTAAGTCCATATCACATATATTGTCACCCTAATATATGCTATGATGAAATCAAATCTCCCCTCAGATGTCTCTCTTGAAAAGGATTCATATATAAATTAAATATGTGTTGGCAAACTACACTGACCAGAAAATAATAATAAAAATTAAGAATTTGCAAAGACGTAGGTACAATGTTGAGACTCCTCTGTAAGCCCTAACGACTTTTATACGACTTGTTGTTTACCGGCTTAATTCAGATTGAGGAGATGCATGACAAAGCTAGTGAATGTTGTCATCACACCAAGACTTTATGGAACTTAATTTGTATGCATAATCCCGACCGCGTTTACAAATTAACAAGGAATTGGTCATCTACAGAGACCCAGTAGCTCTTTTAATTAATGTTATTTCAACACATATAATGCATGGATGCACGTATTATACGTACAAACATATAATACAAACGTATAATACATGCATGCATGAAAAATACAAAAAAAATATTAAGAAATTAACAAGGATATAATTTCTCCATTTTGATATGGCCTGCTAGATTGGAATTTTAGCTTAATTTGGTCGTTTTTTAAACGATGAACTTTGGATTAGTTCAATGGTAAATAATCAAACATTGATAAAAAGACCAATGGTAAAGCAGCATTAATTCTTCAAAGAAAACAAAAAAGCTCATTAAGAGAGAAAAAAAAAGGAACTATATATGACCACTGAATGACGAAGCGATGAGATAGACCGATTTCATTTGGGAACCAACATGTGTTAAACACCGACCTTTTTATTGACTCGATCGCGCGTCCCAACCCAACAGTGCGATTGAACTGCTAAACCAATCCCACTTTTGGACCTAAGAAATCAACAAGCTAGGGTCAGGGTCAGTACCGACAGTACGTACCTAAAATAGAAATGATCGAAGCATGTACGTAGAATATAATTGACAGCACTAGCTTAGCTGAGAATGACATTGTAACATGTAAATCATATGTGGCACACGAAGCTTCCACTTCATATTACTCCAAGTTATCATATAACTTTTTCTCTGGATTATTAGTATTTACAAATATTAATAGGGGAAGGTGATGAAGGTGGACCGAAATAACAACAATCCAGTCGATCCCTTCGGCCGTAATTTAACAACCTCGACCAACAATTTTCTTCGGTTGGGGTTGTTGGTGACCTGGAAAGAAGTCCAGGACTTGTCTGATTAACTCTAGCTACTCACGATTGATTTGGGATAATATTAAACTTCGTTTTTATTTGGTTTTAAATTTATTTTACGGTGAGAGATGCTCTAAGTATGTTTGTTTTGTTTTTAATGTGGAATTATAAAATTTAAAGATGCTCTAGTTATCATTCAAAAAATGTAAATGCAACTCGTTCTTAATTATGCATATCATATAGTTCTCTTGTCTTTATAGAATTCAAATTTGCTGGCTACCAAAATGGAAAAGGTTGTCATTAGTATCATTCAAATGACTTGACTTGCTAATGAAGTCTCTGAACAGATGCTTAGTTTCTGAGATTCCTATTACAGCTTAAATGTCGTCGTATATATACTTCATGGAAGATCGATTAATTAGTTCATTAGCATTGTAGACATAATGTTAATCCTTAATTTCCAGGCTAGAATTTAGCTTAAACAAGAAGCTTGTTGTTGAGTATAAAATAACGCATGCAGGAATAATGATCGGGGCGGGAGACCTGTAAAAGGGTAGGTTAATCCGATCCTCTCTGTCTCCTAGCTCGTCCCTTAATTATTTTGCATCACAACAAAAGTTGAACAATGAGAAAAGGATCTAACTAATTAGCTAAATCAGTTCTAGTGCTTCTAAACTTTATTATTAATGGACCAATATATATCTTGGTTAGCGTTTATAAAAATGAAAAGGAAGCTATTGTTAATAATTCCCACCGATCGAGTTCAAATACTGGGCACAAGTCTATGATCGATGATGTCTATCTTCACCAACCAAGTTTCTTTTGAATATTGCAACCCTTACATTACATAATATAGAGACAAGTATGTATTAGGATAATTAGATTAGCCTAATATATAGAGCCACTACCACCCACGTACCTTCCAGCTCGTCTACCTCATCAAGTTGACCAGAGTTCCCTAGCCTATATATGATCGTTTGGAGAGACAAGAATTTGTTGAACCACAAATATTATTGATTCCGGTTCAACGGTTTCATTTATATAATTTCTTTTTTTTCTTTTCATTTTGAACGACAGCAGAAGATTAATTATATGGCATTGTTACTCTAGTTCAACACCAATGAAGAAAGTTTACTGGTCGATTTAATCACATATTTGGCGGGAGTGAAACCCAATTCTATTTTAATAACTAATCACACCGAAATGTTTAGCATTTGTAGCCTCTACTTATATATATATATATATATATATATATATATATATATATATATATATATATATATATATATATAAGGTAAAATTTCTTAATACAGGGTCATAATAAAAACAAAAAATAGATAGTCGTTATAACGTAGTCATAAAGCTACTAACTTGCTCCATAAGACTATTGAGAAATTCTTAGGTACCTAACTAGATGTACATCTCTTAGGGAATTCTTAGGTACGTACCTATATGAATGTAATACCTCACATTTACAGAATTCGTTGTCATTAACTAATTATATATGGTTCACTTATCATTATTCAAGCATCTATGGATTTTATTTCGAAGCTTGAGGGTTCAGGTGGGATCATGCATTTTTGTTTTCACGTTCGACTTGCCTACATATCAAACTAATGTCTTATGGGGAGGACCATTTATTATTTGAGAAACCTAGTAGAGTATCATGGCCTCAAGCCAGTCACTTATGTTTTGGCCACGATCCTCAGCGCGCGGAGCAGAGGTTTCTAGCGAACAAAGAGAAGGGGGGAGTTGCGGGCGTGCCACCTCGCGGACGAGGAAAAAGTTGATGGTGATGCGAGATCTTGACTTCTGATCAGGCGACGGGGGTTTCAGGTGCCACCTCAGACGAGGATTTACGAGCACAAGCGATCGATACTCACGGCGGCACGAGCAGAGCAACTATAGGGAGTTCAGAGAGAAGCCGAGGTGTAGAGTCCGGAGGGCTCTGAAGAAGGAAACCTAGGGGGCGGCGCTTAGGGTTAGGGTTTCGAGGAGCTCGAAAGGTAACTGGTTTGCAGTTTGTATTGTGTTTTTGTGTATTGTTTGAGAGAGAGCTTTTGTTAGGGTTCGAGCCCCCTTATATAGTAGCTCGACTTGCAGCAGAAGAAAAGTGATTAGAATCCAAGTCGGACTCTGAAACCCTAATTGACAAGGACACGGTTTACTCCATGCAAACTAACCAATTGGTGACACCTGCCCGGTTCGCATACTTCGCATAGGCATTGTTTCCTCGCTGCCAACTGTAGACTCCTATGCGAACCGGTATTAGCAATATCCTCATCCCGCGGGCTGTCACAAGATGCTATCTCGCGTGCTCCTAAATCTCGCTTCCATTTCGCGGGCTATTGCAGCTCGCGAGCCTTAAAAGAGCTTTTTATATTAAATGGGCCACAGGGATTGGCCCGAAACATATCAAAGACTTGTAAAAGTCTCCAACGATTAAAGTGGTGCGCGCAGACTCCGCATGTTGCTTCCTCGCGAAGTCTTCTACGCGAGCCAGTCCGCCAGCTCGCCTCGCCTACGCGGAGAGTCAATCTCGCCTCGCCTACGCGAAGTGTCAAATAGTAATTCCGCGCGAAGTCATTCCGTGCGCGAGCTAAGTGTTCCACGCAAACTGCGTAGGAAGTCCAGTTCGCATGCAGTTCGTTCCGCGCGAAGTCTAACTCGGCTCGCGTGGTCTCACTGGCGGGCTATCACTTGTAAACTTAGAGAAACTCCATCTCGCCGGTATAACATGGTCCAAGAAATAATTAATATTTACATAGACATTTACTGTCCAGTAAAATATTAATTTAGGCGTAAACAACTTACATTCCAATGAAGCTGATGCACTTTTGGGTTGCGCTTTTAGGACTCCCACCGAAACTTGAACGCCCAGTATCATCCAAAATGTTTATCAGTGGTGGGAACCAATGTGCGTACTAATAACGCCTGTTTGCAGCCATTCGACAAGTTCGTGTTCGAATTACTGAGGTTGAGGTTAAAATATGAATGAGTCTCGGCTCACAACTACTTGTCTATCTGAATAATTTTTTTTTTGTTGAGAAAAAAATAATTGTATTAATAGCAAACTAGATATTTACATCAATTACATGTACCTGAGACAGTCATTGTGACATAATGTCAGTGTGCACGAAATACAGAAAACAAAATTACGTATCTAACTAACCATGCGCTGCCTGATTACGTTTTCATGAGCAATGAATACAAATAACTGAGGTGAAGACATGAAACTGAGTCTTCACCTCTTTCGATAACATGTGTAGAACACCGGTTACATATCTATCTGAGGATAATAACGGTAAAATATGTAATAGCTGTTTCTGTCATTCGTTTTATTCTATAAAATCTATTGATTAGACTAAAAAAAGTTCATACGATAAAAAAGGTGAATTGATGTGAATTCCTTACCAAATCTTACGTGACAAATTGGGAATCGCGGTGCATGGGCATACGGGGAGCCCGCATTATTTCGATCAATGAAATTCCAGAAGAAGTGGGTATGGCCAATTACTTATGAATAATTGTATTTTTCTTAGTGCCATGTGGTCACTTATTTTCTGATAATAAGAAATGTTCTCCCTCTTTGGCTATGTATAAATAACCACATGCTCGCTCCAAATAAGACGACTTCCCCTAGTCCTTTGCATCATCACTTTCAAAATCTTTCTTTTTCGAAGAGGGATGTTTTTGTTCTAAGGAGATAAAACCTTCAAATCTCCACCAACCCATTCATATTCCTTCCTCTATTTCCAAGAGAAATTAAGTAAGTGCCTTTTCTGTTCATGTTCTTGACAAGAAATTTCAGAAACCGATAGCCATATACTTGGCTGCATTCTTATTAATCGCTCATCACCTCCCCTCTTTCATCTGTACACAAGCTCACATCACCTCCTCCTTTTGTTTTCACATGTTCAGAAACCAAGTTTACCATTTCCAAATTCTTTCAACAAACTCTGAACAAAACCGAAATGTAATGAATGATTTCTAACCACCGTTTGCATAAAACGTTTTGTTTCTTGAAACGTACTCTAAAACTCAATCGTATCTGCAATCAAACAGAGACTTGAGCATTCTCTTAAGTAAATTCCTACCTCTCTTACCTTTTCATGATCTGGGTAAGTCCCATTTTTGTCTAAGCTCATTTTCTATTCCAGGAAGGTGATCAAATGGACGGAACGGAGAGAGTGAAAGCAGGTCGAAGAAGCAGAAGCCGAACCCCGAGCTGGAGCTTGGAGGAAGTGTTTGTGAGTGCCACGCACTCTCAAAGAAGCAGTCGCGTGGAAGATGAAGAGGCTCTGACTTGGGCTGCCATTGAGAAACTGCCAACATATGATAGATTAAGAACCGGGATCATCCAGTCCATTGTGGAGAGCGAGTATCCTCAAAGGAAAAACAACAAAGTGGTGCACAAGGAAGTCGATGTTCTTAAGCTTGATGTAACCGACCGTCAAGATTTCATTGACAGGATCTTTAAGGTTGCAGAGGAGGACAATGAGAAGTTCTTAAAGAAGTTCAGAAGCAGAATTGATAAGTAAGTTCTTGTTTTTTCTTTTATCTTTACCAAAAAATCGACTTTTATTTAGAACCATGCCATTAAATACTTTTAGTCCTCTTTTGAAGAATATCGTGACCTTAACCATTATTGAGGGGTTCAATCACTCTCAAAGTAGTTCCAGCACTTCTTGTCAAGAGTTCAGACGTAATCTCCTAAAGATATTCCCCAAATTCTTAGGATTTAAACCCATTCGATTAGTGCTCTTACCCTTTGAAGTAACGCTCTGTTTCAAAAGAAATGCTAGACGCTCATTTGGCCAAGTTTTCTCTACCCTGTAGCACATTTGATTAGCTACCTGGAGAGCCTATTCAGCGCACCCGGTCATCTCACCGTCCATCTCATCCGGATGCGGCCGGGCTCGGTAAGATGGACGGTGAGATGGCCGGGTGCGCTGTATAATTTTCGAGCTACCTGATTGCTATGGTGCATTATTATAAAGAGAGATCTCTTTCCCTTTAACTCTTCTTCACCATTGTGGTTAGTGTCCAAATGGAAGCTTAAGATGTAGAAAACAAGCTTAACTGCTTAGTCGTTATCTCGTCGAGGATCTTTGCAGGCATGGCAAGCAAGCCAATTATCGATCTTTACCATGAGCAGTGTTATTAATATATACTTAGCTAATAAATACGTATTGGTCTTGCTTGTTTTGTTTGCTCTATCTTGCAGAAACTTTGGATTTGTTGAACTATTGTATTTGTTTAGTCACTTTCTCATACCTCTCGTGATTTTAAAGGCCATCAGTCTTTTTCAATGATTTATCAAGTGACAAACATATTTGGTTAAGCAAAGAACTTTCCGGCAGCTACTTTGTTGTAAAGGGAATCAACTTTGTGGAGACTAAAGTAAACATTACTTGAATACTGTACACAGAATGGTACACATTAATCAACAATTAGTTAACTGATTTCTCTTGTTGTTGTGATTTTCAGGGTTGGGATTAGACTTCCCACGGTGGAAGTTAGGTTTGAACATTTGACGGTCGAAGCAGATTGCCATATTGGTAATAGAGCTCTTCCCACTCTCCCAAATGTTGCTAGGAACATTGTCGAATCAGCTCTTGGTTTGATTGGGATTGCAATGGCTAAAAGAACAAACCTAACAATTCTCAAGGATGCCACCGGCATTATCAAACCATCGAGGTATATATAACTAAATGCGGTTCACAGTGAGTTGGATATCAAGAAATGAAACACTTGTCTAGAACTAAAAACTTTAAGATGTATTTTTGCATCGTGAAATTTTTATTGTTTAATTCATGGATGTTTAAAATTCAATTTTCTTCCATTATTTGATACATTGTCAAACAAAAAGGTGGTTTGAGTGGAACCATTGGCCTGCTATTACAAATCACTTAAAAATTAGTGAATTACCAACTCAACTATGTGGTAGTTGATGGAGCACATACATAATATAGAAGCTTATCTATATGACTATATGACTATATGGGAGCTAGTTCCTAACTAAAGTTGCATTTTTATTTGTTCTCATAAGTTATTTCTTTTCCATAAAACAAATTTATGTTTTTAGAGAAAGTAATTGAATATATGATAAAGTTGTTGTATATTTGTAGGATGGCTCTATTATTAGGTCCCCCATCGTCAGGGAAAACAACCCTTTTGTTAGCACTAGCTGGGAAATTGGACCCTAGCTTGAAGGTCAGTCCCTCTCATCTTCTGGGTGTGCCAATTGCTTTGAGCATACATCTAAAAATTCCCAAAAGACTGTTATTACTGTTAATTACTATTGAGAAATAACTCAAGTTTCTTTGTATGGAACAGGTTAAAGGAGATATCACATACAACGGGTATAGGTTGAACGAATTTGTACCACAGAAGACATCTGCATATATCAGCCAAAATGATGTTCATGTAGGAGAGATGACCGTCAAAGAAACCCTAGATTTTTCAGCAAGGTGCCAAGGGGTTGGTACTCGATATGGTAAGTGGCATGGTGAACCAAACCACAATTACTTGACCTATGTCTTTATATTTATAGAGAATTAATTGTGGTGATGAATTTGGTATAAATTTAAGCTGTTCTTGGGACTATGTAGAACTTCTTTCTGAGCTTGCGAGAAGGGAAAAGGATGCTGGAATATTTCCTGAGGCAGAAGTTGACCTTTTCATGAAGGTAAGCTTAATTCAAACTTCTGCCCAATTGAAGTAGTACTAATCTCATGTTGTTCAAGTATTTTACATGTTCGTCTTTGGAAAATAGTATTTTACATGCTTGATTGTCATATTTTCTATTAACTGCATGTATTTATCTAAGCTTTCTGGTTTATTCAGGCTACTTCAATGGGAGGAGTTGAGAGCAATCTCATTACCGACTACACTCTCAGAGTAAGTAAATAAACCTGATCCCTGATCTCAAATGAAATCAATTTAGTTTCTGAGAAAGATAGTGGAAATTTTACGTGTCCATTTTCTGATAATGTCCTCAATTCATATATTTCTGTTTTGAAGACTTCTCCAGAAAACCAGATCGACTATAATTTAAAAGTACAGCTCACTACTCACTATCGTCACCATTCCATTCACACATATGCAAATCCACATTGTCTTTTTGTCACCATTTTCTTCTCCTCACCAACTTTTGCAGAGTTCACTTTGCTGACTGCTGTCTGAAACCACCACTTTGCCTCTCTTTTTCTTTTTCCTGCACTTGGTTGGTGGCCTACCCTTTTCTGGAAAACAAAAAAAAAATAAAACTTATATGAACTAAATGACCATACAAAATTACAAATGTCCCTTTCTTTTTGTGAGCTAATCCAGTTATATATCTAATGCATAGTTCTTAGAGTTTATGAGAGCATTCCAGCAATTCATATACAGTTTAATAGTAGTGAAAGCTGCTAGTGAAACTAATGTAGACGGTGGTGATAAATCTTGTAACTTTTGCATCTCATCTTACAATTTAAGTTTGAATGGAACAGATTTTAGGGCTCGACATATGCAAGGATACCATTATTGGGAATGAAATGCTGAGAGGGATTTCTGGTGGCCAAAAGAAACGAGTAACCACAGGTCAATGCATTTCCAATCTTATTCTCACTTTATGTGCTAACCGAGCTAAGCTGGTTCCAAGATATTGTCATAGATAAGATTCCTAATGTCATCTTGTGTAAAAAACAATTAAATCCCTAATTCCCTAAAGCCATTTTTGGTACAATCTTGATGTCAAACCTGTGATTGGTGCACTTTAAAGTGATGGGACTCGTCAAAGAAGCACCTACTTCAACCCAATTTTATGAATTTCTTGAACCTTTTCTATAAAGAGAATTTAGGACATTTTCTGGTCAATCAAGTTTGAAACCAATATTGTATCAAACATCTCTTTAGGGAAATTTATAAATTTAGTTGCCTAAAAGGACCTGGCTAGTTATGGGACATAATATTATATCGAAGGGACAATACCTATATCGTTTCATACCTTTTTGTTTTTTTTCTTCATAAGATCTAAACTTGGAACTTTCAAGAACTTTCAAGTGAAGTTATGAAATTATTGTATGTATTCATTTGTGTTTCTTGACAAGTCAATTTCCAATGTCGAAATTCAGGTGAAATGATTGTGGGGCCTACAAAAACACTGTTCATGGATGAAATATCAACCGGTCTAGATAGCTCCACCACATTTCAAATAGTGAAGTGCTTGCAGCAGATTGTACACATAACTGAAGCTACTATCTTCATGTCGCTACTCCAACCTGCTCCTGAGACCTTTGATCTCTTTGATGATATCATCCTTTTATCAGAGGGTCAGATTGTCTACCAGGGACCGCGTGAGAACATAGTAGAGTTCTTTGAGAGTTGTGGATTTTGTTGCCCCGAGCGAAAGGGAACCGCTGATTTCTTGCAAGAGGTAACATCAGAACTTTACTAATGTGCATTAGTGTGTTACACATACATCTTAGCCATCTTAGGAACACTAACATGAATAAAGACCACTAGATATTAAGGCATACCAAAGTGCTGCTGATTAAATCCATCATGCCTAGATATTAATGGTCTTTGTCCAAATTTCCAGGTTACCTCCAGAAAAGACCAAGAGCAATATTGGGCAGACCGAAACAAGCCATACAGATACATATCAGTGATTGAATTCTCAAACCGATTTAAACGCTTCCATGTAGGCATGAGACTGGAAAATGAGCTATCAATCCCTTTTGATAAGTCCCAAGGCCACAGAGCTGCTCTAGTCTTTAAAAAATATTCAATATCCAAAATGGAACTTCTAAAGGCCAGTTGGGATAAGGAATGGCTACTCATAAAGAGGAACTCTTTTGTCTACATTTTTAAGACGGTCCAAATCATTATAGGGGCGTTGATAACCTCAACTGTGTTTTTGAAAACCCAAATGCACACCAGAAATGAAGAAGATGGAGCAGTATATCTTGGTGCACTTGTGTTTTCCATGATTATTAACACTTTCAACGGATTTGCTGAGCTCTCGATGACCATTGCAAGACTGCCTGTATTTTACAAGCATAGAGACCTTCTTTTCCACCCTGCTTGGACATTCACTCTCCCAACTATCCTGCTCACTATACCTATATCCATTGTTGAATCCACTGTTTGGATGGTAATAACATATTACACTATCGGTTTTGCACCTGAAGCTAGCAGGTACCACATTCTCTTCTTGATTTCATTTCTGTATATGTGTTTTTTTCCAGTTATCTTATGTAATAATCAGACTACTAATAATCTGGTGTACTGTTGATTAACATCTGATTAGTTATTATCTTTGATATCCCTTTTTGGCTTTCCTTTTATCTTAGAGCCTTGAGGCCATGGTTTGTATGTTTTGTGCCCTTAAATAAACTGTCACAATTGCTATTTTGCAGGTTTTTCAAGCAACTAATGTTGGTATTTTTGATCCAACAAATGGCTGCTGGACTCTTCAGGCTAATTGCTGGAGTCTGCAGGACCATGATCATAGCAAACACTGGTGGGGCTCTCACTTTGCTCATGGTTTTCATGCTTGGAGGTTTCATACTTCCTAAAGGTTAGTATGAACTGATATTAAGTCCTCTTTTTAATGATGTCCAAACCAAACCAATATGAGAAATTTACTATGTACTTTACCAATGAGTTATGCTTCATCTGTGACAGGCGACATTCCAAAGTGGTGGCAGTGGGGTTACTGGGTTTCACCTCTGACCTATGGTTTTAATGCAATTGCTGTAAATGAAATGTTTTCTCCAAGGTGGATGAACAAACTGGTATGATATGGTTAGCTTGTTGTTCCACTGACAAGATGGATTTATTTGACAAAAATGCTATAGCATCTGAAGTAAATTAACTTAATTGTGCGGCAGGCTTCAGATAATGTTACCAGATTAGGTGTGGCAGTGCTTCAAAACTTTGAAGTTTTCCCAGACAAAAACTGGTTTTGGATTGGCTCTGCAGCTCTGCTGGGGTTTGCAATCCTCTTCAACATCCTTTACACTTTATCTCTCATGCACCTCAGTCGTAAGACTCTACATTCTTTTGTCGAGTTGAACATGGAATGGAATTCTTAGCTTGTGTCGTGACAACTTTTCATGCTTTTGTTTCAATAGCTCCTGGAAAATCACAAGCTATTATATCTGAAGAATTGGCCGAAGAAATAGAGGGAGACCAAGAAGAATCCAGGGAGGAGCCACGACTTAGAAGGCCCCAGTCAAAGAAAGATTCATTCTCTAGGTCATTATCATCTGCTGATGCAAACAATTCAAGTAAGAAACAAGACACGTACTACTCTCTTGTTTTTAATTGTGAACGCAAGTGTTCTTATTGGACCTAAAAATCTTTCAGGAGAAATGGCAATCCGGCGAATGAGCAGTCAATCTAATGGCAGTGGTCTAAGTAGGAATGCTGATTCTTCTCTTGAAGTAGCCAATGGGGTTGCACCCAAGAGAGGAATGGTTCTTCCTTTCACTTCTCTGGCAATGTCCTTTGATGATGTTAATTACTATGTGGACATGCCTCCTGTAATATTTCTTTCTCCTTTTTTCACCCTTTACTCTTCAACGGAAACATTATATTGAAGTCCACTTGTCCAACTTCACCACTTTCCTAACTTAGTTTAGTATTACAGGAAATGAAAGAAGAAGGAGTAACTGAGGACAGGCTGCAACTACTACGTGAAGTAACCGGTGCTTTTAGGCCTGGGGTCTTGACTGCACTAATGGGGATCAGCGGGGCTGGAAAGACAACTTTGATGGATGTCCTAGCAGGAAGAAAGACTGGTGGTTACATCGAAGGCGATATTAGAATTTCCGGGTTCCCTAAGAAACAAGAAACCTTTGCAAGAATCTCTGGTTATTGTGAACAAACAGATATCCACTCACCCCAAGTCACTGTCAAAGAGTCGCTAATTTACTCGGCTTTCCTTAGGCTCCCTAAAGAAGTCAGCAAACAGGACAAGATGGTAAAAAATGACTTACAACACATCTCTCAATAATGTATGGATTTAAATGCTAATGTACGTTTTCTATGTTTCATTTTTATTTTTCAGATTTTTGTAGAAGAGGTAATGGAATTGGTTGAGTTAGACAGTCTCAAGGATGCTCTAGTCGGATTACCTGGAATTACAGGGTTGTCAACCGAACAAAGAAAGAGGTTAACAATCGCCGTTGAGCTTGTTGCTAATCCCTCAATCATTTTCATGGATGAACCCACATCAGGTCTTGATGCAAGGGCAGCTGCAATTGTTATGAGGACTGTTAGAAATACGGTGGACACTGGGAGAACAGTTGTGTGCACAATTCACCAGCCTAGCATTGATATCTTTGAGGCATTTGATGAGCTTCTACTCCTGAAGAGAGGAGGACAAGTTATTTACTCAGGACCATTAGGCCGCAATTCTCACAAGATCGTCGAATATTTTGAGGTATTCATTTGCCTAAACTTTTCTTTATCAATCTTACGTAGTAATTTTGTTAATGAATGCATAGTATCTAATTCCACACTTACTGACCTATGTCAGGCAATTCCTGGAGTGCATAAAATCAAAGAAAAGTATAATCCAGCCACATGGATGCTTGAGGCAAGCTCAGTAGGAACTGAGGTCAAGCTTGGAATGGACTTTGCTCAATACTACAAATCCTCTTCCTTGCACAAGTAAGTAATATACTAAATTACTAATAAGTAATCAATTTCAGGCTCCAAAATCTAATATAAAATCCTATGTCCAGGAGAAACAAAGCTTTAGTAAAGGAGCTAAGTACACCTCCTCCGGGAGCAAAAGATCTCTATTTTGCTACTCAGTATTCTCAGTCATCAATTCAACAATTCAAATCATGTCTATGGAAGCAGTGGTGGACTTATTGGAGGACTCCTGATTATAACCTTGTTAGATTCTTTTTCACTTTGGCTTCTGCTCTCATGCTTGGAACTATGTTCTGGAAAGTTGGTACTAAAAGGTATGACCTTATCTCTTCTTATAAAAAGTTCAAGCTTAAATTTGATACTTTTGGATGAAAAAAAATGCTCTTCAAGAGTAGTTGACATAGCACTAAGTTATTTAACTTTTCATAATCAGGGAAAGCACTTCTGATCTCACCATGATCATCGGGGCTATGTATGCTGCCGTGCTGTTCGTTGGAATTAACAACTGTGCCACAGTACAGCCAATTATCGCCACTGAAAGAACAGTATTCTATCGAGAAAGAGCTGCTGGGATGTACTCTGCATTACCTTATGCACTAGCACAGGTAATTAGTTGAGATTGGAAAAATATACATAGACATGCTGGAAATCTAGAATCTCTTGCAAGTGGAATCTCTTGCAAGTGAGATATCCCCACCTTTAGATAGACATACTATTTATCCAATTGTCATATTCTTAAAATATATAACTTACTATGTTGTTATTTAAAATTTTGTCATTTGATTCAATTAAACTATTCAAAATGCAGGTTATCATTGAAATGCCATATGTGTTTCTTCAGACCACGTATTATACGCTGATAGTGTATGCCATGGTGAGCTTCCAATGGACAGCAGCAAAATTCTTCTGGTTCTTCTTTGTCAACTTCTTCTCATTCCTTTACTTCACATATTATGGAATGATGACTGTTTCCATTACCCCAAACCACCAAGTAGCATCCATATTCGCTGCAGCTTTCTATTCACTTTTCAACCTCTTCTCCGGTTTCTTCATACCAAGACCAGTAAGTTCTAATACTACTAGCCTCTTTTACAAGTAGCTAGTTTTTGATATAATTATAAATGCATTTTCAAGGCTTCAAGCTAATTGTAGTTGGGACTTCGGATGCTTCTCTAGGAAGTGCTTTGCTTATGTTCAGTAATATTTAGTACGTGTTGGAAGGGGTTTTGCTATGAGAGCATGATTACAGAACCACTTCTAGCTACTTTTTTGCCAAATGCTACCAAAAGGGCGCGTTTTTCATTGTTGCGCTTGGAGCAACTAAACGAATTTCAAAAATGTTAATTATGAACAGACATCTCTAATTTGGATGTTTGATCCGCCCATATAGGACTAGGAGGGTTTTACCCGTACTACCAGTATGTATTGACATTATGATTAACAAATGTCGTATATGTTCCTTTTCTATGTATTGACACCAATACTTCACTTTAATTTTCAGAAAATACCGAAATGGTGGGTTTGGTATTATTGGATATGCCCAGTAGCATGGACAGTGTATGGATTGATTGTATCACAATATGGTGATATTTTGGACACCATTAAAGCACCTGGGATGACACCTGATCCGAGTGTGAAATGGTATGTAGAACACCATTTTGGATACGATCCAAACTTCATGGGACCAGTGGCTGGAGTTCTGGTTGGCTTCACACTCTTCTTTGCTTTCATGTATGCCTACTGCATTAAAACACTCAACTTCCAGATCAGGTAGAAGAATTCTTGTCAGACGGATCGAGTTGGATTACTAGAAGTGAATAATAAATATAGGTGTAAATATATGTAAGAGTTTGAGTATATTGAAGGAGGCAATTCTGTAAGACTTGAATTGTTTCTCTAGGGAAGTGAGTGTATGAACTTACAAATGTCAGTGATTTTTAGAGATGTGATTATGATGTTGAGTTTAGTCTATAGTTTGCATCTGAAATGTCAAGGTGGTAGCTTGTATTGTCTGTACTGCCATCAAAGGAGAAAATTTTGTCTAATATATCCCAGTAATATAACTATAGCCCATATATTTTATGGTTCTCTCCAGATCTTCAATACTATTAGTTCTACAGCCTTTTTTTTAATACAAGGAATCAAAAGTTCAGATGTGATGACTTGATGTGAACTTGGAATGGCCTTCGTGGCTACCAGACCTCATTGGAGATGATCTGTTCAGTGGTGAAATTTCATAGTCTATTCTCATTGATTTTGATTTTTTTTTTCTTTGAAGTGTATTTCATTGTTCAACTGCCCTCTTGAGAAATACACTTTAGGGAATTGCAATACCTTTTGTGAAAGAACTAATGAAATTTTTTTTGCTTCCATAAAAAATTCCCCATAAAGCTATACTTCTAGAATCGAACCAATCAAGCCAACTGCCGGAAATACATGGAAAAGTTGGAGAGACTAAAGAGACATCAAATGTGAGCTTAGGAGCGAAAACACAATCAGATTCGTTATTTTAGAGATTACTGGGAAAATAATGAATTAGAGTTGGACAATAGAAATTATGAAAAGTTTTGACTTTGCTCTCCGATCTTGGATATATATTCCTACTTTCAAACCAGGTAGAAGAGTTCTACTTAAACCGAGTTATATTTCAAAAGGCGACTGCTGTATGATATTAAATTAAGGAGGCAGTTCTCTCAGCCATGAACTTGACGCTGTAATGTTTGTTGGCTTGTTGATATTCATCTGCAGGCTAAACTGTAATTTAATCTATATGTTTGAGACAAACACTATACATGAGATGTAAAGGTTCTAGCTTGTATTGTAGTATGTAAAGGTTCTAGCTTGTATTGTATTATGTAAAGCCGTAAAGGTTCTAGCTTGTATTGTAGTACTAGTTTTTTTTTAATAACATTGTAGTACTAGTTTTTATTTTTATTTTTTTATTTTTTTGAATAGAACATTGTAGTACTAGTTAACATCATTATTCTATATAGGGAAAATTTTAAGAACAATACATGACAAATGGTCAACTCCTAATTTTAGTGTTTCAAGTTTCAAAACAATCATAACGGTACATGAACTTGTAATCTCAACCGAAAATATGTACATATCGTTACATTCTCCGTTATCTAACGTGTTTTCCGTTAAACTTTAAGGGGTGTTGATACCTAAAATTCCACGAACCCGTTTCTCTAAGTTGACATATGTCCATAGCCTTATTGGGCCTTCATCCAAGCCTAATATAGTCAAAGAGACTTTCTTGAAAAGCGACAAACTCAAGTTCCGCCATGCAAACATAACACGTAGACGCAAGCTACGTCCTTTGGGGCTTACAGAGGGGATGTGGTGTGGAAGGTAACGGATCTCGTGAGGCCTATCGTTAAGATGATGTTCATCAATAATTTTGGACTTGATACCAAAGCTCATGCATGACGGACAAAATCTTAATATGGACTAGTGAGAGAAATTAAAACCAAGCCCAGTAAAATCTTTAACCTATTAGACTTATTATTTTCCTACCCAAAGCCCATGTAGTCCTAAACTTGTCCCAGAAACCTAATACACGTCTCTAAGTGGGAATAGAACTTTTGCTGCTGTAAATCTATATTCCAGGATTTTTGGCACTCCCAAGAAATCTCGTTTGTCCCCAAATCTCTACAGTATCACGGTAGCAGGCTACCAGCCTAGACCTACCATCGCCACCCTTCTGTCTCCCCTTCACCAATTTGCTTCCATGGGGGAAACCACCCACCAAAGCTTGGAAACCACCTGTCCAAAACTGAGAGGTTTCTCTCAGACCCTTTGTTTTCTAGTAACAACTCTCCTCCCACATCTTGCCTATAAAAAGAGCAGCTCATTGCTGCTGGAAACCATCATCGACAACCTAGAAAACCTCAAGAGATCATGCTTCATCTCTAAAACTCTAGCCCCTTATTTTCAGTTAATTATAATTCCATAAACCCTCCATAACCCAAAATCAAGCTCTCTCACTAAACTCACATGCTCCCAGCTCCCCCACCATATCCATCTGTAAGTCCTATCATTGTTCTTGTGAAAGTAGAATCGTTGTTGTTACAGTCAGGCAAACTGCTGCTGTTGCAGTCCAGCAAACTGTTTATGTTACTGCGAAGTGCATCACAACAGAGTCGTTCTTGGACCCTATCCTCGATCGACTTTGGGCATGATTCCGCTTAAGCATTGAGGACCTCGTTGTTCTAAAACCTACAAGCACAAAAACACCCTCACAATGGGCAAATCTGTCACTCCTTAATTTAGCAGTAATAAATTATTAAAATCAATAATTAAATTAATAATTAATAAGAAGAGGGAAATAAGAAAGGAAAAAATATTGTTGTCTCTCTTTTTCGTCCCCGTTCAAACCCAACATATACAAAAATGGCGATCAAGGTAAGACTGTAGAAGGAAGTTGGAGGATGATTTGATTAAAAAAGTCTTTGGGAATAGCACTGTTCATAACTTTGGTAAACTGACATTTTTAATCCCGGTTTGCGTTTTATTACAGCTGTGCCATTAATGAGCATGCAATACCCGTTTCGCTCCTGTTTTATGTGAATTTCCCATTTTGTCCCCGTTTTGTGGCGTGTGTGTCTTGGTGGTGTTAGGGTTATTTTTTTTTTGGTGACGTGGCAGCTCTCTTGGCTTCTACGGAGACTGCTTTTGCTTCCCAAGCAACTAATGAGGCACAAAAAATATATATATTAACGCAAGTCCAACAGGTTCTCTAAATTCTTTGATTTTCTCTATTTTAGGGAATATGAGGTCATTTTCCACTCCAACAACTTCTCTATCTTATTCTCTAAAATAGGAAAAGAGATGAAAGAGAAGCTTTGCTTCCCTATATTTACAGATTCTCTAAAAATATTTAGGGAAAGAAGAATTGAATGTTGCACATTCTTCAAGACTGAAAGATAAGAAAGAAAACATAATTTATTCTAAAAAATAAACTTTTAAATTTTTATACTTATTATTATATTGTAATAAATGAGGATTGTTGTTGTAATAAATATTTGAATATTTAAAATAAGGAAACTGTTGGATTTGGTATACATTTTTTTTAGAGATTTTGAGTTGTGCTTCTTTATTATGTAGAAAATATAAAGAAGCTGTTGAACTTGCTCTTAGGCAACTAACACTGTTCATTTCTTCGGTGAAATGCCAATGCTGCCCTTTAATGTAATTTATTTATGAATATACTATTTTACTGACCGAAAAGACTGTGCTACCCCTTAATGAAAATTTATATACAAATGTGCCATGACGTTTGTGTCATTGAAAATTTTGTTACTTATTTCATGTCATTTTCCATGTTTCACTTGGTTGTGGGCATGAGGTTGGAGGTGTCCATGGTGGGTTTTGGTAAGGGGAAGACCATGGTATGGTGGTGGAATTAAAAAAGGATGGTAGAGGGTATGGGGTTGATGATGGATTTTGTGCAGGTGGCGAAATAGGAGGTGGTAGAATTGGAGGTGAGCAGTGGATTTTGCAGGCATGGAGGCCATGATGTTGGTGGTGGAATTAGGGAAGATGGATGTGTTTGTGGAAAAATAGGGGAAAACGGGAGAATCAGCGGTCGATTTAGAAAATGTGGTGGCATAGGAGACGTGAGATGAAAATTGAATATTGTTTATCATCAAGAAATCTTAGCCCGCAACAACGTGCGGGTGGTATCTCGTCATATACATGTCGGGAAAAGTTTCTATTGTCATTTGCTCTCCGATCTTGGATATATATTCCTACTTTCTTTCGTTTTTTTTCTTAGAAAGGATGGAAAAGCATTTTTCTTTCTATTTCTTTTTCTCTCAGAAAGGGAAAATGAATTTTACATTGTATGCCGTCCCCATACTAACTAAGTCTAAGTGGAGGCTATGAGTACCATGAATGACACCTTCATTGGTTTACATATAGGCACATAAAGAGCTTACATCAAAAGATTAAAAAACATTACTATCTAATTCGATTTTATACTAGTTGAACCTCAATTGGTGTATACCTGGTAGACTAACAATAAGATTACATCTGATACTCAAACTGACAACCTGATGCCGAAGTCTTATATCAGTGCCCTTGGTATTAGAGCTATTCACCACTCTTGATTCACAACCAAAACCAAAGCCAAGAGTCGTCGTCCATGCCTCTGGTGCCTAAAACTGGTGGACAATCAGGCTCCAGTTATGCACAACAATCTTCTGCGAACCAGCCATGAGCGCCACCTGCCCAACTCTGCCGGTGAAAGACATCTTCTCGATCAACATCATCGATCAAACAAGAACAGTCATCTCTTTCGTCGACATTCCAATTCCAACCTCAGTAAAGATCGGAGTCTCGGTGCTCCACCTTTTCCTGGTAGGTGTAGTGGGCCTTGACCTTGATTTCCTTGATAATCTTGGGGTCACACAATTTAATCTAGTATTTCCAGTATTGATGTACACCATTGTGTCTTGAGGCTATTATACGTACTGATAGGTTAAATTTTGTTGCTTTGTTAGGGTCAAGGTGCGGTAGTCTAGGCTATGAGGTTAGTGTTATATGTGTAGTCGGTGTACTACTTGAGTAACAAATTGTAATAGGTAATTTTTGGATCCCTTTGACTGAACTAGCGTGGTTGTATGTGATCTTTCGATCAATGGAAAGTATCCTCTAAAAAAATAGGAAAAGATGCAGTGACATTCTGAATTTATTTTCTCGAGTACAAACAATTATACTGCTCTAGCTAGCTTGCTCTAAACTTCTAATCAACAAGTTACATCTATGTGTATAAATTGAAAGACATTGTTTCATTTGTCGTCAAGCAAGAGACTTGGGGAACCGTTGTGCTGCAAGTCCCATTCGCATTGATACAAGAGGCAGAAATGTTCTGATAAGCACTTGCCGAAGTGATATTGATTTGTTTCATCACAATGTTAGTACAACCGGGCATCTGTGCGCAGTTAAATACTATGGCCTCCATACTTGAAGAAGTTCCTTGAATATTACTATATGTGACATCACTCACTTGTACTGCCTGAGTTTGTACATGTTGAACATATAGCAAAATTAAGCGGTTAGAATAAGAGTTACATTCAGTAAAGTGAATTCCAAGTAGTACACTAATTAAGTAAGAAGATAGCTCACCGAGTTTGGACAGTCGTGTTTTCCATTACAATAATGTTAGTCAATGATAATGGGATGCTTCGCATCTATTAGTGTTATATTTTCGAATGTTATCTTCCTAGCAAACCCAGAACCACCCTAAACCGCAAAAAAGAAGCCATATTTCAAAAACTAAATTCAATATCCATCAGACAATAATACTACATTGATTTACACCCGTACCAAATAGAAAAAATGAAAGAAATATAAAAATAACAACCACATAATAATACTAATTACAGTACCTGCCATGTCTTAATTCTAGCTCCATTTTGTGTTCCGTTGAAACTACAATTTCGTACGTGTATTTGTTCTGCTGTCTGATAACTTCTATTCACCCCTAAACTTCCCACACTTTGAAATACGAGAAGTTAGAGATTTATCACCATGGTACTTAATCCAACAATATAAGCATTCATATCTCATATTGTAACAGCCCGGCACAGTCCATTGAGATATTGTCCGCTTTAGGCACACCGACCCTCACGGTTTTACTCTTGCGGTTTCACCCCAAAACGCGTCTCAATGTAAGGTGTTAGCTCTGCACATATAAGCATAGCAACCTGTCTCCCCTGGGCGATGTGGGACGGATGCACCCACTAGCTTGCCTGCCTAGTCAGGTCATCACAATCCACCCTCCGTAGGGCCCGACGTCCGCGTTGGCACACTTCCGGTCTGGGACAGGCTCTGATCCCAAATGTAACAGTCTGGCCCAGTCCATTGAGATGTTTTCCGCTTTGGGCCCAACGACCCTCACGGTTTTGCTCTTGAGGTTTCACCCCAAAACGCGTCTCAAGAGTGGCGCAGCAGCTCTGATACCAAATGTAATTGTCCGGCCAATTCCATTGAGATATTGTCCGCTTTGGGCCCAACGACCCTCACCGTTTTGCTCTTGAGGTTTCACCCCAAAACGCATCTCAATGTAAGGTGCTAGCTATGCACATATAAGCATAACAACTTTTCTCTCCCGGGCGATGTGGGACGAATGCACCAACTAGCTTGCATGCCTAGTCAGGTCATCACAATCAACCCTACTTGGGGCCCGACGTCCGCGTCGGCACACTTCCGGTCAGAGACAGGCTCTGATACCAAATGTAAAAGTCCGGCCCAGTCCATTGAGATATTGTTCGCTTTGGGCCCAACGACCCTCACGGTTTTGCTCTTGAGGTTTCACCCCAAAACGCGTCTCAATGTAAGGTGCTAGCTCTGCACTTATAAACATAGCAACTTGTCTCCCCCGGGCGATGTGGGACGGATGCACCTAATAGCTTACTTGCCTAGTCAGGTCATCACAATCTAGGGGCCGACGTAGGGCCCGACGTTCACGTCGGCACACTTCCGCCCGGGGACAGGCTCTGATACCAAATGTAACAGTCCGGCCCAGTCCATTAAGATATTGTCCGTTTTGGGCCCAACGACCCTCACGGTTTTGCTCTTGAGGTTTCACCCCAAAACGCGTCTCAATGTAAGGTGCTAGCTCTGCACATATAAGCACACAATCCACCCTCCTTAGGGCCCGACATCAGCGTTGGCACACTTCCGGCCGGGGACAGGGTCTAATATCAAATGTAACAGTCCGGCCCAGTCCATTGAGATATTTTCCGCTTTAGGCCCAACGACCCTCACGGTTTTGCTCTTGAGGTTTCACCCCAAAACGCGTCTCAAGAGTGGTGCAGCAGCTCTGATACCAAATGTAATAGTCCGGCCCATTCCGTTGAGATATTGTCCGTTTTGGGCCCAACGACCCTCACAGTTTTGCTCTTGAGGTTTTACCCTAAAACGCATCTCAATTTAAGATGCTAGCTCTGCACATATAAGCATATCAACTTGTCTCCCCCGGGCGATGTGGAACGGATGCACCTACTAGCTTACCTGCCTAGTCAGGTCATCACAATCCACCCTCCTTAGGGCCGGACGTCCGCGTCGGCACACTTCCGGTCGGGGACAGGCTCTGATACCAAATGTAACAGTCCGGCCCAGTCCATTGAGATATTGTCCGCTTTGGGCCCAACGACCCTCACGGTTTTGCTCTTGAGGTTTCACCCCAAAATGCGTCTCAATGTAAGGTGCTAGCTCTGCACTTATAAGCATAGCAACTTGTCTCCCCCGGGCGATGTGGGACAAATGCACCTACTAGCTTGCGTGCCTAGTCAGGTCATCACAATCCACCCTCCCTAGGGTCGACGTAGGGCCCGACGTCCGCATCGGCACACTTCCGGCCGGGGATAGGCTCTGATACCAAATGTAACAGTCCGACCCAGTCCATTGAGATATTGTCCGCTTTGGGCCTAACGACCCTCACGGTTTTGCTCTTGAGGTTTCATCCCAAAACGCGTCTTAATGTAAGGTGCTAGCTCTGCACATATAAGCATAACAACTTTTCTCTCCCGGGCGATGTGGGACGAATGCACCAACTAGCTTGCATGCCTAGTCAGGTCATCACAATCAACCCTACTTGGGGCCCGACGTCCGCGTCGGCACACTTCCGGCCAGGGACAGGCTCTGATACCAAATGTAACAGTCCGGCCCAGTCCATTGAGATATTTTCCGCTTTGGGCTCAACGACCCTCACGGTTTTGCTCTTGAGGTTTCACCCCAAAACGAGTCTCAATGTAAGGTGCTAACTTTGCACATATAAGGATAGCAACTTGTCTTCCCCGGGCGATGTGGGACGGATGCACCTACTAGCTTGCCAGCCTAGTCAGGTCATCACAATTTAAATGTAACAGTCCGGCCCAGCCCATTGAGATATTGTCCGCTTTGGGCCCAACGACCCTCACGGTTTTTCTCCTAAAACGCGTCTCATTGTAAAGTGCTAGCTCTGCACATATAAGCATAGCAAATTGTCTTTCCCGGGCAATGTGGGACGGATGCACCTACTAGCTTGTCTGCCTAGTCAGGTCATCACAATCCACCCTCCTTAGGGCCCGACATCTGCGTCGGCACACTTCTGGCCGGGGACAGGCTCAGATACCAAATGTACAGTCTGGCCCAGTCTATTCCGCTTTGGGCCCAACGACCCTCACGGTTTTGCTCTTGAGGTTTCACCCCGAAACGCGTCTCAATGTAAGGTGTCAGCTCTGCACATATAAGCATAGCAACTTGTCTCCCCCGGGCGATGTGGGACGGATGCACCTACTAGCTTGCTTGCCTAGTTAGGTCATCACTATCCACCCTCGTTAGGGCCCGACGTCCGCGTCGGCACACTTCCGGCCTGACACTGGCTCTGATACCAAATGTAACAGTCCGGCCCAGTCCATTGAGATATTGTCCGCTTTGGGCCCAACGACCCTCACGGTTTTGCTATTGAGGTTTCACCCCAAAACGCGTCTTAATGTAAGGTGCTAGCTCTGCACATATAAGCTAGCACCTTACATTGAGACGCGTTTTGGTTTGAAACCTCAAGAGCAAAACCGTGAGGGTGGTTGGGCCCAAAGCGGATAATATCTCAATGGTCTGGGCCGGACTGTTACATTTGGTATGAGAGCCTGTCCCCGGCCGGAAGTGTGCCGACACGGACGTCGGGCCCTAGGGAGGGTGGATTGTGATGACCTGACTAGGCAGGCAAACTAGTAGGTGCATCCGTCCCACATCGCCCGGGGGAGACAAGTTGCTATGTTTATATGTGTAGAGCTAACACCTTACATTGAGACGCGTTTTTGGGTGAAACCTCAAGAGCAAAACCGTGAGGGTCGTTGGGCCCAAAGCGGACAATATCTCAATGGACTGGGCCGGACTTTTACATTTGGTATCAGAGCCTGTCCCCGGCCGGAAGTGTGCCGACGCGGACGTCGGGCCTTAAGGACGGTGGATTGTGGTGACCTGACTAGGCAAACAAGCTAGTAGGTGCATCCGTCCCACATCGCCCGGGGGAGACAAATAGCTATGCTTATATGTGCAGAGCTAGCACCTTACATTGAGACGCGCTTTGGGGGGAAACCTCAAGAGCAAAACCGTGAGGGTCGTTGGGCCCAAAGCGGACAATATCTCAATGGACTGGGCCGGACTGTTACACATATACTTAGAAGATATATAATTGCAACATATATGTATATATACAAACCTAATTCCATGACCAGGTCCACATGCGATATTGGTGATATTGATAAAGGATGAACCATTCTTAAAGGCAATACAATCATCGCCTGTGTTCAAATGAATTCCCAGAATTAAAATTATTCAATAAGAACTTACATATCAAAATTATAGTTAATGCTATGGTTGATTACTAATTAAAGTCACAAATGCTTGAAAGAGAAATTAGGATTACCGGTTTATGGAGTCGTGAATATTGACATATGTTGAGACAGTGATATGTCATTACCATATGTGTTGGGACTATCTTGAGATTTATGAATATGAAGATCGGAGACGGTGACATTGTCACTACGGGTGATGCTAATATGAGCCTTTGGACTGTCAACATGTATAAGTCCACTTAACCGAAGATTACTGCAATTGAAGAAGTGTAGAGCCTTCAAAATATGCATTTGTAAGAGACGGTTGAAATAAAAATGACAAACAAAATCTATGACCATATTGCAAACTATCGTAAAAGAGTCGCAAACAAAATATATACGTACGTATTGGTTATGTATAGTAGCTGACCTTTGGTCGTTCGCATTTGACCTTGCTCGCCTACAAATGTCACAGAGACTTAGTAAAGCTCGTTCATATATTTACATTAACTTATAAATCAAATAATGATAATCAAATAAATTATGTACGTAGCAATGTTTACACGGTCATTAGGTGGCCATGTAAACAATGTTCAATAAAATGAAAAGAGAAATCAGTAATATACGTTTACTTGGGTGGTAATATTGCTCCACCAAGGTGAACCTTGGCCATTGATTTCTCCTGTTCCGTGTATGATGAGGTTGCTCAGATTTCCAAAAGATAACCACGATTCTACACACTCTTTCCATTCATCTGGATTTTTCGGTGCCACAATTTTCCCCATAATCTGCATCCGTTAGATACCAATATGAATGTTACAGTTGTATATGGTTGAGGAGTCCAACAATCTAACTTTTGCTTCAGTTTCCTACCTCGACCCGGATACCGTTGCCAGAATTGCAAGAACCTGAGAAGGTGGTAGGTTGCAAAAGGAATGTTTTTTCTGCTGGTATTACTAGTGTTGTTGTCCCTTCACTAGCGTAAGTTGAACATGATGCATTCCATGCTTCTAAGAATGCCTGGTTTTCATGCAAATATATAATTAAATAAAAAATAATACTAATTCCTTAAGAAGGAACATATGCAGTAACATATGAAAGAAAAATGATCGATAAACTAACTTTAGAATCATCTCTTTCGCCATCTCCAGCAGCACCATAATCAAGCACATTAAAGGTTGTTTGCCCATGTCCAAAACTAAAATTTGATGAAGCAATAGTGTGTAATATCAAAAGGACAAGAGCATTCCTCATGTTTAGAGATTCCGAGCTAAGCATTTCAGAGTAAAAGAGTGATACAATTGCTCACAGTAGCAACAGATCGAGTAAAGAGCTATAAAACTTCATGTTGTATTTGATAAAAAATTGCAATACATCCAAACTTCGTACCATATTGTTTATATATATGCAAGGTTTGATGAAGGATGAAATGAATATAACCCCCCATGTTTATTGATTCCTGAATTGACATTTATTTTCAGTGTATTACCCCCTCGAACATACTCTATTTGCTCGGTTAGCAAACCAGCCAGATTAACTTCTTAATCAAGATGAATGGTTTTTTGACTGATCGGATTTTCACTAATTATTTCAATCACATAGGTGCATAATTATGAACTGTTCATTATTGGTCAAAGCATGATATTAATTATTTTTTTTAAAACTGTATCTATATATATATATATATATATATATATATATATATAATCCTTCTCTGCTAAGGATGTCCTTATTTATTCTTATGGTGCAGATTTCCACTTTAGACTCACCTTTCGATCGAATTTTCACATCTCCACCGTCTAGTCTTTAGATACTAATGTATAGATCATCTCTACAAAATTTCAGCCAATTTAATTATCATTAAGGCAATCAAAACTGCGTTTTTCTGTTATAAACATGAACGGTTCAAGTTCGACAGAATTATGTTCATTCATTGGTTTAATCGAATTTGAGTGTCTTAATGATAACAACTGGCTGAAATTTTGCAGAGATAATATATACATTAGTATCTAAAAACTAATGATAACCAAATTGAAAAGT
This sequence comes from Fragaria iinumae, assembly GCA_009720345.1. Lineage (NCBI taxonomy): Eukaryota > Viridiplantae > Streptophyta > Magnoliopsida > Rosales > Rosaceae > Fragaria > Fragaria iinumae. The sequence continues at coordinate 28,995,451 of CM019122.1, read as the reverse complement.
GAGTCTAAAGTGGAAATCCGCACCGTAAGAATAAATAAGGACATCCTTAGTCAAGAAAGCCTATATATATATATATATATATATATATATATATGAATCTGGATCTAGAAAGGACCTCCTTAAACTCTTAAATTGAGGATGTTTTTAGTTCTAGCATGTATTTTGACAATCAAAGCCACACATTCCCTAGTTACTTACTCACATATGAATCCTACAAAAAATTAGCCAAAATGAAAAACGTTTAACCATTTGATTAGCACAATATTTGTTTTAATTTTATCTATCGGCCTATAATTGTTTACGTCAATTTGAATGACCAAATGATTATAGAATTAGTTGAAATTTTGTAGCCATGTTTCTTGCATATGAATCTAAAGGATCAACGGTTGAGATCGTTAAATGAAGTCATATACTAATGTAAAATAGTAGAAATCCTCAAATTCTTAAAGTAAGGAGGTCCTCTTTAGATCCTCCCTATATATATATATATATATATATATATATATATATATATTAGGGCCCTTCCAATGAGGGATCCCTTTTTTTGTTCATTTCTAAAGATAAGATATTTGACGAACTTCCCGATCACAAAATCACATCACTACAACAATATCCGGGATTAGTGACCAACATAGTAGTCACAAAAGCTAGCAATTTTGGCCACTAATCAGGTTTAGTGACCAAAAAAGGGTGGTCACTAAGTGGTCACTATAGGCTCGTCACTAATTCTCAACAGTGACCACTTTCAATATTTCGTCACTAAAGTAAAATCTTTTTGTGACCACTTAAATCTGGACACTAATAGTACACTACATGAAATCTCATCCTAGGCGACAGAAACAACTCATCGCCTATGACTAAATATTCGTCGCCTAGGATCTTGGCAGACGAATTATCCGTCGTCTAAGTTTCGTCGCCTAAGTGTCATGAGGTAGACACTTAGACGACGGAACTAAAGTTAGTCGTCGACTAAGAGAAATCCTACCCGACGGATCTTTTCCTGCCTTGTCGACAAACTCGTTCGTCGATAAGAATCTCTGTCGACTGAATGTTTATGTCAGAAGGATTCTTAGCCGACGAATATGAGATTGTTCTTAGTCGACGACATGGTCGTCGGTATGTATGTCTACTGACGAATATTACATCGTTCTTAGGCAATAGAATATTCGTCGGCAGAGTTTTAAACCGACGAACTCGTAACAGTTCTTAATCGACCATCGAGTTTTCTATTCGTCGGATAGGTAGTTTATCTTAGGCGACAAATGTTACTGTTTCCGTCGCCTATGTGAATATTTTTTTTTTTTTTTACCTTATTCACTGTTTCTAAAAATTACAAATCAGTAACAATAATCAGGCAGGAAGCACTGGATTTGGAAAACATATTCATATATTAATTGATCATGATAACTAGCTAGATGGACAAATAATATATATATATATATGATTTTTCTCAGCTGCGGACGTCCACACCAATGGTTTTGGTGCGGATTTTCATTTTTGCACCACTTTTCGATCGAATTTCCTCATCTCCACCATGTAGCATCTAGATAATATTGTGTAGATCATCTCTGCAAAATTTCAGCCAATTTGGTAATCGTTAAGGCCCTCAAACTCGAAAAACCAATGGACGGGCTGAATTCTGTCAAACATGAACCGTTCATGTTTGTAACAGAAAGACGTCATTTTGAGGGCCTTAACGATTACCAAATTGGCTGAAATTTTGTAGAGATGATCTACACAATATTATCTAGATACTAGACGGTGGAGATGAGGAAATTCGATCGAAAAGTGGTGCAAAAATGAAAATCCGCACCAAAACCATTGGTGCGGACGTTCGCAGCTGAGAAGGGCTGTGTGTGTATATATATATATATATATATATTGTTCATATACACAAAATAATGAAGTAGGTAGAAAATTGTTCATACAATAGCTAAACTATGAATGAAGTACTGCAAAATCACCAATGTCAATGCCCATTCTCGTCCAATCCTTGGTTGTAGCATAAGTGTTCATCATTGTTATGTGGGACTTGTGGAGGAGGAGGAGGAGGAGGTGGCATACCTAGGTGCTCATATATGGTTGCAACTTCGGATTGCACAGCACTATACATAGACTACGCACGCAGGGCACGTTGCTTGACCTCTTGGATTTGCTGCTGGGAACACTCCTTTGATTCCTTTTGTCTCTACTCATAACGCTCCTGCACCTCTTGGAGTTGCTGCTCATCAACTCTATGAGGACGACTACGTGAAGTGGAACGATTTGAAGAATGACTCAAGTCTCGCTCGCCTCCTCGTCTCATTCCTCTGATCTCCTTTCCTTTCCGAGTTTTGAGCACCGTATCCAACAACTCAATTTGTTGGGACTGAACACTTTCCATAATCTCTTCATCCGTCGCGTCAGGGTGTTGTTCCTTAAATGCATCCTTTCGTTTATTGACCTATCAACCATGTCATTCTGCATTTAAAATACATCAATTAATAAACAGTAACACTTGAAGTAGTAATCACTTGAAGAAGTAAGTAGTAAGCAGGGGTGCACCCCAGGGCGCGCTGCTGGCACCCCAGGGGCGCGCATGCAGGCACCCCTGCTTACTGCAAACACAACTGATCAAACTTAAAACACAGCTTTGATTCAAAACATACGGTTCATTTCCTGAGTCACATATAAATTTCATATGCAAATCAGCTCGAAATGTAGGTTGAGTTGCCGTTTAACCAACTCAATCATCATAGTTTTCTTTCTTATTATCATCTATCTCTCCCTTACATCCCAAACTATCCAGAATCACATATATAAATTTCATATGCAAATCATTGTTCTTAGCTTGTTCATAAAGCCAACAATCCTAAATTAGCATCATATAACTAGACTTCTTAATTGCACTTAGACTTCTACAATTCACTTTAGAAATTTACTACAATTCACCAAAACACACCAAACTCTCACTAGCTATAATTCAACTGTCGTACCAAAATATTTAAAAAATAATAATTGTGAAGAACAATTCCTATTTAAGAGAAAAGAGAAGCAGGAAGCATTTTCTTCACCATGCCAATAAATAGAATCAAGCAACTCAGTCATGCAAGGCTGCTATTCAACTATTTGAGAATGAAGTTGCTAATTTGATCATATATATACCAACTTAAAAATACAATTTTAGGGTCTTCTAAAATAGTGAAAGATTTATTTATTTTACTATTACTCAATCATACATGCATTTTTATATATGCATAACAGAAACCATAAAACTGCTGAAAAGAAAAGATGTTGAAAAGATTTATTTTACTGCTGAAAACATGTTGTAATGATTATTCACCCCCAATCAAATAGTAATAGGTATATATATGATCAATAGTAAAAGGAGAGACACTTACATAATTCTTGGTTGTAACTTCATCACCCTCCCTGACATAGGTATTCTCAAAACCTTTGATTATTGGAAGCTGCTCCCCTTGTATTCTGAGTTCCTTCATTGTGTAGATGATAGGAGAAGACCCCGTGTTGTGGTGCATAGTCTTCTCCTCACGGTTCCGCTTGTTTGCCAAGGAGAGTCTCTAATACACGAAAAAAATCTTAAATAGATTAGTAAAATACAAGGGAAACAATGAAGGTAATTTAAAAAAATACATATCCGAAACAATGAAGGTAATTTAAAAAAATCACCTTGAACGCATCTGACTCGAAGTGCTCGCATAGATACTCTCACTGGTCCTCTCTCCCAATGAAATCTGAAGGCATGCCAGAGGGCCCTTCCTTCATATAAGCTTTGTGACACTGGTACTTCCAGTCCTTGTACCTCTCATGTGCCCTCTTCAGTATCCAATTGAACATTGGCTCATCATTTTCATCCCACTCGTACTTCGGCTAAGTAACAAATAAAAAAAAATTCTCATGTTAAGCACTGAAAAATAAAATAAAATAATGTAATTAAGTAAATTTACTTTTCAAACTGTTTTCAGTTACTTACCGACATTGCATTCCACACATTCCACTTCTCTCCCTGATCAAGGTCGTAGAACGTCCTTCCCCTCATTTCCAACAGACTCCGTATGGTGCAACCGATATCATGTGCCACCAGGCTGTTTATCCCCCTCACGCTAGGGCCTTTTACACGGGGGCAATACTCCAACTTGATCTTCTGCCCCGTTTGTGCAACGATATCCTCCGTCTTCTTTCCAGAACTTAAACCCCGCTTCATTTTCGGGGCCGGAGCTACAATTAATATATATACAAAACATTAGGATATTTAATGCTATAAGACAAATACATCAATTAATAAACAAGTTTGCTCAACATTTCCATTAGCATCTAAAACAGTAACACTTGAAGCCGTAATCACTTGAAGAAGTAAGCAGGGGTGCCTGCATGCGCATATATGCAAACATTAGGATATTTAATGCTATAAGACAAATTATAATAAATTAATACAAGTATAAGAGGAATTAATATATTTACATGTTGGGCTTCTAACTTTCAAACGAGCGTTGCCGATGATGCGTCTTGTAGATTCGGGTGCCAGTATAGATGATGGAGATCCCGTTGAACTAGTGTCAACGGTAGGGGGCCGCATGATCAAGGGAGGAGCCCCTGGTGGTACTGTCCCAGCCGGCATGGAGGTAGGGTGGCTGCTACTGCTAGCTGAGCCGACGCTCTGCCGTATAGACTCCATCAAAGCACTAGCCTTAGTGGCTCGGTCTTTCCTCTTCCCCATGATCACCATCTTGCACATGAATAAGACACAATTGTTAGTCCAAAGTAAATGAGTGAGTAATAGATAAGATTATGAAAAAATATATCCATAGAAAAACATACATAAATAACAAACCACTTGTCCTTTTTCAGCCCCTGATTTTTTTTTTTTTTTTTTTTAGAGTTGATGCATTGTGGATACATAAAACACTAACAAAAGCTGTGAGCCATTTAAGCAGAAGATACAATGTGATATTGGTATTTTTTTTTTGAATAATTTAAAAAAAAAAAAGTATACAAATTTGATACTTAACATATATGCCTTCAACATATGCAAATGGATTGAAATATCAATGTTTAAATCACATGTTATAGCTTCTCAAAATTTAAGTAAATGTTATTGCTAATGACTACACTTTGTTAATGCCTATTGTCCAATATAAAACAATGCCTAATGACTACACAGTTAATGCCTAATGATTACACACTTTGCAAAATTTAATCTAATGCTAATGTCCAATGACTACACACTTAGTCAGTTGTAGAACAAGTGCAACTCTAGCTTAATCAGTCTAAATCTTAGTCAGTTGCACAACAAAATAATAGAGTAACACACAATAAATGCAATAAGTATTATATGGTCAAACTAAGCTTCAATAACAATCAATGTACAATTTTCTTTCACATTTGACTACCTTCTCTTCCACTAGAAAGCACATTAGACCCATAGCTAATAATTTTCCCCTACAAGATCAGCAATATGCTCATAGCCATACAAGTAAATCTAGTACTCCTACTACCATTCCATCTGGTTCAATTTAGTCAACAACCTTATTCTAACTACCTATATACCTTTTACTTCATCCAAATAGCTGATCACCATAGGAATTTCCAATTGTATTAAACATTGCAAACCCACACTTCATTTGAAACTGAGTATTCTGCCATAACTAGAATGTATTTATTTCAAAACGAGCATATAGCTCTTGAATTAGACGAGTCCGTCCTAAAATTGGACACGAACGAATTTCACATGGCAGACCATTTCACACCCTAGACTAATCACAGGCTGCGAAAACCAAACCACAGCTCTTACTTGAAACTGCCGTAGATCATTAACTTACTATATCAGACATTGCACAACCGATACAATTTCAAACCGAGTAATCTGGCTTACAAGAAAAGTAAATAACCATTTTATCTTTGAAACAGATAGATGAGGCAAGCAGGAAGAAGCACTTGCCAGACCTTTTTCACACTACATTACTCAACCAGCTGCGAAATTAGCCAACAGTTTATACCCCAAACCCCACATAAACCTACCCACAAGATCCAATTTTCTTCCAAACCTTAAAATACATTCACAGAGCAAAGTAACACCAACCATAGGAAAAAATAATGCTCGTCTCTAATTACCTTCACGTCAACAAAAACAAACTGGGTATATATGGCCACATACTACACCTACCTACCTATAATCATAGTTGGTACACCATCCACTTAATCAAACTCTAGGGTTTCCAATACCCTAACAAACAAAGCAACATTCATAAAGCGAAAAGGAAAAATATTACCTTTTTGTGAGACAAGGCTTCAGCGTCGGACTTGGGAGTGAAGAGGGGAAGTTTGAAGTTTGGGTTTTACGACAAAGAGGAAGAGGAAATTAGGTTTGCTTCTTAGCGAGATCAGAGACAGAAGGTGAGAGCAGCGAGATCAGAGCGGCGGGTGGATGCGGTGGCGATGAGTGGAGGAGGTGGGTGGTGTCGATGCGGTTGCCGATGGGTGGATGGCGGGGTCTCCGATGGGTGGAGGCGGTGGATTTCGACGGTCGCGCAACTCTGGGAGGACCTCAGTTGAGTTTTAGGGATCGGTTTATGTGAGAGTGTGTGTATCGATTAAGTTGGGTTTTAGGACCTTAGTTGTGTTCTATCAGACTAAGAGTATCAATTTATCTTAGCCGACATAACAAGTGTACTTTCCATCTCCTTAGTAGTACTAAGGCGACGACTACTTCAATCTCCGTCGCCTAAGTCTTAGCTGACAGAAGTTATGCCAAATTAATACAAGTAGATTAGACCGAACGAAATCCACAATAATGGTTATATTAATTAATCGTACTCATGATAATCTGAGTCGCTCGAATCATCATCCTCCTCAAATTGGTCCGAATACTCATCATCCTCTATGTATTCGTCATCTATGAAGTCGTCGTCATCATGATTGGGGTTGTGTTGTAGCAAATTCAGTTCAGATGGTGTAATTGGAATGTAACCTATGATAGCTGGAGAGTGTTGGTTGTTGGTGTCACATCCCAGGACTCACTCCGCCGTAACACGATATTGTCCGCTTTGGGCCCACCGGCCCTCACGGTTTTGTTTCCGGCAGCTCAGGAGCAGCTTCCCAGTAGGTCACCCATCCTGGGATTGCTCTAGCATCAACATGCTTAACCTCGGAGTACCCATCCCCTCCGAAGCCGCTGAGCCACTAAAAGGCCTTATGTTAGATTGGAGGTGGGCATGTACATATACAGCATATAACCCCTCTCCGTTTGGCCGATGTGGGATATTACCATCCACCCCCCTTGGGAGCCCGACGCCCTCGTCGGCACACTCGCACCACACGGCAGAGTGGCTCTGATACCATTTGTAACAGTCTGGCCCAGTCCATTGAGATATTGTCCGCTTTGGGCCCAACGACCCTCACGGTTTTGCTCTTGAGGTTTCACCCCAAAACGCGTCTCAATGTAAGGTGCTAGCTCTGCACATATAAGCATAGCAACTTGTCTCCCCCGGGCGATGTGGGACGGATGCACCTACTAGCTTGCTTGCCTAGTCAGGTCATCACAATATGGTATCAGAGCAACATTTGTTACGGCGGAATGGGTCCTGGGATGTGACAAATGATATCAGAGCCACTCTGCCGTGTGGTGCGAGTGTGCCGACGAGGGCGTCGGGCTCCCAAGGGGGGTGGATGGTAATATCCCACATCGGCCAAACGGAGAGGGGTTATATGCTGTATATGTACATGCCCACCTCCAATCTAACACGAGGCCTTTTGGTGGCTCAGCGGCTTCGGAGGGGATGGGTACTCTGAGGTTAAGCATGTTGATGCTAGAGCAATCCCAGGATGGGTGACCTACTGGGAAGCTGCTCCTGAGCTGCCGGAAACAAAACCGTGAGGGCCGGTGGGCCCAAAACGGACAATATCGTGTTACGGCGGAGTGAGTCCTGGGATGTGACAGAATGTACCCCACCGCTTACCAACATAGCCTTCTGCTATACAAAGATGAAGAGGACTGAAAGCTTCATGTTGTTCAAATTCTAACACCCCTGGTTGGTTTGCCATGAACTTGACAACATCAGCATTCCCATAACTGCAAGCTATGAAGAAAGCAGCTTGCTCATGGGTAAGACTACAAGTCACATATGGATTGGCCTCTAACAACAGCTTCACACCACTAGTATTCCCTTGGCGACAAGCTTCGTGTAACGCAGTTTCTCCCTTAACGTTCCTAACAGAAACCAAGTCGGGAAGCAGCTTAATGATGTAGGCAACCAGCTCATCATGCCCGAATCTTGCAGCAAGGTGTAAAACTGAGTTTCCTGTTTCCTCGGTTTTCTGCAAGAGAGATTCTCCATTGTATTGAACCAAGTTCGTGAAAGTCTGGATGTCATTTCTTGCAATCGCTTCAAATAGCCCTGGAATCATTTCTTCAAACTTTCAATTTTTTCTGTATGGGAAAATTTAGAGTATGTAGAATGTCACAACCATAAATCAGATATATAACTCTTGTGCATAAGTCATCTGCTTACTGCCAAGAAGAGAAGACTTGAAAGATGTCCAAGTCAAGGTCTTCACACTTCTCCATTCTATTCCCTTCCACCATTTACGGACCACGAAATGAGTCGATCATTTCTGTTCAAGTCAATGAACATCAATAATTTCTCAGCAATGGCTAGGAAATGTCCTAGTTCTAGAACGTCAGCTTCATATGTCCAGGCACTTATCTAAGAAATACTTGAGAAGCTGCCGAGAAATGTCGTAAGCAATCTACCATTGTCTCACTATCTCACCGTTTTGCATCTTCTCTTTCAACTGCACCCAAATAGCGTTTTGCATTCCAAAGGCATATTTTTGCAATAAACAAGACCGTTTTGTGTGTGCAATTAAAGGTGAACGGGTCTCCAAGATTATGAAGCAATCCTAACAAATGAATGTATTATGAAGCCGGTCATATACTGTGTGCATTATGAAGCATGAGCCTAATGATGTGTTATAGGTACTTTTGTCATGAGCATATCATATATGTTGTTCTTGGTTATCTTATTTATTTACTAGTTACACTTGTATTAGCCAGCAATATTAAGAATAGAGACCATGTATTTCCCATTTTAACCGCTAGTTTAAGTTTCATATCTTATCATTAACTGCTAATGAAATAATGGAGGAAACTAAAATTGAAGTTTTGTTAAGACATTTGAATTATATATTAGACAACATTGAGTAGTCTCATGTTTTCGTATAACTTAGTAAACGGTTCAAACTGGATCATAAATTTCTTTGTTTTTGTTTAAACTTAATCCCTAGAGTAGACGCTATAAAAATTTGTATAAAAATTTCTCAAAGTATAATTACCAATGTAGGTACCGGTCTCAAGTCATCAACAAAATTAACGCCTACCCTTTTATCTCTAGCCAATGTCCTTGAACAGAAACATGTGAAAAATGAAATCCATCAAAAAAAAAAATGTATTTGAGTATTTCTGAGAAAGAGAAAACTTTTCACATCTAAATGAAAGAGTTGTAAGCTTATAAATTTTAAATTGTAAGTATTTTCTTGGTCACATGTTAGGTTGTCTTTGTAATATATATCATAGATTTGAACCAAGCGATGTGAAATCCGCACTCTTCAAATTGTAATCCACACTCTCATTTTTAATCATCATTTACAATTTTAGTTAAGAAGGCAAAAGTTAAGTCATTAAGGACAAAATTTTAGTTACTACAAATAGAAAGTGAGAGTGTGAATTACAATTTAAGGAGTGTGGATTTTGTTTACGCCTAGATTAATATTTTACTGGACAGTAAATGTCTATGTAAATATTAGTTATCTCTTGGACCATGTTATACCGACGAGATGGAGTTTCTCTAAGTTTTCAAACAGTAGCCCGCCAGTGAGACCACGCGAGCCGAGTTAGACTTCGCGCGGAACGAACTGCATGCGAGCTGGACTTCACTTAGCTTGCGCGCGGAATGGACATAGGCGGACTACGCAGTTCGCGTGGAACACTTAGCTCGCGCGCTGAATGACTTCGCGCGGAATTACTATTTGCCAGTTCGCGTAGGCGAGGCGAGGCGAGGCGAGATTGCCAGTCCGCATAGGCAAGGCAGAAAGGTACTTGGCGAGATTGACGCTCCGCGTAGGCAAAGCGAGGCGAGCTGGCGAACTAGCTCGCGTAAAGGACTTCGCGAGGCTGCGACATGCGGAGTCCGCGCGCACCACGACAAACGTTGAAGACTTTTACAAGTCTTTGACATGCTTCGGGCCAACCCCTGTGGCCCATTAAATATAAAAAGCCCTTTTAAGGCTCGCGAGCTGCAATAGCCCGCGAATTGGAAGCGAGCTTCACGAGCACGCCAGATAGCATCTGTGACGACCCGCGGGGCGAATTCCAGTTCGCATAGGAGTTTACAGTTGGCAGCGCGGAAACAATGCCTTATGAGGAATGAAGTGTGCGAACTGGACATGTGTCACAAGATGGTTGGTTCGCATGGACGAAACAGTGCCCTTGTGCTATTAGGTTTTCCGAATCCAACTCGAAGTATGATCATCTCCCTCTTCTGCCGCAAGTCGAGCTCCACTATATAAAGGGGTCGAGGGACAATTACAGGACGACTCTCAAAAAATCAATACAAAAACAACAAACACAATACAACTGAAACCCAGTTACCCTTCGAGCCTTCCTCGAAACCGTAACCCTAAGCGCCGCCGCCTAGGTCTTTCCCCAGAGCTCTCCGGACTCTGCATCCCCTTCAGCTTCTCTCTGAACTCCCTGTAACTGCTCTGCTCGCGTCGCCGTGAGTATCGATACGCTTGTGCTCGTAAATCCTCCTCAGAGGTGGCACCTGTAACCCCTTTCTGCCTGATCAAGAAGTCAAGCGCACCCCCCATCAACATTTTCCTCGTCCGCAAGGTGACACGCCCGCAACACTCCTCCCTCTTTGTCTGCTAGAAACCTCTGCTCCGCGCGCTGAGGATCGTGGCTAAAACAGATTTCACTTCCCTTGAACCAATTATATCTTTATACGGATGACCGGATGTTATATTTTGTTCTAGCCCTGTCTAGATGTTATATTTTGTCGTAGTCCGGTATAGCCGTATAGGTGAGTATAGGTATAGGTATAGGTATAGACGTATATTACGTTGTTTCTATTAATTTTTTTTTTCTTTTTTTGGTTCTGCTTTATTAATTTTTTTTTTATTGAGTAAACCGGTGTGGCTATGACGTATAGACGTATAGTACGTATAGGTAATTTTTTTTGTTTCTTTAGAAGAACTGGCACTTCAACTTAGATTTCGTCACCAAAATCAATGGAAGGTGGAGGCCGGGCAAATGGGGCGCTCAGAATGGGTGATCGGTAAAGGTTGCCTATTCACTGCCAAGAGTCCAAAGCTGCCTCCGACGTACCCAGCTGAATAATGAATCCCTGATCCAATGGAGAGTGCTGGTATTCCAGATAAAGAAGCTGATGATGGTAAGAGCCCAAACTTGATCCTCCTTGAGTCCGAAAATTGTGTTTATATATAGTAGCCAAAACAGCAATTGTTGTGCAATTTTGCTTGTTGATTTTAAGTTCAAACCACACAGATTCAACCCATGTTGCCACCGATTCCTCACCTACACCACACACTACGCACAAAGGAGATTGATTCATTAATCTTTCTCCTAAATAAACATAGAAAGGAGGGAATGGCTGAGTTCATACCCTCCATATATTTTTTTTGATTTTAGGCAGGGTGGGCAATTTCTAACCCGAGACTCTATATCAGTAATGTGAGAGGTCCCAGGAGTAGTGCTGGGAGGAAGAGCCTTTTTCTGATGGTACCCATGCTTCGTTTCAGGAATATTATGTCTTCTCTGCAGTTCTTGTGGTTGTACAAGATGGCAGATGCTATCAAGGTTCCATGATCGACTCACTCAATTAACTCCTCCACTATAACAGGGGCAGTATTAGGTATGAGGCCAGTAGTTTCAAGTTGTGGCACAGGCTCACGAATATCATTTGGCTGCAGTCTGCCCCAAATATTCACAGTAGTTTCAACTGTTACTGGTAATGAGCCTCCAATAAATCAGACCACCGGTACCCCTTTCACCCCTTTGTGGCCTCTGCAAAACTACAGTTTGGGTAGTATTTTGCCTTTAGGACCCTTGCCTAAAGGGACTCATGTTCAGTAGTTAGTCTCCAAGCATGCTTAGCAATCAAGTGAATCAATGCTAAGTTAAGGTGATGTAAATCTTAGGACCCTGTTACACTAGGTAATCCCAAGGCTAGGTAATCCCAAATTTTGCCAGCCTTTCCAATGGACTCGACTCCCATTCTCATTCGTCCCCCACCAGAAGTTCCCCAAAGGCGGCATTCATGTCATCACAAATACCCTTTGGAAAACCAAAACAAGACATAGGGTAGGTAGGCACAGCAAGGGCCACAGACTTTATTGGAATTTCCTTTGCTGGCTTGTGATTGCAACTTCTGTTTCCATCCATCCAACATGTTAACCTGCTTCTCTTTGATATAAGCCAAAACCTCATTTTCAGACCTTCCCCAAATGGTTGGCAAGCCAAGATAAACCCCTGGCTGATCAGTTCCCGTAATGCCCAGCAAGAGGCACATGAGCCACTTCATTTGGTCCGGGGTGTTAGGGGCAAAGTGTGTTCTTGATTTCTCATGAGTCATGACCGATAAGTTGAGCCACAGCTCCATCTATGTGTGCCACTTCATAAACAGATCAACTCAACTGACTCAGAAAGAACACCAGTCCCTAAATGAACAAAATCCCTAGCCAATTCTTCATTATCAGCCTTTGATAAAGAAGACACCAGTAATTAATCATAAGGAAAATAGTCCTTGGGTTAATAATTCCAATCTGATTTTTGCAAGGAGTGCATTTCAAAGGAATTTAGGACTAATGGATTCTGTCGAGTACAATTACCAAATTTCATTCTGTCAGTGATGTATTGCTGATTGATTACACCAAGTCTTGTCAAACAAGCTAAACCAATTAATAACCATTTTGCATTTTTATTATAATGTAGCATAGAAATATAAAACCAAGTTAGTTAAACAGACATATCTTATATTCTCTTACAGTGCTCAACTTTTGTTCCAGTAAGTGTGATCTTGAACGATAAGATATTAAAAAAAAACCAAGTCTAGCAAAAGCCTGGCCTAACCTTGAGTTAGGCCCCGAGTAAATTTCACAGTAAACTCCATCTTCATGTTCCATTGGGAAGAACACAATTTCTCCACTTCACTTCGTTCAGTACGTATGACATCCTAGTTCTTCGAAACTCCCATCAATGGAGTTGGTGGAAAATGACGAGTTGTATTCTGGTGTATCCTCTGTTCTTTTCTGTGCTTTTATATGTGCTCGTAAAGCTTTTTGTTGAGCTCTTTCCTCTGTAGTTTTACCTCTCTGCTTCCTCCACTTTAACTTTATCAACCAGTGTCTGGTCCATGTGACACCAAGAAATAAGAAAACAGATCCCATAGTCCCTGCACACACAGATATCATTACTTCAAGGGTCCAATTTACACCTTCACCGTGAGGCATGATCATCCACATGGCTGCAATATAAGCTGTGGCCATCAGTGACACCGCTACCCACATGACCTTGTGAGCAACCACAAGTAGCTTCATTAGTGGTTTTCGCTGGAAAGGAATGATGCTGACCAAGAAAATGACAATGCTTATAGATATGAAAAATGCTGCTGTGTTGCATATTGCAAAGACCTTAAAAGCTTTTGTTCTGCCAACTGTTGACTGTCCTTTAAGCCGGCCATCCTGGTTGACACCACCAGGAGGGTTTATGCCAGTAGTAAAAGTACCCGAGGCAATCAGAACGGCGACTAATGTTATTGTGTTCCTAGTATTTTGCAGTGCCTCTCTGTATGTCTCATGCTGCCTAGTTTTTCTTCTTAGCTTTGGAAGCCGCTGGTCATTCAAGGCTGGGGAGCTCAATCTTGTTTTGAAACAATTGGGGCCAAAAAGATTGCCAGAGTTCATCTCATGTTGATGACATGGGTTCATCTTTGCTTGTACTGCAGTGAAATCTTCCATTGGTTGATCATCTCTAGCCGTACGCCCCATACCAATTTCACAGTCATATTCATCACTTCCCGGATGCATGATACCTTCGAAAAGCATTTCAAATTCTTGCTCAAGTACAACTCTAGGACTTTCTGATGTTGTAGTCTCAGAATCTATCTCATCAATATTTGGTGACAACAGCTCAGTGCTCGTCCTGCCGCCAAAACTCTTCAACATGTTTCTGATATCCGAGGCTCTTCTTTGCTGGCATAAGATGTCCATTGCCGTTTGACCTCTTTGATTTCTACAATTGACATCAACCGTAGTATTCTTGATGATGTGCTCCAACAACTAACAATTTGACACAGTTTAGGATCATACACAGTAGAGTACAGAGTTGAAAAAGCTTAAGGCAACCAACCAATAACTTTAAGATAGAATAGGCAACAACTTACTGTAATGTTCCCATGCAGAGACAGCAAGATGTAAGACTGTGTTACCATGCTTATCAGCCTGGTTGAGGAGATAGGTGTTATAGTTCTTTACCAAAGAGGTAAACATACCGTATCTGTTGAATCTTACTGAAAGATGAAACACAGTTTCTCCATCTCCTGTGAGACTTTCTAAACATTTGGGAGAGCACAAAAGAAGTTCCTCAAGGATTTTGATCTGACCATTCATAGCAGCCAAGTGTACTGGTGTATAACGATAATGGTCAAATTCGAGAGCAAAGTTTGGATCCATCATCAACAGTGTTCTTGCTATCTCCAAGTGACCTTTTTCGCAAGCTATATGAAGCGGTAGACACCCATTAGTGTCAACCTTCCAAGCAAACCTGGGGCAACCTTTCAGAATAGTCCCAACAATATCTGCAGTATTAGTTGAAACAATAGTTCAAGCAGAGAAGAGCAAGCTTCAGGTTAAGAAAATGTAACGAGAACTAAGAACCTCTCAGCTTACCAAAGTAGCCTTCTGCTATAGACACATGAAGAGGACTTAAAGCTTCCTGTTCTTCAGAGTCTAACACTCCTGGTTGGTATGCCATGTACTTAACAACATCTACATGCCCATAACTGCAGGCTACGTAAAACGCAGTTTGCATTTCATGGTTAAGAGTACCGACCACATATGGATTGGCCTCTAGCAGCAGCTTTACGACATTGGTATTCCCTTGGCGACAAGTTTCGTGTATCGCAGTTTCACCCTCGATGTTTCCGACAGAAACCAAGTCAGGAAGTAGCTCAATGATAAAGGCAAGTAGCTCAATGTGACCGAACCTTGCGCTCAATGTGACCGAACCTTGCGGCAAGGTGCAACACTGAGTTCTTTGTTTCCCCAGTTTTCTGCATAAGAAATCCTTCATTGTTTTGAATCAGGTCCTTGAAAGCCTGTATGTCATTTCTTGCAATTGCCTCAAACAGCCCTGGACTCATTTCCTCAAAACTTCTAGTGCTTTGTTCAGGAGTACACTAAAAATACAAATACTCATATGGAGGATCACATATTTATATGGTACACTAAACTTCAGTCTTATCCTATTTCAGCCCTTTATCTACTATTCTACATTTCTACTCCATTGTTTACTCTGAGCTAGAATATCGAAAAGGAAGACAGCAGTCTATTATTTCTGTTTACAAATTCGAAGAGACTCAACTTCTTAGACGCTTCTTGGAATATCTTAGTTCTGAAATGTCATTCCCAATCTATACAAAATAGTCTGTTCCTTTAAACATCACTACCACTCTACTACAAATACCAATACCATGACAAAAGCCTCAGACCTCCTTTGTCTTCATCTACTTTGCACTAAAGAATCCATCACTATTCTTTATGTGGAATATCTAGCATTCGTTACCATTCTTTTTAGGATTAAATTCAGTTTACCCCTATGAGGTTTAGAGTTAACATCATTTCACTCCACATACTCTTAAAGTTTCCAATTTTCATAAATAATGTCCAATTACTGAAATTCCATTTAATTCAGATGTTAATTTTGACTTCATAACTCACTAAAAGCGTTAAAATAGTCATATAACAACATAAATCTTCTTTTAGAACATTTTTTTCTCTAAGATTTCATGCTAGCATTTAACCTCCCAATTGGACGAAATTTTATCAATTATGTCTGATTTATGAAAATTAGAAACTTTAGAGGGTAAATTTTCAAAATTAAAAGTATGGGGAGTAAAATGATGTTAAACCCAAACCTCAAGGGGGTAAACTGAAATTAATCCTTATTTTTATAACCTCGACCGTTTCGATTCACACCCTTAACTTTCATCCTCCTGCAACTTGTGATTTTTCCATCTTCAGTGTCTTGTATTCAGCTTCAACATAAGGCAAGTCTATTAAGCAGATTGCAAAAAGTGATTTCTTTGAGGATAGTCATGCAAGCAAGGAAACACTTCTAAACACTTCCTGTTTAGTATCAAAATCTCACACAAGGGAATGATTTTCATACCGTTCACTTCTTTCGAGTTTCTTTCTTGAGATGATGTTGGCTGTCCCTTCTGCTTGACATAAAATGGATAAACCCTTTCCTGCAGGGTGCTCAGACAGTAGTGTATTTTCTCAGTTTTACGCGCATTTGGATAATGACATTGACGACGATCAACCACCAGCATTTACAGACAAATTAGTGAGTACATAATACCGAAGGAATTGTTGTTCGCACACTGTTGAAGCAAAATTGATCAATGCATACACTAATGGAACATCTAAACTAAACACTAGGTTCAAATTAGCACCCACGTACAATCCTCCCAAAATTTGTCTTCTCTCAACTCAACATGTTTGCTTTATATTACGTTCCAGCTTCCAACGTTACAAGTATCGTCAAGGTAGAAGCAACAAGCAAGCAACCATTACCTCTGTAACAACTGTCATCAAACTCAATATAATGCACCTGGTGTAGAGCCAACCTGCTGAGTTCATGATATCCTACTAAAGCAACACACAAAAGTTGCCAATATTTCCATGTTGGGGAAAATCCCCAGTGCATCATCAGAGACACTCAACATTGAAAGCCTTTAACCACTTGAAGACTTGGTGTGTCATCCGGAGCATTCAAGTAACTTATCAGCTTGAAGTTTTTTGTTTCTAATGGTTAGGCAACATCTGTCCTGGGACATTTCTTCAAATTGGGTCTTCAACAAGATGTTATCGTCTTGAACTCTCTGACCAACGGCTTTGTTCTCGAGAATCAAGTAGCTGAGGCTGCAGGGAATGCTGGACGAAGATCATTGTAACCCCAGTGTGGTTGCTTTCACCACACTTATGAAGGGCTTATGGAACAACAGAGCTTTCATTTTTCAGTGTCTTCGTGCAATAATGGCTCATATGCAGGCGCGAGGTTTGAAGGCCAAATATGCTCGTGCATGGGATAATAGGGGTATCAGCTACCCCTTAAATTATAATTGTTGTACTAAATAGATTGTAAAATAGAGCTATTTTTGTTTCTTCTTACTTAAATAATGAGGCTGAGGTCTAGTTGATAAATAGATACTTAACAAACTTGGTGCATGTGATTGCATTGGTTTCTTAAATCCAGATTTGTTATTACACATTCTTTACAATTCATTTATTAGGTGAGAATGATATTCAGTACGAGTGATAGCCTTGATGGAATGAGCTCTCGACATCAGAATTTTGGCTCTCAATTTCATCTGCACCACCCCAGATTCCCCTTTTGAGTTTTCTCCAATTCAGCTTTCTTAGCCAATGATCCACCAGCATCACTCCTAAACCAATGAAGATTGTTCCCAGAGTGCCACCACTGACAGCCAGTAGAGCCACAAACACAAAGGCCGTCCCTTGATTTCTCGGCATGATCACCCATGTCGCTGCAACATAACCTGTTGCCATGAAAGCCACAGCTACCCACATGATCTTGTGGGAAAACACCAACAGTCTCATCTGCGGTTTTCGTCTATAGGGTATGATACTGACAAGAACAACAACTATTGACAGTGATGAAAAGAGAGCAATGTCATTGCTTATTGCAAACACCTTGAAAGCTGTTGTTGTGCCTGCTATCGACTTCCCTTGCATAGCTCCATCCTGATAAACACCGCCAGGAGGGGTGATTCCAGCAGTAAAAGTGACTGTTGCAATTAAAATGGCAACCAGTGTTATGGTGTTCCTGGCATTCTGGATCGCCTCTCTGTACATCTTATGCTGCTTATGATCTTCACTGTGCCTTTTGCTCAAAGACTTGCTACGTTGATGATGTGATTTGGTAGAGGGGGAGGACTTCAGTTTGTATGCTTCATTGTCAAATCTCCCGTGAACGTGATTGTGGAGTGATGACTGTCTTGACTTGTATTGGTTTTCTGGCTGAGTGCAGGTTATTTCGTGCAAAGAGGGTAAAGAATTTTCGATTGTAATAGACATGTCTGATTCGAATATGTAACTCTGCCTTGCAGAAGATGTTTCTGGTGAACAAGTAGTACTTGTCACAGTAGTGCATCTTTCACCACCGGCTTTATGGAATATTGTCTGAAGATGACGAGCCTCTGCACTGTCTCTGGCCTGACTGAGGAGGTCAAATGCTGTAAGTCCTTTACTGTTCCGTGAATTGATCTCCATCTTTGCTTTGTTGATCAAGTACTCAGCAATCTGAATAGAATGAAAATGAAAAAAACCTTCTAAGAAAAATATATGGCATCAATACTGACATTTATGTTGTATCCATTACATATATGGTGCATCTATTTGGCAAAAGATGTAAGAACCATGCTTGGATATGTAGCTCATAAAGCTGTGGTATTCGTCTATAATATACTACAATTCCACATTCTGCTACAGTAATAGCTTCTTGATTTATTGACTTTAGCTTATATAGACATTTCATTTCTCACCTCATAACGCGCTCCAGAAACTGCAAGGTGCAAGATGGTGTTACCGTAGCGATCTTGACAGTGAAGGAGATTAGTACTGTTAGCAACATTCACCAAGAATAACAAAGCTTGATATTTTCCGTATCTCACAGTCAGATGAAATATTGACTCCTCTTCTTTTGTGAGATAATGAAAAGCCGCTGGAGCTTTCAGTGCGAAGTCTTCAAGGACTGGTATGTTTCCATTTATTGCTGCCAAGTGCAAAGGTGTATAACCATTGTTGTTATACTGCAAGGCCAGATTGACATCTCGCCTTAGGAGTAACCAGGTTATTTCCCGGTGCCCTTTGTTGCAAGCAAAGTGCAAAGGTGAATTCCCATTGTCATCAGCCTTTTGAGCATAGTTTGGGAAGATGTTTAGCATCTCTCTAACAATATCTGCACCACCAGATCATGTCAAAACATTGAATCTAATCGTGCATATATACTGAAAACATTGGATCTTATTAGAATAACATGCTAGTATCATATGATATTTTGCAAGACAGTAAAAAATTGACGAGAACAATATATAGTTTCATGCAAAAATACAAGTAAACTTAGGGATGCATAGAATAAGCTACATGCGATTTTCCAACTATACCTGTGTGTCCGTTGGATGCAGCAACATGAATACATGTTTGATCAAGCCCAACATTCTCTAAGCTCTCCATCCAAGGTTGATTCAATAGGAGATTGACTGCATCAAGATGGCCCAGACTGCAAGCTAGAAACAAAGCACTCTTTTTCTGAACATTGAGCTTACATGCTGCTTGAGGATTGGCTTCTAATAGAAGCTTCAAGATGTTGGCATTTCCAAGGCGACAAGCTTCATGTACTGGAGTCTCAAGGTACTTGTTTTCAGCAGCAACCAATTCAGGGCATAACTTAATAGTTTCCAGGACCATGTCAATGTGTCCCAGTTTTGAAGCAAGGTGTAACACTGTGCTGAAGGAATCAGCTGTTCTTTGCAAAATAATTCCTTCATTTGCATGAAGTAAGTCGACAAATTCAGGTACGTTGTTGCTGCTAATGCACACTATAAGCCTTGGATCCATTTAAGGCTTCAAAGTTGGAACACACTTTGTTGTCTGTTCTTTTGACTAGGCTTCAGAATCAGTGGGGCGAAGGACTAAATGCAGCATTGTATGGTGACTATATAGTAAAGGACACTGGAGTACCTAGCCTTCAAAACGTGTATTGCACGTTGTTGAAAGCACTATACATGTACTGCAAGTTTCTTGGAAATTTTGATAGGATTTGAAATGTACAGGAATATTTGACTGAAATAGGAATACCTGCATGATGCACGTAACTGTGAATATTCAAGGGGAATATTCACCACCAATTACTAGGCATTTTCAAGGTATAAGGCAATCAAGTATCTCCAAGGAATATTGGTATGGGATAAGATTACAATCTTCCACAACTAATTTAAAAAGGTAAATATACATGTTTGGACTTGGAATCTGTATGGTTTTATTGATTAGAAAATGGAGCCAAGTAATTTTCTAGTTCTTGCCTCAACCAATAGTAAACCTGGTTTACTATGTGGTGATCACTGGGACAAAAAACTACTGAAAATTAGTGAATAATCCTGGTTTATTATGTGGTGATGACTGGAACAAAACTTGAAAAAAGGAGCTACTGGAAATGAGGATTAAACCTGGTCTGCAATGACTTATTCCTGCCCTGTACTCAGTTAGTCAAGTCTTTCCAGCATCTACTTTAGGAAACTTCCAGATTATATAGTACTGTAATCAATCATACTAGTTTAGAACACAGGTCTTTGTCAAAATATCCCCTCTTTGTACCAAACCTTGATGAACATGTTCTGCAGGCAAAATTGCTTAAGAAATTGAAGGAACCATATGTAAATGCCATGTAAAATGTAAATGGCATGTTAAAATTTTTTAGGATTAAATTCATTTTATCCCCTGAAGTTTGAGGTTAACTTCATTTCAGTCCCCATACTCTTAATTTTGTAAATTTACCCTCCCCTGAGGTTTTCAATTTTCATAACTCGTGCCCATTTGCTGAAATTTTGTCCAATTTGAACGTCAATTTTGGCTTTATAGCTAACTTTAAAGGCTAAAATAGTCCTCTAACAACAAAAATCGCCTATTAGGACCCATTTTCTTGGATTCCATATTAGCATTTAACGTTCAAATTGAACGAAATTTCAGCAAATGGGCACGACTTATGAAAATTAGAAACAATAGAGGATAAATTTTCAAAATTAAGAGTATATGGACTGAAATGAAGTTAACCTTAAACCTTAAGGGTGTAAACTGAAATTAATCCAATTTTTTATGATACTTACTTTAACCTAATGAAATTCAGGATTTCTGGATGGATAGGATTCAGGCTAAGCTTATTTTGACATATAAACGTTGAACCTGATGCAGGACAATAATGTTCCATGAAGACACATTAAATTCTATCAAGTGTGCAGTTTTACCTTGAAGGGGGATGTACACACCCGTTCTACAATTTTTGGGTATTGTTTTATCTTAGATCGATCGATCGATCATTATGTATATTATATGGTTTGTTCTTAAGCTCATATCAGTCTAGGATAGACATTTCAGAAAATGTATAACAGTGGAAATTCTGCAGCTGAT
Source organism: Fragaria iinumae (assembly GCA_009720345.1). Taxonomy (NCBI): domain Eukaryota; kingdom Viridiplantae; phylum Streptophyta; class Magnoliopsida; order Rosales; family Rosaceae; genus Fragaria; species Fragaria iinumae. The sequence goes on along the minus strand of CM019122.1, from coordinate 28,973,947 downwards.
GGATTGATTGACTTTGTCAAACCTTGTAGCTTACTCCATCAATAATCTTTCTCTTGCAAAATTACACAAGTTCCTATTCTCTAACTGACAACTGTTTCGACGTGTGTTTACATACATGACTCTAGTCTTGGTGTATAACCAATCTCCCTTTAGGAGACTTAAGATCACCAAGTCCAAGCTACGACTTGGGAATCAGCTGAACAACCTAACTTTGATCAATACTGCTTTCTACATAGCATAAGCTTTGGAAGTATATGACTGAGAACGTACAATACAAAAACAAACCAACTGGAAAAGTGTTCAACACTATGACGTTTCAAGACAACCTCAGGTAACAACAAAAAGTAGTTACTCAAATAAAAATACAGAAGTCATTTGAACTCTTACCAATATATTGGAAGGTGAAAAGACCTCAAGATGCATAATTAGTATCCCAGACTATTGCTGCCATCATCATCTTAGTCTACGCTTCCCATCTCAGATCCTGTATTAACCTGCATTTCTTCTCCACTTTGATTTCGCAGCCAATGCCAATGATCAAATACTGAACATATAACACAAAAGGGAAATGATAATAACTACAGAAGAAAAAGAAAAAGAAATTACTTGAAAAGAACTTCACTTGTTCATGCTAATATGTAAATAACAAATGATCTGTCAAAATTAGTTCTGAGTTTTTACTTTGTAGCTAGCTTGTTCTGCATTGCAAGATACATCAGTCTGTCATAATGACAGAAAACTATATCCATTTGTATTTTTCCTATATTCCTGGTCAAAATCCACCAAACCTTCTGCTGTAGCAATACCATGCCAAGAAATCCATTTCTACTTCACCAGCATCAATCACATTTATGTTGTCCCCGTCATGCCCAAACTTCTTGCAATCAGCCGAAACAATCTATCAAGACAGTTGTTGTCAAATTCATGATTCTTAAGAAGAGCCTTCTGTGATGTAAAATCCAACAGCAATGCGCAAACTCTTGAAGCCATCATAACAATTGACGGGTCCTCATGTGTGCTCTCTGTCCAATATGCCAATGCTTTCAATAGATTAACAGCAGTTGAGTCATCCAATGGCACTGGCACTTGCTCTTTGTTTGAAAGAAGATTCAAGATGGTCTCCCATGCAAAGTAGACGCAACCATTATCCTCGCCCATATAGTGTTATGACCTCCACAAGATATCAAAGATATACATCCTCCAATGTCTACTGTCATCTGGGACAGCATTGGAAGCAAATAGCACACCGAGTAAAAGGGTCCTCTTGGTTCATTTTCACCCTCAATCGAGAGCATATACCCTAAAAGCTCTCCAACCTTGTCTTCGCATGGAAAGGGGGGGGGGGGGGGGGGGGGGTGTGGGGGAAGCGAGAAGATCATTCCCCTTCCTCTCTCCATGTTCCTTTGCATCCCTTAAATACTCCAGAGCCACATCAATCGTCTCATTGAGGCCGTTAATCATCTTCGCACAAGTATCTTCATCATCAACAAGTACTTCCTCTTTATTCTCACTAGCAACAGCATTGGACATCAAGTTAATAATCTTTTCAACTAACGAAAACAACACAGCCACATTCCTTTGCTTTGAACAAACTGTCTCACCAGTTAGTGAAGATCCCAAATTCTTATTTGCTTCATTTCTCAAATAAGCAAGTGCATTCAACACAACACCAACCTCAACTCTCAGTTGCTCCAAAACAAGCATGAAGCACCTGTCAGCCGGAACATGCTCTTCCTTCCCATCAAGTTCACCTACATTATCTACCTCCCCTATCAACCACCCCTCCCCGAAAATCCTCACCATAGCCTCAGCCAAAACAAGCACCTCCAACTTCTCAGCGGCTCCAACACAGTTTTGCAAAACATCCACAACACCATCACTGAAGGTCCTAGAGGGGGGGGTGAATAGGCCTTTATTACTTTTTCGTCCAATTCTGTTCACAAGGATAGCAAACATTAAGCTATCCTGATAACAGGGAGACGTAGTAATAAATAAAAGAACAAGTACTGGAAAGTAAAAGAAATAACACCAGTACGTTTTTTATTCGCAGAAACCCTGCACCAGGGAGAAAAACTGCGTGCCCCTAACTCTTGAGGGACAAACCTTTCCACTATGTAAAACTCACTTCTTACAAGATTATAGTCTAGGGATACAACGACGATTTGCAATCCTACCTAGTCTACCCACTAGTCTAGATCTATCTCTCCTGTCTCTGAGTGACTCACCTCACTCCTCACACGATTATAGTTCTAGGGATACAACAACGACTTGCTATCCTGCCTAGTCTACCTACTAGTCTAGACCTACCTCTCTTGTCTCTCAAGTGTTTACATATGAAGGTATAAGAAGAAGTTTCAACTCAGAACTCAGCTAACGCCTTTAACTGATTCTTCTTGAACACTTCTCAGAATACTCAACTCAGAACTCAGCTATCCTAATGAGAGGGATTCTTCAGACCTCAGCTAACACCTTTAACTGACTCTCTAGAACTCAGCTCTCCTCGATCAACTGATCCTTCTTGAATACTTCTGGGGTTGCTGCACTACCATCACTCATGATATGCAGAATGCTAATGGGTTTATGAAAAGAGTTTTTGCTGCTCTTGCTCTAAGATTTACAATCACCAAGGGAAGACTTAGAGGCAAATGAACAATGCAAGGTAAAACCTAGACCCAGCTAAAACAATGTAGAAAACTACATCTTGACAACCAAAGAGCAAGAAGAGACTTGCTCCATATATATAGGCAAAGTGCAAGCTAAAGAAGAGCATGCACGTTTACTAAAATGGGAGGCAACTTTTGGACTTTAGTTCTTGGTCAAACTCATAAAGTGAGAGGACCATAGAGACAAACAAAAGGCTCCAAGAGAGTAAAGACAAACACAACTCTCTTATATGATAATTGTCCAATAAGAAAGAAACAAAAAGTTTTGTGAATGAAAGAGACACAACAAAACCTATCCCTATATGAGGACACATAGGCCAGCTAGTAGCTTGGGTGGTGCATCACATGGATCAACAACTGACTTGGTTTGTGTATCACAAAACCTAGCTAGACTCAAAAAGGAGCTGACCTAAAAGTACTTTAGTCATGTGCTCATGGGTTGGAAGAACAACACAACCCTAGACTAACTTGAAGCTCAAGCACAATGAAAAATGTTTTGCTAAAAGAGATTTGAAATTCAAATACTTGAAAAGCTGAAGCAAAACCATTTAAATATGCACGAAGTCAGACTCAGAGATTAGGATAGATACAACAAGGGTATCCACCAAATCTGGATGGCAAGCAGAGCTGCCATCCTAAATGAATGTGATGCACATGTATGAACTACCTGATGTACATGAGATAAAAACAAAGAGCCAGCTAACATATTAGTTTGTGTATCACAAACCTAGCTGGAGCCTCTAAGCTCTAGTCATGTGGTCACAGGTTGGAAACACTACACAACCCTAGACTGACTTGAAGAACCAAGGCAACGACAAATGTTTTGCTAAATGGGATTTGAATTCAAACAGGGGAATTCAAACTAATGATACACAGATAGCAAATTCATTTAGACATGCATACATATAGACCCAATAGATTAGGACAGATACACCAGGAGGTATCATCCGATCTAGGATGACAAGTGAAGCTGTCATTCTCAGTGAAAGGCATGAGATGCATATGCATGAACTACCTGATGCACATGAGATCTTAGTAGGTCTTCATTCTTCACTTGTGATATCCTTACCATCAGGATATGTAGAATAGCTTGTGTCCTGTGTTTTGATCATAAAAAGGATAGCCAACAATCCTTATACCAACAATCACGCATATAATTCTGCCACTTTCTATTCGAAAGCACACGAAGCGAGTCATGAAGCCGCGGAGAATTCATTTTCCATGATGAGAGAATACTCGAAAGCAGATGCAGAGCATCAAACTTCGCAGCATTGTGCAACAAAGCAAAGTGCCTTGCCAATGTAGCCACAATCACTGCCAGCTCCGCCACGTACACATCAAGAAACATCACTTTACTAAGTAAACCTTGCACAAGCTTAATGGCAACAAGTTCAGGTAAAATTTGTATATGAGAAGCCAGCAGAATTGTCGGAAGCTGTAGAGACCAAGTAGAGAAACTCATAGCATTCTTGGAGAATTGGGTCCGATTCTTTAGACGTTGAGACGAGTTTGAGTACGAGTGGGATCTTGGAGATCATGTCGTTTGCGGCGGCGATTTCGGGAACGCGGCAGAAGGAGGCAAGGGCGGTGGCGGAGCTGATGAGTTGATGGAGGAAGTGGGGAGGGAGGGCGTGGTAGATGGTGTGGAGAGAGGAGAGGTTGTTGGCTTTGCGAAATTGGGTGAGGAGGTCAAGGCCGGCGAGGCGCTGGTGGTCTGTGGCGGACTTTAATAGTTTCAAGCAGTCGTTAACCGGCGGCGGCAGAGATTGAGTGTCTTGCTGTGAAGCCATAGGTGATTTGAGAGCTGATGAGTGTTCCGATCGAAGAGATTAAAAGAGAGAGGGTCTTGGAGGGTTTCTTTTTTCTTTGGTTTTACTAAACTTGTATATGTTTGTTTCCCTATCGTACTTGGAATGGTGTTGTTTAGGAATAGGAAAGGGATCGATATATATATGTATCTTTGAATTTGTGACCAAAACATCATATTTTCTTTAGAGAAATATTCTTTAATCGACCTTATGATAAAGATTTTATGGGAAAATTCTTATTCTTTGTTTGTAGATTTGGAAGATAATAAATGACACTGACATTGGAGATATAATAGTCACAACCTATAAAGTTGTGACCAAAAGGAAGCTTTGCTTATTGATGATGTTGTTAAGGAATCAACCGAACCACTCCTATACCACCATAAAGTTGTCTCCTCCTCTCAACTTACACATCAAGACCAATATTGATGAGTTAGTTCAAGGGAATTCAGCTGCAAGAGAATACGATTTGAGGAACCATTAAGGCAGTATTAGGGAAGACAACTATACGTCTATACCAACTGTTGAAGTTATGGCGTTCAATCATTGTTTAGTCAAAACAAAGGAATAAGGTTACAGAACATCTAAGTGGAAAGCGACTCAAAATGAGCAATACCCCGTTTGACACTGCTTAGTATCAATCATACAAGATATTAAAAGTATTGTAAGATCATTCTCTTCCATTTCTTTCAAGCATGTGTTTAAAAAAACTAACTTTGTGGCAGATGTCTTTGCTCATGAAGGACATATGGAGTAATAAAATTCCCAACACGGCTACTAGAACCTTACTCTTTAACAAACTCGGGTTGGCCGAAAAATTTTCCTTTATAATTTTCCTTTTCGTATATGTATAAAAATAAAAACCTATCGTGATACATGATTACCGATCCTTATTTTATCGATTAGAATCGCAAACATGATTACCGATACGTTATGACCTTCAGGTAACAAACTGACCTATCCCTGTTTGTAATTTTTGTTACCGATACAGTATGACCTTAGGTAACAAAAACTTGTAGTAATTTTTGGGTTTCCAACAAAAAGGAAAAAGGGTATCTTTGTAATTTTAAATTTCATCACTTTCGATCTATGTTGCACGGACACTGACACGGACACGGCGACACGACACGGCACGACACGCCGACACGGCAAAACTAAAAAACTGAGTTTCCGACACGGCTTGAACACGGCAAACAGAATTATATATTTATGTATTTTTAATAAATAAAAAATATACTAAAATATGAAATAAGTTCATTACATTACCAAATAAAGTTTTAAATTCAATCTATCTCTAAATTCAACCGTTGGATTTATTAGACCGCAAGATCTAGGTCGTATATTTTGTAGTATATACGAATGTGGATCAATTTGGACTTTGGACTCAATCAGTTCGAGCCCAGACCGACTCGGTCTTGAGCTGCTCTACAGCGGAGGAGCTCGGAGGAGTTCTCCGTCGTTCGGCCGTCTCCCGGCGTCCAACCGGTGGCTACGGCTTCGTCACGTCGTCCCCAACGTGGCTGTGATGTTGGATTACGAAGAGGAGCTCCGGCGAGAGAGAAAAGAAGCAAAGGAAGAAAATCTAGGTTCGCTGGCGATCTTCGAATTTCGGCCACGACGACGAGCACGACTGGTATGGATAACTTCTTCTCGTCCTCCCCGACGTCGCTTTAGTATTGAATTTCCATGGGATATTAATTTACTGGACAATAAATTAATATTAATTTACGCCTAAATTAATATTTTACTAGACAATAAATGTCTATGTGAATATTAATTAAATTCTTGGTCCATGTCATATCGGTGAGCTCAAGTTCTTTAATTTTGCAAGTATTGGCCCCCCAGTGAGGCCGCACGGACTGAGTTACACAGTCCGCGTGCGGAATGGACCGCGTGAGCTGAGTTACATAGTCCGCGTGCGGAACGAACTTCATGCGGATTACAGACTTCACGTATTTAATGAACTTCATGCGGACTACAGATCTCGCGCGCGGGATGACTCCGCGTAGGCTAAGTGTAATACCCTAGATTTTCATTTTACTTTCCTTGTGTTATTCCCATATTTAATGAAAGATTATTTATGGAAATTCTTTAGTTGTGCGAAGTTGAAGTTTCGGAAGTATTTTTAAGGTACTTTGACTTTTAAGAGGCCCAAAAGTTGACTTTATTTTCCGTAAGTTATCTTCAAAAACTTCATTCATGAAAGTTGTAGAGCTCGTCGATACGAGTTCGTAGACATACGACACGCCCAAAATGGAGGTAGTATGAGAAAGTTATGATCAGAGAAAGTTAGTTTCCGGGTTTGGAAACTATATAAGTAGAAAAATGTGGGGGAGTTATTTTTGAAAACCTAAAATCAGAAATCACTTTCTCTCTCCACCCTCTCCCGACCTCCTCCCGCACTCCGGTATTCTCTATTCGATTTCTCCCTCCTCCGGCCACCAAACCGGTCGCCACCGGTCCCGTTCGGTCCGCACGAACCTCCTCTCCATTTCTGGAGCGGTCCCGCCCGCCGTCACACTGCCTGGAAGCCGCCATGGGGCGGCGGAGCTGCTGCAGTATCGCCGGAAAACCGGCGATTTCGGCGGCATTTCGGGCGAGAGTTAGGTGAGTCTTACTCTTTTCCTTCCTCTAGTGATGTTTATACGTGTTTGGTGACCTGAAAACCAAGTTTTGGTACCGGTTTTGCAGCTTTTGTTTTTGATTCCGTTTTGAAGTTTCGGGGCGTTTTCCGGCCGATCCCGGCCGAACCAGTCAAACCTCAGGTATTAAAGTTGTTCACCATACTTCAATCTACAAGTTTCATGTTGTGAGTTTCTCCTAATTAGGAAGTTTTGGGGTGGCGCGTGGGGCTCACTCGCCGCCGCTTGTGGCGGCGCGTCCGACTGAGTTGTGGCCTTAGTTTCCTGTGGTTAGCTAGTTCTTGTTGCTGTGATCATGTTGAGTGATAGTTTGGCTATGTTTTGAGCAAGGTTTGCATGTTAGGACTTATGTTTTTTCGTTTTGGCTTGGTTGAGTTTGAGTTTAGGTTTTGAAGATTTAAGGCAGCTCAATTGTGTCGTTGAGTTCAATGACTTTGGGAAATTGTCCTCCTTTGAGCTAAGGGTTAGTTTAAGGGTATTGTGTTATCCTTTAGTATTTTGGTTTCTAAGGTTTTTAATTGTACGATTTTAGGTGATGTGTGAGGTTGTGGTTACCTTGGCTCTTGTGTTTTTGTGAAGACGCAGCGGGAGTATTTAGGTGAGTAATTCTCACCAAAGGTCCACTTTGTGACCAATTATTTATGGTTGATTTTGATGATGAGGATTATGATGATACGATGAATGATTTTTGTTAATGATTATAATTGAAAAAAAAATCATGTTTTTGTTGTTTTAAAATATATGAGCTTCATCGCCAACGGCTCATAGGTAAGTTAAAACAAGTTTTTCCTATTTTATGATTATTTTTAAGGTTCGTGTGATCATAATGTTTTTGGTTATGGATAGATTATTCTTGTAGAATATCTATAATTGTTCATGTAAATATATCAATGTGGAAGGATATAATTTATGATGTTGTGATATTGTGATTGTTGGATAAATAGACTAACCGGGTTCCAAGCCTTTAATCAGGTGATTGGTTGCTGTTAAGATGCTATTTATCATTTTTGTGTTTTGATATTAAATAGACAAACCGGGTTCCAAGCCTTTAATCAGGTGATTGGTTGTGGTTCTGATGCTATTTATTATTTTGTGTTTTGATATTGGATAGTTAAACCGAGTTTCAAGCCTTTGGCCGGGTGATTGGTTGCGGTTAGGAATAGAGCTCTAGTCTGTCTGTCAGTGTACGGCATGGGGGATACCTTATCGTATCTGGGTCCCATGGGTACACAATTGTGTTGTTGTAGGTCATGAGAGGTATTTCATCAATACCTGGGACTCATGGGTACATGTTATTTGAAAGAATGTTGGAATTGTGGTTTTAATTATTGATCAAATCTCTCTTGTGAAATGTTGGATGTGATGATTTTGTGTTATTTTTAAGTTTACTCATACGGGCTTTTTAGCTTACCGGGTTTGTTATTTTACAATTCCGGTGCACCAATTATTGGTGTAGGGGTTAGACCTGCAGGTGATGATCAGCAGGATTGAGGTGGAGACTTAGTGCCAGGATTCTTTTTGGCTTTTGCTGTACTCTGTATAGTTTTGTAAATCGGGTAGATAATATTAAGCTCATGAGATTGTTCTCATGTTCTTGTATTTCAAGTTTATGTAAATAAGGAAGTGTAATATTTAACTCAGTGATGAGTAGTATGATATTACTTTTCTGTTATTGAGTTCTAGTTGTTTGGTTTTGTATTTGAACCGGTTGGGATATTTGTATTTAAGTTAGATCATGCCACAATTTTTGAAATTTATCTTTCGGAAATTGGGGTGTGACACTAAGTGAGGCGAGACTGACACTCCGCGTAGGTGAGGCGAGGCGAGCTGGTTCTGTTTACGCCTAAATTAATATTTTACTGGATAGTAAATGTCTATGTGAATATTAATTAAATTCTTGGTCCATGTCATATCGGCGAACCCAAGTTCTTTAATTTTACAAGTTTTGGTCCGCCAGTGAGGCCGCGCGGACTGAGTTACATAGTCTGTGCGCGGAACGAACTTCATGCGGAATGGACTTCACGTGAACTACATAGCTCGTGCGCGGAATGATTAGCTAACTTCGCGTAGGCGAGGCGAGATTGACACTCCGCGTAGACGAGGCGAGCTGGCTCGCGTAGAAGACCTCGCGAGGAAGCAACAGGCAGAGTCCGCGCGCACCACATTAATCATTGAAGACTTTTAAAAGTCTTTGACATGTTTCGGGCCAATCCCTGTGGCCCTTTTAAGGCTCGCGAGCTGCAATAGCCCGCGAAATGGAAGCGAGGTTCAGGAGCACGCGAGATAGCACCCTGTGACAGCCCGCGGGATGAGGATATTCCTAATTCCAATTCGCAAAGGAGTCTACAGTTGGTAGCGCGGAAGCAATGCCCTATGTGGAATGAAGTGTGTGAACTGGACATGTGTCATAAGATGGTTGGTTCGCATGGACGGAACAGTGCCCTTGTGCTATTAGGGTTTCAGAGTCCGACTTGGATTCTAATTACTTTTCTTCTGCCGCAAGTCGAACTACTATATAAGGGGGCTCGAACCCTAACAGAAAGACTCTCTCAAACAAACACAAAAAACACAATACAAACTGAAACCCAGTTATCCTTCGAGCTACTCGAAAACCCTAACCCTAAGCGCCGCCGCCTAGGTTTTTCTTCAGAGCCCTCCGGACTCTACCCCGATTTCTCTCTTACCTCCCTATTTTTGCTCTGCTCGCGTCCTTCCGTGAGTATCAATTGCCTTGTGCTCGTAAATTCCTCCTCGGAGGTGGCACCTGGAAACCCCTTCGTCTGATCAAGAAGTCAAGCGCATAACACACAAAGCCTTTCCTCATCCGCGAGGTGGCACGCCCGCAGCACCCCCTTTCTCTTTGCTCGTTATTTACCTCTGCTCCGCGCGCTGAGGATCGTGGCTAAAACATTGGCACGCCCAGTGGGACAGGGAGTACAAGTGATACATCATAGGAAAACCAAAGGAAGCGCCGTACCGAAAGCCTCAGCTTTCTTGCCTCAAGCACAGATGACTACGGTATAAGCCCCATAACAGCGCGGCTTGCCGATCCCTCACACCCGAACAGGTCCTTGCTCAGTTTGTTGATCCAGACTTCAGCGAGACCGCCATGGTAGGCTCTCAGCCGACCCAAGATACAAACTCTGCTTCGTCTATGGAGCAAGTCTTCCAAATGTTCGCACAACTCATGGGGCAGATCCAGGGTTTGACGACCCAGAGCTCCGCCACTCAACAAAGCATCACCGACCTTGCTGGGAAGGTTGACGGCCTTGCTGAACAAGCCAAAAGGGACAAGACCCTTTGGGAAGCAGACTAGCACAACCTTGCCATACTCACAGAAGACTTCAACCAGCTTGCCGGCGAAGTAAGGGAAGACAAGGGCTTGGTCAACAGTTCCCTCCAACGGATCCAGACGGATCTGGACCAGAACACGGAGACCGTGAAGCAGAACGCGGAGACCGTGAAGCAGAACGCGGAGACCGTGAAGCAGAACGCGGAGACCGTGAAGCAACATGCAGAGATCCTGTCGCTCACTCACGCGACAGTAGATGAACAGACTCGTCGCTTGGACGACCATGATGCCAAGATGCATGACCAGCAGAATGCTTCCTTCTTTGGAAGTAAGAACAGTCTGGAGAAGCTAGACGAATTCAAGGACAAACAAGACTGGGTGAACCTATGGGTCCTTGAAGTTGAAGACTGGATGAGGGCGCAGGCACCAAAGAACCCTGCTCTAAACCCTACTGACCCAAGCGCGAACGAAGGAACGTCTAAGTACATCCCTCCCAATGAACGCGCCAGGGGAAACCCTAAAGTCGGGACTTCGAAGGCCCCGCAGTTCATGTCAGGGGCTGGAACTTCAAAGAATCTGTTCCCACATGGCTCTGCTGCTCCCTTCAAGGGATTGAACAACTCGCTAAGCCAGGGAGCCGGGACACCCAGATGACCCGCTTCTAGCCTACTCCAGCCCTACTCCCAAGAATGTCGGACAGGCCGTCAGTTTCTCTGCATGGCCAAACCATGAGGACGGAACGGAGTCTGCGCCCGTGACAACAGCCGACTGGCGCCAGCTCATCTCGTCCATCATCAAGGAACAAACCGGAAAAGGTGATGCTAACTTGCAGTATCGCGACCCTTACCCTGATAGTGTGGCGCAATACCCTTTCCCGCATGGGTTCAAGAACGTTGTGTTCACTACCTTCTCTGGAGAAACAAGGGAAGACGCAGCAACCCATATGGCCCGCTTCAAAGTCCAGTGCGGCCAGTACGGGAACAATGATATACTCAAGCTCAAGCTCTTTGGGACCTCTCTGTCCGGAGCTGCATTTAGTTGGTATTTCAGGTTGAAGCCAGGATCCATTGCGGACTGGCCTACCATGGAGAAACTGTTTCGGGAAACATACAGCACCATTGAGCCAGAGGTTGGCCTTGATTCCCTTACTCAGATGAGTCAGCAAAGCGTGGAGTCCAGAGTCTCCTTCCTCCAACTGTTCAAGATCCAACAGGCCAAGTGCGACTTTCTCCTACCCGAGCAGGAAGCCATTAAGTTGGCTGTTCGTGGCCTCGAGCATCGCCAGCGGTTGAAGCACCATGGGGAACGCTTCACGTCTATGGGCGACCTGATCAAGAAGGTCGGCAGTTATGAGCTGATCCTCAACGAAATGGACGAGAAGGCGAATGCCTCCATGGGGACATACATACCGGGGAGAAATAAGACAGTAGGGGCACTAAACCTCCAATCCCTCACGTTCGACCCTTACTACCAAAGGCAGGAAGAGACTGAGGCCGCGCAGGAATATGTCGACGACGTCGGAGCAGTTGAACTGACCGGGAAGCCTTTGGCTCACAAACTGAAGAATCTCAAGATGACTCGTGAGCCAATCACCATTCAGTCTTTTGCATGGACCAAGCCCGAATACGAGTCTTACACGTATGACGCAAAAAACGCCCATCTTGTCTTCAATGACTTGATCGAGGCGAAGTGCGTACGTTTGGACTACAAGGTCCCACCAAAGGAGGGGCTAAAGGACAAGAAATATTGCAGTTTCCACAACGTCTACAATTATGACACCACAGACTGTGTCAAGCTCCGCGACTAGCTGCAAACTTGGTTAAACTCTGGCGCCTTGAAAATGAAGACGCCAGAGAGCACAGCCTCTTTGGTGGACGTGGATCCTTTCCCTGCCATGGTTGGTATGGTCGAAGTAAACTGGAACGACCATCCAGAGGAGAACAGCCGCCGCCGCGCATCAAAGCCAGGCCAGCGGAGAATCACCTTGGACCTGGCCGAACACCCAGAGGGTGATAATCCTCGCCGAGCACTTAAGCGAGACCGAGAGGATGGTAATGATGACACACGTCAGCCATCTCGCCTGTACACTTACAACGTCAACCTCGCGCACGAGGTTTTAGACGATCTTATTGACGACAGACTTGTCACTGTATCAAGAGCCTTACCCTATGTTGAATACAAGGAAGGCTGCGTCCATTGCAAGTTCCATGACAGTTGAGGACACAGAACTTGCGATTGCTACCAGCTCCGCGAGCAAGTCCAGGACTGGCTAGACCTCAAGTATATTCGCTTTGAAGACAAAGGTGGCTTCATGATCACAATTGCTGACATCGCTTGGCCCCCCATCGGCCAGTGCGCGATAACTTTGGACCTATCTCCAAACGCGGGCCAACGCGAACCGCCAGGTCGAGATCGCAAGAGACCGGTGAATGACTACACCGTTCTAGCAAACCAAAATGGGAACCACTACCCAGCAAGGGAGTTAGCCGCCAGACTGCAGCCCGATCGCCTTTCAAGAAAGGATAAAAGCAAAGCTACCATGCGGGATGATACACCGTCTCCAGCTGACAACTATCAACCCATGAGTCCCAGGACTCGCGAAGAGCTAGAACAGAGGATCAAGTGCCTCGAAACCTTCGTACAATCACATTGGACTAAAGCTATACATGTTTACGCCTAGATTAATATTTTACTGGACAGTAAATGTCTATGTTAATATTAATTTCTTTCTTGGTCCATGTCATACCGGCGAGCCCAAGTTTTCTCTAAGTTTACAAGTGATGGCTTGCCAGTATGACCACGCGAGCTGAGTTACAGAGTCCGCGTGCGAACTGGACTTCACTTAGCTCACGCGCGGAATGGACATAGGCGGATTACGTAGTTCGCGTGCGAACTGGACTTCACTTAGCTCGCGTACAGAATGGACATAGGCGGACTACGCAGTTCGCGCGGAACACTTAGCTCGCTCACGGAATTACTATTCAACACTCTGCGAGGCGAGGCGAGATTGGCTCTCCGCGTAGGCGAGGCGAGCTGGCGAACTAGCTCGCGTAGGAGACTTCGCGAGGCAGCGACATGCGGACTCCGCGCGCACCACGACAAACGTTGAAGACTTTGACAAGTCTTTGACATGCTTCGGGCCAACCTCTGTGGCCCATTAAATATAAAAAGCCATTTTAAGGCTCGCGAGCTGCAATAGCCCGCGAAGTGGACGCGAGCTGCAATAGCCCGCGAAGTGGACGCGAGCTACAGGAGCACGCGAGATAGCATCCTGTAGCAGCCCGCGAGATGAGGATACTCCTAATTCCAGTTCGCATAGGAGTCTACAGTTGGTAGCGCGGAATGGAGTGTGCGAACTGGGCAGGTGTCACCAATTGGTTGGTTCGCATGGATGTAACAGTGTCCTTGTGCGAATAGGGTTTCAGAGTCCGACTTGGATTCTAATCACTTTTCTTTTGCTGCAAGTCGTACTACTATATAAGGGGGCTCGAACCCTAATAGGACACACTCTCAAACAATACATAAAAACACAATACAAACTGAAACCAGTTACCCTTCGAGTTCCTCGAAACCCTAACCCTAAGCGCCGCCGCCTAGGTTCTTTCTCCAGAGCCCTCCGGACTCTACATCCCCGCTTCTCTCTGAACTCCCTATAGTTGCTCTGCTTGCGCCGCCGTGAGTATCGATCGCTTGTGCTCGTAAATCCTCCTCTGAGGTGGCACCTGTAACCCCCTTCGCCTGATCAAGAAGTCAAGCGCACCCCCATCAAACTTTTCCTCGTCCGCGAGGTGGCACGCCCGCAACACTCACCCCTTTCTCTTTGCTCGCTAGAAACCTCTGCTCCGCGCGCTGAGGATCGTGGCCAAAACAATACCTTCGTCTCCAGCTTCAAGCGAGATGGACATATCCGACTCCGGCAGCGAACACCAAGACAGCGGGGCTTCAAGCCTTCGGCGAGGTATCTTGACCGACCCCTACATTCCCCCGACATCCAAATCAGCGATCAAGGAAAGGATTTGGTACACGTAGCAAAGGGGAAAGCCGGTTACCATCAGCAAATCCAAGAAGCGGAAGCTACAGAAGAAGTATGGCCACATCCTGCGTGCCTTGCGAGAGGCCGATGATGGCATTATCCGACCCTCGCAGCTCACGCAGACACCCGAGAGGATGTGGAGAGAAGCTGAAGGCTTGCGCGCTCTACTCCAAAGACCATCTGTCACGCCTCCACGTGTCTGTGCGCAAGTAGCAGACGACCCCGGTCCAAAGGCGAATGTCTTATGTCGCCTCACCGTACCACCAAGACAGGATCCGCGCCCCGTTAGGCACATATCATCTCTGGAGCCAGAAAGGAGAAGGGATCCACAGTCCTCCGGCACAAGCCTTCATCAGAACCTGAAAGAAGAAGGGAATTGTTACCTCCACCAAGGCGCAAGCAGTCGCCGGAAGCCGAACGACGAATGGACCCGCCACTTCTACCAAGACGTAGGCAGTCGCTAGAGGCTGAAAGAAGACGAGAACCGTCTTCCCCAGCGAAGCGAAGACTGTTCGCCACATCAAGGCGCGAGCCGCCTCGGTCATCACATCCCCAGAAGCCTCTTCGCCAGGAACCTGAGGCTAAAAAGGCATTATCACGACCGTGTCCGCCCTAACCACAACCTAAACAGGAGTCTCAGGTCTCAGTCCCTCCTCCGTCTAAGGCAGAGGACAATGCCAGAGCTCCTCTAGCCGAGGATAAGCATTCAGCTGAGGACAAACAGCCCTCGCCCAAACTCGTGTGGCGACCACGACAACCAAAGAGTAACGTCTCACCAGGGGTCGAAAGTAGCACCTCCAGCCCCAACCTCGCGGAACTCATGGCCCAATGCTTCCGTGAAAATTCACTGAACGAGGAGACTCATTCCGAGCCTCACATCGACTTGGGAGACGACCAAGCAGAAGGGCAGGGTGAATCAATCACTTGTAACATGGTTGAGGTGTCCGCAGGGCCTGAGAACGAAGAAGTCAGCCCCACAGAGAATGTGTTCGCGGTGCTCGACGGAGAACACGGGAGCATTGAGACGCCACTGGTCCCAGTTCGTGAACAATTCTCTTTTCAGGTCGGGATGGTGTTCTTCATATCTGAGAGATACGCTCTCCCACCAAATACAACATGCAACGCGGCGGATATTCCAGACAATAGCGAAAATGTCTGCGACATATCCCTCCCTTGCAGCAGTGAGATGGGTCTAGTCCTAGCGGAGCCCGCACACGCTGCACCATTGGAAGCCACAAGCAGCGTCACAAGCATGTTGACTCTGACCTTCTCCACTCTGACCCTGGACATGGCCACTCATATGAGGCCGTTGTATATCATGGCTGATGTTGAAGGAATTATGATAAACAAAGTTATGGTCGACACGGGAGCTGCAGTGAATGTCGTCACCACCCGCACTATGGGACTCCTTGGTATCCCACGCTCGATGATCCAAACTACGTCCTTGACAGTCAAGAACTTCACCGGACAAGTCTCCAGAACTCTAGGTTTGTTGTTCTTACGGGTCAAGGTGGGACCGGCTTCAAGGGTCTATACATTCTTTGTCGCCGAGTGCGCTTCATCTTACAGCATGATCCTAGGCCGCGATTGGATCTATAGGAGTTTTTGTATACCTTCATCCATGCACCAGGAGCTCATAATCTGGGATACTGAGAAAAGCGAGGCAGTCCTCATCAAAGCGGACCCGCGTCCTTTCTCCATTTCCGCCAACTTCAATGATGCTCGCTACTACAATACCGACTTGGGCCCATTGGAAGTCCAAGGCGTCGATTCTAAAGGCCACCCATATGGGGTCATGGCCTCCAACTTAACGCAATGGGGGCTCACTCAGGCGAGGGACGACTTACAAAGTCCTTACACCATCGCAGATCCCCTACAACCTTCTGATGATTAGTACATCCTCAGAAGAAGCACGCGAGGCTGGAGAGTCCTTGTGTGAGAGTCTCCTCTCACATTGGGCGGAACGCGAAGCCTACGACAGGGTTGCCACTATGGAATATGTAGACGAGATAGTGGACTATACCGATACCGAGGAGGAAGTTATTCAGTTAGCTCCCGCTGCCTTGGATGACACGCCGCCTCAAGTCCGCGACCCCACCTTACAAGTCGACGTGGGGACTGCAGAGAAACCCTTGCTACTCTCCATCAGTGCCAACCTGGCGGGACAAGAAAAGGAAGACCTTCTCGCCTTACTACATGAATATAGGGACTGTTTCGCCGAGCAGTACGAAGACATGCCTGGCCTATCCTCGGATTTAGTCTGTCACCGTCTGCCTACTCATTCTGACAGACGTCCAGTCCGCCAAGACGGCTGATTCATGCGAACTGAGACCCAGATCGTGGTCAAGAAAGAAATTGAGAACATGCACCGTTCATGTATCATTCGCGTGGCCAAGTACAATGAATGGCTATCCAACATCGTCCCAGTCCACAAGAAAAACGGCAAAATGCGCGTCTGTGTCGACTACCGGGACCTTAACAACGCAACGCCCAAGGATATATACCCCATGCATGTAGCAGACCTCCTCGTTGATGCCGCTGCGGGGTATGAAGTGCTATCCTTTATGGACGGAACCGCCGGATACCACCAGATTCCTGTTGCAGAAGAGGATCGTCACAAGACCGCCTTCCGTTGCCCAGGGTTTGCAGGTGCGTTTGAATACGTTGTCATGCCTTTCGGACTTAAGAACGCCGGGGCAACGTATCAGCGCGCCATGAACCTTATATTTCACGACATTTTGGGAAAGCTGATTGAGGTGTACATCGATGACATGGTGGTTAAAACCAAAGTGCGGGCGACACACGTTGACGACCTCCAGCAGGTTTTCACGCGGATGCGAAAACATCACCTAAAGATGAACCCCGCCAAATGTGTTTTCTTCGCGGAGGCAAGCGACTTCCTTGGGTTTCTAATCCATCAAAGGGGTATCGAGATCCCCAAAGACAAGGCGCAGGCGGTAATAAACGCCTCGCCTCCTACAACCAAAAAGGAGCTCCAACAATTGATCGGGCGAATCAACTTCCTCCGCCGTTTCATTTCAAACGCGGCAGGGAAAGTTCAGCCATTTTCACCTCTTCTAAAACTCCAGGGGGCAACCGAGTTCGTATGGGAGTCACAACACCAGGAGGCCTTCAATCGTATCAAGGACTATCTTACGAACCCACCTGTTTTGGTTCCCCCTCGCCTTGGCGTTCCGCTTAAGCTCTACATCGCCGCTGCTGATTTGTTTATTGGCGAACTCTTGGCACAAGATGACGAGAATGGAGTGGAACACGCCGTTTACTATCTTAGCAGGGTGTTGACCGATTGCGAAACACACTACTCTCCAATGGAAAAGTTGTGTCTTGCCCTCTTCTTTACGGGTTGCAAGCTCCGCCACTACATGTTAGCCTTTACCATAGTGGTGATCGCTCAATCCGATCTCGTCAAATACATGTTTTCCCGCCCTATCCTAAGGGGACGCTTAGGAAAATGGATATTGGCTTTGGCTGCATTCTCTTTGCCATATGTTCCGCAAAAGGCAGTTAAAGGACAGGCCATATCGGACTTCCTTGCTTATCACCCGCCAACCGAACTCACAGCATTCCACAAGTTGGAGTTCGCCATAGTCTCCCTTACTCCATGGACTCTTTATCGTGGTCAGGATACGCGCGAATTTGCAATGTGCATTTTCAATGTGTTTTCATGACCTTGTAGCCTGCTTTCCTCACTGGGGGGCATTGGTACCGCAACTCCTTCCCTGGGGGGCATGCTAAAGTTTTGATGTCCTTCATTCTTCTCAAGAAGCTTCGGCGAACAGACATCAAAATTGGGGGGCACGTTGGGGCAGATGTGTTCCAGAAATTTCAGACTTTAGACCTTCTTCAAGTGTCTTAGTCATTAGTTAGGCCAATTCCTATGGCCTCCAAATATTCAAACTTGGTTCGCCAGCTTTATGCGGCCGTTCGCCGACTCCTTTGTTTGCTTCTCATTGGTTCGCACTGGGGGGCAGCGAAGTATATATTGGGCGGCAGCGAAGTGCATGGCCTCTTAAAATTTTTTCAGCTTTATACGGCCATTCGCCGACTCTTTTGTTTGTCTCTCATTGGTTCGCACTGGGGGGCAGCAAAGTACATAGTCATTGTCATTCCATGTTTATCAAAACGTTGGTCCGCCGTCGTCAAGAGCTCGCGAAGGGTCATTTTTGGAATTTAGTCAAAGCAAACGTCTGCTCAAGATACATCTATGCGAGCTACATTCGCTCGCGATATGTGCAATGTTCTCTGTCTTCTGAGTTGAGCAGGCGAATGCGGGCTAGGGGCAGGCGAATGCAAGCAAAAAGCAAGCGAATGCAAGCAAAAAGCAAGCGAATGCAGAAGTAGGGCAGGCGAATGCATTTGAAGTCCAAGTCCAGGGTGCCTAGGCGAGCCATACAGTAGTTTGCTACAATGCCTAGCTGAGTGTGTTGGTTACACGGCCTATTCACAGGCTTGTCTCCTCACACTCATTTTATGTATGACCCGAGCCAATACCAGTGGCTTTGAAGCAGCATGAACATAAACCTCTTCAGTCATTTTTTGACATTCATGACTTCGAGGCTGGGGGGCAATGTTTACGCCTAAATTAATATTTTACTGGACAGTAAATGTCTATGTGAATATTAATTAAATTTTTTGGTCCATGTCATATCGGCGAACCCAAGTTCTTTAATTTTGCAAGTTTTGGTCCACCAGTGACGCCGCGCGGACTGAGTTACATAGTCCGCGCGCGGAACGAACTTCATGCGGAATGGACTTCACGCGAACTACATAGCTCGCGCGCGGAATGATTAGCTGACTTCGCGTAGGCGAGGCGAGATTGACACTTCGCGTAGGCGACGCGAGATTGACACTTCGCGTAGGCGAGGCGAGCTGGCGAGCTGGCTCGAGTAGAAGACCTTGCGAGGAAGCAACAGGCGGAGTCCGCGCGCACCACATTAATCGTTGAAGACTTTTACAAGTCTTTGACATGCTTCGGGCCAATCCATGTGGCCCTTTTAATATAAAAAGCCCTTTTAAGGCTCGCGAGCTGCAATAGCCCGCGAAATAGAAGCGAGCTTCAGGAGCACGCGAGATAGCATGCTATGACAGCCCGTGGGATGAGGATATTCCTAATTCCAGTTCGCATAGGAGTCTACAGTTGGCAGCGCGAAAGTAATGCCCTATGCGGAATGAAGTGTGCGAACTGGACATGTGTCATAAGATGGTTGGTTCGCATGGACGGAACAGTGCCCTTGTGCTATTAGAGTTTCAGAGTCCGACTTGGATTCTAATTACTTTTCTTCTGCCGCAAGTCGAACTACTATATAAGGGGGCTCGAACCCTAACAGAAAGACTCTCTCAAACAAACACAAAAAACACAATACAAACTGAAACCCAGTTATCCTTCGAGCTACTCGAAAACCCTAACCCTAAGCGCCGCCGCCTAGGTTTTTCTTCAGAACCCTCCGGACTCTACCCCGATTTCTCTCTTACCTCCCTATTGTTGCTCTGCTCGCGTCCTTCCGTGAGTATCGATCGCCTTGTGCTCGTAAATTCCTCCTCTGAGGTGGCACCTGGAAACCCCTTCGTCTGATCAAGAAGTCAAGCGCATAACACACAAAGTCTTTCCTCGTCCGCGAGGTGGCACGCCCGCAGCACCCCTCTTCTGTTTGCTCGCTATTTACCTCTGCTCCGCGCGCTGAGAATCGAAGAGTAGAAGTTCTGAGATTTTCCGGCAACTTCCGAGTCTAAAACGAAGTTGTTTTTTTTTTTTTTCTTTTTTGTTAAGTCTGAAACGCTGACGTGGCGTGTCGCAATGCCGTGTCGAGGCCGGTCAACGTGTCCGAGACGTGTCCGAAAAATCAACTTTTTCAGACACGCCACGTGGCGTGTCGGACACTTATTTTGCAGTGTCGGGCGCCATGTCGGCGTGTGTGAGTGTCGGACACTCCGACACTCCGTGCAACATAAGTTTCGATGTTCCCCCTCTTCGCTTCGAGGTGCCGGAATTTCAGCTCAATTCAGTGTGTCCTTCTCTCCAATACTACAATTCCAATATACAGCGCATAAGTCTGAGCTTTTAGACAAAACATGAGCTGAATTATAGTGGGTTAACTCGATGTTTGATCCAATGTCCTTTTTCTCTCTTGATGAGAAGTGCATGTACATCTCAATTTCTCTATCATGGCGGCCGGTTCTACTGCATGCGCATACACGTCTGCTATAGTATCGAGGTATGTGATTTATACTGTTGAATTTCCGCTTATTGATAGATGTTGATTACTTGATTTATTGATTAGATGAGTTAACGCCTACAAACGTACCAAATACCTTATTCTCGTTGTCCTTGCAATTTCCAGTAAGACTTTTTGGGGGAGAAAATGAACTGTTTCTGAATCAAATTTGTTGAAGAAGACAAATAGGACTATAGGGTTCTTTTCTTTCTTTTTCTTTGGGTACAAATCAATACAAATGCTGGGGATGATCCGTATATGCATGATGATGAAAGAAGCAGGAAGATACTTGGATTTTTGTGGGTCACGATGATGTAGAAAGTAAGCTTGCATTACTGCTTCTTTCCCTTTCGGCTAGAAAGCTTGCATTATTGCTAAAGGGCGGGCCTGTATTGTTCCCGAACCAATAATGTGATGCGCACTGTCATGGCAATAGGACCCTTAATTCGAGTGGCTAGAACGATATAAAACTCATGGGGTAGAACATGTAAGGTCATACCATTCAGCCATTGATATGTCTTAGCTATTCCTCTGTTTGCCTGTTTCCATTGTCACCCAAACCCCAAAGGCAAACATGGCTGAGGCACTCATTTCCGTGCTTCTTGAACAACTGGCTTCAATAACTTATGAACACATAAGAGGAAACGTGAGATTGATTTTGGATGTAGAGAAAGAAGTCGCGGAGTTCACCAGCAATCTCAAAGCAATTCAAGATGTACTTAAAGACGCAGAGAAGAGGCAAGTCAAGGAAGCTGTGGTGTAAGATTGGTTAGACAAGCTCAAGCAAGTGTCGTACGAGATGGACAACGTGCTTGATGAGTGGAACACTGAATCTGGAAAGCAACAACTCGAGAAGCAAGAACATGAAGGTGAGAACAGTCTTGTTAATAAGGAGAAAAAGGTGTGTTTCTCCATTCCCGGCCTCTCCTTGTTTTTGCTTTGGCCAAGTCGGTCGGGTTATTGTTCGTCGTGACATTGCTCTGAAAATAAAAGATCTGAATAGTAGGCTAACTTTGATTGCTGAGGAAAGACAAAGGTACCAGTTTCAATCCACAGCAACTAGTGGCATTGAACAACCTGAACGACCAAAGAGTACATCTTTGGTCGATGTATCTAAGATATTTGGTAGGGAAGATGAAAAGTATATTTTGATAAGCATGTTGTTGGGTAAGAGTAGTGGTAAAGAAAAGATGGGGCCCCTAGTCATCCCTGTTGTAGGGATGGGGGGTATGGGGAAGACAACCCTTTCCCAACTAGCCTACAACAATGAAGATGTTAGAGCCCATTTTGAGAAGAGAAAATGGATTTGTGTCTCTGATCATTTTGACGGGATAAAGATTGCCAAAACCATCATTAATGATAAGAATGAAACTCCAATTTCAGATGAGTTAGATGTTTTCATGCAATTTGTGTCTAAATCTGTAGAGGGAAAGAGGTTTCTTTTGGTCCTAGATGACATGTGGACCGAAGATGATACAAAGTGGGAACCATTAAGGTTGGCTTTAATGTCTGGTGCCGAAGGCAGTAGAATATTAGTGACCACACGGAATGAAGCAGTTGCTCGAATGATGGGAGCAACCACTCAAATTATCCATTTGGAAAAGTTGAGTGATCAGCATTGTTTCTCATTATTCTATCACCTTGCATTTCTTAATAGGGAAAAAGAGAAATCTGATTTGTTTGAAGGTATTGGTAAGAAAATTGTTAAGAAGTGTAAGGGTTCACCTCTTGCTGCAAAGACTTTAGGTAGTCTTATGTGGAATAAGAAAACATTAAAAGAGTGGTCTGATGTTTTGAATAGTGAGATATGGGATCTAGAAGTGGTTTTTTCAGCCGTTATTACTAAGTTATCATGATTTGGCATCAGAAATCAAGCGTTCTCTCTTGTTTTGTGCATGTTTTCCACAAGATCATCGGTTCTATAAAGACACATTGATTGAGTTGTGGATGTCACAAAATTATCTCAATTCAAAAAGAAACAAAGACAGGAGAACCATAGGTCAAAATTATTTTGATGACTTAGTAGCGCGGTCTTTCTTTCAAGACTTTGAATCAGATGATAAAGGGAACATTGAAACTTGCATGATGCATGATGTTGTGCATGAGTTTGTAAAGTTTCTTGCTGGGAATGAATCTTTAATTATTGATTTGGCTGATGGTGCTAACCGAGCAATAGAGCTCTCAAGTGATAAGGTGTGCCATTTATCTCTAGTGTCAGCAAGGGGTTGGCTTTCAGTTCCTATTTCATTTCACAAATGCACAAATCTTCGAACCCTCACAACTTTTGCTTCAAGAAACACAACAATAGATGGGGATCTAGTTTTGCAATTGAAATGTCTTAGGACGTTAAAATTGAGTGATTGGGTCAAAGAAGTTCCCAAGGAGATTGGTGAGCTGTTCCATTTGAGGTATATTGATTTGTCAGGTAATCCATTTCTGAAGGAATTACCTGACGCCATTTGTAATTTGTTCAATCTAGAAACCTTGCACCTTGAGAACTGTGCACTCGAAAAACTTCCCAAGGCTATGGGAAAGCTGATCAACTTGAAGCATCTTTATGTTCGAGGTTGTAAAATAAAATACTTGCCGAAAGGGATTGGTAGAGTAAGAGGTCTACGTAAGCTAGATGAGTACAAGGTGGTCTGTGGTGAACATGGTGACAATGGCAATGAAATACTGGAGTTGGGAGATCTGGGAATGTTTGACCAGCTTCAGGGGAAGATTGTAATTAGAAAGTTGGGGAAAGCGATTGATGCTAGTGAGGCTCAGAAAGCACAATTGGAGAAGAAGAAACACCTCCTTGTTTTGGAATTAAATTTTGGGAAGAGCGACGGAGAAGAAGACATGGAGCGACGGAGCAAAAGCGATGTAGAGATACTGAATGCCTTGCAACCACATGAAAATTTGGAATATTTGGGGATCGTTCGCTATAGAGGCCCCACGGTGTCTCCGAAATGGTTGATGTCTTTACACCATTTGAGATATCTTACTCTTGTGTTTTGCATAGAATGTGAATGTTTGCCTCCTCTTGGGAGATTGCCATCGCTTGCAGTTCTGAAAATATATGGCACGAATGTGGAAAAGGTTGGAATTGAATTTTTGGGTATAGACGAAACTCAAACATCACCTGTTACTGCTTTCCCAAAATTGGAAAAGCTCTTCTTTGAAATGACGCATGGGTGGAAAGAGTGGGAAGGAGTGCGAGGTTGCATGGAACAAGTTACAATAATGCCACATCTTTCTCACCTAGAGATTGAGTCAGCCAGCCTAAAACAACTACCGGACTTCCTGCAGAATAGACCACACCTCAATTTGTGCTGGATACGATGTGACTGGGCGTTATTTGATATCCGGGGTCACGCACAGGCTATAAGGGCCGCTTATCTTTTCAAAGAGTCGATGACCGGTCTGCCAATATAGTCCAACAGCCTCTTCTGGCAGTTAAGCTAGCTCTTATTCACTTATTCATGGTTTTATATATGTGTATCAATTCTATGTGTTTTACTTATTAATCAATGCTCCACAGGTTGTGAGCCTTACCTGAGACACGACATTCCTATTTTGTGTTGAAGATTCACTTTCAGTCTCTATGATGTTCCGTAACAGAGGACCTTCACCAAATCTCATCCTCTCTTCTTCTGGTAACGGAGCTCTTCGATCTTTATCAAAATATCTATATATTGTTCTGCAAGAATTTCTGATTAAATTTAAAAATTGCATGCAGAAAGAAAGCAACCACTATTCTGGATATGAAATTATATTACATTTATTGCATGTGGCATTTTGGGGATCTCGATCAAACCTCAAAGATGCAGGTTATGGAAGTAAATTTTCCTTTGGTTGTCCTAGGAAGAAAAATAATTATTATAGATGAACAGAGTGAGTGACTGCAGACCTCTATGCCATAATAACTTAGTCTACTGTGTGTTTACAGCATTTGGAGTCAGGGCCTCAGACCCTTTTTCTCTCTTGTGTATGTAGCATGATGGAAGGGCCTGCCAGCTAAGCTTGCAACGGATTGCTATGGTGTGGACTGTTATACGTATATCCTTGACAAGGTATGTGCCCGCGCGTTGCTGCGGGTACCGGTTATTGACTGTTTTACATGTTTTTGTTTTGATTATTAATACTAAGAAACAAAATTGATTGTAACAAAGTGATATATTGACATACATGTCGATTTAAAAACAAATAATAATAAAGTAGGATATAAAGATCAGTTAAAGCAATTATAACACCTTTGATTTGGTAACTGATATACAGATACACACCAAAAACTATTTTACATCAAAAAGCCATTTTCCTGTAGCGATTACAACGCTGTAGATTTGGCTGTTAATATACACACACACCAAAAACTATTTGACTATACAGATCACATTGGCTTCAGTTGCAAGCTAGAACATCATTTGAACAAAAGAGGGCATTTTTCACACACCATCGCCCTTGCAAAAGTTGGTAGACAAAAGCATAGTCAGATTATTACAGTGGAGCTATCATGTCTGAGTTAATCCGGTTTTGCTGTGTCCTTGCTACTGCATCCTGTGTCCCTGTCAATTATGATGTAAAAGTCATTAAATATTTCAGTATTTATATTAAAGAAGAATAGATGGACGCTGTAGTAAAGATTGAAACCTTTTTGTTTTTTTAGCAGACTCCAACAGTTGATTCAGAGTGCTTTCTTTTGGTGACCGTGATTTTCTCTTTGAGGAAAGTTTCTCTGATGTCTTCGGTTCTTCTATCTCTTGGTCAGCCTTTTTAGTGTCGGGGTAAACGGCTCTAACCATAAAATCTTTCCTTGTACTAAACCCAATCTTCCATATTTTGTATTTGTGCATTGTATCAAGGATGATTTTCGGGATGACGGTTTTATCTGTGCTTCCTTCATCTATCAACTGGGTACAGGGTTTTCTGAAAAATATCTCTGCGGGTTTGCCCATGAGCATGGCCAAAGCTGAATTATCTTCATCTTCGAGACGAATTTGCATTTTATACCTGTAATAGTAACATCCATCATAAAAATTTTACGCATCCGATATTCAAGATGAATAAAGCCATGAAATCAAGATAGAAACTTTTAGTATCAGTGGAGTTATTTAGACAAATGTATCATAGATTTAGTTAATCATAAAATTTTCTTTTGCTTACATTGGCTTTCCAGCTTGCTTTCCATGGTTTGGAAATTTATTCAGTACAGAGTCGGATCCCATTTGTAGCTTCACTCTACAGATTGGGCAACCAATGTGGTATCACCCTTCGCAAGTGACGATTTTTGTAATTTTAGCTCGACAGGTGAACATGGAATCCTGTGTCAATATAGACATTTTAAAGTAACATATGACATTAGTTTTAATATTTTTAGTATACATAACAACAGGTGCACAACATTATGTTCTTTTAGAGCTTTAAAAAGAAAAATAAAAAATAAAAAATAAATTATGTCCTTTTAGAAGTTGCTACCTTGTTTTCATCTGCATCCTGTAAGATGAGGTTGTGGATATTGATTATGTTTGATGTTTCTGTGACAGAAGAACCTGTGCTTTGGCCTGAGCTTGGCATTAATTTTGGGGCATAGTTCGAGCTTGAGAACCTGCAATTTTATTGAGGTGTACAAAATTTGATATTAGCAAACAATGAAGACCGAATGTCGATTCTGGCCATATTTTCATTTTTAAATGTGTACCTTGCTTTAAATTCCTGTAACTCAGGAATATTTGGATTGATGAAGAATTCAAGCTTGTGTTGACCACTATTTTCTCTGAGAATAGACAACAGAAGTAATTCAAGTGTGGAAACCTAGCGGAAAGATAATATCTAATTTCAGTGAAAGCCAGAATACAATAAAAGAAGAGCAGAAGAAAAAATAATTGAAAGAACTATCATTTATAGCTCGTCATGCAATTGAAACAATAAAAGTTTAGCTTGATGTTGTTGACTTTCTATTTTTTTAAGAAAATGAAAACCCAAAGATGTCATTGAAAATAACGATAGTTCTTTCGAAATAATAAATAGTATGATCTCGTCAAGAAAAAGGACATTAGTTCTTACTTGCATACATGGCCACTTTTGAACTCGTAATGACTATCACAGCTGGAGGGGGTAACTGAAGTATCTTGTCTGCATCAAAGTCAAGTGCTAGTTCTCCCCAAAGTGTTGCTTGCAGCTCTTCATTCCTGGGGAAAACAGTAAACACATACAGTAGTAGAGTTGTATGTAAATAAATATATCAAATAACTGAAATTGTGTATTAAACCTTTAGATAGTTAACGTATTTATAACCAAAATATTCACGACTTGGTACCTTATGTTCTGTATTCGTAGTTCCTGTGTTTTTGCCAATTGTCCTTTGACAGGAGTGTCTTCAACTTGATGCATCTCTTTATAAGTCCGATTATATCTGCTTAGCAAAAAGACAATGTTAAAAATGTATGAAGTTTTATTAACAATGAAATATTAGAATAAAATGTGAACGTTATATACATATTATATAACTTTAGTGAACACCTTGATTGTAATATATATCGATTTGTACCTGTCAATATGGTGTCTTTTTTGTTACGTGAAGGAAGTTCACTGTAGTCCAGTAGGTTGAAGCAGTGTATGGGTATTGCTGGGAATTCTTCACGTATCAGTTTGAATACAGTTTTATTGTTAAACTGCAGCTGTGCTTTATGTGGCACAACTTGGTGAGACTCTTGATTTTTCATGATCCTAAATTTACTTATTTCATAGATAGAATTTTCCGCCATATTGCTTAAGACATCTTCAGTATCAGCTTCCATGACCACGACATGGATGGAGTCACCCTGTATGTGTCACAATTGATGGATATAATAAGCATGTTTCATAATTATATAACATATAGACAATAATCAGAAATGATTGAACCGGTGCTTGTAAAAAATGATTGAACTATTATAATAATTACATATTGGTCGACTAACACACATCCCAAGCCATCATATCGTTCGACAGGCCTGAGAACTTTTCCTCTCCACATTCGAGATACACGAACCTTTATTTTTATGCCACCTGTTCCAGGAATGATGTCACGAATTCGGGAAGTCAACATGGTGCAGAAGCAGATCTGTTTTGAAAAAAGAAAAAACTCGTAGTGATCAATGGCAGCGATAGTGTTAAATATTAAACATAAAATTGTAATTAGACTTGAAGAGGCATTTTATGGTTGCTAGGTTGCATAGAAAAGATGATTTGTACCCTTGAAAGCAAGTTAGGATATGGTTGAGTCAATATGGCTATCAAACACTATTGAATTGTTTTTTTATTTGAGGATGTATAAAGATATCACCCACTGCTAAAAAAATCACAACAGAACTGTGGTACTATACTCAATATTTGAATGTACTGCAAACTT
Source organism: Fragaria iinumae (assembly GCA_009720345.1). Classification (NCBI taxonomy): domain Eukaryota; kingdom Viridiplantae; phylum Streptophyta; class Magnoliopsida; order Rosales; family Rosaceae; genus Fragaria; species Fragaria iinumae. The sequence continues at coordinate 28,945,901 of CM019122.1, read as the reverse complement.
TACACGCAGCCCATCGCATTTCATTTCATTGTTAACCTTTAATCTACTTAAAACTACTAATCCATTCCAGCTGCAGCAATATAGCATATGTAGCAGGATATTTTAAAATTGGAATATTAGTACTTATAAAACACTAAGACAATTATAAAAGCAGGGAAAAAAAAGAGAAAAAAGAAAAAGAAAACAGAAAGCGGGATAACACAATCTCCACCGCCGAAGCAAACAATATGCAGATCAATGGAGAAAATCAATTTGAAACCCTTTTACAAAAACCTGAATGAAACTAAGTAAGAAAGGGAAACTCAAATTTCCCATATAACCTACCCACATTCATGTTAGTAATCTGTTTTCTTTCAAGGTCAGTGAGCTTCACAGTAAATCCATTGAAACTCATTTTGTACCTTCTTGTCAACCTATTTGCAGCCTAGCCATTCCTGACAACTGTTTCTAGTATCCAAAGGTGAGTACAGCTTATGATCTGGAAGTGAGCCGAGGTACACTATATGTAGTTATGTACCTTTCTGTTTTCTCATGTCCCCTTTATAAAATATATAGCCTTTTACATGGATTATGCTTCTGAGCATGAAACAATGGCCAATAAAGACTCTTTGGTTTTCTTATACTTATATTTAACATGATGTTTTAAGCTTAACACGCAAGATGAAGGAAAGAAGGAACAACCACAAACCGAAAACAAAAAAAACAAAGAGTAACTAAAAACAAACACGTGAGATGTATTAGCATTGCCACTACGCTCACTAATGAATTCCCAAAATGCAAAATTGTAAATTGAAATAACAGAAACAGCTCAGAGTTTCAGAAAACCTAGCAACGAAATGCAACAATTCATAAGGCATTATGACAATGCTAATACATAAAAATATACACAATTAAGAAGGAGACGCACACACATAAGTAGCTAGTATATTAGAACGAACACCAATGGATTAGAACTAACAACATGAAAGACCACGCAATGTATTTGCTATCATGTAACCAACCTGCAAAGTCAAAAAAAAAAAAACTAAACAACAAACGATATACGTTTGCAGGAACATAAATTATAAGGCCATAAAGCATGAGCTGATGTCAGATTCTAGAAAAGCATCATTGTCTTTGCTATGTACCACGATTCTTTAATCTCCTACAAACTACTAATCCCTTCCAACTGCAGTAATATACCATATGTAGCAGGATCTTTAAAAATTACAACATCAGTTCTTATAAAACGCAAAGACAATTGTAAAAGCAGGAAAAATAATGGGGAAAAAAAATCAAAACAGAGGAAACAAAAAGCGGGATAACACAACCTCCACCGCCGAGGCAAACAATATGCAGATCAATGAAGAAAAGCAATTTCGAACCCCTTTGCAACAACCCAAATGAAAATAAGCAAGGAAGGGAAACTCAAATTTCCCACATAACTGTGTAGTCTTGATCGTCCATGCAAGCACAGAGAAACAAATAGCCGTTGAATTTAACTGGAATAGTTTGTAGACATACCTGTTTAAGCTTGTAGATTGAATCACGACAGTTAAACTTAAGAAGTAGAAAACAGATGTGCAGCTTTCAGAGGAAAATCTGAGACGGTTTCTACACCGTTCTGTTTTTGTAGTTATATAGGTATAGTGCTCACTTGGAATTGACAATTACAACCTTGTTTATCTTTTCCTTCCTTTTTTTTTAAGTTTTCTGAAAGTCGGTTTTGCTGAAGAGAGAAGGCATAATTGGTGGAAGTGTCGGTAGATGATAAGTGTTAAAGTTGGTCTCAAATTCTGCAAAACTTTTTTGTATTTAGTTTTTTTAGTATTTCTTTCCGGCATTTTTTGTTAATTTTTTTTTTTTCAAATTCTTTTTCTTAATGTTACTCTTGAGAGAGCCATATATAATTGTTTATGAGTGAAAACTGGTTGCGACATGTATAACCTAACTTGTTTTAATGATTGGTTTTGACTTCTGTTTATTGTCATTCCATAACACAGTACAATTCACGCTGAAAAAAAAAATTTATATACATGTGTTCCAGTCAAAATTCGTGCGTCAATGACATTGACATATAGATTTGCAATCATCAACTGGGTTCCATACATGTATGGACATTTTACACAATATTAGTCGGGATGCGATTGTAAATTTTTTAACACATCTTTATACACAATATTTTTTGTATACGTATTTGGTATTTTTTCGTTTAAAATCACAATTTTAATTCCTTCTCTTGAGGTTACTCTAGATAAAGCAACATACAATTGTCCATGATTAAAAACAGGCTGAGGCAAATATAAACCAACTTGTTTTAATGACTGGCCCTGGCTTTTATTTATTGTCATTCCATAACATGCTTTAATCGGAAATTGCCTCCTCCTCAATTTAAATGGTCATTTCTGGTTAGAAGCAGATAGTACAATTCTTGGCAAAAAAACTTTCTCATTCACATGAGTTCCAGTTAACACCCTAGCTTCAATAATCTTGTCAAATAAATTTGTGATAATCAGTCTTTTGTTTGGTTTAAATTTCTAAGTAGCATAACAGGCATTCCTTTTTTCAAAACTAATTTATGTGATGGCAGTCCGCTGATTTCAATACTATTCAACAATTCTGGTGGATATGATGCGCTTAAATTGCTAGCATTATCATTTGTCAAGCATATAGAATCACAACTTAAGTAGGTTACTGTATGACCAGGCAGTAAATCTATTGCATAATTATTTATGTCAGTCACATCAACATTTTTAGGTGTAATAATTGCACGCTCTCTAATACATCTCACGTATTAGCATTGCCACTACGCTCATTAGTTACCAATGAAATATAGAACGAATTGGATCACTTGTGTTATCAATTAACATATCAGATGGTATTTCTATCCAGCTTGAATCTCTATCAAAATCATCATTTATGCCACATATATTTCTATCACCAACATTTAACAACCATTATGCAAACTCTGATATTTATTGTTTTTCTTCCTCACTTATTTCCTTCTTTCGCAGTCTCATATTCTCTGTCAGGTAAAAGATTTTAAATAATGGCCACAACAAAGAACTATTTAATGATGCATCAATTACCGTAGACTTTTTCCCATCAGTTACAACTGGTAATATTTGCCTAAAATCTCCACCAAGTACAATAGGCATACCACCAAATGGCGGGACGGTTCCCGGTGTAAAACGATACGATAATATGTCCCTAAGTGAAGTGTCTAAAGATTCAAGACAACACTTATCAGTCATCGGTGCTTCATCCCAAATAATTAAATCCGTTTTTTCAACCAGTTTAGCAAGATGTGTTCCCTTTGTGATTGAAGAGACCTTACCATCAGTAAGGTCAATTGGTATCTTGAATCTGGAATGAGCAGTTCTCCCGTTTGGTAATAACAATGATGCAATTCCAGAGGTAGCGACTGCTAACACAATCTTCCCTTCCGATCTTAGCTTACTAATAATGGTGTGCCATAAAAATGTTTTTCTTGTGCCTCCATGACCATAAACAAAAAAAAGGCCTTTACCTTTGTTATTAACAACATTAATCACATTCTCATATAATCTTTTTTGGCCATCATTTAACTCTGCCACTAAAGACAAGTACTCTTTTTGTAAAGCAACACAATCATAATTTAATTCCTCTTTCAATTGCCTGTTTTTCAACTGAAGCATTTTTTCCTTATCTGGCAGTGGTAAATGGTACTTCGTTAACGATGAATTAGCATTACCAAGAAGTTGCTCTGACTCAAACAATAAAGAATTTCGTAACTCTGGTTCAGATATATTTAGGTGTGGCATCATAAAATCAGAACGGACATTGTATAGAATATCATCACACATATGACGCCAATGTGTTTCAAAAAGTTGACACGGATTTGAAACATCACAGTACAACAAAATTGTAACAAATAGATGGCACAATTGATATGACGTTGCTGTTAGTACAGCCTCAGTTATAGCATCACTCCATTCTTTATCATCACCTAGTAAGCCGAGTGCACGACATGCTTCTTGATACGTAGAATACACAACACCACATATTGTCCGAATAGATTTAAAATTTGTACAGCCTTTACGTGTGTTCAACAGTAAACGTAAGTAATATAACTCACCGCTTGTCAGACTTATATTTGGCAACCTACCTATTGCATAGCCTCGTTGTCGTGGCATCCAAGTTTTTATACCATTATTCCACACAAAAGCAGAAGGAAACTCTGCAAATGTCAACCTATTTGCTATATCCTTTGTCTCCGCGTTTGCATTTGCATGAAACCATGATGTGAGCATAGTATCGTCTGATCCTTGTCTTGCAATGACTGAGGTTAACGGTTGATTTTGATCAAAAACAATGGTTTGTTGTCCTGGTAAATGTATCTTCAACAATTCAACATGTGGGTGTCGAGAATGAATTGGATATTCAAGCAATCTCCATGCAGCTTCAGGTGGAGATATATATCTGCAGTTTAAATACGTTGCAATTTCATCATTTAAACCAGATTGAAAACCAACTCTTGCTCGGTCAGGACCTTTGCTTATATACTTGAACATATATTTTATCAACGTTGACTGAGAACATGATTCAACATTTATATGCGCATTATATCTTAACAAAAGTTCAGCATTGTAAGGAACAACAAAACGGTTGTCTACTGTCACATTATTTTTCATGACAAATTTAGAGTCATCATCACGGCGCATATATATGGGAAATGCATTAGCTGCAAACAATGTATTTTCCATGTATTCTTTTGGAAATGATTTCTTGCATTTATTTTCTTTCATACATGGAGCTTTAGGATTCAGCACACCACATGGACCATGGATCATAAATTGATTCACAACATCATATAAAGTTGGATTGACCTTCTTATCAGGTAGTTCGGCAGAGATTATCGAATCCATATCAGCAGCCGAATAACACTTGTTATTCTCGGCCAACCAAAATAACATGTGAGAGTGAGGTAATCCCCGTTTTTGGAACTCAATTGTCGCAACATCTGCATATTACATTGTATACCAATGAGATTAATAGAAACATCAAAATTAAATATCATAATGTTTTAAACAGGAAAAAGGGAAAGGGGGGACACTGTAAACAAATGTACTTACCTGCAATAGTCTTCCCAAATGGTTTGCCAGATTTAATGTAACTAATAAGATCATCATATTTCATCTTAAAAATTCTTGCAACAATATCTGGGCGATCCTCAGATTTGCTACCATGTTTGTTCAACAATGCTCTTTCAATTTCAGGCCATTTTGGATTGCAAGTAAGTGTTATAAACAAATCAGGAGGGCCATACTTCCGACATAAAGCCATAGCATCATGGTAATGTTTATTCATATACCGCGGACTTCCCGTATGAGTGCTTGGTAAAATAATTCTTTTGCCTACATTTTCACCATCATGTCCTCTTATTGAAGCGTCACATATGCCCTCATAAGTCTCGCTCCTAATATCGGGTTGATTTTTTCTGATATAAAACAAACGGTTTTCTTCAACATTTGCATAGGCATCAACCAAAAACTGTTGAAAAAGTCGACCTCCTTTCAGCAAAGTGGAGGATTCATTTGCACGCTCATGTATTTGATATGACATAAAATCACACATGGACATCCTTTCTCGCTTGCGATTCTCATTATCTTTGCGTGCACATAATTTCAAACCAACATGATATCCATCCTCCCCATAAAGGAAGAGTAATGGGTATTGAAATGACATGAATTTCGGATGTAATCTTGATACTCGCTGCAAACCATTTTCAAATGTATCGACAATTACATCCCTATTAGCTTCATACAACCCAATGTCACCACCAATCAAGCCAGCAACTTCACTACAATTTGGCACATCGTATTCCCTATCTCCTATTCTTTCATTGTCAAGAATTGTCAAGTTTAAGCAACGCAGAGATCTTTCATTATATTTTTTTCGAACAGAACGAAAATACTGAACCAATTCATTGTTTTCATCAAGCATATCAATCAATCTAGTAACAATTTCCGAGTCCAAACCGTCAACAGCTTTTTGTCGATTTGCAACTTCATTCTCTGTATCATAAATGTATAATTGTGCAAACTTAGGGCACTCACCTTCTGGAGGAATAAGTGAACCCATAAGATGGTATACCTGTCCACTAATTTTAAAAACATAAGGACCATGACCATCAGTCACCGTCTTGTCTACATTAGCTCCCATTGAAGTAAATGCAAACATAGTGTTATAACTCCGAATATTGTTTCTAAACTCCACACTCTTTTGACCATTAATGGAATCAAGCAAGTATTCTAAAAAAACTGGAGCAGGTCTAACAGGTGGGAGCCTAATCCGACCTTCCTGGCAGCAGCCTGTATAGACCGGACTTCCATTCCTTGGAATAAATTTGGACTCTTGCAACCAAAACAATGCATGACAATCAACACAAACGTTTGTCATATCTCCGACATCTACATATGCAGACGATATATCTAGAAACAAAACAACACACCATCTTAAACAAAAATCATACAAATTCAATCCAAATGACCGCATAAATAAACAATGCACCCCAAACACAAACCTTTTGTTTTTCTACTTCTCTGATAAAACGCCTGCCCAATATTAAATTGTCCAACACTCAGAGCATCGATTCCTCTTGCAGACGAAGACTCAGCATAGTCATTTGATGCATTGGCACCATCCGGTCCTCTGCTAACAAAAGCATTCATGGAGGGACCACTGCACCCAAGTTGATCAGACGATGCAGTTGACAAATTTTCCTCCCGAATTCTTTTCTTTCGAGTCATCTGACTTTTCGACACCACAAAATAATAGAACAATAAGTATTCAAGCAATACACAAAATATAAAATATAACAAACATGTCTGATAACGTGACAACACACCATCAAAATATTTATCTTTACTTTTGTAATAAAGCCTTAAGTTTTCTCTTAACTTGCATTGCCAACAAATATTAACATTATATATAATAAAACAATAGCAGTGTTCTAGTTATAGATGTGCTCCGTTCCGTCAGCAAGCTTTCCAGCTGCAATGATGTGATCTTACTGGAAGTACCTAACAACATTCGCAAAATCGAACCACCAAACCAACTCTGAGTTCATTACATCCTAGAGAAAACCAAACTTACTGTTCATATAAACGAAAAAGAATATCTTGATTACCTAATTTCTTAAAGGTCGGCTGTTGTGTGAATATATAAATCACTGCAGTAAACAAAACCACATCCATTGTCGCATTCAGAATCAAACACATAACAATGACGAAAAACAGAAAGAACAATTTGGTAAGAAACCTACCTGCAAATATCACTGCGTACCAGAGTCAAGTGGTAATCCATTATCAAAGTAAGTGCAAGAAGAAAAATTTGAACACAATCACATGAATCTCATATTAGAAATAGTCATTATCAGTTGCACACTAATTATAAACGACTGATAGCTCTCAAGCAAGTTAACAACCCAAGATTGTCCACAGGAGTAAGCCACTTCATGTCCATAAAGTAAAATTTATCCAAACCTAGTAGATTTCAAATGACTTTGTCTATAACGATAACTTGCTCACCATATAAGAAAATGATACACGGTTCACATAATCTTGAGGAACAAAAACCCAGGTCCTGTAACCCTCATTTCACTTTAAACCCCAGAATGAAATATCTTTCTTTGAAGTCTATGATTGTTCACAGGAGGTGAGCCACTTCATGTCTATAAAATAAAACTTATCCATACCTAGTAGATTTCAATTAACTTTGTTTATCATGAAACCCAACCAAATCAAATGAAATCAAATTCAAAAAATCAGCTCGGAATTTAGAAGTGAATAGAGAGAGATCTTGATGGCAGCGAAGACGCCCAAGGCCAAAGCGGATTGGATTTCTCGGAGAAAGAGACGGGAGGTGATACTGGGAGAGAGGATTTGAGCAGTGGAAGTGCGGAACCCAGCATACCAAAACCAATTCTCAAATAAAAATCTGCAAACTTTCATTGTTACTTGAATATGAAAATCAAGAATCGAAGAAGAACAAAGAAGGCCAAATATCTGAGTTCCAAATCGTACCGTAATCCTTGCTGCGGTCTTTGATTTCACCTTGAATTGCAAGCGGAATATGAAATCAACAATGAAAAACACAAATGGAAACTGAACGAAGCAGAAGGAAGAAGCTCAAACTCCTCAGCCAGAAATCGTCCCGAAATGCTTGATCTGGAGAACACTTCTCATAGCAGTCGTGAAAATATCATAAAAGCAGGAGGCCACGCAGCAACAATAATAAGGACAGTTTTGCAATTATTGATAAATTTAGGGCAAAAACGAAATTCTCAAAACCGTAGGGGAAGAACTCAATTCGTGATAGATATGAGCAGTAGCTTTTTCCTTATCGTTAAAAATGGTGCTAAATGAAACAGTCAACATGGTGCAGAAGCAGATCTGTTTTGAAAAAAGAAAAAACTCTTAGTGATCAATGGCAGCGATAGTGTTAAATATTAAACATAAAATTGTAATTAGACTTGAAGAGGCATTTTATGGTTGCTAGGTTGCATAGAAAAGATGATTTGTACCCTTGAAAGCAAGTTAGGATATGGTTGAGTCAATATGGCTATCAAACACTATTGAATTGTTTTTTTTATTTGAGGATGTATAAAGATATCACCCACTGCTAAAAAAATCAAAACAGAACTGTGGTACCATATTCAATATTTGAATGTACTGGAAACTTTACACGCAGCCCATCACATTTCATTTCATTGTTAACCTTTAATCTACTAAAAACTACTAATCCATTCCAGCTGCAGCAATATAGCATATGTAGCAGGATATTTTAAAATTGGAATATTAGTACTTATAAAACACTAAGACAATTATAAAAGCAGGGAAAAAAAATAGAAAACAGAAAGCGGGATAACACAATCTCCACCGCCGAAGCAAACAATATGCAGATCAATGGAGAAAATCGATTTGAAACCCTTTTACAAAAACCTGAATGAAACTAAGTAAGAAAGGGAAACTCAAATTTCCCATATAACCTACCCACATTCATGTTAGTAATCTGTTTTCTTTCAAGGTCAGTGAGCTTCACAGTAAATCCATTGAAACTCATTTTGTACCTTCTTGTCAACCTATTTGCAGCCTAGCCATTCCTGACAACTGTTTCTAGTATCCAAAGGTGAGTACAGCTTATGATCTGGAAGTGAGCCGAGGTACACTATATGTAGTTATGTACCTTTCTGTTTTCTCATGTCCCCTTTATAAAATATATAGCCTTTTATATGGATTATGCTTCTGAGCATGAAACAATGGCCAATAAAGACTCTTTGGTTTTCTTATACTTATACTTAACATGATGTTTTAAGCTTAACACGCAAGATGAAGGAAAGAAGGAACAACCACAAACCGAAAAAAAAAAAACAAAGAGTAACTAAAAACAAACACGTGAGATGTATTAGCATTGCCACTACGCTCACTAATGAATTCCCAAAATGCAAAATTGTAAATTGAAATAACAGAAACAGCTCAGGGTTTCAGAAAACCTAGCAACGAAATGCAACAATTCATAAGGCATTATGACAATGCTAATCATAAAAATATACACAATTAAGAAGGAGACGCACACACATAAGTAGCTAGTATATTAGAACGAACACCAATGGATTAGAACTAATAACATAAACGACCACGCAATGTATTTGCTATCATGTAACCAACCTGCAAAGTCAAAAAAAAAAACTAAACAACAACCGATATACGTTTGCAGGAACATAAATTATAAGGCCATAAAGCATGAGCTGATGTCAGATTCTAGAAAAGCATCATTGTCTTTGCTATGTACCACGATTCTTTAATCTCCTACAAACTACTAATCCCTTCCAACTGCAGTAATATACCATGAAACCCAACCAAATCAAATGAAATCAAATTCAAAAAATCAGCTCGGAATTTAGAAGTGAATAGAGAGAGACCTTGATGGCAGCGAAGACGCCCAAGGCAAAGCGGCTTGGATTTCTCAAAGAAAGAGACGGGAGGTGATACGGGGAGAGAGGATTTGAGCAGCGGAAGTGCGGAACCCAGCATACCAAAACCAATTCTCAAATTGAAATCTGCAAACTTTCATTGTTACTTGAATATGAAAATCAAGAATCGAAGAAGAACAAAGAAGGCCAAATATCTGAGTTCCAAATCGTACCGTAATCCTTGCTGCGGTCTTTGATTTCACCTTGAACTGCAAGCGGAATATGAAATCAACAATGAAAAACACAAATGGAAACCGAACGAAGCAGAAGGAAGAAGCTCAAACTCCTCAGCCAGAAATCGTCCCGAAATGCTTGATCTGGAGCACACTTCTCATAGCAGTCGTGAAAATATCAAAAAAGCAGGAGGCCACGCAGCAACAATAATAAGGACTGTTTTGCAATCACCGATAAATATAGGGCAAAAACGCAATTCGCAAAACCATAGGGGAAGAACTCAATTCGTGATAGATATGAACAGTAGCTTTTTCCTTATCGTTTTATTATATATAATGTCTTCTGCAGGTTGTAAGCTAAATTACGTTTTAGAAGATTTCAATATTAATCTGGTTCCTTACCTATTTCTTTATTTTTATACGTCAGTCTCTGCCACTGTGTTTCAGACCAAAAGAAGAAAGACGGATACAAATCTGTGTGGAACTTGCCAAGATGAAATGGCATGGCGGGCCTACATACTCTCCTGCTCCAGTCATCAAAACTTGTTGGCTGTTGTACAACAGAAGTACAGTTGCCAAACATTGCATACTTGAATCTGCATTTGAAGTTTCGACTAGTACTGATGTACGTGAGTAGGTAATCATTTTCTTGGAATGATGAAACGATAGCTTAACCTCCAGCTAGAAAAAACAAATTCCATCTAATTGATATATACAGTATACATAGTTATATACTGTGCAGGAGGATTGGAAACAGTGATAATTTGGCTCTTGTTCGACGGAGATAATGAGGTCCTTACCTAAACTAGCTAGGAATATGTCATTTGTAAGTTGTCCTTATACAATGAAATAATAGTTCTCACTTCTCAGGTTCGAATTTCCATTTCTAGCTGTCAAATAATGTGGCTGCAACATAATAAACATATATTTATAACCCAGCATTATTAAAAAAAGAATTATTTAAAGGTTTTTGGCAGTGGTTTTGTTGTGCTTTATCATTTGTTAATCAATAAAACTCAGAAGCTTAGTTATGTAATAACTTTTTTGTTGGATGTTGTAGGGATGGTTGCATATGCGTTGTGAGAATTGACCTCAAACATGGAGACTGCCTCCTGCTGGTGTGCTTAAAGGTAAATAGATATGGAGCTACGTATGGGCAATTCTGATTTATGTGGAGTAGGAGCTTTATCTGTCTGCCATAGCACAGGGGCATGGAATTAACTCTTGATGGAAAAATTGCTCTGAAACAGATTGTCATAAGGCAATGAAAGTGATACAGAGGATGTGATGTGCATCATGTGCTATGCTACAGAAGGTGCATTCTGGAGGAAATGAACAGCTCAGTGGCGTTCCTAGAATATTCAGGCCATCTTGTATTATCCTTGAGATGTATGCAGCATCACAATCACCTCATCAATCACCTACAATAGGATAGCTGCTACACAGCCAATTGGCTGGATACCACAGAGCCATTCAAGAGGTTGAATTGAAAGATGGAGCTTGTGATGCTATTTAATGAAGAGTTGGTATAGGAGAAGTTGTGAGGGATGGGGAAGAAAAGTTGAAATCTGCATAGTAGCAAAGTTCTTGCACAAGCAGTCTCCCACCTCATGCTACTGAAGCCTTGGCGGTTTTGTATGGAACAAGGTCTTGCTTGAGTAAATGTTATTCCAACCATCAAGTAGAAAGTGTTGCCATGAATGTGATCTCAGCTCAACAAACTCTGAATTAGATCTAAGCATGGGCGGTCCGTATGTCATGAACTTATATATCTGAAGCAAGACATTGCAATAGAGCTGCTCGAGAGTCTTTATCTATCATTCTATCATTCGAACTAGAAAAGTAGAAGTTGAAAGGATTCCGGCGGTAGCTCTATGATTTGAACAAAGGTTTATGAATATGCCTCATTTAGCCTCTTGGTTATAATAATCACATTTTTATGAAAATATTTCTTTGATAAAAAGATAAACAAAATTAAGCCCTACCAACATATGGATTTCCCCATGATACACCCTTATTAATTCAAATAAAGAGAATGGAAAGTGGAAACTAACTATCATTTCGAAGTGAAGGCTCTTAATATGAATGATATCCTTGATTGTAGGTGCTATCAACATCTGAGTTTCGGCTCTCCATATCAGGGTCCAAATCAGCCTCCCCAATTTCTCTTCTTTCTTTCCTCCATTTCGACTTTCGCAGCCAATGAACCACTAGCATAACACCTAGCCAAATAAAAACCGTTCCCAGAATTCCAATGCTTATAGTCAAAAAGACTATAAACAACAAGTCGTTCTTCTGATTTTGTGGCATGATAACCCATGTGGCTGCAGCATATCCTGTTGCCATGAATGCCACAGCTATCCACAGTACCTTGTGTGCATACCTCAACAATCTCATCAATGGCTTTCTCCGGTATGGAATGATACTCACAAGAACAACAACTATCGAGAGTGATGTGAATAGGGCTATGTAATTGCTTATTTCAAACACCTTGAAAGCAGTTGTGGTGCCTGCTATTGACTCCCCTTCCACAGCTCCATTCTGATAAACACCACCTGGAGGACTAATGCCAGCAGCAAAAGTAACCGTTGCGATCAAAATGGCAACTAGTATTATGGTGTTCCTGGCATTCTGTAGTGCCTCAGTGTACACCTTTTCATGCTTCCTTCTCCGGTTGTAGAAAATCTGAGTACTCATTTCTAGTTGGTTCCATTTGCTAGGATGCTTGTGTTGTCTTGCAAAGGTTGGCAAAAGAAACTCTTGCTTCTTTTGTCTTTCGTAATCGAGCCCCTCAACTTCAAATGCTGATCCAACTTGCAGCTGACGTGATGAGCCTTCCCCTACCTGAAGCTGAGGTGATGACCTGCTAGATGGTGGTGATGGTAGCTTAGGTGATGACTTGCTGGATTGCGGTGATGGAAGCTTAGGCGAAGACTTGCTGGATTGCGGTGATGGAAGCTTAGGCGAAGACTTGCTGGACTGGGGTGATGGAAAAGGTGATGACATCATGGACATAGGTGCTGATGAGCTTGATGGAGACTTGGATGGAGCAGAAGCTATTTCATTTATGACAGACAACTGCAGCTCATACTCTTCAAGGAATTTAGCTCGTTTCGAAATGTTCTCAAGAAGTGTTACTGGCTGAACAGTGGCTTTATCTGCTTTTGGTGAAGTAGATAACAGCTCAATCCTTGTTTTACCTCCTGCTTTCATTAGCATTGCTTCAAGGCGCTGATCGTCTACACTATCCTTCTTCTGTTTGAGGAGGTCAAGGGCAGTGAATCCATCATTGTTTCGAGAATTTATCTCCACTTTCTTTTTGCTGATCAGATACTCCGCTATCTGGGACATGAAGACGATAAAGTTAATCGATGTTCAGCCAGGCATTATTGGCACTCTTTTTTTGCTATTGTTGTAAGAACATTAGCAGAAACTTGATATAAATGGCATGAGATATTGCAGTTCTCTTTTTTTGCAAGATAAATCTGTTTATCATGACTACAAGATGCAGGTAATAACATTTAGCGAGGTTCCTTAACCGACAGATGAATACATTTAGGCAAGTTACATACTCTCAAGCTCTAAATTCTGGTCAAAAATCAAAATCTATCAATCACCATTATTAATATCTTTAAGAATTAAATTCAGTTTAACCCATTGTAGTTTAGAGGTGAATTCATATTAATCTCTAAACTTTCAATTTCATTAGATTACCCCCCCCCCCGAGCTTTTGTTTTTCTGTCTGCCGTCTCCTATTACTCATGCTCTGTCCAATTGGGATGTTGAAATTTGATGACGTGTGATGACGTTTTGGGGGTTGAGAAGCTGAATTACCAGAAAAACAAGAACTCGGGGGGTAATCTGATGAAATTGAAAGTTTAGGGACTAATATGAATTCACCTCTAAACCACAATGGGGTAAACTGAATTTAATTCTATCTTTAAACACATGAAAATCTCACCTTATGTTGTGCTTCAGAAACTGCAAGATGTAGGATGGTGTTACTATAACGGTCTCTACAGTCAAAGTAATCCATATGATCACAGACATATGTCAAGTATACTAAAGCATCGTATCGCCCATATTTCACAGCCAAGTGGAACACCGTCTCTCCGGCTTTTGTTACAATCTGAAAAGCTGGTTTAGCCATTGAGACAAACACTTGAAGGACTGAGACTTTGTAGTTTATTGCTGCCAAGTGCAAGGGTGTGTGACCACTGAGATTGTGCTGCTGAGCAAGCTTGGGATCAAGCTTGAGGAGTGTCCAGGTAATCTCCCGGTTTCCTTTGCTAGTCACATAGTGCAATGGATAGTCTCCTTTCTCATCAACCGTATAAGCAAGGTCAGGACACACTCTTAGCAACTCTCTAACAACATCTGCACCACCAATAAAGATACAATTTATACATATGTAAACTGAAACAAAGCTGAAACCATAAAGAAAATACAATAAACTAGAATTGAAGTGTCATTTCCATATCAATTTATACTTAAATGACAAAACTTTGATATATACTTACCAATGTGTCCACCAGACACAGCCAAGTGTATACATGTTTGATCAAACCCTTCTTTCCCTAAACCCAGCTTCCCAGGCTCTTTCAGTAAGAGCTTCACCACATCAAGATGACCATGGCTACAAGCCAGAGAAAGTGCACTGATCTTCCCTTTACTGTTAAGGTTACTGACTACCTCAGGATTCGCTTCCAGTAGTATCTTCAAAATCCGGGGATTCCCTGTTCGGCAAGCTTCATGGACTGGAGTCTCCTGGTTCTTATTCTCAGCAGCAACCATGTCCGGGCACAAAGAAACAATTTCAGATGCCATGTCAAGGTATCCAAACTTTGACACAAGGTGTAATGGAGTGTTCAGAGTATCAGCTTCTCTTTGCTCCAGAATTCCTTCATTTTCTCGGACTAAGCTAGCAAATGTGACTATATCCTTCCTCTCAATTGCCTCTAAAATCCTGAAATCCATTGCAACTTCTTTGGTTCTAGAAAAGTTCACTGAAATGTTTGTCACCGTATCCAAACAACTATATATGCAAAAGGAAGGTGCTCTGAAAGTTTGCTACAATTGCTTGGGTGTCACAGAGAAAATTAGTTCACATTGGCAAACCACTAAAAATACTGGTTGTGTGCAAAAAGTCCTCCCATGAAGCATCTTCAATGAAAGTTCAAGATGGCAATATAATCTTGAAGACCATAAAATAATGAGTTTTCAGAAAATTAAAAGACCTGAAAATGAAAGCTGATGGAGGTGGCGGTGATCGATTCCTAGAAGCCAGGCTTGGGACCCAAATCCATGCAAGTGTGCTGGCCTGGGAAACTTCGTTTGACATTTACGGCATCGTGCCGGATGAATCAAACGACCACATAAAGTTGAATCAAACGCAGGTAGATGGTTACAAGAGTCAACTTTGACTTATGTACAGCAAGCTCTTGTTAAGTTTTGTCTGAAAGAAAGAAACAGAAGTCAACGAAAGTCAACCACACTTCTAGACTATCACACAGTTCAATTCTCAAAGAATCTAAATCGAGATTCTCAACACTCTTTAACTGAACAGTAAGAACATCTGGAAAATCAAACATTAAGGCAGTACAAAAGCAAGCCTAACAATAACCATTGATTAAAATTAAAAGTAATGATATGAAACTATCGAGGTCTTCCATACTTGCATAATCACAAGTCTGTTCCATAAATTATGTCCATACAATTAGCAGCATGATTATTCACATAAATTCATGTTACTGCTGGAGAAATGTTCTTAGAAACAACTTTTGGGACCACAAACCATGACTTGAGTGTACTGGGAAACTTCTTTCGAGCGTCATTGTACTGTGGACTTTCCAGGCATGATTCATAACACAACCGCGTAAAGTCTGGAGAAATAATGCTGAGCTAATCGAAAGATAAGCATGTAATGCAAGAAAAAACAAGTAGTAAATGCAGAAAAATAGATATAAAAGGGGACTGTACGCCCCCAACTGTGAATCAGATAAAGATTGTGGATTGTCTAACCAAGGAGCCAAAGGTGAATTAACTTCTATAGGTTATTTGCCAGTTAATTCGGCCAGAAGACTAATAGCAAACTCATTTTATCTTATTTTCCTATCTCCTTCCAACCATTTTAACATCTTCAATATTCTAGCTAGAGTCATCTTCTGGGGTTTCCTGTCTAAAATTCTGACCGAACAGAAGTTCATTTTATTGCCAGATCAAACTGTGGTGAAGACAAGATTACATAAAGACGTGATAGAGTATAAACATACATGGAAAATCGAATACTCACAACTCTCGAATGGGAGACAGATTTTTTTGTAAATAATCTTATATTCAATGTATAAAAGAATAGTAAGTACATGAATATGCATGACTGCTTTAAAGCATTAAGCTTCCGAAGCATATGAAATGCAAAACACCATCCAACTGGGGAGATATCTGCACTACAATACAACAACATACTAGGCCTCATATACAGCTCCATAATGACCATTGGTTCAAATAAAGAATAAGGAAATTAAATCTATCAAATTATTTCAAATTAGTATACTGCTGAAATCAAATGCCTCCTTACTTGGAAACCAAGATATGCCTATCAATCCTTTGGCAGATGAAAACATTCAGTATGAGTAATATCCCTGATTGTATGTGCTCTCCATGTCTGAATTTTGGCTTCCCATTTCAATGTCTGCATTAGCTTCTCCGCTTTCTCTTCTTTCCTTTCTCCACTTCGATTTCCTCAGCCAGTGATTAACTAGAATCACACTAAGACCAATAAAAGCAGTTCCCAGACTACCAATGCTCACAGCCAATAAAGCTACAAACACCAGTTCTGTACGCTCACTATGTGGCAAGATCACCCATGTTGCTGTAACATAACTTGTAGCCATGAATGCAACAGCTACCCACATCACCTTGTGAGCAACCACCAGTAGTCGTATCAATGGCTTTCTCTGATAGGGGATGATACTGACAACAACAACAACTATGGAGAGTGATGTGAACAGCGCAACATGATTGCTTATTGCAAATAACTTGAAAGCTGTTGTTTTGCCTGCAATTGACTTCCCTTTCATTAGTCCCTCCTGATAAACACCACCCGGGGGGTTGATACCAGCAGCAAATGTAACTGTGGCAATCAAACTGGCAACTAGTATTATAGTACTCCTGGCATTTTGTAATGCTTCTCTATGTGCCTTCTGCTGCTTCCTTTGGGGTTCATTGTCGCTAGGAGGCTTGTGTTGTGTCACCATGGTTGTATTATTGTCAAACACCTCCCTTACTGGATGTTGAGGTGATGGGTTGTTAGTCTGGGGTGATGGCGGATTAGGCGATGACAGGCTAGAATGAGGTGATGGAAAACTAGATGAGTTTCTAGACATCAGTGATGAAAAAGTAGATGGGGTATTGGATGCAGGGGAAGAACCTATTTCATGATTTTTAGTAGTCACCTGCAACTCATGCTTTTTAACAAATTGGGCTCTTTTTGGCATGTTATCAAGGAGAGTCACTGCACCGACTCTACCAGCATTTTCTGTTTGAGATAACAACTCAGTGCTCCTTTTACCTCCTGCTTTCATGAATATGGTTGCAAGATGGAGATTTTCTGGACTGTCCTTGGCCTGGTCAAGAATGTCAAGTGCTGTGAGTCCTCTGGAATTTCGAGAGTTGATCTCCACTCGTGTTTTGTTGAGGATGTACTCTGCTATCTGGAACAAAGGTGAATATATACAGTCAAAATCCATGCTTGGATATGCATAAACTCCAAAATACTTAAAAATAGTACTCAGAAGAAGGCACAAAATTCTCTCAATCTTATCAGCATCATGTCGTAGCCAATAGAAAACTCCATTAAGGGACTGCAGTGTACAAGACTAAGACTAGCACTACAGCCATGACATGCAAGCCAAAGTAACTAATTTAACAAAAGTACACACCCTAAAGGACACAAAATATCAATTTTTTCCATTAACTTATTTTCTAAATTCCAGGTCAAAAACCAAACAATAATCTTTAAAACACAGTAAAGTTTCACCTGATGTTGTTCTCCAAAAACTGCATGATGTAATATGGTGTTTCCATAACGATCTCCACAACGAAAGAGATTCATACTGTTGCAGACAAGGATCAAGAAAACTAAAGCATCATATAGGCCAAATTTCACAGCCAAGTGAAACACTGTCTCTCCATCTTTTGTGGCTAAATGAAAAGATGCTGGCGCCATGAAGACAAATCCTTCAATCACTGAAGCTCTGTAATTTATTGTTGCCAAGTGCAACGGTGTGTAACCATTGTTATTGTATTGCTGAGCAAGTTTTGGATCGAGCCTTAAAAGTGCCCAGGTAATCTCCCTGTGTCCTTTTTCAGATGCAGAGTGCAATGGCAAGTTTCTATTCTCATCAATCCTACTTGCAAGGCCAGGACAAACATTTAACAACTCTGTAACAACATCTGCATCAACAATAATAATTTCACTATACACATAACAAAATTTGAGTATATAAACCAAACAACCTAAATAATTTGCATCTATTCATGTTAGAATTAGTACATGAGAGAAGAGAATTATACTACTTACTCATGTGTCCACCAGACACAGCTGCATGGATGCAGGTTTGATCAATCCCATCTTCAACCATATCCAGCATCCCAGGCTCCTTCAGTAGGACATTCACCACATGAACATGGCCATAGCTACAAGCCAAGAAAAGGGCACTCTTCCTTTCATTGTTAAGCTTATGAGCTACGCCAGGATTGGCGTTTAGCAACAGCTTCAAGATCTCGGCATTCCCTGTTCGACAAGCTTCATGGACAGGAGTCTCCAGTTCCTTATTCTCAGCAGCAACCATATCAGGGCGTGACGTGACAATTTCAGACACCATGTCAGCATGACCAAACTTTGACACAAGGTGTAATGGTGTGTTCCAAGTATGAGCTTCTCTCTGCACGAGAATTCCTTTGTTTTTCTTGACTAACCGGCTAAATGTGGGCATGTCATTTCTCTTAATTGCCACTAAAAGTGTAGAATCCATAGAAAACTTTCCTAAGACTCTACTTTAGTTATACTGTAGAGGACAATAAGTACACAGACCACTTCCAAACAACTATAAGTAGCTATGAACTGGAAGTTGCTAGGAAAGTAAACGTTGACGAACAAATAAAGTCTAACATGAAAGTCTATGCACCTGCTCTATGGAAATGCTCGACTTTGTAGTGTAAGAGACGTGTTCATAGACTCCTTCGAATCCTCAAAGAAATTACATGTTGACAAAGAAACCTTGTTTTATCCTCTATGTATATCAGCAATAGAATAGAAAACCAGGAACCAAAAGACAAGCCATGGACAAAAAAAAATAGTGCCCAGAAAAGAAGCTACTATATATGGCTTGGGGTAGCTGTTGGTTCGAAAATGTCGTAAAGCGATTTCTCCACAATGGCATTCTTTCCTGGAAGCATAGTGGCTAGTTGCTACAGCCTCATAGAAGGACAAAAGCTTCTGCAGCAAATGTAAGGAAACACAACTGAAAATGAAGCTTTGCAAAATGGGGTTTCAGGAAACGACATATAGGGACCCAACACATACACAAGTCCATTGGGAAACTCTAGTTTAGATCACAAAACGCGTCAGTTTAGAAACATATGATTTGTGAACAGTATGTAAACGCAGGCAAACACGTAAGGAAGGAAGCAAATTCAGTATTTGCCAACCCAGAAGTCCAGAACTACAAATGAATAACTCGATGCAATTAGGAGGAGATTTGCATACTTTGAAGTTTGAAACAATGATAGCAAGAGTGAATTGGAAGAGGCCACTCCTATCGATCTTTATATGGTGCTGAACAGAGACTAAACCTACTGAAGCAGTAAATACTGCAAACCATTTGCCAAAACTGATCGAGTAAATATTTCAAAAATGTATCTTCCGTGCATATTCATATAACTTGTTTGCTGGCTCTACTGTCACGGTGAAAACTTTCACAAATTGAAATTTGTTTCTGATATGAACATGTTTGGATCCAAACTGGTGACCAAAAAGTTTTGGCAAAAACGTGATCTCCCCAAAATCCAAACCAAGTAACCAACTAGAACCACTGAATTATAACCCAACTAAAGTCACTCCAAACTTTCAGCTCACTTCTTTCTCAGTCTCAACTCAAATCTCTTCTCCTAACACCAAACGGGACATCATCATTAAGGTATGCGTAGCTGCGAAAGACAACTAAAGACATGGATCTATGTTAAGAGAGTAAGACACATACGAGTTTTTTAAACAATACTTAGATCTCCAAAGACGGCTAGTGCAACGAGCAAAATCAGCTGTTCAGATGAAAAGTTCTGTGCATAGTTTCAGTATATACGAAGCATAGCTAGGAAGATTGACAGGAAAATAGTTACTCATTGTCACTTCCCTGTAAAGTTGCAGCAAAACACAATACACACATCTGGCAAAGAAGCCAAGATAAACAGGCACTCACTAGTTGATGTACTGCCGTACTGGTACACATAGTTTGAGTAGACATAACTCACATTGCGTTGATTCATACTCCTCCCAGATCCAGGGGAAGAAGAGAACCTCTGAACTAATGGATCCAGACCCATAAAATCTATCATGAGAATTCGAAAAATTCACATCAAAAGTCTGACCAGCACATAGTATTTCTAAGTAGTTATAAACCACAACACCAACTGATCTGTAACTAGGAAGCACCACTAATTCAAACTGTTTACATGCTGAAATCAGTTTACAATAGTGAAGAAGACAAGAACTACTCAATCTACATAGGAATAGGTGCGTGCATATGCCACCACAGATGTCAAAAATAGGATGGTGGTGTAGAAACTAGCAAGAGATCTATAATATGCATAATAAAAATTAAGCACCTCCAACCTGATGACCAATACCATGCCCAAAAATAACAAAGCCAATGCAGATCAAGGATGTTACTCATGATCACTGGCTTAGTATCCTAAATCTGCAGTAGCAAACTGCAAATGGGAATTACATTGTGATTCAGACCAGTAGTCACTAAAGTTTCCTTACTAATAACTAGACTAGATTTCTACCTCAGTACGAAACAGCATCGGCGTGGTCAAGTAAGAGAATGCTCTCTACAAAAGAATCCATGAAGTAGTATTCTGCAAGAATTCCAAATTCTTTTACTTGACCAGTCCTACAATCCAGAGAATGCAACTTTCCATCACATCTCGTAAACACGATTTCTTCACTGGTACAATACAACAAGTCATACATAAAAAGACGTCCCCCCTGCCGTAGTGTTAACTTAGTCCATGATTCGGCCACACCATACTCTTTCATCACCCAAATGTTGTAATCAAAAGGTGACCCCTACTAGGTGGTGGGCTGAGCAAAATCACAATCTTTCTAAATCAAATCAGGGGAATCACTCTCATGAGCAAGGCATACGAGGCCGTTACAAGTCCCATTGTTGTATGTAATAGGGTTGAAAAGCTTGCACTCACCAAGAACAGGGTCGTCCCAGAGCAGAGAGTAGGACTTGCTACTGAAGATCTCCCCCTCCGCGGTGGGTCTGAATGAAGGTGGAGGACTTGATGAGAGACATCCATGACTTGCAAACACTTGGTGGGCAACCTCAGCAGGATGTTTTCTATTATGGGCTCTGCCAAGTAGTCCGACATTGCTTCATCTTTGCTCCTCAGATCTGCAAATGTCTTGTCCAATTTTTCCCTAATCTTACCGGTACAGACTCTTTTTTTATTTCGAACTGAATGAAACTTCAAAAGCCTACAACTCGTTAGTCGTGCAGACATAGCCATATAGGTGCCTTTAATATTATGAATAGATGAAAGTACCGATTGGTATTTGTATCATTTAGTTGAGAATGAATACAAAATTGTCTTTAAGTTTTTTTTTTCTTTTTCCAAATGCTTGAGTTCATAAGGCCGAGCTCGTAAGGCCGAGTCTTGTATCAGGTGGTTTGTTCACTTTGGTGGACTAAAGCACTAAGCAAGCCCTAACCCACGGGTCGGAGGGACCCCCACCTGATACGAGTGGGTAGCCAACCACAAAAAAAACTTATGACATGGAGCCACACCTAATATGGGTGTTCGCACAGGTTTGGGACAACTGAATTCACTCTTTGAGCTTACCCTTCCACAGAAACATAGTTCGGAGCCAAGTTCTGTTCTCACCCTATTCAACAACTGAGCTCCTCAGATTCTCCACCGAATCAAACCCATTATTATGTAAGCATAGATTCTTCCTTTTACGGTTTAAGCACTGTCACTTTATGGATTTTCGTCTTTGTTTCGGTTCTTGAAATGATTAAAAAGAAAGTTCTGGGTTTTATGCATTTCTTCAGAGACATTGTTTATGTAGTTAAGTAGCTCTTTTGGATTGGAGGTTTTGTTTGGATGGAACTAAACAACGAAATTAGATTCGGGGTTATGCACTTTGTAGTGCCTCAAACTTTATAGGCCACACTGATTCGAAATATAATAAAAAGAACTGAATTCAGTTAGTTATGCCCTTATGGTTGCTGAGAATTTGGTGTCTATGTAATCCACACTTATCTTGTCAATGCTTACTGTTTTGAATTTCATTGCAAGAAAAGAGTTGTGCTTTACAATCTGTTTGCTAAAATGTGATTGATTTTGTCCGCAGTTTAGCCTATGACAGCATTTAGATTGAACCTGATCAAACATTGTGCAAGTTTGAGAGTCACTGAATCCCCAAAACCGATAGGACTCCTCAGTTTCCACCTTAACCCCCCAAGTTTCGTAGATGCCCACATCATCAAGACGGGCTTTGATCCCAATACTTACCGCTCTAATTTTCAGCTCCAGAACTTGTTAAAACGTGGCGAGGTATCTCGAGCACGACAGGTGTTTGAGCAAATGCCTCAGAAAAACACTTTCTCAGTAAACCTGATGATTTACAGTTATGTCAACTGTGGCAGTCTTTCTAAGGCTAGAGAGTTGCTTGATAGCATGGTTGAGCGTACAGCTGTAACATGGACGATATTGATAGGTGGGTATTCGCAAGCTGGTCAATACCGTGGAGCATTTAAACTTTACGCCGAGATGCATAGGTGGGGAACTGAGCCGGATTATGTGACTTTTGCTACTCTCTTATCTGGATGCAGCAACATGGATGCTACAAAGGAAGTAGTTCAGGTTCATTCTCATATCATAAAGTTGGGATACCATTCTACACTGATGGTCTGCAATTCTTTGGTTGATTCCTACTGCAAATCACATTGCCTGGATTTTGCTTTTCGGCTTTTCAAGGAAATGCCTGAGAGAGATGCTATTACATTCAATGCCTTGATAACAGGGTACTCGAAAGATGGCTTGAATGAAGTTGCTATTAAGCTCTTTGCTGAAATGCAAAATCTGGGATACAAGCCTTCTGAATTTACTTTTGCAGCAGTACTTTGTGCCGGTATCGGTTTAGATGATATTGTGCTTGGGCAACAGATTCATGGTTCTGTGATTAAGACTAATTTTATTTGGAATGTTTTTGTGGGAAATGCATTGCTCGATTTCTACTCAAAGCATGACTATGTGGTTGAAGCAAGGAAACTTTTTTATGAGATGCCAGAGTTAGATTGTGTTTCTTACAATATAATCATCTCCT
Source organism: Fragaria iinumae (assembly GCA_009720345.1). Classification (NCBI taxonomy): domain Eukaryota; kingdom Viridiplantae; phylum Streptophyta; class Magnoliopsida; order Rosales; family Rosaceae; genus Fragaria; species Fragaria iinumae. Next base: position 28,922,113 of record CM019122.1, on the reverse strand, counting down.
CCTATGTATGGGATGGGCAATTTAAAGAGGCTCTTGGTTTTTTCCGTAAATTGCAGTTTACCAAAAATGACCGCAAGCAGTTCCCTTTTGCAACCCTGTTGAGCATTGCAGCGAATACTATGAACATAAATGTGGGCCAACAGATCCATTCCCAGGCCATTGTAGCAACAGCTGACTCAGAATCTCAGGTTGGAAATTCTTTGGTTGACATGTATGGCAAATGTGGCAAATTTACCGAAGCCAGAAGAATATTTGCAAGTATGGCTGACAGAAGTACGGTTCCGTGGACTGCGCTCATCTCAGCATATGTTCAGAAGGGACTTCATGAAGATGGCCTGGAACTGTACAATGAGATGCGCAGAGAAAATATTAGTCCTGACCAGGCCACTTTCGCAAGCATCTTAAGAGCCTCAGCAAATTTGGCTTTACTCTCACTAGGAAAGCAGTTACACTCATCAGTCATCACATTAGGATTCATTTGCAACGTGTTTCCTGCAAGTGCACTTCTAGATATGTATGCGAAATGTGGGTCCATGAAAGATGCTCTTCAGACATTTCAAGAGATGCCAAAGAGAAATGTTGTATGTTGGAATGCCCTGATCTCAGCTTATGCACAAAATGGTGACGGAAAAGGGACTCTTAGATCATTTGAATGGATGGTTCAGTCGGGTTTTGCACCAGACTCGGTTAGCTTCTTGAGCGCTTTAGTTGCTTGTAGCCACTGTGGGCTTGTTGAAGAAGGACTACATTACTTCAACTCCTTGATGCATAACTCTAACATTGTTCCAAAGAGAGAACACTATGCAGCAATGGTGGATGTGCTGTGTCGAAGTGGGAGATTTCATGAAGCAGAGAAATTAATGGCTGGAATGCCATTTGAGCCCGATGAGATTATGTGGTCGTCTGTACTAAACTCATGCAGAATTCATAAGAATCAAGAGTTGGCAGAGAGAGCCGCAAACAGACTTTTTAATTTGGCCGAGCTTAGGGACGCAGCTGCTTATGTCAACATGTCAAACATTTATGCAGAAACAGGTGAGTGGGAGAGTTTGAGGGAGGTGAAGAAGGCGATGAGGGAGAGGGGAGTGAGAAAGGTTACAGCGTATAGTTGGGTAGAAATCCAACACAAGATTCATGTATTTACAGTGAATGATAATAGCCATCCAGAGAGTGGAAAAATTATGTCAAAAATTGATGAGTTGGCGAAGGAGATGGAAAAGGAAGGATACAAAGCTGACGCAAGTTGTGCCCTTCACAATGAAGATGAGGATAGAAAACTGGAGTCTCTCAAATATCACAGCGAACGCTTAGCGATTGCATTTGCATTGATCAGGACACCAGAAGGTTCACCTATAGTGGTGATGAAGAATTTACGAGCTTGCACAGATTGCCATGCTGCAATCAAAGTGATCACGAAGATTGTTGGGAGGGAAATAACAGTTAGAGACTCGAGCAGGTTCCATCATTTTAGAGATGGGCTTTGCTCCTGTGGGGACTTTTGGTGACATTTTTTCTCAATTGGCCATTATCATTTGTCATCTGTATCACCGTATGCACATATGTCATATTTAAAATTTTAATAGCATCCATGGCGAGTCTGGTGTGTGCAATATATAGTACATCTTTATGAGCAAGGTAGGACTTTCATTTGAGTTCAATTGAATCTCCTATATCTGCTAAGTTAGATTTTTTTTTTTCTTTTCTTTTTTTGCTTTTTCCTCCTTCCTTGGCTGACACTTGGTTGGTTTTGACTTTGTTTTGTATATAGGATTCATTATTCATTAAATTCATTTCCAGTTATCAGTATTATCTGTGGTGGCCTTGAAGAAATTTCTATTCCGAGTTTACATTTGAATGATTTGAACATGTGTAGTGCTTGCTTGTAATCAGTGGTTTTCCCTCTGAACTGATACTTTTTCCAGGCAGTAACGTTAGTCTACGATATTAATAATTTGCTAGTTGGGGCTTGAATTAATATATTACCTGTGTTTTCAGATAACACCAGATTTGAATCTTGATATGGAGCTAATGCATGCAGCTAGCAAAGGTCTGTTGACACCATTCTTATTATTCAAAAAAAATATGGTGAGATAACAGGGAGACTTGTGTTTTCCTTTTCTATTCTTCTCTCTCTTTTTAACTTTTTGATCAAGTTCATTTTGAAACATCGTTTTCATTCAAAATGCAACAGCATGTATCTGAAACTATATATTTTGTTTCCAGAAATAAGCAAAGCTGGTTCATTTTGTTGCCTTTGTTGAGTGTGATGATCCACTTTGGGGTTGTGACGATTCCACTAGCCTTTTGCTTTGTTAAGTTAGATGACTGTCCACAGAGTAACTATGAATCTTGAGTTTTGAATCACCAAATTACCTTGACCAAAAAAAGAATCACCAAATTATTAACATTGTACAATATAGATGGATCGCTTCGATACCAGAGAACTTGATGAACCTATACATATTTATACAAAAGACCAAACTGTAGTTGGACTTCAGAAATCAGAACAAGAATGGTTAAAAATGTATGACAATGGCTCTTTTTCGTTTCTCCTCTATATGAATGACTGAGTCCATTTTTTTTCTTTTTTATAGAAGTGCTATAATTTCTCTTACTGCAAAATTTTCCTCTCTCTCTGATCTCCTCTGCTCAACCTACCCAGCCATGGTGCTCTGCCGGTCCAGCCAACTCTTCTCATGGTCGAACAGGACAGACAAAGAGCGGAGTTATGCTTCTATTTTGCCCCATTTGATGGCCCCAGAGTTAAGTAAATTGTTCCAGCAATCAGTTCCTTGTCTCATTCTCATTCAACAGACTCAAATGCAGGAAAAAAATAAATTCGTTTGATTTATGATATAATTGTTGGGCATTATGCTCTGTGACATCTTTAGCATATATAACATGATTTACTGGAGTTTCGTCAAAATATAAGTTGAGTTTTCTGGATCTAAACATTCCTGAAACCAGGTTTTCCTTATACATTTGATACGATTGTCTATGATGAATATATTTATGAATGATAATACTAGCTAGTGATAGTGATGAAGAGATTCAACCATAACTCAACCAGTTACATCAATGATCAATCCTATCAAAAGAGACTTGACACAATCAAATTTCACTTGTCCAAATTATAATATCTTTAACAAATGGATACAAATAATGCTATAATAATGAGAGAACCGAATACTAAATCGAAAAGACAGAGCATAAATCCTATAATTATGAGAGGACTGAAAATTAAATCGAAAAGAAAAAGCAAATAGCCATGTTGTTCACACTATATACCACTCTCTCGTCCTAATCTTCGAACTGTTCTATAATGATCTGGAAGAGTTGCAGTAACTTAATTAAGGTTTCAAGTACTTGATATGGAGGTCTTGTGTCTCACTTGAGAGAGTAGGGAGGTGCCGTTCAAAGTAAAAATGCCTCTCATTGGCAGATTGTCTATCCAATAGAAAATAATGATTCAATATGGTTTGGTATGCTTCGATGTATTATTCTTCTTCATATAGGAGGTTTATATAGAGATACAATTGTAGTGCTAATAGAAAAATATTTCATACACCTATACATAATATTTAACCTACACATACAAGAAAAGTAAATATATTCAAAATATTCTACACTCCCCCTCAAGTTGGTGCATAGATATCAATCATGCCCAACTTGCCAACCGAGTTGTCAAACACTTTCCTTGACACTCCTTTGAAAGGTACTTCTGTAGAGCCTCCATCTCCTTTAAGTCATCTCCTGTAACAATCATATCATCAACATACACAATCAGAGCGGTAATCTTACCATGATTACGTTTGATGAACAAAGTGTGATCTGAGTTGCTTTGTCTATAACCAAATGTTTTCATTGATTTGGAGAATCTTCCAAACCAAACTCTAGGAGACTGCTTCAAACCATACAAATACTTCTTCAACTTACAAACCTTTCTGACATCGCAAGGTCTACATTTGACTCCTGGGGGTATGTCCATATAAACCTCTTCTTCCAAGTTTCCATTGAGGAAAGTATTATTCACATCAAACTGTCGTAGAGGCCAATCTTTAGTTGCCACAAGTGAAATCAAGATTTGAACAATGTTGATCTTTGCTACAGGCGTAAACGTTTCTTCATAATCAATCCCATAGCGTTGGGTGTATCCTTTGGCAACTAATCTAGCTTTATACATGTCAATGCTCCCATCAGCTTTGAGTTTAACCGTAAATACCCAATGACATCCAACGGTCTTCTTTCCAATAGGTTTATGAACAACAACCCAGGTCGAGTTCTTTTGCAAGGCTTCTAGTTCTTCATTCATCGCTTGAGTCCACTTCGGATCTGTCATTGCATCTTGTACAGTACTAGGAATAGAAACACTGGATAATTGATTAATGACAAGAGCATGTGACCCAGCCAACCTATGGTTAGACATGTAATTAGCTATAGGATATTTAGCTTTGGCTTTGATGTTTGGTTCCATTATGCCAGTACTATTTTCAATTCCAAATCTTGACTCCAATGCTTCTAATTTTTCAAATTCTTCAAATGCAAACAAATTTTGAGAATTCCCTTCACGACTTCTCTCCTCCTGTAGGGAAGACTCAGAAGCTCCCCCTGAAAAATAAGGCTCAGATTCGCGAAAAGAAACGTCAAGGGATACATGGACTGTGTCGTTGAGAGGATCATAACATTTGTAACCCTTTTGGAAATCGACATACCCAATAAAGATACACCGTCTTACACGAGGATCAAGTTTGCTTCGTTGAGGTTTGGGAATGTGAACATATACGACGCATCCAAATACACAAGGCTCTAGGTTAGGCATTGACAAAACTGAAAGTAGATTATGAAGCTGTTGTAGAGGGTTTTGAAATTCAATTACCCGAGAGGGAGTACGATTAATGTGATAGGCAGCAGACTTCACAGCTTCTCCCCAATATTCAAGAGGTACATTCATGCCTAATAAAGAGGCACGAACAACTTCAAGCAATTGTCGATTTTTCCGTTCTACCAATCCATTTTGCTGAGGAGTATAAGAATTTGAAGTCTGATGTCGAATTCCATAGGACTGCATAAACGTCTACATAGGGCCATTAACATACTCTCCACCATTGTCAGACTGAAAAACTCGAATAGCTTGTTGATACTGTGTAGACACCATCTTGTGAAATTCTTTGAACCGAGAACAAACATTGCTCTTGTTCATCAGTAGAGACACCCATGTCAGACGAGTACAATCATCAATAAATGTTACAAAATACCGAGCGCTACATAGAGAAGGAATATTTGCAGGGCCCCAAACATCAGAATGAATCTTCATAAATGGAATAGGGCTTCTATTCAAGCTTGGTGACTATGAAATACGGTGGCTCTTGGCCAGTTCACATATGTCGCAATGAAAATCTGAATGGTCGACACCCGAAAATAATTGCGGTTGCAGCTTCTTAAGATAACCGAAGTTTAGATAACCCAACCTACGGTGCCAAAGCCACACATCTTTCTTAGCACTCTTAGCTCTATTGACCTGATTAGCTTGGCCCAAAGACTGCATATGTTTCTCTCTTGTCTCTGTCAGATCTAGGTAGTACAATTTCCATTTTCTCACTCCATAAGCCAAAATCCGCCGCGTCAGAATGTCCTGAAATACTCAGAAAGACGGATAAAAGGTGACAATACATGATAATTCTTGAATGATTTGGTCAACTGAGAGAAGATTGTATGATAATGAAGGGACAACTAATACAGAATCAAGGGTTAATGTGTTTGATAGGACAATAGTGCCTTCTCCAGTAACCGGAGTTGGAGTACCATCAGCGGTAGAAACAATATTTTGAGAGGACATTTGATTTTTGAGATTCAAGGATTCGGGAATTATGATTTTGATGTATGCAACGATTTGTTTGTGGTGTGATTCGGGATTCAGGTTTGGTTTTGGAATTTGGGAATTTGTGTGTGATTTGTGTGGTCTTTGGTACGCAGCGATTTGTGATGTTTTGGGTGTAAATTCAAAGAATCGAACCTAGCAAGCTCTGATGCGAAGTAGAAAATAATGATTCAATATGGTTTGGTATGCTTCAATGTATTATTCTTCTCCATATATGAGGTTTATATAGAGATACAATTATAGTGCTAATAGGAAAATATTTTCTACACCTATACATAATATTTAACCTACACATACAAGGAAAGTAAATATATTCAAAATATTCTACATATCTCACATAGGAGGATGCCAATATCTGAGACATTGATTGTAAAAGCGCCAAGGGGGCATTGTCACGCCTCGGTTCTTAAGTTATTTTACGGTTAATTACTTTGGTAATATTTTGGTCTTTTACCGTTTTAAGTAACCGTTTACTATTTAAGACTCCAAAGTTGACTTTTTCTTCTGTTTGGAATTTGGGAAAACTTTCTTCATGAAAGTCGTAGAGGATGTTGTTACGAGTTCGTAGACACTCTATGCGTTAAAATCGGAGTTATCATGGAAACGTTATCAATTAAAAATGTAAGTTTTATTGTGGTATTATTTTGGGGTGTTAAATTTTGAAGTTGGGTTATGTTTATTTACTTGGACCGGGCCCTTGTTTTTGGTCAAAGCCCAAAACTCTCTCTCTCTCTCTCTCTCTCTCTCTCTCTCTCTCTCTCTCTCTCTCTCTCTCTCTCTCTCTCTCTCTCTCTCTCTCTCTCTCCCGATACCTCTCCCGCTGCCGAAACTTTCCGGCCGCCGTTCGCCTCCGTCCGGCCGCCCCAGACCGCCGCGCCGGTCCTGTTTGACCCACCATCCTCTCCTCTTCATTTCTGGGTAGGTGACCGAGCCCCTAGCGCCGCCGAGAAGCCGCAGCCGAGCCCGGAAGTTCTGACTGCCCGGAACTTCCCGTCGCCGGAACTCTCTCCTCCGGCTGCCATAACTAGCAATCCTTGGCTCAAAAGGAAGCCCTCCTCCCGTACGTGCATCCCTCCAAATGACTCCCTCCCTCTTGAGCTAGGTAAAGAGAAATCGGTAAAAGAAATTTTAGGGCTTATTAAGTGTTTTCGTTCGATTGGCATAGTTAGGCTTGGAATTGGTATTTGTGCTAGTTAAGAAAGTTGTAGAGGAGATTGAGAGGAAGATGTTGTTAAAATTTGGTAGCTATTGGAGGTCGCCGGAGTCGGCCGCCGCTGTTTTGGGAAATTTTATGGTTTTTGATGTAAAATATTAAAGGAAGGTTAATGATGTGAATTTAGGAATTTTTGGAGGAATTTTGGATAGGTTTGGGATTTTTCGAAGTTTGGTATTTTAACCGTTAATTGGGATAGAATCCGGCCGTTAGATTATTGTTGTTTCGGCGGTAGAAGGTGGATTTAAGGCCGCCGATATTTATGGTGAAGTTTGGATGGTATCAATTTTAAGATTTGCAAAGTTGGACAAGAATGAGAATAGATAATGCCACATTTAATTTTGCCTATTTTTATATAAGCGTTGGTATATAGTTGAGCATTTAATTATGTTCTTAGATCAGGACGTGAGGAAGCTCGAGCAGAAGAGGCTTCGGACCGACTTCAGGCTTAGGCCTAATTTGTGAGTGGACTTTTAGTTTAAATAATGTGCATGCAATTGTTTATTTGGTTGGACCATTTGACGTCATTTGTATTTGACGATTTTACTCATTGTGGTGAGTTACCGAAAATGGGATTTTCGGTAAATTATAATATATTTTTAAGGAGAGTATGTATATAAATGCTAGCTAGCGATATGTGTCTGTCCACCTTAATAACATAGTATATAACTGCATTATGGTGTGACGTGAGCGTTGGACGCAAGCGTAGTAGCCTTATATGAGTGTTTAATTCATATAAGGGGTATGAGCACATATTTATACACTCGTCTATCCACTTTAATGGCGTAGTGTATCACCGCATTAAGACATGACGTGAACGTTGGACGCGAGCGTAGTAGCCCTATATAGATTATTATTAATTTATATAGGGAGTATGGGCGAGTGTAAATACATACATATATATATTTTAGCCTGAGAGGCTGTATTTTATTAAGTTTTGGAGACTAGCCGGAGCTAGTCAGATACTTGACAGTTTTTGAGCTGTCACATGCAGCATAATTTTTATGGAAATTAAATTGGGAAAGCATAAATGTAAATAAATATTTTCTTTATTTATTTTGTCCACTCACTCTAATTTTTACGAATATTTTTCTCCTGGGCTCTTCGTTTTAAAAATGCCTAGTCTGTAGAGTTCGAGTTAGTACGAGTAGGACACGACGAGACATAGTTACCCATTTCTCAGCCACTTTTCGCCAGTAGGTTACCTGTTTAACCTACTAGGGTATTTTCCTGCTCATCTAGTGTATAGTAGCTCTGAATACTCTTTGGGGTTCATAGTATAATTTTTCTGGTGGTGTGCTAAGACTTTTGTTGTATTTTAGAATATACGAAGTTTGTAATTATATTCTCACTTTCGTATAATTGTGGATTGATTTGGAGGATGCTCAATATTATTTAAGAAAGTAACACTTTAGTTTTCTAGGTTAGGGTTGTCCATTTTCAAATGAGGTTTACTTATCAGTAAATTTTCCTTGGAGGTGGTCCCCGCAAGACTTATTTCGGGTTTCAGGGTGAAATTCGAGGTGGGTCTTGACAGGCATGCCATTTTGGAATGCCATTGCTCAGAGGCTAAAGTATTATGCTTCATGCCTATGTTAGTATGGCTGGTAAAGCCTCTCCTTAGCTAAATTTGATATCAGAGATCATAATAGTTGGTTTTGCTTTGTGCTTCAACCTGAAGTGAAAAAATTATTCACAGAAGTCAAGGGTCTCTGAAGCAAAAAAATTCTATGAGAAAGTTTTCCTTCATGTGATACCTTATGTCTCATATAGTGGTTCTCCCTAGTGAATTGAATCATTTCCAAATCTGTGTGTTATGGGGGTTCCATCAACACTGTTTACTTAAAAACAAGTTCATCTGCCCATAACGGCCGGCTATTCTTTACTCTACGAAAGAAAACTTTGAATGCAAAAAGCTAAAATCAGATAGTGTTTCTGCAAGATCCCGTACACCTCGTAGAAGGTGTTGGTGTGATCTCTGCCCTATGATGTCGTTGACTAGCTACCTGCAAGAGGAGATTGACCGGGACATTCCGGTCTTTCTCTCTCCGATGATTAAGTCAGTTATAAGGTTGGTATAGTATTTAACGCTAGGAGATTTCTTACCGTTTTGGTTAACTTCAGCATTGCATTTATAGCCATGCGTGGACTTCTTTCTTGTCTGTTATACGATGTGGGACAAATATGTTGTTGTGGTTTGCATGTTTGGCCCTTTGTTGCCTGCTTCCTACCCGGCCCAGACTACCATGACCTCCAGGACAAGGCCTACTCGGTCTGCCACACGCTGGGCTCCTGGTAGCATCGTGGGCTGAGGAGGTATTTACTTGCTACCAACTACAAGTTCCCCCGAGTTCCAGTTCAAGACACGTCTTGAGTGGGGACTTGTAATGACCCACGATTTGACGAATTACCATCGGGTACCCGGTCCTTGTCCCCCCTAGTTCATACTCAAGACATGTTTGAATGGGTTGTTTTTGCAATGGACAAAGGTAGCGAGCCTTTCCACATCATGTGTTCCTGCTCGAGCACGGGGTATTATCCCTGCGTGGGTTTTTAGGCCACTATTCTTCGTGTAAAGGGAATGATATGAACTGCCCAACTTCCACTCTCTAGGAGCTGTACAAGGGACTTACGGTTCTCATGGCTATAGTTGTTTCGCCCATGCTTCCCGGTGATGCGTTTTCGTGGTGTAATAATTTTATGGAACAACGTGTTTCTTCCCGGGATTCAATAATAGTTTCCGGGATTCTTTCGGTCCCCTACCTTTTAGGGAGGCTTGTTCTCCCGATGACATTGATCCGGGTATGAATGATTGGAAGCAGTTGTTGTGTGCTTCTTACCGGTGATGCCCCTGACGTTTCCTCATGGAACTTACTGATGCGTTTTTGTACGGCTCATATTCCCGAGCCCAACTCCTCCGGGACATATAACTTTCATGCTTGCCTGGCAATTGGAACATGCGGCTTCCCGGTGTACTAATCATAGATTTAACTTCCAACTGGAGGCTTCCCGCTGGTTTTTACTAGCGGGTCTACCTGGTAGGTGCGATTCGGGAGCTTTGGCATGTCTGCAACGACTCCCGTCGCTTTGACTAAAAATAGCTTCGACCAAGGTGCTACTGCACCCGAAGTGTTCAATACGGGATCCCGAGAGTTGGCGTTAGGTTGGTGGTGTTTTGAGTTGTGTCAGAACATTAATTGCATGTCTGCCAGATGGCACTGGGTTGGGGAGTGAATGGACGTGCAATAAATGCATGTCGTTTCAACCTTCTCTTCTTCGAGAAGTTACCTCGTAGTGGGGCACGTGTCATGATCCTGCGGTGGGACTCGACGGCTCCGATTTCCTCGTTCGCAGTAAATGGGTTTTTAATGCGAATTGGGGGGGGGAGAACCGAGGCGTCTTTTCCCCCCACTTCGTATATATGGTTTAGGCTGAACTGATAAGATGCCAAGATGTGATAAAAAAAATATGTTTTTTAAACCATAAACTAAAAAGTTCTCAACTAGTCCTCAACTTAAGGGTTCTCACTAGAAAGGCTCTCATAATTCATCTATCTTATCAAATAACACCAAAATTTGCAGACTAAGAGTACCCTCAAGGAAGAATAATGGTGCAAAATTTCAAGACAAACAGAGTTCTAAATCCTAACAAAAATCAAACTACAACACAGCTTAGAAAATACACTAAACATAAACTAATCTTTCTATTCTAATCCATGAGTTACTCTCTCTTTTCTAATCCAAAAGTTTCAGACCCTGAGCTATTGCCAATATGCAGAGACATACCTCAAGTCTAGAAGACTTCAACCTACTGTTTATAAGCATAAATTCAAGAGGCCTAACCCCAAACTAATTTGTAACCACTACTTGGAAAATAAAACAACTTCAGCTATCTCTATGAGGAATCAAGGCCTAAAAGCTCCCTTCCTTTCTTCTTTTTGATTTTCCCCCAGCCAAAGCACTCGTCACTCTTTTCTGATTGCCTCTCTCTCTCTCTCTCTCTCTCTCTCTCTCTCTTCCTAAAGCGGTGCGATAAGGTTTTTTTTCTTCTTCTGTCGTTCTTTTCTATTGTTGAAGAGAGGGCAAACCAGGCAATATAGGTAAAATGGCACAGACGTAAAAAACGAAGAAAAGCAAGGACAAAAGGGTGACGACATTGTTCACTAAACAGTAATCGACCCTCCATACGCTTAGGCCTCGTTTGTTTCACGGAAAGGAGGCAGCAGAAAAGAAAAGTTGTTTCTTTCCTACATTTGGGAAAGCCAAAGGAAAGGAAAGACTTTCCTGATTGAAGGGAAAATATGGGGGAAAGTGGCTCCTTCCAAAATCCAATGGAACCACTTTTATTCCTTATTTCCCTGCATTTATTACTCACATTATAATATTTTATTATATTTTTTAAGAACTTTCCCAATGACTTTTCTTGCGTTACCAAACATTGGAATGAAAAATTCTCTTGAAATTTCATTCTCGTTCACTTTCTCTTCTCATGGGAGATCTAAATGAATTATTTTCCTTTCCGCAAACCAAACAGACCTTAATATACAGAGATAGAGATATATTTAGGCATATAAGGTCATTTACGTCATTACAAAGGCTTTTTTTATTTTTTATTTGTATTTTTTATTGCGCAAATGAAAAAGGGTTGAGGTGGTAAAACCCAGCCAAGGCCCCCCAGAGTCTTTCAGTTCGCAGTCTCGACTGTTCCTCTTTCGGCACCTTATCAGGTATGTTCTGATTGAGCTACATCTCACTTGTGATTGATTCATGTTTGTCTAAGAAATATGGGTCTTCATCCATTTCTCTGTTCGTAAGGTTTTGAATTTTTAGTCTCTTTTTGTTTCGATAAATTGAGTTCAGAGCTTTTGTCATTGTACTCAACAGAAAGATGGCTTGGAGGCAAATACTGTTCCACGCCGGAACAATTTTGACTCCGCGTTCAACAACTGGGCTCGCCAGATTCTCCACCAAATCAACTCCTTACTTGGGTAAGCTAAGGATCTTGTTTTTTTTGTTTTGTTTTCACGTTCTGGGTTTAGTACCAATGTATTGCTTCTTTGTCTTTCATATAACGTTGCCAGAATGATTGAACATAAAATTCTGGGCTTTAGGATTTTCCAGATTCGCATTTATTCAGAAATAAAAAGACATTGTGGGTGTGTGTAGGTGAGGCAGTTATTTGATGACAGTGCTTAGAAAATGGGATTTTGTGGTGCTCTTTACTTAGGATTTGATAGAGGTAGTGTAATTTAAGGCCAGCGACCCAAATAGAGAATGAGAAATGTGAATGAGGTTTGTTATGCTTATGTCCTTTCGCCTTTGGTTGCTGAGGAAGTTTGGGAAATAAGGGCTCAATCAGGAATTTTGTACCTAACACGTTTGGGTTCTCTTTGAGCATTTTGTTCTTATTTAGAAAGAAATGTGATCTGGTATCCAGAAAGTTATAGCTTGTGTGCACAGCTTAGTTGTTTTAGACGTGAAATGGGGGGTGTCAAACTAATGAGCTTCTCGTAGAAGTGAAGTTCTGTTAGAAATGATACATCTAAAGAATGGTTCAAGTCAATGGGAAATCTGAATTTGTGGTTTGCTGGTTGTTTTCTTTCAGAGAAAGTTGGGATACCGGAGTTTTTAAATGGAATAGGCAAAGGGGTGGAAGCTCATGTGGCCAAAATTGAATCTGAGATTGGTGACATTCAGAAGCTGCTCGTCACCCGTACTCTCAGACTGAAGAAACTTGGCATCCCTGTCAAACAAGTAATCCCTCTCTCAACTCTATGTCACTTACTTTATGCGCACAAACACACCATCTTTCGTGTTAGCTCATTGAATTTTGTTTTCCCTTCACAGTAGTTATTACATTAGGAAGGTATACGATTGAAGCTATACTTAGGCTATGGTATCGGTAACCAAGATAGAGCTTTGGTATGCTCATTCTTGTTTGCTTTGGATCAGATTCAGTAATCTTATGCATTCTTTATCATTGGAATGAATGCAAAAATGTTCCCTTTTGGGAACAAAAATTCCATGAGTACGATTGGTGGTTTAATTTCATGAGTACGTTTTGCTTCAATTGTCCAACATGAAACTTATTAAGCTTTGTTATCTGATTTCTGTTTGGCAGAGGAAGCTGATCTTGAAATACACCCACAAGTATAGGCTGGGACTTTGGAGGCCTCTAGCTCGCCCAATGAAATCCTAGTTAGTATGTCCTTTACTCAAAAGTTGTCTGCTGCGAAATCAATGCTGCAAAATGTATGGAACCTGGAAAGTGCAATGTTACTTTCTTAGTATTTCTTCACTTCATTTGAAATTCCATGGACAAAGTTTGGCGGTTTAGTGTATGGTTACCATAGTCAACTGGATTTAGTTGAGCAATCTACTTCGTAACTTCATTGAAGTACCTCGTTGCATTTGGTGTCCATGTTCTATCTTCTAGCTACATGTTTAAGTTAGCCACTTAGCCTGCAAAGTATGATGACATTTAAATCCTTATTTGCGTCTCAAACGGATTATCTGTGATAGTAAATTTCACAATATCTCATCTTAAACTTTGTGATTTGTCTGTTTAAGTTGAGCTGTTCAGAAATTTTGTGACACTGCTGAGTTATAAAAGAAAGGTGTACTATACAACATCTCAAACTCTTCCAGGCATGTGCAGTTTTCTTTCTAGAATCAATATTCGCACTAAATCTTGTTGCTTCTCTTGGTCATTGACAATGCAATTCTATAGTTATTCGGAAGACAAGGATGGTTTTTCCGAGATAGATTATCTTTGCAATTTTGTCTTACAGCATGAGGATTTGGGATGATATGCCTGAATTTATTCACACTGTATGAACTATGCCACTAAATAGATTGTGTCATTTGTGTGCGTGCATGGTTGATAATGCTTTAAAGATATATGGAATAAAGATCGACATGAAATGAACCTCGTTGCCTTTTACTTTTGACAAATGAGAAGAACCAGCAGGAGATTAACCTGAAAGACAATAGGCTCTTTGTTTCAGTTGGTTGCAAGCTAGCAGAAGGGTGTTTGCAGGTGGTTCACATTGACTTCTAATATTAACTCTGAGTCTGTATTTTGCCGATCATAATGGGGTTATTAGTTTTCACTGTAATTATCTACCAAGTGAATACGAATTTGTAACTTCTGAAAGATCTCCTTGGCAAAAAAGAAACTTCCAAAAGATCTTCTGTTATAATCATATACTGTGATTGAGCTTTAAGACCTAAATTGCACCATACTATGCCCAACATAAGTTCTAATTTAAGAGCACTAGTATAAATACATGTTTGTGTGTGGATACCCCCCAAAACATCACTGCAAGAAAAGATAAGCTAGCATTAGTATTGCTTCCCTATTTCTTTCATTATACTTGCTTCACAATCCAGGTTTCTTCTATGGCGATGAAGAGCAAGAAGCCTAGCCAGGGTCGCCAAAAGATTGCGATTGCCAAAATACCAAATAGAAGCAACTTACAAGTCACATTCTCAAATCGTTGTTCAGGACTCTTCAAAAAGGCTAGTGAGCTCTGCACACTCTGTGGAGTTGAGATTGTGATCGTAGTCTTTTCTCCGGCTAACAAGCCATTCTCTTTCGGCCATCCTAGTGTTGAGAGCCTCATCGACCGCATTCTTACTCCAAACCCTTCATCATTTTCTAGTAGTACTCAACAAGCTCCATACTGCAGGGAGGTTAGCATTGAACATAAGCTCAATATGCAGCTAACGCAGATTCAAGGTCGCTTGGAGGCTGAGAAACAGCGAGGCAAAGCGTTTGACAAGATGAGTGAGGACAACAAGAGATCAAGTCAGTGTTGGTGGGAAAAATCCATTGAGGAACTTGGATTGGATGAGCTCCAGATATTGAAGGCTGCAATGGAGGAGCTCAAGAAGAATGTGTCTGAACAAGTGCACCAAATCAATGACCCTTGCAATTCTTCAGTACCATTCTTAATGATGAATGGTTTTCAAACTGATCATCATCTTTCTGATAGCAAAGCTGTTGAGACTGGATCAAAATCATCACATTGTTCCATGATCCATCCTAGTGCCTATAGCTTTGGTTATGGACATGGCTTTTTCTGAAATTTCCTTCTTTTAGTTAACTGCTCTTATTTCTTTAGAAGGCAGATACAAGCTAGCACCTTGCTAGTACTTAATAATTGATGTTCTGTCTTTCAGTTATGATTGTAGATATGTAGCCATGAGTTTAATATGCAAGCATCTTCATTCTTATCATCTTATGACATTGGATCATGATCCATATGCCTATAAGAAGAGTTATATGATATTATGATCATTAAAAGGCAATTCGAGCAGTTACATCTTAATGAATACTAAATGCATTAGGGTGATCTTGTTTATCGTCTGATTGGTAGGGAATGATAGACACTTGTAGTGAAACAGAAGATCTGGTTCATAATACTATTCAAATACTCCACAAGATCTTGGTAGCACTTATGTTAGGCATAAGCAAAACGGAGCTTATGCTAGAGACTCCAAAGCTCGGTGAGCAGTGAAACATAAGAAAAACTGAAGTCAGATCCTCCACAGATGGCTTGGAGGCATATACTATTCAACTCACGATAGCATCTTTAAAATCATATTCAGTAACTGGTGAGCCTTTTTAGTTAAAGGCTTACATTTCTTCTGAACCATGATGCTCTTGTTGCCAATTTCTTGATTGATAGTCAAGGGAACATTTGAAAGCTTGGTGAGGAGCTTCAAGCCTTAAGGCTGATATTATCCATGTTGGATATTTGGGAAATATAGATCAGTGGGTTATGGCAATTTGAAAGAGTTTATGCTTCAAGGCACGTTGTAGCAACGCTATCTTTCAGACTATATTTGCCCCCACTACTTGTGTGCAAAGGGGTTTATGCAAATTAGCCTAATGGATACAATGAAGCCTAGCAATCTTGCTATTGTTCATCGGCGTCTTGCACTTACGACGATCAACCAACACTCAATTGAAGGTTTTCAAGGGGCTCAAGATTCCTAGAAACTATAACTGCAGTAATATAGTTTCTAGATTTTGTCTTTGGAAAACAAGGAATGAAATGGAGATTTTATTGAGAAGAATAGAGAGAGTTTCTAAATGTATCAATTTGTAGAGAACTACTTCTTTATATAGAAGTGGTTGTGTTTTTTAGAACCGGTGTCTCTTATGTTGGTAACTCTTCACCAAAGGTTAAGTTTCTTCAATAAGAGTTACTGATTTTCTGGTGTTAGTTTAATTACCAACAATCACATAGTTTGAATTAAGGGGGATTTTCATATACACCCAATTTTGAAGAGTAGTTTTAAATAAAACCCACCTAATATTTCTCTCTGATAGACATCTAAAATGTATCAATTATGATACATATTATGTCCTATTTTTTCTAAATTTTATACAATTGCCGCCATTCAACTATAACATATAAACATAATAAATAAGTTTAATTGATGTTGTCTTAAATACGTTGATTATGAGTTTTTCTTCTAACACTAACATTTTTCAATCAATTTGCAAGAATCATGCAGTTTTCTTTATTTTTATGAAAAAATCTATGTGAAATAAATACATTCTATGATCTATACATCAGATAAAATATAATATAAATAAAATATCTGATTATTAAAGTAAAATGAAGAAATTTTATAGTGTTACCGTAAGCCCTAAACCCTAAGCCCTAAACTCTAAACCCTAAACCCTATACCCTAAACCCAATTTTGAGTTTCTTCTTTGTAGGTATATTATCATATCATGTCCTACTTAATAGGTACATTAGAAATGTAAATGTTCTCTCGATTAGGATGAGAAATGATATAATAATATACCTAAAAAGAAGAAAATTAATCAAAGAACAAGAACGTGTACTTTACAATTAGACATTTTTAGACTATGTAGAAAGACATCAAATGTGAGTTTAAGAATGAAAAGAATCATTCTATTACAAATGACATACTTCTATATATAACATATATATACACTCAAGTTACTAACAACAAGGTAAGAAATTAAAGAATGTAATTGATTATGATAAAGTTTGATCCAGCTAACTTTTAGCTCAGTATTTGAGTTTCAAATTGATGCTAAAATTGATAAAAATACCAAATTTAGCTTTATATCGCCTGAAGGGCAATTCAGAGAAACTAAAAAAATGAAGAAAACTATTAATTATAAACATATGCTCTATATAGTAAATTTGTAAATTTGTTTATGTGGAGTGTGTGTAAAATGAAAGAAAAATATGTATGGGTTTATCTTAAAAGAGGTCTAGTATTTTGGGTTTTTATCTAATTTTTTCTTGAATTAATTCAATTCAAACTAACATACCTCTTGGTGGTATATATTCACACATTTTCATCTCTGCTTGTCAATTTCCTTTATAATTTGAAAATTGTTCTAACAATCCGGATAACCATCAATTTACCTGCTTGGTTTGGTAGTAGTACTAGTGAACAGTGAGGCTTGTTTTTGGTGTCCTACTTCTAATTGAGCTTTGGAGTCTAGCTACTCGGGTATTAGAACTTCTAGAGATGTATGACTCTAGTTAAGGTCTGTATTGAGTCAGATTCAGCTTTGGTTATCGACCTGTTTGATTGCTAGGAGTGCTGGTGATATATAACTGAAACTTTGGGTTCGTTAAGTTTACAAATGAGAGGATGAGCTCTCCCTACATATATGTATATATACACCATTGTGAAGTACCTCTGGTGATCTCTCTAAAACCAGCCCTCTGAACCTTTAAACTCTGATTTCTTGTTGCTGAAAAATGGAACATTTCAAGGTTAACGAGGTGGTTGAAGCCTCGAAGTGATATGTACGTTCATGAACATCAAAAAAAAGTTTGGTAGCAATATGAGTGATACTTGTGGTTGGTGTCCAACTTGTAAAGGTAACTGCAAGCAAGAGAATAAATTTTGTGCTTTCCAGCAAGAGTAATGAATTGATCTTGATAAATGGAGTAACGATCGAATGATTTGCAATTGAATGAGCATGAATAGAATAACAAAAATAGAGAAGCAAGAGTTCTTTGTTTCCATCGGCTGATGCAGGTTGCAGCTACTCAAGGATACCTTTTGTAGGATGTGCATATCATGTCAAATTGGCAATCATAAATGTGTTATTAGTTCTGATTGTATTAACTTTTTTGTGATTGTATTAACATCACTTATAAGTAAGAAGAATTTGTAACTTCCAGAAGATCTTGTGGGAATCATATATGGTAAATGGAGCATTAAGTCCCCTTGGACAATATAAGTGTGCTACTTTAAGAGCATTAGTATAAATACATGCTTCTGGATCACCCCAACACCATCACCAGTTGATCAACTACACAAAAGAAGCTATATTTGATTGTCTATCCTCCAAAATTCAACTTTCTACCATGGAAATGCAGATCAAGAAGCCGAGGCAGGGTCGCCAAAAAATAGCAATCACCAAAATTTTAAACAGGAGTAATCTACAAGTCACATTCTCAAAACGTTGTGCAGGACTATTCAAGAAGGCTAGTGAGCTCTGCACACTTTGTGGAGTTGAGATTGCAATAGTAGTCTTTTCTCCTTCCCACAAGCCCTTCTCTTTTGGCCATCCTAGCGTTAAGGCCCTCATTGGCCGCTTTTTTACTCCAAGCCCTTCATCATTTCCCATTACTACTCATCAAACATTGTACCCCAAGAAGGCTAGTGTTGAACATGAGCTCAATATGCAGCTAATCGCGACTGAAGGTCGGCTAGAGGCTGAGAAAAGGCAAGGAGAAGATCTTGACAAGATGAGTAAACATAGCGAGCGGTCAAGTGATTGTTGGTGGGAGAAGCCAATTGAGGAACTTGGATTGGATGAGCTGCAGATGTTGAAGGCTGCAATGGAGGAGCTCAAAAAGAATGTGACAGAACAAGTCCACAAAATGAATGGCCCAGCCATATTTTCAGTACCATTCTCTGTGATGAATCTTGATCATCATCTTTCTGAGAGAAAGTTTGCTGAGATTAATGGATGTCATGGTTCCATGATCCCTCCTTGTGCCTATGGATATGGTTCTTTCATTTGAAGGCCGTTACAAAACACTATGCCTTTCAGTTATTATCATGATTGAATAATTATGAAATTGATTTGCAAAACATATTTGGTTGCTCAGTCCGTTGGCTAGCTTTCACAATTCACAGTAGTATAATGGAATCTTCCTTAAAATCGTCATTGCACATCGCTTTGTGTTTTTCCCATGTATCATGCTAGATGGCTGAAATCAAAGTCTTTGTTAGTACAATCGACTTACCAAACAATCTTTATTTCCATTTATTTTTTAGAGATATGAACTTTATTGATTAACAACTTTTAACAGTTAAATTCATGAATTTACATTTCTGAAAGAATACAAATATGAGAGTTTAAACGCACACATATGTACTAGTTTGGAATTTCGGCACAAGTATTTTCCGTTATTATATGTTAATATGTTATGTAACATATTTAATTTTAGGACAATGCTATTAATACATCTTATTTTACTATTCAGCACAACTCTAATTTTATTATTTCCTTATTTAATAAAGACCCTAAACCCTTTCCTCTTTTGAACCGAGAGACCCCTAAAACCCCAGCGTCCAAACTTTGAAACTCTCTGCGTCCTTCCTCCAAAGCTCCTGGGTCACTTCTATACTCTCCTTCTTCATTCTTTACTCTACTTTTACTTCAATCTCAATTCCAAAGTTGATTGCTTTTTCTGGGTTCTCTTCTCTGTTTTCGACTCTGTAGACTATACATATCATTTGCTTCTATCACTACCAGAGATGCCTTCAAAGAAGAAGAACTCAAAGCCCCAATCGAGGCTGTCCAACTCTGACAGCTTTGCCTCTTCTGGGTCCCTCGATTTCGAACCCAATGAAGTCAATTTTGCCACCATTCTCGAACAAGCTTCCACCAAATACCCATCTGTCATTGCCAAATCTGCCTTCATTGCCCAACTCACCGATGTCGATGACTCCCCCAAAGGCTGTAAAGTTTGGCTTTCTGAGCCTTCCATGGTTTCCCATCCCTTCACTCCTGGCTCCATTGTTTCGGTAATGTTATTGGCTGCTGTGTTTGTTTGTTGTTGTTTAGCTTTTAGGAGCAATCTTGGTTATGTGAGCTTTGTTTTTGTGAACTGTTTTGATTCGCAGGTTTCGCTACCGTGTTTGAAGAGTAGATATTCGGAGAGCTTTCCTCTCAGCTCATTAGCAGATGAATGTGCTAGACGTTTCGGGGTTGGGGCTTGCCAACAGTTGGATGACGATGAACCAGGGAACTACTTTGCTCTTGCAACTATATTTCCGTCTGCTAAGGTTTGAGTTACAACTAGTTATTGTCTTGCTTCATTTTCTCTCTCTGCTCTAGAATTATAGTTGATGTGACAATCAGGATAAGCAGTTTACCAAAAGAATTAGAAATGAAAAAGTCCTGATGCATTGATATGCTATGAGTTACTGTTTTTCTGTGGTGTAACCGTTTCCCAATGGGGTCTCCACTATGTATTTGTGATTGTAAGAGGAATCAGTCCAAACTTCACTTGTACCGTGTAAGATTTGAACTTTTGAACAATATATTGCAATCAGGATCAAACAGTCATAGTATTGAATTAGCCAGGTGCAACATGGATAAAAAAAAACTTTGTTCATTAACTTATGGAATCTTTTATTAAAAAATTGAACTTATGGAATAGGTGATGCCTTTAGGACTTTGGAGAACGGAAATAATCAGGATCCACATTATCATAAGACAGTTTCTTTTCTTATGTTGTTGTATTCATCTCAGGTTTTAAAGAATGGGGTACGGTTGTCATCAAATCTTTCAAACACCATGGGTTGTCCTGCATCAGGCAGGACCATATTTATCCACTCTGTACAAAATACAGTTCGAGCTAGTCTTTTCAGTGGTACAGAAAAACCACGAAGTACCAAAGATTGCCTCTTAGTGTCCGATTGTAAAGAGTTAAATTTGGAGCTAGTCCATTCCAATCGTAGATTGACTATGAACAGTACCTCTACAAACCTATCTGCTGAAAAGTCATTATACCGGCCTGAGAATGGAGTGCTTGCGTCCCCTAAGACACCATTGAATCGATCAAAACATAGCTATTCTAATAGCAGCCCATTAGCTTCACCTCGACGTGAGGAGTCAGCATCAAGTGTAATCACTCCAGATGAGTCATTTGTTCAACCTTTTGATGTTGAAGAGGTGTTTGGGGATGACACGTCAAAAAGACTTCTTCAGACGTGTGCTACT
The DNA here is from genome assembly GCA_009720345.1 of Fragaria iinumae. NCBI lineage: Eukaryota > Viridiplantae > Streptophyta > Magnoliopsida > Rosales > Rosaceae > Fragaria > Fragaria iinumae. The sequence goes on along the minus strand of CM019122.1, from coordinate 28,900,772 downwards.
ACATGGTTGTATTCTCATTGTTTACTTCGTGGAAATCTGGTGACTATTCCTGTACTTTCACAGCATTGTTTACTTCGAGTCATTGGTGCTAAGAAGTTATCAGATGATAAAGCTAATCGTGATTTGCTTCATGAGTCCTCTGAGTTAGTGGACGAAGTAAATGATGCTTTTCTAGTGAAGCGGGAGACAAAAGTGTGCTTTCATTTGCCATCAAACCTGGAATCTAAAAGAAGAGATCTTTCTACAGTGCAATACAAGGATGCTATAGCTAATACAGGAGATGAATTATCAAGATTGGGTGGTCTGTCAAAAGAATATGCAGTTTTGAAGGACATCATAATATCATCATCTATGGACACCTTGTCACGGTATGTGATACTCATATGACCCCTTATGCTTTGTAGTGGTGTAAATATAATTTTTTCTTGTCATACTAAACTTGACCCTTGGGCGCTATCTACAGTCTATTATCATTAAACCCTATAGCCGCTTCTTTTAGTGGGAATAATCATTTGTTATAAAACAATTAACATGTTAGGTGTATATGAAAATGTCTAATAGTTGCTGGTGCACTTCCCTTGCTAAATAAGTACATCCTTGAATCTAGATGACTTGTTAATGTAAGCAGTGTATGTCAACCACCAATGATGAAATTTCCAGTCAACACTCTAATAAAGTAACTAGAAAATTTATACAATGAGGGATTACAACTTTCTAAGATATAAAAAAATCAAAAAACAAAATTGTAATACAATATCCTCTGATGCATTAATCATACGATTTGTATAGAAGAAATATAGCTGATTTTAAAAAACTATAATTGTTGTGTTCAGTTAACACATTTCACCTGGTGGAAAAACATGGTTTTGATTTCTCATTACTTTGTCATTTTTTCTTATTACATTCATTCATGCATATCTTTCTTATAATTAGTCTTGGTTTACGACCTACAAAGGGAGTGCTTCTTCATGGTCCACCTGGTACGGGAAAGACTTCTTTGGCTCGATTATGTGCCCGTGATGCTGGTGTCAACTTTTTCTCTGTCAATGGACCTGAAGTTGTGAGTCAGTACTATGGAAAAAGTGAGCAAGCTCTACGTGAAGTTTTTGACTCAGCTAGCCAAGCTGCGCCTTCTGTGGTTAGGTTTCTTCTCCCTTTTTGTTTTCATGCCCTTTATTTTAAGGATCATTATTCTGTTCTGGGTAGACTTAGTGGTGATGCATATGCTGGTAAAGTTAATTTGATCTATGCAAACATGGAATTATGCCTTTGTGTCCATACTTTCATGGTAATACTGCCCCCATATGTCCAAACATACAATTTTGCCATTAAGGTGTCGTTATTATTTTGGGGTAGACTTGGTGACGATGCATGGTGGTAAAGTTATTAGTTATCGATGCCCATATGTCCAAATTTTCACACTAACACTGAAGCGTATCGTGGTGTGGTAATGTTAGGTGTGGGCATCTGTATGGGCCTCTGTTTCTGGGCACTTTCCTCTATTCTTTTAGATTGGATAGCCGTTGTATTTTAGGGTTCTTTGTCCAGTCTAGTTTGGTGGCACTTGAGCCTACTTATTACTCTTACTATCTTGTCCAATTTTTCCTCTATTTTTTATGATTTGATAAAAAAATAAAGATATGTTTCTTTTCAAAAATAAGAAAAGAAAAGCTACTGTAATGTTTATTGGATGTATAATGTCAACATATCAGTAGTTTTAATTTTTTTTTTTTTATATTTCTTTTTGTTTTTGGAATTGGAAAAAGAGTATTAATCATGACTGAATTATGGAATTGGATTATATTACCAAATGCTTTTCCTTTGAGAAACTAGCTGTTTCATTCGCAAATTTAGTCTGCCTTCTCTCTTATGGATTCTGTCTGCAGGTATTCATTGATGAGTTGGATGCAATTGCACCTGCAAGGAAAGAGGGAGGTGAAGAGCTATCCCTGAGAATGGTTGCTACACTGCTGAATTTGATGGATGGGATTACTACAACTGAAAGAGTACTTGTAATTGCTGCTACCAACAAGCCTGATAGTATTGAACCTGCACTCAGACGACCTGGAAGATTTGACAGGGAAATTGAACTAGGTAACATGAGAATTTTTTTTTTCCTGTAGTATTTATTTGTTTGCTTTTGGGTAATAGCCAAAACTTTCCAACACTAGTGATGAACATTATGTAGCCATCTAAAATTCTACATGTTAAACTTTTTCACATGGAATTTGTTATGAGTAGTTCGATGAATTCATGAAGATTTCTGTCAGTTGATTGATACTGGTAATCAGAACTTGTTTTCTTCATTTTGTACCTCAAGTTAATCTCTGTCTTTTGGAAACTGATATTCAGGGGTGCCATCTCCCAAGCAACGGCTTGAGATTCTACATGTTCTTGTCGGTGAAATGGAGCACTGTCTTTCAGATGTGCAAGTCCAACAGCTTGCTAATGCTACACATGGTTTTGTAGGCTCTGATCTAGCTGCCCTTTGCAACGAGGCAGCTTTCAGTTCTCTTAGGCGTTATGTCAGTTGTAGATACCCACATGATTATTTGCACAGAGGATCCAGTACTTATGAAGATTGTTCTCACAGTCTAATGACTTCTGATTGCTTAGAAGCTTCAACGGACATGTCAAAGGATTACTCAGATACCACATCTTCATCTATCACACACTTGGCGTTTACTTTAGAGAATTGTTTGTCTCTGCATTCTAAAGGAACAAATCAAGATGATGATGAAGAAGAATTAAAAGTGGCCTTTGAAGATTTTGAAAGTGCCAGGATGAAAGTGAGACCTAGTGCTATGCGAGAGGTATGGGCAATTACTTATCTACCAAGCATTTATGGTTAGTCTATGTTGGTGTACGAGGTTCAATATCCCTAAAATAGTTTAATGATGTTAAATATCCTGTGTTCCTTTTCAAAAAAAAAAAAAAAAAACACAAAACAAAAATAAATATCTTGTGTTCTCTCTACGTCATCAGAGAACATACCAGCACAGACCAATTTGGCTAATTGTTACTAAAAATAATTGAATCCGTTGCTATTATACAGGACAACATAAATAGTTTTGTTTTTTCCTCTTTGGATTAACCATGTCTAAGTGTGGGGGTATTTGATGTGCTCATATTATCCTATATTTATATGCCTGAATGTGAACATTTCATTGGGTTGTTGATATAATCATGCGATACTATGTGTTTGACTAATGGTGATGTAAGTGGCTACTGATAGCATTGATTGTGTATTATGGAGACTGCTGTAACTTTCGTGCTCTTAATTCATTCCTTTAACTAATAGGTAATCGTTGAAGTCCCCAAGGTTAATTGGGAAGATGTTGGTGGTCAAACGGAGGTGAAGAATCAATTGATAGAAGCTGTAATGTGGCCCCAAATGCACCAGGACGAATTCAAGCGTATAGGGATTTCTCCCCCCACAGGGGTCCTTATGTTTGGTCCTCCTGGTTGCAGCAAAACCCTCATGGCTCGGGCAGTAGCTTCTGAGGCACACCTCAATTTCCTTTCTGTGAAGGGTCCAGAACTTTATAGCAAATGGGTTGGCGAATCTGAGAAGGCTGTGAGATCAGTGTTCGCAAAGGCAAGGGCTAATGCCCCAGCAATCATATTCTTTGATGAAATTGACGGTCTTGCTGCCATTCGTGGGAAGGAAAATGATGGAGTTTCTGTTTCAGATAGGGTCATAAGTCAACTTCTTGTCGAAATGGATGGTTGGTTGCAAATTTATTATTGAATCCGCATTTATAACCTTTTTCTCCTTCAGAAGGTCTTTGTTTTGACAATATATTTGCATCATGTATGGAGATCATAACCGCTAAAACTTTTTGCAATGATTATGTACTTGTTTTTGCTGTCATATCCTTGAATTGATCAGATTCTGCTAAAATTAGGTTTGCAAGAAAGAGTTGATGTCACTGTTATTGCGGCTACAAATAGGCCCGACAAGATTGATAGTGCGCTTCTAAGACCAGGTTCTTTCTCTCTCACTCTCTCACTCTTTCGCCCTCTCTCTCACACAGAGTACAGTTCCTAACGATATAAACTTGTTTTGGACAGGACGCTTTGATCGGTTGCTATATGTGGGACCCCCGGATGAGACTGATCGAGAAGAGATATTTCGTATCCATTTGAACAATATGAAATGCAGCTATATCAACAGACGTGATCTTGCTCGTCAGACAGGAGGCTACACAGGTGCTGATATAAGATTAATCTGTCGGGAAGCAGGTCTTGCAGCTATTGAGGTTCGATATAGTGCTAAAATATTACTTACAGGTTTGTTTTCTGTTTTTGAATATCTTCATCAATCCATGATTTCGTTTTGCCATCAGGAGAGTTTACGCCGTAAGGAGAGCCTTGATGCCTTAGAAATTAAAATGCAACATTTAGAGACTGCGATTAGACAAGTCAAGCCAACAAAAACTCAGTTTTATCAAGAGCTATCTGGAAAATTTCAAAGACTCGTTATTTCTAATATAAACCCAGGAAATTCTTTTTAGTCTCTACAAACGTCATTTTTGATGGGAGATGGGGTTCTGCTACATCAGCAAATAGCAAAACTGATGATGATGAACTGGTTAAGAACCAGTGTGGAGGCATACATGGTTGAGGTAGGCTTGATGCATATTATTAGTTTAGGTTACAGATAAGCATTCACAAACTGGGATTTTGCTTGCCAACTGCTTGTTTTGGTATTTTTACCCCTTCCTATAAAAACTGTATCAAAACATACTAACTTTTTTGAATCAAAGGAACTGGGATTAATCAACTCCCCAACTGGGGTAGATTACAATCTGTTTGTAGGACGTCCAGAATGCAATCTGGAGTCCGATCAAACCAATAAGAGCTATGGTACTAGCTAGTCTACATGCCCCTCAAGTTCTTGGAGCATGGCATATAGTTCAATTTGGTAGTGTTCAACAACACTTTAATGCCATCAAAGGCCTCCATCTGTTACACTCATGGTTATCATTAACAATATCGAGTGTAGCATGGAGGCAGTCTGATTCAACTATTACATTGGTTACCTGTAGAGTTTGCAGCATTTCAATTCCACCTTAATGGCCAGGAGTTCCACCTGCTTTGGAGAAGTAACATTTGCAATACGTACTGCAAAGGCAGCACGAAATTGCCCCAAGTCATCTCTCGAGATTCCACGAGTTTCACCATTAGTGTTTTGTTGCAAGAAACTGCCATCCACGTTTAGTTTCCAACCCCCATTCCCAGCATGCTTCCACACTGCCTTCTTTTGGATTCTTTGGCTTCCTGTTAATGCCCCGAGCTCTAAACTCCTCCAACCAAGCTAATGAGCTAATGACAATATCGTTGTTCCGTTATAGCAACATTCTCTTATCAATTAGTTGATTTAGTTCATGCAAGCATGGAGGACAGACCTCCTTGCGGAACATGGCTTGAACCGACTTCAACGCCTCAACGAGCCAATCCATGAGCAACCTGATCGGCTCGCTTCCTAACATGTTTCCATCAAGATACAATCAAATTCTCTCATCAACACATGAACTTCATCAAGGACGGCACCTATGTCACTTCGATCCCTTGTGTTCAGATCTAAAGCCTTCAAATAATTGGGTGCATCACCTTCAACTTCTATTTTTCCTATGTCAATCTGCTTCAGTCACTGCGCATTGGCACAGCCAAAGCCCCCATAAGTTCTCCTGCTGCATTTCTAATTACTGCCCCCATACCAATCCTACCTTGTTCACTGCTCAGACTTCTCCTTTTACCTTCCCCTGCGTCTTCAAATTCCTTCTGACACTCCAAACATCTGTGAAATAAGAGTGCCAGCTCCAAACCATCATTCCTATCTTTCCAAATCCACCAAGCCAATAAACCAAACAATTCTAGTTCTACGATGACAGGTAATAGCCACATGATGAAATAAAGCTAAGACTTCAGGTTCTTGCCACTTTTTGTGAACTTCGCTAAAGTTTCCAAACCCTCACAGCCGAAGGATAGCCCCGTAAGCTATGCAGCACCGTCTCTGCTAACTCTCCATACCTACTAAAGCCAGCATGGGAAGCAACTTTGTGTTCAAACAAACGCTCGCACAAGGAAGAAAAGAGTGACAAGCCCTCCATAAGAAAAGCTTGACTTTGTTAGGAACCCGAAGACTCCCCATAATACTCGTACAAGTGGAGTTTGAAACACCCCCATCACTACCAGCTCCCATATTCCTCCGTTTTGCCTCCCTCCGTTCGGGTTTTCCGAAGTTCAGGTCTGAATTTCGAACCTTTATTTGAATTTTCCATTTGCTCTATATAGGCTGGTATCAGAATAAAAGAAAATTGCTATTGCTTAGTCTCACAGTTTATTGCTTTGATTACAAGACCTGGTATCAAAACAACAGGAAAATGGGAATTATTATTAGTCTTCCGATGGACAATGTGAATGCCAATCCCTTTACCTCCAGTAGTAAAATAGTACCGCGACTACTGCCAAGAAAGCAAGCAGCTTGGCTGCAAAAAGGGATGTCTTGTTTCTTAAACAAAATTTGGGAACTGAACATCCCTGGCAAAGTGGCAAGGTTAAAAATCTTGCTACGCAACTAATCCAGGACAGTGTAGAGTATAAACAAGAAACAAAATTTACAGAATCATAGGAGCCATGGATCCTACTTGTCAGAATGACAATGCAACACAGGAACATCAACACAGGAAGATCAATTCCTTCTCTGAGACGTTAAGCATATATCGGCAATGGAAGCCTGCCTAAAATTGAAATACTAAAGCTTTAGCCAGGATCACCCCATCAGATATCCAGTTTTTGGCCACACAAAAAAATCAAGCCTCAAAAGTCCTACGTGTTGAAACTCATGTTGGCAGAGAATTCTGGGGTGCCAGCTCCAAAAGCAAAGCCACATCTACTGCAAATACTCCAAGGGTAATCAAATGAAGATAACCAACCTCAAACTTTGCCTAACTGAACTCAGATGGCTTGCTAGGTTAAGCAGAATAATACTGCAGTGTCCGATTTTACAATCAGAAAGGAAGATGACATCCCTCTTATTATGCTAAGTGTGAAGGTATAAGGATAGTTGGCAATCCGTTTAGCCTGCAAAACACTTTGAGATTCTGTTATCTGATCAAGAACAAGTGTCACTAACATCCCTTATGGCTCAGGTAAAACATGCATCTGCATATCATTGTTTTTCACAGAGGTTAGCAGCTTCGCTTGCTATCCTAGTACTGAGTCTTTTGCTGTCCAGATTTTCAAAGAACCTGTTATATTAGTTTAATAGGTCTTTGTTGATTTTCAATTTCAAATGGACAACTAAATTTGTGGGAAATGTCTTGGCGCTCAAACCAGTCTAAGGGTTGAGATCTTTTGCTATATCAACCCGTGACCAAATCGTTTGATGCTCAAGCCTCCAGCTTGGATTTCATAATACGTTATCCTATGCATATTTGGTCCATGTATGATTCAAAGACAAGTCACTATCGGCTGTGTCAAGGTCCACTAATGGACTGAGTAAGAGGGTTTGAAACCTCTTTGCTTCTTGTTTTGAATCGTTCATGTTTCAGGAAAGATTTCTTTGTCTTATTGAGATTGTTTGTGTCATCTCTTTGTTTGGACACATCACTTTCAGTATGGGAGCCAAACACTTTTGTCCAAATCTTTCTGAAACTTGTTGAGGTCAACTTGCATCATCTTTGATGCCTTGGCTGCCTATATATATCTATAGCTTTGGCTTTGCTCGTTGGTTGTTGAAAACTGTCTTATTGCGTTTTCTTTGTTGAGTCTAGTTTTAGCTTGCATTGTTCATGCTGCTCTAAGTCTTCTTCGTGACTGTAAACCTTAGAGCTTGAACTCAAAACTTCTTTCATCAACTCATATCATGTTGCATGTCATGAGGGATGTGTAGTGCAACAAACCCAAGAAGGGTTCAAGGTTGAATCTGCTAGTGGTTAGCTGAATTCACGAACAAGGCTTCTGAAAGTGTTCCATGTTGTAAGTGCTTAGAAACAAGAGAGGGAATAGGTCTAGACTAGTTTAGGACTAGGAAGGATAGCACAGTGGTAGTGTATCACTAGAACTATTATTCTTGATGATAGGTGGTAACGTCTCTCTCCCTGTCGGAACTCTTACGACCCCATCGTCGAGCTTCGATGTGATCGATACGTACCGCAAGTTGCTGAAGCATCCTTTTGATTTCAGCCATGTCTTTGTTGACGTCACGACCCTCCATTCTGAAACCTCCGCCTCTTCGCCCGACCTGAGACATGGAATCCTCTAAGCTCTCGCCAGAGCTCTGATACCAACTGATGCGGATCAGGTATCGAGAACAGGCCTCCAATAGTCACTTAACAGACACCAGAAATAAGGAGTAGCAAACTCGTAGAAAATAGCAAATCCATGCCGCAAATAGATTGATTTTATTCATAAAACATAAACTCTCTAACAACTATTACAATACCCATATTTATATGGTTTACAATACTTGGAGAATAAGTAGGCTAAAGCTAAAAAGGAAAACTAATTAAACGTAAATCCTAATAATTATAAAATAATTTCCTAAAACTATCTCCATAACGAAATATCAAATATTATGAATCTATAATATAATATTACTTTATATGCTCTGCATCAATTAATACTCGTATGGCCTTAAAAATCTGCAATTTATTGAGCCCTGGTACCTTTGAAACCACCTCATATACTTCTTCACCTTTGGGTTGGGTTCTGTTCAGGTCCATCTTACTTGCCAAATACTCCTTTAGCGAAGATGTCATCTCACCAACTGCATCTGCCAAGAGGTCTTTCTTTGCTTTCTTCTTTTGATGCAAGTTAGAAGTTGATGCTGAAGGATGAGTTGAGCTATGTGAATTAGACATTGAACTAACTTCATTTTCTTCTTCAACTCTCAACAGATGTTTATCGGCTTTGTTCATCAGTAGCTGCGAATCTGAAGTTGAAGCTGAAGGATGTGTAACACTACGGGAATTAGAGATGAAATTGACTCCATTTTCCTCCTCAACTCCCATTGCTCCTTCAACATCTTCAACATTTTCAGGACCTTCAACTGTTGTCGTATCATTCCCACATAGCAATGCAAGGTCATCCCAATCATCAATGAATTTATTTTGATAGCGACGTGCAAGAGGATGTGACTGCAAAAAAAAATATGATAATGAATTCCATGGACATGTATTTACCGTAGTAAACATCCACACACATGCATATATACAAAAACAATTGAACAGAATATGTTTATTATACCTCTACATAATCATTCCAAGCTTCCAGATTTTGTGGTGTGATTACAACCATCTTCCTACCTTCATCACACATAAGCTGATTTTGATTCTTGATATCAGATATAATGGCATAACGTCTCTTCCAAGCCTTCAGTCTATTCTTCACATTGTCTTTTGTCAAATCAAGTTCTAAAGTCATATTTAACTCATGCACAACTGCTTCAATGGCATGTCTTGTCCATTGTCCATCAGCCCTGTTACCTTGCTTCATTTGGCCAGTCAAAGCTTTAGCCAATGCAGCATCCATTTCTTTGTTCCATGAGATATACGGCCCTGCCTTACCTTTCATCTGAGATTGTGAACAAGAAGTAATTCGGGTTAGTGACCGCTGTTTTTCAGTTCTTCTCATACTAGTGTTCAATAACGGCAATATGTACCACAGACTATATATAGCTGCTAACAACCATGCCCATGACATAGAGTTGGAAGACACATTGTCGACAAACACTTTTAAGAGACCTCCCCTCTCCAGACAGTATCCAAAACCATGAAATCAGGCAGATCTCTCTTATTTAGTCTACTCTTCTCCCCAATGCCACTAAATTCGAGTACTTCCGTTGCTAAACAAATATTCAGGCCTTCGCAACGACGTCCAATAGATCTGCAAATCCATGCAGTCTGTCTCAAGCTTTGCTTCACTCTGGAAAAAATTATACAAATTTACAAAGGATTCATTGCACAACCAATAATTTCATGAATGGTTGAGGATTTCATACCAACTACCAACACTAGCTACAAACTTATTCAATCCGAAAGAGTGCATTTTTATCATGTTTTTACTAACTTTAGGGTCACTGATCATATGCATCTAGAATAGTTTAACAATCAAGAAAATGAAAATAATAAAATAAAATAAAAAATAAAAGCCTCACCATTGGAGTATCAGCTTCTAGTGCAATGAATTCAAGAATGTAAAAGGCATCTCATTCAGTCAACTTAGTAAATTTAAGCCATCCTTTTATCAGGGATTACTTAAAAGTGAATTGCCTTGCCCAATTTCTAATATAATAGAAAATGCAGTTAATCACAAACCTTAAACAATTGATTTCACAGAAGTTTAATAGAAATGATTGAGATTGGGATCAAGAACCTGTCGTGGGTGAGGACTGAAGCGTCTTCTAATTCAGCACCCAGCCTTTCTGGGTTTCAGAGTAAAAATCAGCACAGACATAATTTATAGCATCGTGCAACGTCGCCGTTTTAGTTTTACCGTGTGTGTTTGAACCCGATGATATAAAGTGTAAACAATTTGCCCGAACCGGACGGGAATCGATGGTTCAGGTCTAAGTTTATTTTTCGGTTAAGTGTTTTGTTTTTATATAGAAATTGATTGCATTAATCTTAATAAGTTAATAGTTAGTAATTCTTCTTCTTCTTCTTTTTTTTTGGAAACGTTAATAGTTAGTATTCTATCAAAAGCTAGAGTTTAGTGCCCAATATTTGGTCTAGCGGCATAGTTAGCGCTCAATATTTGGTCCAGCGGCATAGTCTCCTATTAGTAAGTGGGATGTTGTGAGTTCAACTCACGTAGTTGTAATATTTGATAAAAAGAAAAAAGAAAAAAAAACTATAGTTGAGCACTTACAACAGAATAATCGAGAAAAAAACCCTACCCTATTTTGAGTTAAAACAAAATTTTGTACAGATCCATGATGAACTCGCTAAAGAAACGACTATAGATAAAGAAAAATATTTCGAGTCTTCCAAGGAAAAATCATCTTTGACTCCTTATTAGCCAAACAAGCAATTGTGTTACTCAATGGCAAGTTACTTCCTATTCAACATATATGAGCAAATCCTTACGGACACATCGCTTGAAAAGACCTAACGTATTTCAGATACTTACCAACTCCATTAGAAGCCATGACCCGAAACGAAAGGATATGAACTGCAAAAAAACTTAATAACACAAGAAGGTCCAGCTCTTTGGGCCAAAGTCACTGGCTCCCCTAAGTGACAAGAGGGGGTGTCAAAGCAAAGCACCCTCCTTACCAAGATCATCACCTGCCATCTCGTCCCCAACGCCAAGCTAGGCTTGAAGCGCGACTCCGATCTATACTTCGACTATATTTGCACACAGGCAACACCCTTTGCCTCATCATGAGATCCAACATCAATCCCAACACCCTTCACGCCAACATAATGCAGTTCATGCATATCAGAATTCATCAGCCCCATACTAGGCCAGATAACCCTTGCCCATGACAGGTCAGTGGCCTAGTCCCTTTTGAAACAAATCCAGCCATCTTAGGAACCAAACTGCTCTCAATCCTAGTCAACATTAGTTAAAACCTAAGATTTCCCCGAAACTCTCGGGGAGAACCCTGACATCCTTCAACCCAACCGCCGACATGCATCCTAGTATAGCTGACTCTAAAGACCGTTCAGCGTCCATTACCTTTGTCCAAGTCTACGAGCCAACAGCCCAGAATCAAACCAAACAAAGTAACCTAAGGCTCATCCTATCGACATTAGCGTCTTCTTCATGTGCATTGCAATCTTCAAGCTGGGCACTATCACCCATACGTCTAGGAAATGTTGCGGCACATATATATATATAGTACTAGGATCTGAAACGCCTTCGTAATCTTCCAACAACAACATGAAGTCGTTGTAGAACCACAGACCCTCGTCAAGGACCCAATTCTTCACCTCCATGTCGTTGAATTGAAACACCAAAACGTCCTCCTCCACATGTTAGATCAAAACCCCTTCGTTCAAACTCCAGATATTGGAGATTTCTACCGAGAGCGATGGAAAAGCCACCGGCTTCTTGGAAAGAAGACAAACACAAGGATACTAATTCAAGAAAATGAATCATGGAGTGCATCCTCTCCATCATTGTGTGATGCATGTAGTACACTCAGGTCACTCAATTGACTTTGACTGTTGATACAAATTAATTGAAGTGAAATTGAAATTTTTTTATGGTAAATGTTTTCTAAGAAACTTGATAGGAAAAAAATTATTTGAAAATGCTTAAAAACTAAAATGAAAGATACTTTAAAGAACTATCTTTTATCTTTTTTTTTTCTTTTTTTGAAATAAGTCGATGATATATTAAACTCAAGCCAGAAAAGATCATATTACACCGACAATAGGTAGATAAAGAGTTTGTGGTTGTTCATAGAAAATTTTCAATCCAAAATCTAGTTGTACTTACCCACAGTGACAGACAGACTAGATCTAGTCATTACAACTTTGAAGATTAGTAGAGGCACCGGAGACCCTCATTTGGTACCACGCCGGAGGAGCACCTAGGTTTCACTAAAGTACCATAATTCTCCAAACACAGCGGAGATTATTTGGAATAAAACTGAGCAAAACTAATTTATTCCTTAGAGCCCAAAAAATATGGGATTAGTAGATAAATTAGAGAAAATAAAATATAAAAGTGGATTGGGCCAAAGAATGAGACCACCGCAAGCCCGTTTGGTTGACCTTGCTGCCGAAACACGTCGTGTGCCGCCGTCACTAAGCACCGCCAGTCGAGCTGTGTTCCTTCGCGACCCAAGAATTCACAATCACACTGCCACAACACTCCACACATATCCAAATCAAAATTCGGCCAAGAAGCACAACCTCGCCATCGTCGAGCGCCGTACCCACCGGACCTTTATTGAATCATACCGTCGTCGCCGAATCTAAGAAGCACAGTGTGTCACCGATATCAAGATGGAAACCATAAGCATGTCAAAGTCTCACCTCGAGCCCAGTATCGCTGAATTAGATACCCGTCCGACAGCAGATCTATGATTCAGCGAGGCCGGAGACCAACACTGACCTGGACGCCGCCAAACGAGGTGAATTGGCAAAACGGCGCCGCCAGTCTTTGGGTTTTGTGAGAGCTCTCTTCTCCTCTAGGGTTTTTTTTAGAGGAAAAAGAAAGTATGAGAATAGGCTTAAAAATTAAAATGAAAGATACTTTAAAGAACTATCTTATCAAGATAAAGTATAAAAAGTACCCAGAAATCTGATTGACTGGCATTCGAATCATGAAGAGTAGTGACATGATGTTCTGATTGAAATTCTGAAATGCAAATATGCAATCATGGATCAAAATTCCATCAACAACTTGTTTTTTTTATAATGCCAAACCCCATCACGGCATCAAGTCATCCACCGTTTTGTTCTCCTAATGAACTTGCAAAATTTGTTTCGATTCTTCAAGTTAGCTGGCTCCTAGCTTTCAAATAATAGAGGGAAAGTACTATTTCATCGTAATCACTAGATGCCAGAGGCCTTAACACTTATTACTTGTCCTTGAAGCAAGACAAAGAATTATTTAGATGTCCATTAGTCTATGTCGTCACATAGATTCTTGAATCATTATACCACATCTATGTCCTAATACAGACATTCCCAATCCTTTCAAATCATAACTAGGGTGAAAATCAGTACGGGCCATGCACTAAATAAACGATATTGATAACATTATCTACATTAGCATTTTATCACTTAAAGATAAATGTGAGCAGTTAAATAAGTTTACTGTGTTATATAGTTATTCGTCCTACAAACCGGTAGATTTTATGATCACTTATTTATTTAATTTGTTTTAACTTTTTTATTTTTCTTTTATTATAACAGTCCTTATTTTTGTTTGCGTTAGTTCGTTAATAGTAATTATAAAAGTTCACAGTTTGGTAAAGGTTTTGAGGGCCTGATTTTATAGTAGTAGCTAAAGATATGCAAACGTATGCGTTCAAGAAGACTACTCTGATCACAAATGTGGCTAGTGTGTAATATCCAAGGGGGAAGATAGTATTCGGACAATAAAACCGAAAAAGTGAACGCATAAAAACCAACCCAAAGAAAAAACCAGATATATCAGCACGCCCAGTGGGACTCGAACCCACAATCGCTTGATTAGAAGTCAAGCGCCTTATCCATTAGGCCATGGGCGCCAGTTGGTAACGAACGCTCCATTATAAAATATAACCGACGTTTTCTCTCCACCAAACGAAACAATTTACGTGTCCTTACTACTGTATTTCATCCATTCTCGCATTCATTGATCCAAGTATGAAATACTCGGTTATGTTTTATGAACCAACAGTGCATGCATGCATGCATATAGCTAATTCAGTCAGACCCAATTGAAGCACAACCGGCCACATAAGTTAATTAAGGCCATGAATTAATGCTAATTAACCATGAGCGATCATATATCACTCTCCCTTAGCTTCATTGCACCAAATTAAGCACATTAATTAGCAACCACATATGCAAGTACATAATTAAGCATTATTGATCGATGCAAACCCTAATTATGCAACCGTACGTCGATCTACGTAAGCAACAGTAGCAGAGCTGATTGGTCCGAGCTAGCTAGCTGGCAGCAAGATCGATTAAAGCATTATACCAACTAAATCAACCACATTATGCTAATTATTATCCAAATCGAGCTTATAGAGCTTATTGGCCAATTGATTAATTAGAAGTGAACTACCAGTGGGGCAATTCTGCAATTATGAGACAGATAATTAGATATCCAGTTGACTTGTATATATGTAAGTGTGAGAATGAATAATAATTCTATACATAATCTTCAATGTTGTGATCATGAATAATCCTGGGAACCTTGCTCCAATAACAAGAATTATATGCTAGTGGAAGAAGAGGGTCCGGTTCCCAGTTGTGCTAGCTCAACCATATATCTTGTAAGGTTTAGAAAATTAGGGTTCAGAAACAATATGAACATTATGGGATTGGAAAGCTAACATGCTCGAAGACCCACCGCTCACTCCAAATTTCCGGGTGCTGGGCACATAGAAGATCTCAGCACTCAATGAGTTTGATTCTCATGCTCAATTTTTGTAAGGAACACTTGTAACTTACAGTTGGTGATCATACGTATTTAGATTTGTTTTTCTCTTCTGGATCTGTTACGGAGTGATGTTCTATCCGATCGATCGAGTTGGTATAGTGTACGAATCAAAACGTGTTGGTGGATGGTTGACATTGTATAATTGAACCAATTGTTGCAGAGTTGTTTATATATTTCCATCAATAGCAACGTGTTTGTGCATGCGCAAGAATTAAACCTTTTAATTGACAAAAAGTATCCTCTTTTTTCTTTTTTCTTATGGATTAATTGTAGTATGGGAAAGTGTTAGGGTGCGTTTACTAAAGAAAAAACTCTAATTAGTTTTTGATATATATATATGCAAAAGAGTATATAACGTACTCCCGATCGAAAGAGTAATTTTGTACATGTAAGCCAGTTCCGGCAGTTTGATCATCTTGCCGCTCGTATACTTGTTATTGCACAAAATTTTTGACGACGCCAGTTCGTTTAATTGATCTTGTTCAGTCGACCTGTCTACGTAGCTAGGTACATTCTGTAGATGAGTACAATTATGCAGAGTTGCTCGAGAGTCGACTATCTACAGCTTAACAATTATGCCCAGGGGCGTAGCTACATGGTGAGTAGGGAAGTCAATTGACCCTTCTCAACATCTTTCCACATCTATATATTGTTTTCATATTTTTACTTGTATCTAAGAGTGATGGAAGCTACTTTACTCATTTTGCCCCTTCAAATGTGATCGAGTACGCGGTTCGCACAAGTTGATCTACGTACTAGTACTACTTCGATCTTTAGGCCGTTGCCTCAATTGCCTCATGCATGGACTTCATTCACTAATTAACAACATAATTATGAATAATTAACTTTTACGGATATATATATCTCACTTAATTAGCCAAGCTAGCTAGAATTCTATTTTTTTAGGGAAAGTAGAGAGAGAAGGTCTGTCTTCTCTCTAAACTTTCTCTTGCTAGGAGCCTCCGTTGAGAGTCGTCAGTGTGCTCCGACTTCTGGCAGCTCCGTCCACCTGCTGGATGGTGTTGTTCATCCCTCTGACAGATTTTTCCATCCTTCCGACGGCCCCATCCGGTTCTCTGGCAGCGGAGTTTGTCCTTTTTCTACCGATTTCATGTTTTCTTCTCCCCTCCTCCGAATCTAGCCTCATGTTTTCTCTCTGCAAACCTCAAAATCAATCTATGCAGGTCTCATCGATCTTCCTCGCCTTCCTCTTCAGATCCATGACCTTGGGCTTCTCGAGGTGCATTCTCTCTATCGTTGTTCAATGCATTGCGATGCAAGTTGTGAAATAGAAGTGTATAGAGATCGAGCAACATCTCTGGTGCATGCACCAACACTTCTGTCCTTTTTACTTTTCTTGGTTCTTTTCACGATTATGGCATCGTTTATTATGTTGGCTTTGTGGCAGTGTGTTTCATGGTGGATCTGAGGTCTGCGTTTGCGAGTGTTGGTACGATTCGACTTGGTTTGGTTGGTTTTTGGGCTTTATGGAGTGGCTATTTTAGATTGGGATCGATTTTGGCCATCGGAACGATTTTCCTTACAGATGCGGTGGCAGTCTGCGGCGACCGGTGGCGGGCTACTGTTGGTTTTTGCTATGCCTAGGTCATTGTAGGGTTTGCTTCTGAGTTGGGCTATTTTTTATTTCTTTTGGTGTTGTTTTTGAGTCTGTATTTTGCTTCCTAAATTTTTATTTGGGCTTGTAATTTACTAGCATGTTTAACTGTTTTGGGTTTCAATGCATGAAATACTTGTTTGTCTTAATTTGGTAATTTTGGTCCTTCTTCAAGGATATAGTCATGATCACTTGGATGACAACCTCGCTCTTGGTTATGCTAGTAGGTTACTAGCGAGCGTTTATCACTGAAAAGACATATATTTAAGCTAATCCATCATTATGTGTACGTTATCCTTTTTCTCAATAACTTGATCGGAATTAACTAGTGATGGTATTGGTATCCCATATCGATCGAGTTTGGCTACTGTTGCTCGAGTAATTCGGCATTCACCCCCTTCTTTCTAGCTCCCTTTGTTCTAAATCCTCTTGGAAAGTGATAGACCTACTCCTTTGCATGCTATTATGCTAACTAGAAACGCAAGAACGCCATTATTGAATAGAAGCAGAAAAGCCAAATAAGAGCTAGGAAATTAAAATATCTAAACAGATTCAAGAACAAGACCAGAGGGCATATTTTTAAACATGAATCAACGACTACTTGGGAATATCAAACATCAACTAGGCAAATTATAAGAGTGATTGATCGAAGATCTCTAAAATGCAATGAGAACAAACCAAGTAAGAAGTCCTTCTATAAATTAATATAAGACCTATTAGTGATCGAGCTGTGACAGTACTAGTCCTATATATATAATGTAAGAAGAACTTGGCCAAAAAAAGACAATAATCTAAGAAGAAGAAAAATAATAATGAATGTCTTTTTCCTTTTTGACCCCAACGACTTAATATCGCATTGTACCTCAATTTCTAATAATTCCTTCCTGTCCCCCTAGCTAAAGTAAACTATGAAATTGACAGATTAACTAGCTTCTTATATACTTCATAAGGCTGTCCAAAAAGAAGAAGAAGACGAAGACGAAGAAGAAAGGATCTAGCCAGCTTCTTAATTAATTAGGTTTATAATGTGTATGTGTAGTTGTGACTATTTCATCAATTAATCGCGTGGGTGTATAATTTAATTACTTGTCCTTGTTTAAGAAACTACCTACTCTAAAAGTATGCGTACGTACGTGGGTGGTTAAAGTCATTTGTATCATGTTTAGGTTAAGTTAATAGTTGTGTAATTCCAAAAAAAAAAAAAAAAAAAAAAGTTAATAGTTAGAGATGAAAAATTCAAACTCAAGAGTTAAGAACTTAATCAGGAGGAAGAGACTTACCTAGTCAGTCATGGTCAGGTATTTCTGACAATAACTAATGAGAAATAGATAAGTGCCTGTTTAAAAAAGTTTGCTTGAAATTTGGAAGACATTGCGGGGGCTATATTTGGTATATGTCATATTTAATCAATCATTTAGATGAACAAGCATCAGTGTCTCATTTGTTGTGGTTAGCCTTAATTACGGCTAACCATATATACATGGTAAGGTAAGTTATTTCCTAATTAAAAATAGTGATCCAACATTAATTTGTAGATCGATAGTCGATCTGATCTACGGGCATCTACATGTGTCTTTGAATAATATACTCTTTAACTCATTCAAGGTTATGTGATCAGCTTGGTGACAATGCAGTAGAAGCAAATTATATTTACTCGAATCTGCAGTATATTTTGAATAATCATCATTTGACATTGACACATTGTTATCATAGGATTCCAACTTTTAAACTAGCTAGTCTTCTACTTAAACATACATATATCATTGAAAATTTGAAATTGTCTTCTACAATGATCCTGAAAATGTAATCACCGTCTATATATGGATCTTATTGTTTCATTTTCTCCTAGAAAATAATGTCCATTTGGAATCCAATAAGAGAGTGAGACGTATCTTCTGGCTCCCCAAAAGAAATTGTTGGGTGATGTTGAAATGTTTGTCTTCGTTTTTCATATGAAGTCAGGACCAGAAAATTAGAGTTAGTGACTTCATCGGAATCTTTGCAACGGTACGTAAATTTGTAGCCACTTCCAAGCGCTTCCAACGGTACATTTCATTTTTTCTCCAACAAAGACAAGAGTCACTTCAGCCAATATAATTGCCTGATAAATAGTGTCTCGTAAGAAATTGAGACCGAATAGTATGACTCTTTTTACGCGGTGTCTTTTAATTTTAGATATATAGATGCACTTTTACATTAGACAATTTAAGATCAAAATATAAACGATTTAAGACGCCAGGGCAGTTAATTTAAATTGATCACATAAAGCTCGTAACTATGTCTCTCTCTCTATATATATTAGACAATCATTCTATATCTCAGACGATCATTGTGAAGATGACTGTTTAGATTCACTGCTTAAATCACAAAATATAATTATGTCATTGTACAACTCAGACTAGTCCATGATTCCATGAAGATGGCTCACCCACTCATGCAAGACTAAGTTTAGGCGTAATTTTTATTGATCGGTCGTAGTAAATAAAGGAAAGTGTGCCACATACAATTCTATAATTAAGGAGCACAATAGTCATTCACTAACAGAGTTGCTCGTATCTTTACCAACCATGTGAGAGTCAGATTTAATTTATAATCATTCTCGTCGTAACAATTGTAATCGTTAATTCCTTCAACGAAATTATTATTTTAAAAAAAAGATAGAGGGAGATTATCTCATTGATCGATGGCGATAATTAACATGATTATTGTCATGATTAGAGCCACTATCAATTATATATGTGACTAATTATGACGACCATTACATAAATAATGACTCGTCGGAGTTACGGTAACTTGGTGTGGCAGAATATCCCGCATAAAAGTGCTAAAATCCCAGAATCTCTTACATTTTGAGACAAAAACCTTTAATTTATGGCATTATATATATGCACATAAAATGGGGTGGGATATACTGTGGAGCTACCAGTACAAAGTTTGGTGAACTCTGTAAGAGCTACCTGGACAACGAAATACAATTCCAGACACACTGGAAGAAAATTGTCTGCATCATACAAAAGGCAAACATAAATACTAGCTGTGTGGATTAATTATATAACAGTGATAGTTTCGACTGCAGACCAGTTAGCAAAAGGAGCAAGACAAACCAAGAAACTTGCAAAACTGTAAAACAGAAGGAAAAAGAAGACACAGACACACACTGATTGATGAAGATTTCAAGTAATCATTTGAATATCCCAAGAGACTAGATCTTCTTCGAAGTGATCGAGCCCCATCAATGGCGGATGATCATACAGCCAACCTATGTCCACCGTGTCGTTCACCAATATGAACTCGCTTCTTGACTCGCCTGAGTTGAAGCTGTCTTCTATGTTGGGTAGCTCCACAATCTCGCCTAGCTCATCCTCTCCCGATTCCAAGCCCTCTGATGAGGAAGAGGATGAGGATGTGGACGACGACGATGTTGCGGTGGTGGAATCCAGATGAACCATGGCTGCTGCTTTAGCCGCGGCAGCTTGAATGTCCGGAGGTTGGAGTGACTCCGGACGAGGCAGCAACTCGGCCAGTTCTGGAAAGTTCAGAACGGCCGAGTTGCCCTTAATGCTCAGCGCCGCCACGTCGTGGGCACGCGCTGCCATTTCCGGTGTGGAAAATGTGCCTAGCCAGATACGTGACTTCTTGCGGGGCTCGCGAATTTCCGACACCCATTTGCCCCAGTTGCGCATTCGAACTCCTCTGTAAACCGGGTGTATGCTGTTGTTGTTATTATCTGTAGGCTCTCTTGCTCTTTTAAGCGAGGTCTTCTGCTGAAGTGAGCTTGAGTCACCTTTCTGACTTGTTTTGGGATTCTTGGTAATGTTGGAAGGTGAGTTGGGATGAGTAGCAGTCTGTAACAACCCAGATAAACATGGTGAAGAGGCTACTGAACAGAGAGATGATGAGTTGCTCGTGATGGTGCTTTCAGCTTCTGAATTGTTTGGTTCTGCTGCCATTCTATAAGGATGACACTGAATTGAATGCGATGACACTATGCAACCTGTACCTTCTTCTTTATATATATATACAGAGAGAGAGAGAGAGAGAGAGAGAGAGAGAGAGAGAGAGATGAATGAGGAGGGAGAGTAATGTGAGGAGGTTTTGTAGGAAGTTGATAAGGAATGGCATTATACGCTCCTCACATTGACCCTTAACCTACCGCTGATTTTTGTCACCTATAGTTAACTAGTTAGGTTAGGCTGTCACACAAGCATAGTTATCACCTAATTTTTAAACAAAATTAAGGCTCGTAAAACCATATATGCAACAATTATTTTACCAATTGAAGACCTCGTATCATTCTTATTTCATACATATTATCTACACCACTTTGAGCTGCCATCTCCTAAACAATGACCAAATTCACACAAACTTTAACTCATTCACAAGTATCGAATTGTTTTCAATTCAAGACAAGACAATAGAAAAGGAAACATACTGAAAGACCAAAGAGTAAAGAAGTTTGGGAAATATGATCGAGAGGGATAAACGGAAGAAGAAGAATAATAGGGTTAGGAATGGGTCCTTGTGTAGTACAAATGGAGGGTCCCAAAACCCCAAAACCCACCGTAGTATTACCAACTTTCCTCTCAACGTTTAAATTTTTAATTTTTGTTCGAAGCTCATTAGTCCACGTCTCTCACTCTCCCAGTCTCCTTTTCCTTTTGTCTGTTTAAGGGTCCGTTGTCTCTTGTCCGTTGCGTTGTTGAAATCAAAACCCGTTCCCACTAAAAAAAATAGGTTTGGTGACATTAAAATGCGATGATGCCTCATCACCCGTAAACATAGACAAACACATATTGGCCGTTTCTTTTGTTTCTTTTCTTGTGTTCTATGTGTTTTCCTTTTATCAGCTAAAACTCGTATACTCTAGTTCTTACAAGCTACATGTGCTTTGAACATTAATGTATACAAATCCATGTTTAGAGTGCTAAATTTTTAAGGTAATCAAAGACTTTCAATGAATAGTAAATATTACTTGTCTAAATTATTGGACTGGAAGTTCCTTTTTTTAGTGCAAAATGATGGTATGAATTTGGATAGTTTGAGAATCTTTAACTCATGTGCGTTGGATTTTTCATTTTTACTTCTCACCCCCAACTCGAAACTCACAAATATTGAGCGATTTCAAAGTTGGTCAGGCTACACTACGTACCACTAACAACACCTATCTAAAATCATCATCAAAATCCATTGAACAAGGAGGTGACAAGAAACCATCAAATTAAATCCCACCATAATAGAGTAATAGACAATATATTGATCATCTAGGTCGAGTGCCGTCAATAAACACATATATGTACTATGTGTTAGGCACACGGACGGACAAGACCCTAGTATACAACGTCGATTTAAAGCTGAGCGCAAACATTTTATTTCAGCAGCAAGAAAGTGTTGAACATTTACATGTGTGACCTATGAATCATCATTGTACCGATATTGTCTCCACTTAATCACATTTAAGGTGTTAAATTTTAATTACAAAATACCTTGGAATTTGATAAACGCATGAATACTCAGGAGTTTTAAGGAAAGAGGGGGGGGGGAGAGGAGATAAATTTATGAATCAACCATTTGGAATCAATACCGATTCATTTCGTCTCCCATTCCATTTTCATTTCAAGTAAGTAAAAGGCCATAAACGTTTCAAGAAGAATTTAGGAAAAATTGATAAAATTTGCAAAATAGACTATGTTGGAGTCAGAGCAAAAATGTCTTGAATATTATGTTCTTTATTTTCTTATAATTAAAGTTTAAAGAACGCTGTTAAAAATGCTCTAAACCTTTAGTTGGTAAGTCTCTACTATACTAGAAAGAATGAAAACATAACCAACTCTCTTCTTTTATTTCACAAACAATGCTAGTTAAATCATAAAACTGAGTCCAATTATTAGATTCTTTTCCCTGGTCAAGTTCATCGATCCAAATTAAACATCATATTCATATTATTAAATCAAATGGATTCAACAAGAATGAATGTATATATATATATATATTTAGGGGAAAATATAGAGTGAAAAGGGCTAGGACACGTCTATTTATATATTACACGTGCCTCATCGGTCCAATAAGGACCATGGCACGAGGACTACTACTGATATCACATATGCCATATATCGGTTGGTAGCTAGAAATTAAAACAACTAATTTAAGAGATTTGACATTTTAAAGGGTCCAGAATTTATTCTAAAGTTTTGACAACTGCAAAGAAAAGGTATTTTATAATTCGTCATCACGATCATGCAGGCTGAAAATTATTTATGAATTATGATCATTTTTTTTTATGAAGTATTCTGATATGAAAACGACCTCAAGCTTGCTAGCTTGAGATGTTTACGGATGTTGCTAGCTAGGGTTTGGTTATACCATTGGCTTAATTAGCAATTGGTTTGAAAGTAAAAGAAAGATACAGAACATTCTAACGATGGAGGTGCTTATCATCTCTTCCATAGGAAAATAAATCTGAATTGAAGAAATGATTCCAATTGGAGTTTTTTTTAATGCTAAAAGACTAAGTTACAGAGAAACAACCCGTTCTAAAGAGGTCAAAGTTCATATATTTAGAGTTGTTGTAGAATACTGGAGTGGAATATTTTCTAATTACATAGTCTTACAGATATCATATTTTTTGAGTACGGCAAAGTTGAATTGGTCATTTCTCCACCTAATGCAGTAAGTTTTAGTTCCTGTATCGATTCTTTGAAATTGAATGTTGTTGTTACTTGTCAAGAGGACATGTCGAGAACCATATGAAGAAAAATTCGATCATATTTGGTATCAAAATGTTAAAAAAATATTAACAAGTGTGGACTGTTTTGTGGAAACGACTCAAACGAACAAAGGAAATGGATGACCATGCCAGTCTAGCTAGGACTCAGGAGGACATGTCGAGAATCATATATGTATTTGGATTAATTATGGGCTAAGTTGTTTTGGTTCCCCAACCTCAATGATCACTAAGTTATGGGGTTTGCATGTCCACCGTTAAGTACGTTCCTAATTGATTACCATACCTCTGACAAAGATAGTAGAGAGAATTAAGTTCCTGGGGCTTCAGTGGTAGACTGATCGATAAGCATTCAGGCAAGTGGCAACGGCAACGGATCGATGGGCCAGAGTTTCATAAGTAAGTTCCAGCACCATTAGCATATAACACAGCTAGTTAATAAGCTGGATTATAATTCCCAATCTGATGAACTCGATGTTATAGGGCAAGCGCAAGAACATATGAACCAGTGATTAAGATTAATGATGACAATCCACCGGTGGAAGAGCTAGCTCCCGAAAGCGATTGAATATATGGAAGTGGAAGAGTAGAAGAAACTGATCACCATATATACACACAAGCAGCTAGAGATATGAATCATGCATCGATGCCCGGAAATGGCAATAATATGAATCATCGATTCGGCCTCGAGGGCAAAACCACCGACGCCGGCCATAACTAGAGATGGAATAACCGAATAACAAACTTCTGAGACTTTAGTAATCCCTCAACCCAGGTTTCATTTTGGCATATCATGAGCTTCAACCAAAGTCAAATCACCCAAAATGCCCTCCTAATAATTAAGTAAAACAAAATGGCTTCATAAGATTAGAAAAGTAAACAAATACGCTTGTAATATAAACAAGAGAAATGTTGTAATTATAATAATTTAATTAAAATAATTGTTGGAGTATGAAGATTTCACGTACATCATAAAGCCGTCTGGCAAAACAAGCTATTAACTATTAAGTGGTGCATGGAAAGAAATTTAGATCGGTGTGGTAGCCCAAGCTTTACCTACATACGAGTGTTTTTCGGTTAGCAAAGAATTTATTTTGTGTGGATTTGAAGAAGATGTGTGCAAGGTTTTGGTGGGGGAGTACGTTATACAAGCACAAAATTCACCGGAAGACTTAGAATGCTCTGTGTAATCCAAAAGAAAAGGGTGGTTTATTCGTAGTTTGGCCAAGTACAATTATGCAGAATTTTCTTAGGTATCTACCTATATGTTGTACCAACATATACAAATATGACAACGAATTTGTTGTCATTGTGGTAAAAAGAGTCAATATTTAGATAATTTTGTTTCTGATATTGGTAATTACTCAATCTATGATACTTTTACAAGTTTATGAACAAATTGTTGTCCATGTAATAATTTAGTTTTTTTTTTTTTTTTTTTAGAATATGTAGTAATTAATTTGGTTCAATTATATGTAAATGTGTAAAAAAAATATGATAACTTTGTTGTTAGTGTTGTAAATTTTACTCAATTAAATTGTATTTTTTGTTCAGTAATCATTAGTAAATGGGTGTATGAGATACACCCTAGTATATGGACAACCCCTAATTCTGCAAAGCTAGCAAAACAGGCTCGGCGAATGTTGAATGATCCTCTTTCTTCACTCATTAATTCTCGCTTATATAAAGTGAGATACTTCCCAGATGGTTCTTTTGGGAGGCACAATCACGTAACTAAGTATCCCTCCTTTTCATGGAGGAACATTTTTTTTACTACAGAATTGATAAACGAGAGTTATTTTTGGCAGGTGGGAGACGGTACCAACATTAGTACGTTTTCAGATAATTGGGTTTCTGCATTGCCTAACGGGAAGACATGATGTCGGAGAGAGCTGTTGGGGGTTTTAAGAATAGTGTCCTCTAATGGTTATATAAAAAATAAAAATAAAAACTAGTTAATCGGCCATAAAAGAACCAAAGATGCTCCAAACCAATATAAACTATTTTTTTTTTTTTTACAAAACAAATTATTATAACGAGAAATGGTGGAACCAAAACCAAAAACCCAAAGCTCTAGAACAAAGAAAAATACAAGGAGAAAATACTGGTCACTCCATTAACTTTCATGCACTCGACTGTTTATTCCAATATCTTTCAATTTCAATCAATCACTCCATGAACTATCTAATGTCACACTATTAGGTCCATCCGTTAAGTATACGTCTAATCGTGCCGTCAACTTGCTGACTGAACATATTTTTCAATGCCAACTCAATTGGATGAAAGGAGAAATTTCATTTAACACCCCTTATTCATTTTCCCTCTTCTCAACCAAAAGAAGATGAAAATCCCACTGGTTTATAAAACCCTGTGATACCCCCATCTCCCTCTTTGACGAAACAATAGATAATAGCTAGCAAGTGATGTCCCAAGTATTCAACCCGAAGCTGAAAATGGAACCTACCTCACTCCACACAAACACTAAAGACACCCAGGCTACCTAGCGCAGCAGCCTCCTTCTTCTGCCCACTGTCAACTTTTGATGCCCCCACATTTTTTGGGTCCTGAGGGGGCTGCTTCTTCGACCTCACCTCGAGTCCAAGCATGTGTGGGGGAGGTGCAGACTATTAGTAATTTGATGTTAGACACTGGATTGTAATGTGGCTTTGATCATTAGGTTGTTTTCGATGGAAGAGGCTACTTTAATCACCACAATACCATCAGAAGAGTTGCAGACAGGCTGAGTTGGACATTGTCCAAAGATGGTAAGTTTTTCTGGTTAATATTGCTTATCGATTTTCTTTTGCTCATTCATCAAGCTATATTTCGTTCGTATTGCCTATCGGAAGCTTGCTTTGAAAGTAGGTATGGAAAGCCTCAATACTAAACAAGGCTAAAGTTCATATCTGGAGAGTGTGTTTGGTTTGGAAGGAGGAACACAATGATCGATCGTCTTGACTGGGATTGTCTGATTGGATGAAAGGGTTAAAGACTGAAACTAGGTTAAGCAGATAATTAACGATTTTATTTTGTTTAGGGATATACGTACTATAGGAATGGAATCAAACTTAATCCTAGGAGCTGCAGCTGATTTCTGTTTAGCTTCTGTACATGCATGACAAATTCTTAACCAAGATTGTATCTTTAACATTCAAAATTGCAACTTAGGCATATGATTCTAAATTTATGATGGTTGGGAGAAAACAAAATGGCGGTCTAGCTTGTTTGTGAAGAACAAAAATACTAGTTCTGTTTTGTTTTTTTTTTGTTTTTTTGTTTTTGTCTCAGATGTATCATATCAGTTCATTAGTGTTTGAAGAATAAAGAAAAAAAGTGAGAAATTTTGAAAAATGACCACATTTGGGTCCCTAAGATGATTTATAACCAGAGCTTTTCATTTTGTTGGAAAATGACCATTCAAGGACGTAAAAAGTCATGAAAACTCTTTTAGTCATGAAAACAGTATAATGTATTTATGCAAACATTTCTCATTCACTTCATATGATTCTTCTCTCGCACAAAGTCATATTGCAACCTAGCTGCAAATAATTTTATGCTTGTTTGCATCCATGGTCTTTTATACACACCAGCATATGCAATGCCTGCAATGATCAATTTAATAATTGTCGTGCTTCTTAAAAAAAGCAGTTTGATACTTACACTGTAAGATCAAAAGCCTAAAGACACTATTAGATGATAAAGAAAAACTCCAGATCGCCCAGTCTCCCAATCGAAGCAAGAGAGACATGTACCTGCATGTATATCAGATTTAAGGCTTGTAGAGATGTTACTATCAGTCTCCAAATTTCTTGCGAAATGTCTCCAAACAATATTGAGGAAACCAACTGAGATTGACAAGCTTGATTTGATTATATTTATCAATTACATAAGTAACTAATGATTTTAAAATCTAAACTTTTTGTCTTAAATATTGTATACTGATAAGAAAGCAAAAACTGATCGGCATAGGAAACCCTGATTTTTCCATTAAGCAAGAAACTACAATAGAATGATAAAAGCGATCCTTTTAGCTAATCAATCTAGTATCTGAAACAAGGCAAAGACTTGTCATCATATGAATTATCAATCATGAAGGTCTTATTTATTC
Source organism: Fragaria iinumae (assembly GCA_009720345.1). Taxonomy (NCBI): domain Eukaryota; kingdom Viridiplantae; phylum Streptophyta; class Magnoliopsida; order Rosales; family Rosaceae; genus Fragaria; species Fragaria iinumae. Next base: position 28,873,205 of record CM019122.1, on the reverse strand, counting down.
TTTTCAGATTCCTAATTATAAATTTACAATATAGGTTCTTTTCTTATTTAGGGTGTTCATCTTGTGAGAAAGATTTTAAATTTGGGGTTGTCTCAGTTGTACCTTGAATGAGTTTTCATAGTTCTTAAGATATTCTTTGTTTTTCTTAACCATCATATTGTTTGAACTATAGTTTATTAGATATAGAGTGTTCTATGAGAAAGATCAAAACCTTTTGTTTCAAGAACAAGGGCAATTGTGATATTTTATCTTCAAATGTGGTTAGTTTTCAACAAAATTAAAAACTGTGGTTATAAATCATTTTGAAGCCCAAAAGTGGTCATTTTTCAAAATTCCTCAGAAAAAGTAGATGAAGGGATAAACATTGATTATGGGTAATAAAGACTTTTTGTGCATTCATATGGTCATTTTTCAACTTTTTATAAAACATGGTTAGAAATCAATTTGATGGCTAAAACTTGGTTACTTTTAAAAATTTCTCGTGTTTGGATATATTGCCATCTCTTAACAATCTTGAGTCCAAAAAGGTGCTATTAATAAAAAAGAAAAAATATTGGACGAATTGAAAAAAAAAATTCAATAAGTTTTGTACGTAATTGGGCGAATTGAAAAGAAAAAAAAATTATCTTGATGAGTCAGTATTACCTCATCAAGTCTTAACACAAGCTTACTATAAATTAGAAGGGTTTGTCTATTGTACATATTTGTATGACATACATATTGTGTATATGTCCAAATGCATGACATATAAAGAGCTTTTAAAAGGGGGAAATGATCATTACATAATCATTTGATAGCTCCTTCAATGAATTCTAACAACACATTTTAGTATGCATGGCATACAAATATGTATACTAGAATTTTCCACATCAGAAAAGTTAGCCGCTCTCGTCTAGGGTTTCTCTCTAGACTTCAGTTTTGCTTCGCACCTTCTCCTCCCTCATTCTCACTATGTCAAACGAGATTGTTAACCGTTTTTACTTCCGCTCTCACTATCGGAGGTCCCCCATCAGGTGTTGCTAGGGCAGTGGCTGCCCTGACTTATCATTTTGTGCGGGCAGCTCCCAACCCTAAAGCGACGGATCCCGGAATCCAGAGCTGTCATCGACATTCATACATTGGTTTCAGAGTCCCATAACCGGTTGCAGATGAGGGCCATGGTAGATCGGTTCATCTTGAGGTTCATTAAGACGGAGGAGCGGAAGTACGTGCTCAATGACGGTCCTTGCTGATTTTTTGGCCAATCACTTTTCATTGTTGCACCTTATGATGGCCTGAGCAATGTTACACAAGTTTCAATCCCCTCATTTTTAGTATAGGTTGAGATTTTGGGGCTACCTCTAATTCTAATGATGAATGAAGCTGGCGCGAAGGTTGGGGCTACCCTAGGTAACTGGAACAAGTCAACAAGTTGGTCATCAAAAGAGGAATTATGGCAAAGGTGAGGGTATTACATAATCTGGGAGACCCGATTCTAGAAGATTTCTCATCTGTACCATATGAGTTCGGATCCGCCAGGCATACAGTGGCGCTTCAATTCAGGTACGACCGTACCGTCGGCTTCTGCATGTTTGCGGCATACTGGAACATCAGGTGACTGGCTGTGGTGGGTGTCCATCATTCTCACCTCGCTTCATTGAGATTGAGTCGCTAAAGATGCCATTTGGGTATGGCGGTGCAGTTAGGGGATTACCAAACCCTAACCCTAGCTCTTCCGGAGCAAAGTAACCCGGTCCTTAAAACGGTAACCCTAAGGCCATCTCCAGTAAGAGAGGCTATATTGGGGTCATGACTATAATTTAGCCCTTAAAAATATTATTTTTTATTCATAGACTACTAAACCATCTTCATTAAGAGAGGGCCAAAGTTTAAGCCTATCAAATAATTTATGATTTCACAATATATTTTTCAATATTTTTCACTTTGCCTATAAATATGTTGTCACATTTGTAAATGTGGGTATCACATACGGGTAGTATATACGTAGAATTTCTCACTTGCGATTTATTTTATTATAACAATATTTGAAATTGGACCAAAATTAATTTTTGAATTATTTTGAGATATAAAATATTTTGCATATGTTGTAATTATATTAACAAAATAAGATAATCAGTCATTTATTGCATATTTAATCAATTACATAGTTTTGAGTTGGGAGAATTTGCCCGTGATGAGATGAAAATGAAATCATCCAATAGAAATTTGACAATTGTCATCATTTGAGTGTTTATCAATCAACCCACATGCACACTTTTAGTTTTTTAATATGATTTGGGACCACAATTTGGTTTGCCCTGGGCTAGCCAAAAGGTTATGTTTGGCCCTTTGGCCCTTTCATGTCCCTTTGACCCTCTTTTGATTTGTTGTTGGAGACCAAAATAAGACCAAAATTTAGGATTTGGCTCTATAGCCTCTATTACTGGAGATGGCCTAATGGTAACCCCTTTTGCTATGCAAACTTTTGTGAATCCTTTTGCTCTGACACACACTTGGTCGAATGTTACGATTCAAGGCCCCTCCCTTTCTTTCTCCATTCTCGGCATTTTTGAGACGGAGTTAGCCTTTCAACTGGCTCGATTTCAGACACCACCGGCGGTCCCTGTGGCCACTTCTGCCTCAGTTGTTATCAAGGCGGCGCCGGAGGGGACTGACACGACTTTGGCCATTTGTGGTCAAAAGCGGAGGCCTGACATGAAGCTAGCTACTTTAGGGAAACGAGGAAAGGGGGTTGACAGTGAGATGAATAAGTAGGCTGCCTTGGTTTCATTGGAGCTCGCTCTTTTTCGCCCTTGAAAGGGAAAATTTTAAGAACAATACATGACAAACGGTCCACTCTCAATTTTGGTGTTTCAAGTTTCAAAACAATCAAAATGATATATGACGTTTAAAAGTCGGCACACTTTTAGCACATGTCGTCAATAACACTGTTAACTCTATGTAATTTCTCATTTTTCAAAAGGCGGTTTTGGGTTTTCTCTATTATCTCTTTCTTTATATTATGTTTTTTTTTATTTATATACTTTTTTAATCTTGTAAACTCAGACCATATATTCTTAAAGACTTTGCTGTTTTCCTCTTACCTGGTTTCTTTGCTTACTATTCGTTGTACTTGTAAGTTACTAGATTTGGTTTTAATGAAAGACTCTTATTCATAAAAAAAGGAAGAGAAAAAAAAAAAAACTTTGCTGCTCCGTCCCAATCCAAGTAAAACTTGGACATAGCTTTCTCACTCTAAGTTTCCTTACTCAATACCCACCGATATATATTCAAACCCTTTATTTCTTACCAAATCAAATCATCTTCTAACTTCCACCTACAGTCCTACCTCGATCACCATTTTTGTGTATGCTGGGTTTGATCGGGGACAAAAAAGAGAGACAACAATATTTTTTTTCCTTTCTTATTTCCTTCTTCTTATTAATTATTAATTTAATTATTGATTTTAATAATTTATTATTGCTAAATTAAGGAGTGACAGATTCAAAGTTTAACGGAAAACACATTAGATAACCGAGAATGTAACGGTATGTACATATTTTCGGCTGAGATTACAAGTTCATGTACCGTTATAATTGTTTTGAAACTTAAAACACCAAAATTAAGAGTTGGCTATTTGTCATATACTGTTCTTAAAATTTTCTCCCCTTGTATATCTGGTGAAAAGAAAGAAAGATGGGACGTCCTCGTGGCTCCAAAAATAAGAAGATAGAGGACGTTCACCCCTGGAAATTGGCAACCAAATCAGGTGGACCTCAAAAGGCCAAGAAGAGGAAATTTGAAGCAAGGAAGATGCTGTTGTTGGGTGAGTCTAGTGGCTCGGTCTTCGGCGGCAAGTTCTCTCGGGGAAACCAAATTATGTTTGTGAGTTTGTTCACCTAATTTAATACGAAATAACCAAATTAAATTAAAAGTCTTCAACTCCATAGAATAGTGGCTCATCTCTCCCACAAAACGATTTGTCTTGGAAGCATTGAAACTACTTCCATAGTGGTTGGCCATGATGATCGATTTGGTGAGCATCCTCAAATGGATTTCTATTTCCCATCCATACTCTATCTAAATGAAAAAAAATAGCTCCAACATGACATCTTGAAAAATTGTATACAAGATTTGATATCTTCATATGTTCCGATCGATCACAATTCAATCTTGGTTAAAACCATTTTGATTTTGAGTCTTTTACCATATGAGGCTGTTTATGAATTACCAATTCTCATTAGGTAGCTTAAATTAAAACTTTAAAGCCAAATTTGTTCTTGCTTGAAGTGCCGTTCAATATTTTAGAAAAAGGGAATAATAAGCAAAGACATCGACCAGTGTGCTCTCCACGTCCTGGTTTGCTTCATTGCCTTTTTGAAGACTCATGCAGTTGACTAGTTGAGGCTCTTATAAAATCTTCATCAAATCCCTTTAAAAATAGTAACATACAGATGATTTCAGGGGGAAATACCCTTTCGATGGATTTAGTTGATCCCAAAAATTTGGCCTACTAATGAGGGCGACGAGACTTTCAAGGGAGTGGGTTTGTTGGTATGACACTGAGAGGATCACCAACTTCTTATCTGGTTCCATCTTCTTTACACTCTCACCAACATTTTGATGCAAAAATCTAAATAAAAAAGTACTATTAAAAAAATCAGAGCTCACTAAAAGTAAATTTTTCCTTGAAAACGACGGCGTTTGGTCCCTGCCAGCCAGGGATATAAAAGCGCAGGAGCTGAAATACAGAAACAGAAAAAAAGATAAAAAATTGAGGCTTTGGCTCTGTTTTCTTGTGATGATTAAGCTTCCAATTCGGAGAATGACGGAAATGGAGGGCGCTGGAGAGTATCACATGGGCCCCGACGAGTCGTACCGGTCTCTGCCGTCGGTTTACTTGGCCTTCTTGACAATCTGGTTCATCTCCGCTTGCTCTTGGACCTTCAACACCTACAAAAACCGCCACCTCCAGGTCCCTCAATTCAATCCCATTTCTTAAATGTCGTTTCAATTTCGTTTCTGGGTTTCTGAATTTGAGCATGGCAGTGTTTAATGTGACTTGTAGGAGGAAAAGTTTGAAGCTTTCTGAGTATATATATGTTCTGTTTGGCATTGTTTAGGATCATGAATTTGGGTTGGTGTACTTATATCAGTGGCAATTTATTTGAAAATTTTATTATAGGGTAACCGGCATCGGTGTTTAAGTCTTCTTTTGGTTCTGTTTGGTTGGTAAGAAATTTTAGTGTTGAATCATTGAGAGGAGATAATATGTCATATGTGTAATACTGAAAATTTCTGTCATTTTTGCTTCTAACGTGAATGAAAATCATATCTCACCTAAAAAGAGACTTGTTTTTTCAATGAATATGTAAACTTTTCATGAATTTGGAGTCTTTTATATCTAGTGTGCAAAAGGCGCTTCATTTCTGTGTTAATATTCTAATTAATATTTCGTTACGGGGTTTTGATGTGATTACTGATTTGCCATTGCTGTGGTTTTCTTTGTTGTTGAACTAGAGCAGACGAATAATTTGCAGTGGACGCTCGCATCTGTACCATTAATTAAAGCCTTGCAACTCACATTGTCTTTCCTCTTCTGGTATGTTCTTGTTCTTTCTGGGAAATAAAGTCTACATGCTATTGATTGTGCAAAAGGGGAAAATGATAATGAACAGACAAATGTATTTGTTTTCTCTTTATGAAGAACCCTTCTCCATTTAAGGCTTTGCATGGGAATAATGTCTACTTAGAAACAGCTCCTGGGTGGTTTTTTCATGGTATGCTCTTTTAGATATTCTGTGGCTCAATAAAGAATCGTGTGCAGAAGTCATATCAAGTGATAGGATTTACTTCTATTATAGTATTAATTGACAAGATATTGCGCAGTCGAACCTTCCTTGTCATGATTATTCTTAAACATACTAAATCGTGATGTTCCACTTTTGTAGGTATTCATGCTTTCATCTACAGATATGCTCTTTGTGGATGTCATTTGGGGTGTATGTAACTGGAGTGATATTTCAAACAGCTTCTTTTGTGTCTTTCTTACTCATATCTCATGGTTACTGCATCATGTGCGAGCGTCTTTCAATCACTGAGCGGCGTACTACTGCTTCCCTTGGCTGTGTGTTTTACTTGACTCTAGTTGGATACAGGGCTTCTGTACCTTATTTTTCAGTGAGTTTCATTGACTAACTAATGCATTACACTGGTACATAGGATGGTACTGTTTATTGTCTTAAATTGTTTTTCAATGTGTATTAGCTACTAATTTGTTACTCTCATGATCCAGGTCCTGCTGTTACTTAATTATGTTATCTCATTCTACGTGATATTCCACCATATATCTCAAAATCTGTTAGTGTTGCGGGAACAGTTAAGTTTCATAGATAATGAGGATGTGCATGCAATGCATGATGCAGTCTATACAAAGTACGTCATGTTCAAGTATGTACACATTTCGACATGCGTATTCCCATTTACTTGCTGGTTCTATGATATTTCTAACCTTATCAAGAGATCATTACAATATCGACTCATTTTCTGTATGCATGTGTGATACAGAAAATTTCAAGGTGCAATGCAGATAGTAGCCATGGCAGAGACTGTGGTATGATATCATGACTTTAGTAAATATAATTATATATACAAATAAAAATGTACACAGACAATAGACAAGACAACTAACATTCTAGTTTCCAGATATACATTAACATAGATGACTCGTCAGAAAATTACTGGATTCGATTGTTAGTTCGAGAATGGGCACAGTTCTGCATCTTTGTTTACATAGGGTATGTCTACCTTCTAGTTCTTTAAATCTGTATTTCATGAGAACAATGTGGTTCTGTATTCAGTTTCTAACAGCTAAGTTCAGCATTCAAGAAATTTCTTCCGCTGTTCACCTCCATGCAGCCCTTTGATGTTGCAACTTTATGACTACCTCTTGCAGGTGGACTTTTCGGTCAAGGGACCTGGCGCCACGTTTCTCAGTCATGCCAACTTTGAAATCTAAAGGAGAACTAGCAGTAGCTCCTGTCTATAGCATTGTAAGTTCTTTTCCCTTCGTACTTGCATAAACTGAGAGAATCCATATCTGAATTCATTTTATTCCCGTGGTCCAGAAATTAGAACCCAATGATGGATTTAGAAAGTTCAAGTAGATTTTTCTTATTTCTTCTCGTTCTCTTTGTGATAGTCCCAAATTTTGTCACTACAGGAAATGGATGCAGAAACTTTCAAAGATTTTACTCGGCATGAATGGCACATTGGTGTGGTAAGCAATAAGAACATGAACTAATATCAACCTTTTCTTTATATAATTGTTTCTGCATCTTGAGACTATTTCTCAATCAACTTGCTGTAAGTTCTTATAAAGGCCTTGTTAAGTTTGAAACCTGAATGTACTCCTCTCTTAATCTTGTTTGTATACAAACTATGTGCGTTATGTGTGTGTTTATCGTAAATAATTTAACAAGGTGTCTGACTGTGAACTAATGCAGCCCACTTTGAAATCTTCTGATGAGAGCTCAAAGGATTCTGTCTTGGTCATAATTCAGCATCCTCGCGCATTTACATTGACCAAAGCTGGAGCTGGAAAATCTTCTCAAAGCCAAGCTTAGACAGTTTAGCACTTACACTACAAGTTACAGCAGCTTCACTTCATAATGCAAGCAAACATTGAAGCAATTAATCACTTGCAAGTTTTTCAAACATTCTTTGGCGGCTAGCTATTTTTTCAGCGAGGCAAGCCACCAGCGTTTTCCTTCAAATTCCAAGTCGCAGGCAATTTCCCATTTTTAGAGCAAGTTTGTTTGCAATATGCAAGGACTTGTGAATTGTAAAATGTTCAGTCACTTGGGTCAGCAGGTCATCTATACTTGTAAGTACATACAATCAATCAGTCAAGTTGTATAAATCAGCCATAAAATTAGAGAAACAACTGTATCTTCTTTGCCCTTTACCATTCGTCATTCATCCTTGAAATGTAAATTTGAGATTGAAGACAAGAATCAAGTTTTCTTCATTAGACCCATTTTCTGTTACTTTGTTAACGTTACTTCCAAGGACTGTGTCTCTAGTAGCTGTGACCTTGATCAAGTTGATCATGAGTGTATAGAATGTTGTTTAGATGCTTGACTGGATGAAGAATTAGATGGGTGGAAGAAGATATCATCCTCAGAAAACACAAAAGAAAAAAGAAAAAAAAAAGAACCAGACAAACATAGAATATCTTATAAAGCAAAGCCCCTAAAAGCAAAAAATGAAAGAGAAATAAGAAGGTCCCCGAATCCAAATATGTTTCAGACTTGAGCCTCTCACTTACAGTTGAAGCTCTTCTTCTTCGTCTTCGGCTATTTGAAACAGACTAAAAACACAGAGAGAGAGAGAGAACTGGCGATGAAAAACCCTTCTCGGATCGTGTAAAACCCATCCAGTTCTATCACCAATACCTTTCTACAATGAGTGCAGGTACTTCCTCTGATCTTTCCAGTTTAATGACTTCACTTTGCGTTTTATGAGATGAAAAATATTTTCTTTGTGTTCTGGGATATTGTTACGTATTGGCTAATACTGAAAGATATGAAATTTTGATATTTCCACCAGACCATCATGAATTTGATACGGAGGAAAGTTTGTGTTTTTATTTGAACTGAAAGAATGCTGATGAAAGAAACTCCTGCTATGCTACAATTCCTGAGTTATACTCAGCAAAATGGACTGGAAATTCATACCGTCATTTTCTTTGGCCATAAACCATTGTTAAGGCACTTCTCAATACCAGTGCTTGTTCCATGATTTGATACCTATTGGGTTTGTGGAGATACTTCTCCTGCTATGTTTAGATTGGCATTTTTCCTAGGCATGATGTTTTTATACAAAGAGGCATGAAAGTTCCGCGGTCAGGCATGAACATGACATAGATAAGTATGTGTGTCTCAGTTTTCTTAAGAATGTTGCTTTGTTTTGTAGGGGGTGCCTTTGGTGGTAATAGGGGAGTCAGCCCAGTTCCTCCAGAGAAAGGTGTCTTCCCTTTGGATCATATGCATTTGTGTGACCAGGTAATGGTTTTATTCCATTATTGAATAAATTTGTTTTCTTCAAGTTCCTCAAAGTTGTATATGCTAGAGTGGGTTTGCCGTACTGGTTTACTGTGTAATTCCTCACTGGTGTTGGTTTATTGAATGCTCAGGCGAAAAAGGAATACCTCAATTGTCTGAAGACTTCGGGCCACCAATCTGAAAAGTGTAGACACTTCTCAAAATTGTACCTAGAGTGCCGCATGGAAAAGTGAGTTTGTTGGTTTCTGTAAAACACCCTATGCTCATGTTTCTGTTTCTAGTTTCTACAATGTTTAGTAGGCGTTATTTAGAGTTTGTTAACATTGGGACATCAGTATATTCTTCTAAAATTAACAAACTTAACTGCAAATGACTCTGAAAAGGCTCATTGCTTATATAGGTGAAGTTTCGCCATATGCTGTTCGGAAAAAATAGTCTAAGTTGTAACTTCCTATGACATATTTCAATGCTTGTGCTCTCTGTGAGATATTGTATTTGCTTGCTTAAAACTTAAGAAGCTTGTCATGTCATCTCTCTTGCTTCTGGTGGTTTTAGCTTTGCGGCACAGTGCTGTTATAGGTTTGTGCATGAAACTATGAATTTCAAATCAACAACATTGAAAATGAAATTTGAAATTCATCTTGAACAACAGAAGTACTTGTATTTGAGAAACTGTTAGTCATTACCACTGTTAGAATGTGAGGTGGGTGAGAGGGGTATGTTTATGGATGTAGACAACAGTAGATTGAGATAAAACAGATTGAGATTTAATTTTTTTTAACACTTCTAATAGTATAACAGAGTCGTAGCAACATAGGTTTTAGCTTGTTACTTTGTAGTCTTTGTTTGGTTTTGAAGCTTAGTACTTGGATTATTAGATGACACAAGCCATATCATAGAGAATTACAACTAACGTATCTATTACTTCCTCAACAACATTGAAAGGAAATTCAAAATTCATTTTGAACAACAGAAGTATTTGTATTTGAGAAACTGTTAGACATTACCACTGTTAGAATGTGATATGGGTGACAGGAGTATCTTTATGGGGATGTATAGGCCAATAGATTGAGATAGAAGAGATGGATATTTAGATTGGAATTGAACACTTGTAATATCAGAACACAGGCATAGCAACATAGGTTTGAGCTTGTTACTTTTGTAGTCTTAGTTTAGTTTTGAAGCTTAGTACTTCAATGACACAGGCCATCATACCTATTCGTAAAGAATTACAACTGACATGGCTATTGTTTGCAAACTTTCTCAGAAACATTCATAGTAGATTCCAGCATTTATTGGACCATTCTACAATATACCTAAGATGTTTTGTGGGAGCTCCTAGGATTATCTGTTAAATCTTTTGAGAAGTCTTCTAGGATTAGTTCTTGATTTGGATATCTTTTGTGCTTCAGTTCTTTAGTACTGCACTTCTGTTCCTTAGAACTGCATTCATATGTGAATTATTTCCAACAGAAACCGTAAATTTGAATATTGCAGATTTGACAATTTGGGGTCTCTATGAAGGATGAAGGTTTTGAATTAGAAAAGAGAAACTTGGGAATGCATTTCATTCACAACTTGTCTTTGATTTGTGTGATTCTGATACTGCTGTATTTCTCAGATTATTATTATTATTATTATCATTTTTCAGTCTCGGACTAACAGGATGATCACATATTGTGATCTTTCATATGCACCTTGCAGGAACTTGATGGCAAAGCAAGACATGTCAGAACTTGGATTTGTAAAGGAAAGTGATAAGGAAGCGTCTGAAGAGAAGATTACTGAGAGCATTGGTAACTAATCATATTATTAGTTGGAAGGCTGAAGTTGGGGACGTGGGACAGTTTGTGGAAGAGTTTACTTGTAGGACTAATTCCCTTTCCCCACCCCAAATGACTGGACTCTGAATCAGAAATTTCCAAAGATCATTTTGCTTTTGTTTTGTATTATTCAGAACCTAACAATGTTCAGATCGTTAAGTTTCGGTTCAACTGCAAATTTCAGATGGAGCTAGCGACTAGCATAATGTTCCGTTGAGTAATATCAGAATGATCATATACCAGATACTGTAAAAAAGAATGACCGCATTCAGCTGAACTTACTATCTCTTGCTCATCCATTTGAATTCATGTCTCAGCCGAATTAACAACAGTCCAAATTCTGCAAGAACAAAGCAGCTGGCGGGAGATGAACTCTAAGATACAAAGTATATAATATTAACTGAGTTGGAAACGATGTCCTTTTTAATATTGGTTTCTACCAGAACACTCACTCCTTGCCTCGATGACTACGATGAAAGCCTGTCCTTTTATAACTTACATGGCTAACTGTCCCTTCCCTTTTCTCTCTTTCGGTTCTCCATGGCTTCCCATTCGTCTCTGCTCAAACCTCACATCTTTCACCAATCGTAAGCACTCTCCCTTATTCTATTCAAAGATATTTTCAGCTTTTCTATGAGAATGTTAGTTTCATACTTTATCTTACCTGGGTTCATTGCTTTTGAAATCCTGTTATCTGGGTCTGATTGGAAGTTTGATATAGTTGAATGAGTTGTTAGATTTTGTATGAAAATGGTTTAGGAGTATTGTTATATTTAGTGTTGTCAATGTAGATTGGGATTGGCGTAGGTAAGAAAAGTTGTGTAGTATTTACTGGAGATCAAATCATGTATAGAGCAGATTCATATTTTTCTTTTTTAATTAAGAAAACCAAACAGAAACCCAAGAAGATGATCCCAATGGCATTAACTATGTAGTCGCATGTAGCTTATTGTGCAACTCCTTGATAATTTGATAGCACTTGTCTCTTTTTGGGACAGAAGATCTGTTAGACCAGAACAAAGACAAACAACTATAGCCAATTTGCATCAATCTACAAGGTGCAGTACAAAGGAACAAGGAACTTATGGCTTTCCAAAGAAAGATCTCTTGCGTAACTTATTGTCTAGATGTCACCCTTCGTCCTGGTGGTCTTCATCTAGAACGCTATCATCTACAGTTTGTAAAGCTAATTCTGGTGAAGCAAGTAGTGAGAATGGCGCTGCAGTGGCTAAAATCCATGACCACAAACTCGAATTCAATCGGGTCAATTGCCTAGTTTGGGTGCTGCATGAATCTGCTAGGAGCTTCTCCCTTGCCATTGAGTCTTTAGAATTGACAGGAAGGAGTCCTGGGGTTGCAATGGCATGGTCTGGGAAGGATATAAATGCATGGCATAAACTGCTCTCTTATCAGGTAAAACCATAGATTTTCTTTTCCTTCTCAAATTATGAGTAAAAAGTATTCTAAGGTTGCTGATGAAACAGATTATTCTAAACATCTGTATCCTGTTAACACTATCAGCATTACATGTTTGCCGTTTATAGACTTCGCATGGTTCTGCATCACTGCATGTCATCTTTACTTTCTCTGACTAGCATTTATTGTGAACTTTCTTAACTCGAGTCGAGGGCATTGACATGTTATCACTATGAATGAAATACTGAAATCAAGTACAATGGCTGCTCAGGTGGCACTTTATGCGTTGTTGAAAACTGCAATTGAAGTAGAAACTTTGCTTTCTAGTGAACGTCATTACAGCGACTCTTCTCCAGTTAGTGATATGTAAGTATACTGTGTAGTAGTTATAGTGCCTTAATTGATGTACTTTTTGCTCATAAATCATTTTCTTTTGTTTCCACTAAAGATGTTAGAGCTGACACCTCCATTGTACATTACTCCTTTTTGTATCTCCATCTATTTCAGCCTCACCACTAAGATCAATTCAGTTGGTGGACACATTGAGAGTCAATTAAACATGAGGCACTCAGAATTAGTAGAATGGTTTAAAGTGGTGGAGTTTCCACGGATTGCAGGATTTTTCATTCCTTTGCTAAGGCAGTGGTCTATGGAGTATGCAGGAAGGTTTGCTCAAATCATTTTTGCTTGTAATTGAGATTTCCTTGTTATTTTGAGGCCTAAACAAATGAAATTTCAGTGGTGTGGCAGGGATAGTTGTGGCTATCAGCTGCTGTGCTGCAGTGGCCAAATTGGGTCCTGGGCGTGTAAAGTGTCCTTTTTTTGCATTTTCTGTTGAGGATGTAATGGTAGAGCTCATGGATCTCTCTCACAGTCTTGTATCGGTGGAAATATTACATCACTTGGCCATTGAGGGAGGATTTGAATCGGATTTTCTGTCCCATTTTGGTAGAAAGGTTCTGCTAAGCAACAAAGGGGAAGAAGTAGAATTTTGGATTGGGTTGGCTTATGAAAAACTCTCATCAGCATTTCACAAAGAAAGTACGATTTCAGGCAAGCAGAAGTTTCATGACAAGGTTGATTTTATGATTCATGAAATCATCTTTCTCAGATTCCTTGGTCTCAAAGACTTTACTCAATTGTTAATTTGAGTCGTTCATTTGATATGGTCGAATTCTCCAGATAATGTCTCCTACAATCTGTACATGTGATTAATTATTTAGTATCCACAGGTGCAAGCAGATACATTGGCTACTTTAGGACTTTTTGCATATCTTGGAAGAAAGACTAGATTATTCTTGTCAACAATGGGCATAAAGGATATTGATGAGCTACTTAAGGACTTCCTTAGGTAATAAGCTATTTCACATTTATATTGGGTAAATCCAAAACTACTAAGAGTATGGTGGTTTGCCTGCAGCTACTTGGAATGTGGTAGCATTTTCATCTACCCAGAGTTTGCTTCCATAGCAGTGTATCAACACTTCATGGAGGTCTGTTTCTAATATGTTTTTTGTTGCTACTGCAAATTGCAAATCATTTTAATCTGCCATTTAATTTTACAGGTAGTGACTGATGAAATTGGATGGCTTGATTTTTATGCTGCATGTCCTCCAAAAACTATTCAAGAGAGACGGAAAAGCAAATTGCATGCAATTCAGGCGGAGAAAGAGATTGCTCTTTCTGCTGTGTTTACTGTATGCTATGATGTCTACTCCGGATTTGCTCACTTTAGTCGTTCAACTCAACTGTCCTTGGATACAGGTTTGCTAGAATTCTTGCTCCAGAGGTATAAGCTCCCATGTTTCATTGTTGAGGTTTATTTCTGCAAAGTTTTTCTATTTATGAAAGTGCGCCGATCAGTTTTCAAGATATGGTGTCCTTTCATTTTTGCAGTCAGAGCTTGCTTACTATTTGTTTGGAAGACTACTGGTCTGCTTATGATAAATCAAGGTATCTTTTCCTGTCTGGAGTTTTACGTTTGGATTCTCTGCTACTGGATCAGCAATACCATGAAGCAAGGAGATCAATGTGTTTGTTGTGATTTTTTAAAGCAGTGATTGGTCAAAGATTACAGAGACTGGTTGTGTCGCAACCAAGGTAGCTACAATCGCAACCAAGGTATCTTTAACAATTGAAGCACATGATGCACAACGGGAGTCAAGTCACCTAACGACCATTGAAGATAGTGAAAAGCATAGGTCTCACCAGAGTGTTCAACTGAGAATGGTATTGCTTTTAGGGTATAATAATTGCTGATATTTCATTCAACTGAGATGTGAGATCAATTATAGAAGAACTTCACTTATAACTGTAATGTCACCAGAGGCTGTTTCATTAATCCAGAAGAAAATAGTTTGCTTGAATCTCTACCTGTGTTTGTGTCATTGGGTGTTACAATCTGATGTTTTGCATGTATTTGTTTGCATTTTTTTGGGGTACTATTCCTTTAACGGAAGGCTCCATGCTTGGTCGGGATGGAAACCATAACCTCCATGGAAGAGGGGAGCGCCAGAAAACAAAGACATCTCCATCGAGTATTGATTAAAAAGTATAGCGATCACTTGGTAGCCACAAGCTCTGTAAGGCCATTAATTCCTGCTTCTGAGAAGAATGTATATGTTTGTGTGTGTGTTAATACTAAGTAATTTATATCGGATGTTAATATTGAATATTCCATTGGTTTGAAGGATGTATGGATGGGTACTCACTTACTTTTCATAGACCTCATGAGTGCTTTGGAGCTGCTCTTGAAACAATTGAGAGGCCACCAGATTTCAAGGAGGGAAAGAAATAAGTTACAAAGGACACTAAATGACATTACTTCACTTATTCCGGTTACAATTCTAATGCTACTTCCTGTAAGTACCTTTTTGACATCTTATGTTCGGAACAATCCCATATATGTTTTTGTTAGTTGATGCGTGACCTTTAGCCATGATTTAGTTTTATGAGGAGAGAGCAAAAGCCGAAGGAATGCAAATTAATATACTGTTGCTTGTATTTCAAGTATTTCAACTCATCATATTACGTGTGGGGAAAAAAAACAGAAGGTTATTTAGTGTGGAGTCTCAGGTTGTGCAGTTGATTTATAATTGCCCTTGTCGGCCTTTTGTATTTAACGCCTCCTCCCTTTTAATCATATAAATCTGCTAAAAACAAATGACATTGCAACTGCTTAACCCTGCAGATGGCTATGCAATCTGTTTATCTTGTTTCTATTTCTATTTCTTTACCGTTGTTGTAGTTAGAGGTAGCTCATGCTCTTCTCTATGAAGTTTTTTTGTTTGCCAAGAGTTGTGATTATGAATGTACACAAGAAACAAAATTTAGCAAACAAAGCCACTTTTACCAAAGCTGATTTTCTTCCTTTTTGTTACAAGGTATCTGCAGTAGGTCATGCTGCCATTTTTGCTGCAATCAACAAGTACATACCAGGCTTGGTAATTTGAGTTACCTTTCCCTTTTTACATCCTTCTCTTAATCTTTTTGATCACTGATAACTGTTTTTCACCTGAAGCTTATTGGTCCCTTCTTTGTTTTGGCTAAACATTCTTTTGTAAATGGTATCTAGATCCCTTCTCCCTATTCTTCCGAGCGGCTCGATGTTGTAAAACAACTAACGAGAACCAAGAAGATGGAAGTTAGGACATGGAGCAACCTTGATGATCCACCCTCTAGATAACGTAAGTGTTGTTGGTCTCGTCCCCTCTGTAGTTAATGTTGCATTAAGAAGCTATATTTGCACCGCTAGTCCGTTTAAAGACATATTGTGCAATTCGTCTTTGTAAATAGTAATATGGATAAACGCATATAATGTGAGACAGTGAGAACTTTCAAGCAGGCTGGTCTATATTGGCATACAATGCAAACTTGTGATGTTCTTCAGGTTCATCATCGACTATCATTGTTTTGAACTCCTGATGATGTCAAGTCTCCCACCAATAGTTTCTTTTGTATATAATTGATAAGTTTTCTAGGGTCAAAATTCTAGCAACCAAAATAAGGTCTCATCCCTTTATACAATCGGATGAATAATTTGAATTCTATCAAGTACACTATATTATATTATAATGTATGTAACTAAATATTGGAAAAGACTGTGACTTCATATAGAGGTAGAACTTGAGCTAGTCTAGCTACCTTTTTTTTCCAAAAGAAAATTCATAAATAACCAAAGAAATTAGAACACATTGGAATAATTGATTGCAGTGCCTACAACACGACACACATTCCTACTAAGATTAAGAGTTACGAGTTTGTAGCTAATAATAAGATCCATGAGCCAAAAGGACCCAATTAACCCAATTTTACACAATCAAAGCTACGCAATCCTGAACGTATCATACCGATGTCCAAGTCGAGGATCTGCTCCGAGCCGCGTGAATCCATAGTATAGCACAAATGACAACATTTGGCAACCTCAACTTGTAATTTGGCTATTAGAAAAACTGGTAGAACAAGGTCTCATCAATTTGAACCATTGTCTGACCGAGCATGCCCACGTTCCATACACAAATTAGATATGATCTATTTGAATCTCCTCATTGATGTTATGTTCATGTGTTTGAAGCTTCAACAAGGTACATCAGTTGATCACTACAACTTTGACATGATAAATTCCAGGGTTTCATCTCTCTAGGTATTGATAATACTGTAACGATTCTAAATCTTTCATATCAGAAGTCTTGGCGAAAGCATCCTTGACTCACTGAATCTCAAACTCATCATTGGCCGTGCAGACGATGTCTAAACACAAAACAAGGTAGACAACAGTAGTACCTGATAGTTGAGTAAAAAGAGATGCATCAGCATATCTGGACCTGAATGCCAAGAGAGGGCATACGTAGATGGGATGTAAACTTCGAATTTTCCAATACCTATGCATAGGTAGGATATGCAGCATCTTTAAAGCTCTTTGGTTGAGCATGTATTCCACCTCTATTAGGTCTACATAATGAAAGCCATCTTCCACATCCATATGGTGTAGTTTCAACTTTCAACCATATCTTATTACAACAGCTAGAACTAGCCGAACTGAGGTATGCCTAACAACAGGGATGAATGTTGATGACCTTATCTTACACTCCATCAATGCAACGTACTCTCTTCTTGTATGGCAGCCTCCATTGAGGAATTGCCAGAGCAGATTTGTAGGAACTTGGTACAGTTGATGAGTCAGAATTCTAAACAATAGAGAGATTTTTTTTTTTTTGCCTGCGAATTCCTTCCTTTCTGCTCAAGTAACCATAGATGATCATTGTCAGTGCACTAGTAACTGCAGGCAGTGATTGAAGGGCACCAGCTGCGGCCTCTGGATTGAGTAAGACCAGAGAATGATTTACAACGTTTGAGATTGGCATGCAATATACTCTCCTCCTTGATTGAGGTGAAAATTAGCAGACGATGGTTAACAGAATAAGGAATAAGTAGGTATCACTGGTACTTGGGTAATCGATCCAGAGATCGAAGGTGAGAGCTGTACTGCAGTCGTAGTGTCAGCTGACAATTATTAAGCTTCTCCACTGTGGGCAGGAGAAGGAAAACCATGTACTAATGTGGGAGGAGTGGGATTGGAGTGGAAGGGACTAAGAGATATGTCGTAGGAATGAGTAAGGCTGTAAGGGGGAGAAATTGGATTCTGACTAACCTTCACTGGAAAGTTTAAAGGCTTTACTGCAAAGTTTACTCCCCCAACCCCCATCTGCTTGCAATATGTTAACGGAATTATGGAAGCTGAGAAGTGAGAATTGATAAACAACATAATAGTGCAAAAGAGAGTACTTCAAGTCTCCATCTTTGTTTCCATCCAAAGTTTGATTTTTCTATTAACAGCCATAATCTTCTCAACAAAGAAATCCAACCCATGTTCTTAAGCAGCAGCCAAGTCATTAGAGGCCACACAAGAAATAAGAAGAAAAATATCACTGGACTCTGCCTAACCTTCACTGAATTAGTTGTACATTTTGGATCGTAACAATATTCCTACTAGAAAAGAGACTATGAAAGGAAGGAAAAAAGAAAAAAGAAAAAAGAAAATAAAAAACTCAAAAAGGAGAACCAACAATTCAGATGTAAACTTGCAATCCAATTTACCAGTCCCCTGTCAAATCTAACACACATGAATATGCATTCCCAAACACAATACAAAGAGATAACCAACATAGTAACTGTTCTCTTATTCCTTTTCTATATCCAAATGCATATACCACAAGTATTTTTGGGGGATGAGACAAAAAAAAAAAAAAAAAAAAAAACTTCTAGAGAAAATGGAGGGGGAATTGGGGGCAGTGGGGAGGGTAAAGGCACTCTACAAATTCAATACAAGAGGGCTGCAAATCTGCAGCCTGCATTACATTTAAATACTATCAAAGCTAACTACAGAACATCCTCGCTCTCTTCACCCTCGAGTCTGGAAAATGAAGAGAAATGTTTACCTTTCATCCGAATTCCTAGATAAATTGGCCTCATCACTGCAGACTTGTGAAGGAAATACGTTCAGCAACACAATATAAAAACTTTGTTCATCCGAATTCCTTTACGCAGCAAACTACTTGCTCCATTTTGTTCTAAGAGACTGACCTGCCGCTTTGAAACACTATGAATACCTTAAATCACCCTCTTAGGATCACGAGCGGCAGCGATATGGTCCTACAAAACATAACACAAGATAAGGAAACCGATAACTGCAAACATGTGAGGAAAGACATAGTTCAATATGCACAAGCCAGAGAAAATATTCCTGCATCACTGCATAGATATCTGAACCAATTACTTTTTTCCTTTTGTCCCTTGTGCAGTATTCATTTGACTCATTATTGCATCTCCCATCCAATACATGATACCTACTTTCTATATTTTGAAGTACTGATAATCTGATTCTACATTCCAATATGTATAACCATGCACCATCATGATGAAGAAATTATAACAATGCACATCAGGTATAGTACTTACCGAGATAAAATCAAACGCTTTGCTATCCTCTTTCTTTGCATTGTTCATCATTGAAGTGGGCGATTGATTTAGATGATTTGGCTGGAATATATCAGGAAGTGCTGAATTATATCCTCCATTTGTTCCAGCAACTTGACTTAAGTTTGAATTTTGAGCATTGAGGTTCCCAAGGTGTTGAAAATTGGACATTGTCGCTAGGAATTGCTGCTGAGCAAACAGACTTCCCATGGCACCATAATTTATTGGCTGAGAAGAAAAGGCTGGGTTGAACATAAAGCCAGGAGGTACGTTGTAAGGCATAGCACCTGGAGGAAAGACTGGAGTTTCACTCGTGGGTTCTGTTTGAGAATTGAGAATTCCACCCCAAGTATCTGTGGAGACCTGATGACTGGGTTGACTACTCAAACCTGACAAAAGACTATCCGATAGCATTACAGGAGAGGTTCCCTTTTGCTCCATCTTGGAGGCATCTTTATCAATAGATAAACCAGCTATTAAATTATTCAAATTACTTGTATTATCTTGCTCCGATGGAAGTTGAGGATTAGGACCAAAAATATCAAATATTTCGGATCCATTTTTCTTTTCTCCTATTGAATCCTCCTGAGCATCTTGTTTATCATCAACAGTAAGCCCAGAGAAGAGATCATCAACATGTTCTTTGCTTTCATTCATGTGGAATGAGACATCTGCAAAGGGATCATCATCATTTCTCAGTTCACTGGTGCTTACGACATTTCCTTGGGCATCTCCAAATAAATCATCTATCAGTTGGGGTGGTGCAGTTAGGTTTGTGATGACTTGATCATTTTGGTTCTCTGCAGTATCTGTCCCATGGTAATCATCTAGATCACCAGTGTCTATCAGGTCAGGCATCTGAACAACTGTAGTAGTCTGAGCCTTCCCACGCTCTTCAGAATTACCTGCCACACTTCCCGTCTGTTCTCCACCCAAGAGGTTTATAACCTGCTCATAAAAAGGAAAAAATGTTCAATAATTTGCATCATCCAATCCTGTCTTCTCAAAGAAGATACACATTCATTCATTCAAATATAATATATATCTATGTATATGTGTGTGTGTGTGTGTGTGCAAGCACTAAATGGAATATAAAGTCTCCAAGCATTAACATATTCTGATACTTTATCAAGCATAAATGTATCCTGATAAATGCATTCAAAGCACGTTTTTTGAGAATATGATGAATGAAATCTGTGGGAAGGTCAAAATGGAAATATACAGATACTATTTCACATATGGAACGAAGTTAACTGCAACACAAATGATAAAATAATCAAACAGCACACGAATGACAAACATTTTAAATGCAGAAACCTTTCAACTTCAAAAACATATGCAATCCTTCCTCAGCACATTTTTTTTCTGGTTAGTTGTCTATTAATTGTTTGTTCAATATGCATTTTTGTTTTGGAGAAACAAGATCTTATTTAAGCAACAGAACACAGTGCCACAACTGAAAGAAAGAAGAGAAATAAAAGGTGAAACTGAAACATCAAAAGCAAAAGAAATCGCCATTTCACAGCAGATAGCATGTCCAACATGATAGACATAAGCGGGCAGTCTCTAGAATCAACAGAAAATGAACCCCCTTATAATCCTGAAACGTTCTTCTACTATGCTCCATCATAATAACCTAAGAAACCGCCTACAACAAGCATCCCCGCAATGCCTTTACCCAAAGCTAGAAACTCAGTACACCTCCAGAGTCTGGGATAACCAACCTAGCTTCTTCTCTCCAGACAACTTCCACCACAATTGAATAAAAATAAAGGACAGTGAAGAAACACATGAATCTCTTTTTGGTGTTAAACAAGATGCACCAATGAGGAGAAAACAGATAGAAGGATTGCTCTGTTGTACTTGCTCAAAAGTGTCAACCCTTCTGACCAATGGAGAATTCTAAACTTTTGGAGACTGGAGAGACAATGGATCTCCACATCTGTGAGAGAGAGAGAGAGAGAGAGAGAGAGAGAGAGAGAGAGAGAGAGAGAATGGATCCGAAGTTACGGAATCATTTGCAAGAGAGGACAATCTTGACCCTTTTAACTTCCATCTTCTAGTAACTAGAATACACTATTGAAGGAAACAGGCCAGGCCTTCCAATTTTCCAAAGCAGCACCTCCAGCTGAACTCCATATCATAGGATGTCGCCTAAAGACCAAAATTACTGTTCTAAGGTAATGAAGAAACATCCACAAGCCTGGTGATACGGTCCTCATGATGTCTGCCCAGCAAGAATAGTCTAGGATACAACTGATACATTCCTCCAACCAACTATCATCTTAGAAACATACGCTCTCCCAATTACTCAACACGTTACAGCACTGTTTGAAAGAGGAATAACCGTGAAAACATATTCACATAAAAGACGGCTGGAACCCCTCAAAGAAAGTTTTGCATCCCATTGATTTGCAGTATTCCCGTATTTACTCTAATCGCAGAATGCCAGAGAGCTAGGTTCAGACAACTTTAGAAGCACTTGCGCAGTACAGCCTCAAGACTCTCAATCAGGTTGCCCACACCTAAATCCCAATTTTATTCAGTTTGACCATCCATTACATACATTCCAACTTACAAGAGAAATTCTGGGATCGGCTATGGAAGATAATCTACTTTACTATAGTTTATTTGAAGATGATTACTAGGAACAGACCACAAGAATTTAACACAGAGATTGAGTTGCAAGCAGATTACAAAATATCATTTTTTTGGTATATGGTATATCAAGACTCACTTGATTTAAGATTATTTCTCATCTTTATAAACAGTAAATCAATGAAAAAAAATCATAAGCTACTATATTATAAGAAAAAATGAATACCTTGTTAGCCTTTTCTCGCAAAGAAGCTTGGGGAGACTCTGAGCATCTCACTACAGCATCTCTGTTCTCAATAAAATAGGATTCAATAATTGAAAAGTTCTCATCATCCTTTCTCCTCAATATTGATTCAAGAACACAAATAGCTTTCATGCGCACCTGATAAACAGAAAAAAAAAAAAAAAACATAAAAAGGTAAGCGGAAAGGTATTAAATGTAAGACAAAGCTCAGGCATCGAATGTAACATGTGTTTCTCTTTTTTTGAATTTCTTGTGCTGGAAAAAAAAATGTTCATATTAAAGAATCTTTAGATTATGTGAGCAAATATGTTCATGCACTTTCCAAAATAATTATAGCCATAAAATAAGTATAAATAGCATGCCTGCCACAATGGAGATTGGAGCTTTGATTCAAGGGCAAGACTTAATGCTACTGCATCCAATTTTGCTGCCTCTGCAAGGAAAACCTGCATAGCATCTCGAGTTGGTTGTAAGCGCACACCACCTGACGTTACAATGGTCTCCAACAATCTCTCCTCACGGGTCTTGCTCTCTCTGTAACTTGAACTAGAATCTCCATTAGTTAATTCAGGTTTCGTTGACCTTGAGTCCTCACCCCAGGGTCCACTAGCCACATTCTTTGAAGACCCAAAACTACTCTGAGTCTCATTGGGATACTGATATGGCTCATATTTGTCTGCCTTTCCTTCCATTGTCAATGACCTATGAAGATTAGGACTCTTGTAGCTTCCATTGTCATTCTTTTTAAATGACTGACCTTGGGTGAAAGTACTAAATCCCTGCTTGATAGATGCACTTCCAATACCAACTACCTCACTAATAAACGATTTCTTTTCCTCCGTTGGCATTTCATAGTTTGTATTCCCAAAACCTTGAATTCGTCTGTTAAGATCTTCTGCAGGTGCGGCAGGCTTACTTTCTTCTGAAAAGATAGCAGCAATAGCCTCCTGAGCAGTGTCTCGCACAGCCTTATTAAGTGCATCTCCTTTCAAAGGATCTGGATGTCCCTTGTAATGAAATAACTGTTTCACAGCCACTGAATGTCTTTGCATTTCTCTCCTGAACTCTACACCGGACTTTCCCACTGCATATTTTATCAATCGCAGAGCCTACCAAAATTTTGAGCTTCTTAGCGTCAACAGTTTAAACACAACAGTTGCAGTTAACAAATAGCAGGGGAAACAAATACAAATTTGTATCATAAAGTTTACTTCTGAATGTTTCCAGTTACAAAAACTAACCAAACCACTGCAATTGACACAGTTCAAAACCCGATTCATAGTGATGCCATCAATAAACAGAACCCATTACTATAAGCAAAGTTATGAACACACTAAATAACCCCAATAGAAATTGACACTTGAATCCTCTAGTCTCACAGTAAGCCTTCATAACAATGCTAGATACACATGCACAAAACAACAGAAATCCATCCAAGTTTCAATTTTTAACATGATTTCATATCACATGCAACACATTTAGAGTTTGATCTCAATAACCACTCAAACATGAAATTCACCAGTTTGATCTAAACAAGAAGAATGAAATAGGATAACACCTTTTGTTTAACAATGGGGCTTTTATGGTCGAGACGCTTCAAGACAAAGTCAGAGACCTCCTTGACGATGCTGACATGCGATGACCTCAGCAGCTGGCAAATCTCCTCCAACTTGTAGACCGGCGCGACCTTGTCCTCGTCGGAGGTAGCTGCGTCGACCATCCTCGACCTCCAGTACGACTCCACAGCTCTCCGACTCGAATCCATGATTGATTCACAAGGTGCTCAAATTGAGCTGATCCGATCCAATAGAGGCGGTGCTCGGATCGATTGCAAGAGCCGGAATCGGATCGGAGTGATTGATTGATTGGATTGTGGTGAAAAATTAGGGTTTTAGAAGAAGAAGAAGAAGAAGAGAGAGAGAGAGAGAGAGAGAGAGAGAGAGAGAGAGAGAGAGAGGGGAGAGGTTATGGAAGTTTTGGGGGAATGTGAAAACTGAGGAAGGAGGAAGAAGAAGAGGGAGGAGGTAAATTGGCGCGGTGAGTCAGACTCACCCACCTGTCTGTTTTTTACGTCGCCAAAATTTGATGTGCGTGCGCTCAAATTGGTGCACCACAAACCTTCAATTGGTAGTGATTTGATGCTCTTGTGTGTGTGTCTATATATATATATATATATATATATATAACCTTTCCACTAAGGGATTTATTTTTTTGACATATACGAGGGATGGAGAATTACACTAACTTTTCGATCACAAAATCACATCTCCACCGTTCAATATGTAGTTCTATATGAGTAGATCACTTCTGTAAATTTTCAGAAATTTTGGTAATCGTTAAGGCATTCAAAACTACGATTTTATAATTATAAGCATGAATGGTTCAGGTTTAGCAGATTTGGTTCGTTCAGTGATTTAATCTTGTTCGACACCTTAACGATCACCAAATTGGCTGAAAATTTGCATAATTGATCTATATATAAGGACTAACAAACTGAACGGTGGAGATTCAAAAATATAATCGAAAAGTTAGTGTAATCTCATATATATATATATATATATATATATATATATATATATATATATATATATGACCCTTCCACTAAGGGATCCTTTTTTTTAACATATATGAGGGATGGGGGATTACACTAACTTTTCGATTATATTTTTGAATCTCCACCGTTCAGTTTGTTATTCCTTATATATAGATCAATTCTGCAAATTTTCAGCCAATTTGGTGATCGTTAAGGTGTCGAACAAGATTAAATCAATGAACGAACCAAATCTGTCAAACCTGAACCATTCATGCTTATAATTATATATCGTAGCTTTGAATGTCTTAACGATCACCAAAATTTTTGAAAATTTGCAGAAGTGATCTACTCATATAGAACTACATATTGAACGGTGGAGATGTGATTTTGTGATCGAAAAGTTGGTGTAATCCTTCATCCCTCATATATGTCAAAAAAAAGGATCCTTTAGTGGAAGGACCCTGTATATATATATATATAGCACAACCTTTAAAGTGCGGACGTCTCTCCGTTCTCCACCGTCCGGCGCCGACGACGGCACGCCTCAACCAGAGCGGACACCAGAGGCGTCCCCGATCACTTTCTCTTTCCGGCGAGATCGATTTGAAGGTTTGGGCAGCAACCTCCATCCGAAACTTCAGACAAGATCGATCTCGCCGGAAAACTGGAATTCGACGAACTCGCCGGGGAGAGAAAGTGACCGGGGACCGATCAGGAGCGGACGTCTGCACGGCCTTTAAAGTGCGGACGTCCCTCCGTTCTCCACCGTCCAGTGCCGACAACAGCGCGCCTCCATCCGAGTAGACACCGAAGGCGTCCCTGATCACTTTCTCTTTCCGGCGAGATCGATTTGAAGGTCTGGGCAGCAACCTCCACCCAAAACTTCAGACAAGATCGATCTCGCCGGAAAACTAGAATTCGGCAGACTATATATTTATCATTCAAGTTACATGTGAAAATGGCATTTAGTTGATATATATGTTTTATGTATACCGCACATGAGTCATGACTATATAATCAAATGGTTATTTGTTTACTGATATGTTGATACATGTATGTATTTAAAATGTATGATTAGAGAAATTGGAGTAAATTAATTGGAGATATTCTTTTGTTGCGTGTAATATCATGAACAAAAAAATAGAAACTAAAGCATGTTTCATCTAAAAATATGAGAAAGTTATTCTGTAACAATATGGAATTCATTAGTTATATTTCCATTTTCGATTAAGTAATAATGTCATTGAAATAGTAAACGAATAACACTTTTGAATCATAGTAGATAGATATCGTCATGAAATATGCAATAATTATTCTTCAATTTAGTTAACTTGTTTGTACAGTGGATATGATTATCAATCCGTTCGTTTGCAACACATCAAAATATAGTATTGAAATAGACTAGTTTGATTCTTTTTTCTTTTTTTTGGTGAGAGACTAGTTTGATTCATTAGGAAACCGACTACATGTATTGGTGAGATTAGTTTTGGTCTATTTTTCATCTATATCAAACTAAGTTATCTCGACTTCCAAATAAATTAACTTGATGCATCCGTTACAGTAATTTATTACAAAACTTTCTCTTGTAACCTAGAGACCAAGAAACTGAATTTTCAGGATACTCCTCTGATTCAGCCTGATGAGTTCAACCATCAAGCTTTCGACTTGGGTCTTAATCTAACACCAAATGAAGGTGAAAACACAACTTTTCTCTTCTATTTTCTTCTCATGAATTCATGATAGACAAAAAGCTCTCGTTTTAGTACAACCGGATAGAGGAAATTTCCTTCTTGAGAAACATTGCTCAAGAGCCTAAGACATTTGGCTGTATTTCATCATCCTCAAGGAAGGAAATTTCCTGCCGCTGATCCCAATCATATATAAGTTAAATGTGTCATTCTCAACTTTATATACCTGATTGAACTAGTTGAATTGACCATAAACCTGCGTTTGCTTGGCCTATAGACCGTTTGCTCAGTTAACCACCAAAGAAACAGTTGGTTAACCAAAAAATGGAACTGAAAAAGTTAGTTAACTAGAACAGAAACTGATAGCCGTAGTTCCAACCGATTAACTGTCAATCTTCCCCAGCTATATAAGTTCCAGCTGTCGTTCTAATAATGTGTAACTATGCAATTTACCTTTTGTCTCAGTAACGGGGTTTGAAAGTTGAAACTCCATACAAACAAAAAATCTGGGTTGAGATCTGCTCTCTCAAAATTGAATGATATGCACCGATTAAAAGATATGTTATATATAGGAGACTGCTAAGGATTACAAAATTGATGAGGATTGTGAGGTAAAAATAACGAATGATATTGTTACTAAGAAGCAACGCTTTCAGCATCTAACATCTCATCTAATTCATCCACTGTCATCTCATTTTTAAAGAGCATTTTCAAGTATGGAAGTACTTTTGGCATTACTGGCAAATCAGCTATGTTAATGCTCATCAGGTCAAACGCTATGCATGTCTTGTGCATGTGTGCCTCGTCAAATACTGGGATTTTTGGGTATCGCTGGCTGAAGTGGGTAAGGATGACGCGGTACACACCGGCAGAGTTCCCTACTCCTATGGCTTCCTCGGTTGTGCTGTGGTTTTTCTTTATGGCCTCTTCCTCCATGCCATCCTCAAACGTTGCCTGCAACAATCACAAGTGCAATTATCATTTACTAACTTCTTCCTTGTCACAGTATTCACAGATGGGGGTTTATATTACAGAATTAGACAAACTAAGTCATGCAAAAGTACATGTTAAGAACTTGCCTCGTGTATAAGAATTGTTGCACCACGAGACGCTTCTATAAGTGCTGGGCAGGGCCTAGTGTCACCAGAGTACACAAGCTTCCACCCTGGTATCACTTTTCCAACACTATTCAGTCTCTTTGAAGCCTTCAAGACAACACCAAATGCTTGTGAGCAGTGAATGACAGGAACACTGATCAAGGCTTCCAGTCCAGCTTCGCTAAGCACTTTTTGCAAACTCAAAACGGCATCGTCAACTGGACTACCAGGTTTCTTCCAATAGCTCTCCATACGAGATCCTTTAGCAAATAAAGTAGAATCAACTTTCTGTTGCCTATCTTTTCTTGGTGAGGAGTGGTGTTTATTTGAATCAGTAGCTCTTGAAGGCGCATTTAAAGACACATCTGTGGTGTTCCTACAATCAAGGAACTGCATATCTAAATCTTCAAGTCTTTGGTATGCATCCAAATAACTCTTAAGCTGCCTTGGTCCAACTACAACTACAGGTTCATGAGGCACTCCCTTCAACAAAGTACGTCGCAGAGCAAGTATTCTTGCCAACCCCGTATGGTGATCAGCATGAATATGAGAAATCCATATACATCGAAGACCTCTAACAGCATTGTCAGCACCCTCTACACCATATCTGTTGGTCAATGTACATTAGCAGACATATCTTATGGGGGGAAAGATAAGACTTACACTAGTGCAATGCGTTGCTAAAATTCATGGTGTACCTTCTTTTCAGCTGTCCCAGGGTTCCTTCGCCACAATCTAAAAGCAAGCCTCCATTGGAGAAAAGGTTTATATGGATAGCACTGACATTGCGATATTTAGATGGCTGAGATGATCCAGTTCCTAGAAGAACTATCTCCAAATCATCTCTCCTTATATTGTCCAAGCAACTAGGAAGTGTATTCTCACTAAACCATGGCTCTTCAACCATTACTGTATCTTCTTGCACGAACCTTATCTCTTCCTTGGTTTCTGTGGACTGGCGCCAGAACTGGCTAACACATTGGGCAGCATCTACAATCTCTGGATTATCTGAAAGTAAGTCATTGATCACATCTGCAGCAGCCACCTTACTTGGAACAACAGACCTATCAATTCCAAGATGAGCATATGGCCGCAAAGTGAACTATACAACAAACAAAAATATAAGTTATTAACATTCGTATATTAGTAAAGTGATTGCAATGTTGCAGAAGAAACTAGGCATGATAATCACACCTATGACAATAAATAAAAAGAACAGGTCTAATTACTCTTTGAAAAATTAAAAGAAGAAAGGGAGAAACAGCACAAGAAATATAAAAACAATGTTACAAGATCTCTCAGGAAGAAAATCTCTATCACCGAAAAAGTTGAATTCTTTCTAGACTGTCATTCACAGCTGTTTCTCAACTCTACTAATGATGTGATAGGGAAGTACAAAAGCATGCACAACAAGTGTAACCCCACCTCTAGTTTCCAAATAACAGGTTCAACCAATGACTATTCACATATAACTTGGTTGCGGGGAACAAATTGTATGCAGAATTATATAAACTACTTATTCCAAATTATATACTTTAACATACTGAAGAGTAGCAATTCCAAAACAACTGAATATCAAGGACTTCAAGGAATATTCTTGATGATATTTTAGGTAACAACTCTTGAACCGTAAACAAGGAAAACATTGCACCAGCATGAACGACAACAGTTGAGTATAATTTCTTCCACAAAAACTAATCCACTAGTTGCATCTAAATTAACCATTCGTACCTTGAGAAGGTTTTCGGCGGAAATGTTTTCACAAACAGAACCCTGGCAAAATTAAACCAAAATTAACCCAAATATTTAAAAAAAAATAAGGACTAAAATAGCATTGCTCATCGTCCAGCAAAGACATTTTCACAACCTCACTTGAAGGAGTGGACTCTGGTGCTAAGCAATCACTGTGCTGAAGAGACCAAAAACCTGGAGCTGGAAAGAACTGTGGACAAAGATAGTTAAGTCGAGCTGCAATTCTTGCACTCGCCTTTAAAATTGGAATCTCCATATTCTTCCTGAAAACAGCAAGAGAATCCCGGAGCGGTTTTCAATATAGAAAGCAGATAAGCACGATAGAAACTATTTTGCATAAATAAACCAAGTCACCTTTCATGTCCAGCCATGATATGTTGGGCTGAACCAAATCTTTTCATCCATCTCTGGTAGTTTGAACTGCTTATGAGGGATGAAGGACTCAAATGAATGACACAAGTGACAACCTTAGCATTATCAGGTGGACCTGAGAAATCTGCATAATAGCTACTGAGACAATGTACGGATAACAACTCGTGAAAATGAGATTCTGTTGGGCAGTCGACAAGGAGTACAATAGGACCAGGAACAGAAGGCCCCATTACATCACTTGGATGAACCTATAGAAATAACATAACGAAACTCATTTAAAACACTATAAACAGAATAAATATATAAACCTCTACTACAGTTACCAGACCCTACCATGATGTTCTTGTTATCCGACTTCACCGAGTTCCCAAGTTGCAGTTCATGATATTTGGGCCCTGGTCTAACATCTAAAGCTTTAGCTTTCGCAGGGTCGAATTTCCCTTTGATTTCAGGTAATTCACAGACATAAATTACAGACATGTCGCCAGGCTTTCCAGTATGTATACTTCTGCCATTTAGACTAATGGGTTCTGAAGCATGATCCATCCTATCATCAAGGGCCTTTTCTGTAGGATTCTGCATGATGGGTACTCCATTCAGGCACTGAGACCCTTCCAAGAAACTTGGTCGTAGAAGAATGGCTGATAATTTGACAACTTCATCGTCAACAAGAACAATGGGATCTGTAAACCGAGTTTCATCAGCCATAGGAGCACCCTCAGGACTATATGTGGGCCCAAAGCTCCTAGTGTGAACCATGGCAGCATTTGGAATGAAATACTGCATGGCATCAACCAAGTACTTAAGATCTGATGGGCCCCACACATTAACCTTCAAAACAACAGAAATAGTGAAATATCATCATTTTTCTCAAAAAAAATACAAACTTATTAGGGACAATTTGATCTATCTTAAACTAATTAAAATGAAGTAAATAAGGAAATACATTGGAAGTCAATCTCTCATACTTACACTCATTCCTTCTTCACCCATGCCAGCCAAAGTTAACAGCAAACCTGTGATATAAAGTAGAAGT
Organism: Fragaria iinumae; assembly: GCA_009720345.1. NCBI lineage: Eukaryota > Viridiplantae > Streptophyta > Magnoliopsida > Rosales > Rosaceae > Fragaria > Fragaria iinumae. The sequence continues at coordinate 28,842,627 of CM019122.1, read as the reverse complement.
TGAGGGTTTAGGTATATCGAGAAACAATACTATTTCTTAACGACATCACCATATAGGGATAACAGTCATAACACAAATGTTTGTGGTTTTTTTTTTTTTTTTGAAAAGGATGTTTCTGGTAAAACTTAGAAATAATCAAGCATCATTTGATCTATCAAGATACAAACCTGGAATTCCACCGGCAGTCTCTGAGCAGACACGAGAGAGAAATATGTGATCTATCTAAAGAAAATCAAGAACACTAATAAGGCATTGTAGGAAGAAACTTCATATGTCATTCCAACAGCAGAAGATTCGTAAAGGTTCCAAATATTGTATACCTTTGACAATTTAATCTTATGCTCTGTGCAGAACCTTTGCAATCCCTGCAGTAGTTGTATAATAAGGGGAAACATAATACTTAAAAAGGGTTCACCATTGATTCAAAATTACTATTTTGAAATGGAAATTGAACAATCACCTCTCATTATCACAAAACTTACCTCTCCAGCATTAAAAATAAATCTTTGCTTGTCAAAGAATAGCAACACTGAAGGAGAAGTATCCAGAGTATCCATTCCAGTCCCTAAAAACTGCAGCGAGTAAAAGCATAGCCCAAATTATCAATCCATAAGCAACTCAAATGTTTTCCACAACAGAAAAAACAAAAAGAAAAAGAAAATTAAAACTGAAATACAAACATAATAGGATAACTTGTCTATCAACCGCTAAACTTAAGACATGTGAAAACAATTTTAGATTTCGAGAATTCTCCATCCAGCATTTAAAATGCTGTGAATCTACTACCTAAATGAAACCGAATCAGTAACCTTTCTGAGTTCCAACCCATCGTCACTAATCAAATCGAACAACCAGCATCCATCAAATTAGTGACCTTTCAAAAGTGGAACCCGGACAAGATAACAAATAAAAATCCAAAACTCAGCCCAGAAACTAACTCTCAAAGTAGAAACCAAACTTTTCCACTATCCAACCCCACATAACTTCAAATCATAAACACAAACCATTCCTACTCCTAAGCAACAAACCCCAATTCCCAGAATCCCATTGCCTATTGTAACTACCAAATTTACTCCCCCTCGAAAATCCCAAGTCATATCGACCCGCATTTCCCACTTCTTCATATCATGTAACTATGTCATTGTCAAATTAATATATTCTTCTCACACACTCCATGCTTATGCCACAAAAGACTGCAACTTTTTTCGACTGGTAGAGCTCAAATACTTGCTTTTTACCATTACAACTTACCTCAGAGTCATTCAGTTTTGAACTATTATCCACTTATAGATATAATCACATTACTTATCCAGAATCAAAGAAACAAACACAACCCAGAAACCAATGCAAGCAATTACAGAAAACCCAGAAAGGATTAAGCTTTGCATACCTGGACATAAGCTATGGTGTTGGTAGGATTGAGAGCCCTTTTGTTCCTCTGAAAATTCTTCTTGGGCCTCTCACTCTTATCGTTACCCTCGGCTCTTCTCTTGTTGAACGAAACGGACTCGGTCTTATCCTCCATTGCTTTGTCTCGGTGTCTGAAAGTGCTTTTGCTTCTGGGTCTGGGGGAGTTGTAGGGAATGGGACGGCGTCGTTTTGGGTGGGAGGAGGAGGAGGCGAGGGCGGTGAGGAGAGAGTAAGGTTTTGATTTGGGGAAGAGAGAGAAAGAGGGTTTAAGGGGAGGGAAGGGGGTCAAGAAGAGGAGACGGAGGTTTGAGACTTGCATATTTTTTGGGGAGTTGGCTTTGTACGTTTTTGGGTGGGGGGTTTTAGCAGGGTGTTGGACTTGGGGTCGATTTTTGGACCCAATCAAAACAATTGAAATGTCCCTTGTGAGGAAAGGTACATCACTTGATCACTACAACATTCATCTCTTGTCTAGGCAACGGTATCATGTTTGGTGAAACGTTTATGATGTTTCAAGTGAGTGAATCAGTGGATAGTTTGAGAGAGTTAGGGTGCAAATGGGTCGAGTTGAACCGAATACTAGGGTGTTCATGTTCGGCTCATTTACTTTTTATCGAGTTCGAGCTGGGCTAAAACTTGAATATTTTTTTCATGTTCAAGCTCGGCTCGGCTTGAATATTTTTCTTTAAGCCCGAGTTAGGCTCAGCTTGGCCCATTATATTAAACAAGCTCGAGCTTAAATCGGGTCAGTTTGACTCATTTAACTTAAATTTAAAAAGATTATAATAGAAGAAAGAAAATTTAAATAATAATCCAAATTTGATGTCTAACCATCAAGCAATTCTTTCAAACTGGACAATTGTCACGCCCTGACTCTTAAATTTTACCTTAATTACTAACATTGTGGTAATAAGAATTTTACCGTCTTCGTCATTGAGTTTATAGTCCTAAAGTCCCTAGAGGTGTGTTGAGGGACGAATATTTCGAAAGAATTATTCGAAGGAAGAAAATGTGACGACGGTAAAAATGGTAAATTTTAGCTAGTAAAAGGTAATTTTTATTGGGGTATTATTTTGGGGTGTTAAATTTTGGAATGGGTATTTGTGGGTTGGAACCGGTTGGGCCAAGCCCAAAACTCTCTTCTCCCTCCCGATTCTCTCTCTTCTCTCCCGCACCCGTTTTTCCTCTCTCTACACCCGGAAGACTTCCCAGGCGCCGTTCGCCGCCGTCCGGCCGCCCCAGACCGCCGCACCGGTCCCGATCGTTCGGTCTCCAACCCAGCTTTCATTCTAGACCGGTGGCAGCCTCTCTAGCGCCGCCGTGAGGGAGAAACGCCGCCCGGAAGCTCCGACTGCCGAATCGATTTTCTCGCCGGAACTCCCTCCTCCGGCCGCCATAGCTGGCGATCCTTGGCTCAAAAGGAAGCCCTCCTCCCGTGCTCCAATCCCTCCAAAGGGCTCCCTCCATCTTGAGCTAGGTAAGGAGAAATCGGTATTTGAATTTCTAAGGCTTTATTGTGTGTTTGTGTTCGATTGACATGGTTAGGCTTAGAATTGGAGTTTGTGGTAGTTAGGAATGTTGTAGAGGAGGTTGAGAGGAAGGTGCTGTCAAATTTTGGTGGGCATTGGAGGTCGCCGGAGCTGGTCGCCGGCCGCCGCTGCCGGCGGAGCCGCCGCTGAAAAATTGTTTTTGGTGGAGATTTTTATGAGGAGTTTAATGGAATGATTTTTAGAATTTTTGGAGGAGTTCTGGATAGGTTTTGGAATTTGTTAAGTTTGGTATTTTTGACGGATTAATAAGTTAAAATCCGGCCATTGGATTATTTTTATGATTAGGACGTTGGAAGGTGATTTTGAGGATGTCGGTATTTATGGAGATTTATGGTTGGCAGTGAAGTTAAGATTTAGGACGATAGACATGGTTAAGCGCGGGAAGCTCATATTTAATTATGCCTATTTTCTTTAAAAACGTTGGGATTTTATTTGAGGAATTATTTATGTTTTGGAACAGGACGCGAGGAGGCTCGAGCAGAGGAGACCTCCAACCGACGTCAGACTTAGGCCTAAGTTGTGAGTGGACCTTTGTTTTTAAATAATGTTTTATTGTTGAATAATTTCCTTTGTTGGAATTTATCTTGAATTGAGAATTTCGAGGTTTATACTCATTGTATTTAACGTTTATGAGTATAGTATGTATATGAGAGAACGCTAGTTAGCAATACGTGATTTCCCCCCATAATGAGGAAAAATGTCATTATGGGGTGACGTGAGCGTTAGACTCAAGCGTCGTAGCCCTGTACGACTTTTTACTTTTCGAGTTCATTCTATGTTTTTAGATTCATTCATAGAATTCGTACAAGGAGTAAGCACGTATAAATACCACTCGGTCGTTTCCCCCATACTGAGGAAAAATGTCATTATGGGGTGACGTGCGCGTTAGACGCGAGCGTAGTAGCCTGATATGACTATCTACTTTCAAGCTTATTCATAGATAGCATACATGGAGTAGACGGGTGTTAATACATACTGATATAAATATATAATTTTAGCCTGAGAGGCTGTATTTGTTTAAGATTTGGAGACTAGCCAGAACTAGTCATGTCCTTGCCAGTTTTTGAGCTGTCGCTTGTATAGCGTTTTTCTTGACAATTTTCTTGGGAAAATATTATTGTTGACGAGATTATTTTGTCCACTTACCCTGACGTAATTAAATATTTTCCCCTAGGCTTTTCCTTCGCTTTTAATTGCCCAGTCTGCAGAGTTCGGGTGGGGTCTAGAAGGAGGCGACGAGGCATAGTCACCTACATTTCCACTACTGTTCGCCAGTAGGTCATCTGTTTAAACCACTAGGATTTCTATCAGCTTCCGTTGTCTTTCTTGTAGTAGCTCTGAATATTTTCGGAAAAATAATTGTGTATATTATTTTCATTCGGTTATTTGGATTGAGTTGAAGATTAATATTTTGGTTAAGAGGATGTTCTATATTTTTCTGGGTTAGGGTTATCCATTTTCAAGGGAGGTTTGCCGAGTTTTTCAGTAAATTTTCCTTCCAGGTGGACCATGCAAGACTTATTTCGGGTTTTAAGGTGAAATTCGGGATGGGTCTTGACAGAAGGTGTTTCGGCAGTCAACAATGAAGAAGGTGCAGCATGAGAGCTTCCGATTCCGGTTGAGGTGAACTAGGGACGTAAGAGAAGGATGATGAGATATCACTCATTGGCTCATGATATCTACCCCAATGCCAACCTTCTCGACGTTGACGATGAGGGGGAGGAGGTCGAGGTGCAGCAATGAAACTGCAGATTGAAAATGCCGACGTGAGTGCTTTGGTGGTGTTGGGGATGCAAATTGCAAATTGAAAACATTTCAGATACTTTTTTTATGTAAAGTTTTGGCCATAGGACGTTCTTCTATTAGTTTTGTTCTTGCTTTCATATTTTTGGGGATTTTGATCTGCAAAACAGCAAGCTTTGGATTTATTACAAAAAAAAAAGGATGTAGTGAGCTAATGATAAAAAAACAATGGAACTCATTTATTGTAGAGGTAAGGAAAAAAAAACTCTTATTAGATGAACTTTTGCCATAACAGATTGATGAAGAAGCATAATCAGACACCGAGACGAACTATTGGACATAACATTTGGTAGAAAATCATCAAAACCACCTCACACTACATATCATTGAGAGTTTCCTCCAACTAGAGCATAAATGAGATTTTCATGATTTTGTATCAAACCTTATGTCGGATAGTTCATCTAGATGTTTGATTATGTTTCATTTTCAACATGCTTATGGTAAAGACTTCATCTAATCAATTTTTGTCCTTGCCTCTACATTGGATGAGTTTTAATAGGAAAACAATAATTTCACTCCAAATTAGAGTAACAATTTATCAAAGTTTATTAGTCATTTCTAAATTGAGAACATCAACTCCATAGTTCAAGATGTTATCCAATCTAGTAAAACATACAACAATGTTGAAATGTAACTAATGAAAGCTATAGGGCTGCTTTGTTGTACTTTTCGGGGATTCTATATGATCCCCTAAATAAAAATAAAGATTATCCATGCTACTCACTAATTTATAACTATACTTATGTGATATAGTAATCTTGAATTCTAACTAATGAAATCAGTAGTATGGCCTTCTCTAACTTGTTAGCCACAACTAGAAGTTAATTAACCATCACCAAGTCCATAAAATCTTCGTCTCCTAACTTTCCTTGTACACCTAATTGTTAGCTTCTAGTTCAGACCTGCAAGAAAGTATGGCAATGTATTACTCAAAAGAAAAAAAAAGAGTTAGATTAATGATGCATCATTTACTGTAAGAGAAGACCATAATTTATAACTCTTAATTTAGTAATAGAAGATAATCCTTGGAGATGTAGTATTTACCAGTGACATCAATCAGAGGGAGCCTAACCACGCACATACTTCACATTCACCAATTTCTCTGGTTGGCCTCTCTCGAATTGCCAACCGGTAATGTCGCCTCATATGATTGGACATATTAGTGGTTAGAAGCTGCTGCAAGGAAAAACAAAAAGAAGCAGCTAATGCACCCATTGTTAAACCTATGCCAATTAAAGTTTTACATGGACTTATATACTCCAAACATATCAAATTTAAGACAATAAAAACTTACGTAATGATAGCAGCCTTGCCAAAATTTTGATAGATGAACTCGTCGAATGCTTCACTTTCCAGAAATGCAAGAAGCAGTTCCTGAGAACCCAGCTCATAAGCTAGGATTACAAATGTGTAGAGGTTGCGGATGAAAGGTGATACATTGTCTGGTATTGCACGTCCTATCCGTTCGGCTTCCTCCACTTGAGCGTCAATATTGGAGATGACAATCTCACATGTCTATCTTCCATATCTTCCTCCACATAACAATTTAATTTCCTTGAACTTGACCAAACTATTCATAACAACCAACTCATTCTCATTTCTTTCACAACTTCAACAACAATGCAATCAAAACAATCATATTGTTACAACATATATTTTGTGACACCAAACCAACATCAGCTTTTTAATTAACATTTCTTAGCCTTCGACACTTAATCCACAAAACAACATCACAACAACAAATCCAAAACCAATTAACTTTGGATATTCACCTTTTTAGCAAAAGAACGATGCACCCAAACTACTTTTTACACCCAAGAGGTTACTTTGGGCACCTAAACCTCATTTTCCACTTCGCTGCCCTCCATCATATCGAAACACAATATCAGAAGTAAATCTAAGTCCACATCAAACATCAAACCCAAACCAAAACATCAACACCTTACCTCATTTTCCAGTGTCGGTAACCTGCCAGAATCACAAACAACACCCCGACCGGTGTGAGTAGTGTGAATGATCATTATTTTTGTTCAGAGAATCATATATAACCACAAAAGGTACAACAAATCAACTAGTTTGAATCATATAGCCTTCATTAGTTACATTTTAACATTGATGTTTGTTTTACTAGTTTGAATACTATCTTGAACTGTGGAGTTGATGTTCTCAATTTCGAAATGGGTGATAAATTTGATTTGGATACTATCTCTTGTATTTCAATTTATCCTTGTATTCAACCAGTTTTTGTTCTTTTATTGATGCTCTCCCAACTTTTTTGTTTGATAATGTACCTTTTCGACGATATAAAATTTCAGTAGAAAATCGTCAATGGTCACTAAGTTACCCATATGCGACACTTCACTTCTCAAATATATCGATGACACAACTTAATCACATTTATTATTATTTTACCCTTAATCCATTACAGTTGTGCGATAGTCGAATTTGCTATCATACGAACTGGTGTCGGCCACCATGGAACAGCAAGAATGTACAAGCCATCAAATTGATAAAAAAACTTGAGTATTTTCAGTAACCGTCGACCATGTCCCTGTACGGATATTACACTTAATAAGTGTTTACGCCTAGTTTAATATTTTACTGGACAGTAAATGTCTATTTGAATATTAATTACATTCTTGGTCCATCTCATACCCGCGAGCCCAAAGTTCTCTAAGTTTACAAATGTCGGCCCGCCAGTGAGATCACGCGAGCCGAGTTAGACTTCACGCGGAACGAACTGCATGCGAACTGGAACACTTAGCTCGCGCGCGGAATGGACATAGGCGGACTACGCAGTTCGCGTGGAACACTTAGCTCGCGCGCGAAATGACTTTGCGCGGAAATACTATTTAACACTTCGCGTAGGCGAGGCGAGGCGAGCTGGCGAACTGGCTCGCGTAGAAGATTTCGCGAGGGAGCAACATGCGGAGTCTGCGCGCACCACGACAGACGTTGAAGACTTTTACAAGTCTTTGACATGCTTCGGGCCAATCCCTGTGGCCCATTAAATATAAAAAGGCCTTTCAAGGCTCGCAAGCTGCAATAGCCCGCGAAATGGAAGCAAGCTTCAGAAGCACGCGAGATAGCATCCTATGCCAGCCCGCGGGATGAGGATATTCCAGTTCGCATAGGAGTCAACAGTTGGCAGCGCGGAAGCAATGCCCTATGCGCGGAATGAAGTGTGCGAATTGGGCAGGTGTCACCAATTGGTTGGTTCGCATGGACGAAACAGTGTCCTTGTCAATTAGGGTTTCAGAGTCCGACTTGGATTCTAATCACTTTTCTTCTGCCGCAAGTCGAACTACTATATAAAGGGGGCTCGAACCCTAACAAAAGACACTCTCAAAACAATACACAAAAACACAAATACAACTGAAACCAGTTACCCTTCGAGCTCCTCGAAACCCTAACCCTAAGCGCCGCCGCCTAGGTTCCCCTCTTCAGAGCCCTCCGGACTCTATATCCCAGCTTCTCTCTGAACTCCCTATAGTTGCTTTGCTCGCGCCGCCGTGAGTATCGATCGCTTGTGCTCGTAAATCCTCGTCTGAGGTGGCACCTGTAACCCCCTTCGCCTGATCAAGAAGTCAAGCGCACCCCTACTATTATTTCCTCGTCCGCGAGGTGGCATGCCAGCAACACTCCCCCTTTCTCTTTGTTCGCTAGAAACCTCTGCTCCGCGCTCTGAGGATCGTGGCCAAAACATTGGCACGCCCAGTGGGACAGGGAGTACAAGCAGATACATCATAGGGAAACCGGAGGAAGCGCCGTACCGAAAGCCCCAGCTTTCTTGTCTCAAGTACAGATCGCTACGGTACAAGCCCCATAATAGCGCGGCTTGCCGATCCCTCACTCAAGACCAGGTCCTTGCTCAGTTTGGTAACCCAGATTACAGCGAGACTGCCATGGTAGGCTCTCAGCCGATCCAAGATACAGACTTTGCTCCGTTTATGGAGCAAGTCTTCCAGATGTTCGCGCAACTCACGGGGCAGATCCAGGGTTTGACAACCCAAACCCAGGGTTTGACAACCCAAAGCTCTGCCACTCAACAAAGCCTCACCGACCTTGCTGGTAAGGTCGACGGCCTTGCTGAACAAGTCAAAAGGGACAAAACCCTTTGGGAAGCAGACCAGCACAACCTTACCGTACTCACTGAAGACTTCAACCAGTTTGTCAGCGAAACAAGGGAAACCAAGGGCTTGGTCGAAGGAAGCCTTCAACAGATCCGCTCGGATCTGGATCAGAACACGGAGACCGTGAAGCAAAGCGCGGAGACCGTGAAGCAACATGCAGAAGTCCTGTCGCTCACTTGCGTGACAGTAGACGAGCAGACTCGCCGCTTGGACGAGCACGATACCAAGCTGCATGACCAACAGAATGCTTCCTTCTTTGGAAGTAAGAACAGTCTAGAGAAGCTAGACGAATTCAAAGACAAACAGGACCGGCTGAACCTACGGGTCCTTGAAGTTGAAGACTGGATGAGGGCGCAGGCACCAAAGAACCCTGCTCTAAACCCTACTGACCCAAGCGCGAACGAAGGGACTCCCAAGTACATCCCTCCTAATGAACGCGCCAGGGGAAACCCTAAGGTTGGGACTCCGAAGGCCCCGCAGTTTGTTCCAGGAGTAGGAACGTCAAAGAGTCCGCTCCCGCATGGCTTGTTTGCTCCCTCCAAGGGACTGCATAATTCTCTATGCCAGGAAACCGGGACACCAGATGACCCGCTTCTAGTTTATTCCAGCCTTACTCCCAAGAACGGCGGACAGGCCGTAATCTCTCTGCATGGCCAAACCATGGGGAAGGGGTAAAATCCGTGCCCGTGACAACAGCCGACTAGCGCTAGCTTATCTCCTCCATTGTCAAGGAGCAAACCGGACACGGTGATGCTAACTTGCAGTATTGCGACCCCTATCCAGATAGCGTGGCGCAATACCCCTTCCCGCATGGGTTCAAGAACGTGGTGTTCACTACCTTCTCTGGCGAAACAAGGGAGGACGCAGCAACCCACATGGCCCGCTTCAAAGTCCAGTGAGGCCAGTACGGGAACAATGACATCCTCAAGCTCAAGCTCTTCAGGACCTCTCTGTCCGGAGCTGCATTTACTTGGTATTCCAGGTTGAAACCAGGATCCATTGCAGACTGGCCTACCATGGAGAAACTGTTCCGGGAGACCTACGATACCATTGAGCCAGAGGTCGGCCTTGACTCCCTCACTCAGATGAGTCAGCAGAGCATGGAGTCAAGAGTCTCCTTCCTCCAGCGGTTCAAGATCCAACAAGCCAAGTGCGACTTCCTCCTACCCGAACAAGAAGCCATTAAGTTGGCTATTCGCGGCCTCGAGCATCGCCAGCGATTGAAGCACCACGGGGAAAGCTTCGCGTCTATGGGAGACCTGATCAACAAGGTCGGCAGTTATGAGCTGATCCTTAATGAGATGGACGAGAAGACGAATGCCTTCAAGGGGACTTATGTTCCAGGGAGAGACAGGACAGTGGGGGCACTAAACCTCCAATCCCTGACGTTTGACCCTTATTACCAGAGGCAGGAGCATGATGAGGTCGGAGCGGTCGAACTGACTGGGAAACCGTTGGCTCATAAACTGGAGAATCTCAAAATAACTCGCGAGCCAATCATAATCCAGTCTTTTGCTTGGACTAAGCCCGAATACGAGTCTTACACGTATGACGCGAAAAATGCCCATCTTGTCTTTAATGACTTGATCGAGGCGAAGTGCATACGTTTGGACCATAAGATCCCGCCAAAGGAGTGGTTAAAGGACAAGAAGTATTATAGCTTCCACAACGTCCACAATCATGACACCAAAGACTATGTCAAGCTCCGCGACCAACTGCAGACCTGGTTGAATTCCGGCGCCTTGAAAATGAAGACGCCAGGAAGCACAGCTTCTCTGGTGGATATAGACCCCTTCCCGGCCGTGGTTGGTATGGTCGAGTTGAACTGGAACGACCAGCCAGCGGAGAACAGCCACCGCCGCGCGCCAAAGCCAGACTAGTGGAGGGTCACCCTGGACTTGGCTGAACACCCAGAAGATGACGATCCGCGCCGAGCGCCCGTGGCCTAACGCGGGGTAACCAATCAAGCTATGATTCACTCGCTTTCCTTCAGCCTTTACTTCTGTTTTTTCTTTCAGTTTCTTTCTTTCTCGCATTGAAAAAGAAAATACCAAAAAAATCAAATAGCAGAAAACCCAAAAAGAGATACTTGGTCTTGCTGAAATACAAGACAACGTTCTTGCCTCTGAAGGCTTGAACTTTACGTTGGAGACTATCCCTGAGGCTTGACGACAACAGGCATTCCGCATGCCTTCGAGTTACTTCCAGCGAAGTCAAGTCAGCAAGGCAATACAACTAGTTTGCAATTCTGAAAGTTGCACCAGCCACTACCAGACCGTCAAATTCACGGACTCCATTGGAATGATCCAGGAAGCACTAGCCGGCTCGCCTTATACCGACCGAAAGCCCTAGATGTCTACTTTCCAGAGGATTTTACGGTTCGTCATTTCGCCATTCCTGGAGAGAGTTATGGCTGTTTGAATGCAGACAGGTCAAGATACGCGCGGATTTGCAATGTGCATTTTCAATGTGTTTTCATGACCTCGTAGCTTGCTTTCCTCACTAGGGGGCATCGGTACCACAACTCTGTCGCTGGGGGCATGCTAAAGTTTTGATGTCCTTCATTTCTTCTCAATCATCGGCGAACAGGCATCAAAACTGGGGGGCACATTGGCGGATCGTGTTCCAGAAATTTCAGACTTTAGACCTTCTTCAAGTGTCTTAGTCATTATTTAGGCCAATCCCTATGGCCTCTAGATCTCCAAGGTTGGTTCGCCATCTTCACGCGACCGTTCGCCGACTCCTTTGTTTACTTCTCATTGGTTCGCACTGGGGGCAGCGAAGTATATACTGGGGGGCAGCGAAGTGCATGGCCTCTTAAACAATTTTTCAGCTTTCACTGGTTCGCACTGGGGGGCAGCGAAGTACATAGCCATTGTTGCACAATGTTTATCACCAAGTTGATTCGTCAACGCCTAGAGCTCGCGAAGGGCCGTTTTTTAGAATTTAGCCAAGGCAAACATTTGACTTAGGCGAATGCGGGCTAGAAGCGCGCGAATGCAAAAGTGGAATAGGCGAATGCGGGCTAGAAGCGCGCGAATGCAAAAGTGGAACAGGCGAATGCGGGCTAAGAGCAGGCGAATGCGTTTGAAGTTCAAGTCCAAGGTGCTGAGGTGAGCCATATAGCAGTTCGCTACAATGCCTAGTTGAGTGCGTTGGTTACGCGACCTATTCACAGGCTTGTTTCTTCACACTCCTTTTATGTATGACCCAAGCCATTACTATTGACTTTGGAGCAACATGAACATAAACCTCTTCAGTCATTCTCGACATTTCATAACTTCAAGGCTAGGGGGCAATGTTTACGCCTAGATTAATATTTTACTGGACAGTAAATGTCTATGTGAATATTAATTACATTCTTGGTCCATCTCATACCCGCGAGCCCAAAGTTCTCTAAGTTTACAAATGTCGGCCCGCCAGTGAGATCACGCGAGCCGAGTTAGACTTCACGCGGAACGAACTGCATGCGAACTGGAACACTTAGCTCGCGCGCGGAATGACTTTGCGCGGAAATACTATTTAACACTTCGCGTAGGCGAGGCGAGGCGAGGCGAGCTGGCGAACTGGCTCGCGTAGAAGACTTCGCGAGGGAGCAACATGCGGAGTCTGCGCGCACCACGACAGACGTTGAAGACTTTTACAAGTCTTTGACATGCTTCGGGCCAATCCCTGTGGCCCATTAAATATAAAAAGGCCTTTCAAGGCTCGCAAGCTGCAATAGCCCGCGAAATGGAAGCAAGCTTCAGAAGCACGCGAGATAGCATCCTATGCCAGCCCGCGGGATGAGGATATTCCAGTTCGCATAGGAGTCAACAGTTGGCAGCGCGGAAGCAATGCCCTATGCGCGGAATGAAGTGTGCGAATTGGGCAGGTGTCACCAATTGGTTGGTTCGCATGGACGAAACAGTGTCCTTGTCAATTAGGGTTTCAGAGTCCGACTTGGATTCTAATCACTTTTCTTCTGCCGCAAGTCGAACTACTATATAAAGGGGGCTCGAACCCTAACAAAAGACACTCTCAAAACAATACACAAAAACACAAATACAACTGAAACCAGTTACCCTTCGAGCTCCTCGAAACCCTAACCCTAAGCGCCGCCGCCTAGGTTCCCCTCTTCAGAGCCCTCCGGACTCTATATCCCAGCTTCTCTCTGAACTCCCTATAGTTGCTCTGCTCGCGCCGTCGTGAGTATCGATCGCTTGTGCTCGTAAATCCTCGTCTGAGGTGGCACCTGTAACCCCCTTCGCCTGATCAAGAAGTCAAGCGCACCCCTACTATTCTTTCCTCGTCCGCGAGGTGGCACGCCCGCAACACTCCCCCTTTCTCTTTGTTCGCTAGAAACCTCTGCTCCGCGCGTTGAGGATCGTGGCCAAAACAATAAGTATATCTCTCTTTCTCCGGATACTTCTGACCAGATACAAAATATCATTATCATCTGGATCGAAACCTAAAATTGTGACCCCCGCATCACAACCAGAAATCATCTCTTCATTCACTGTATAAACCCTCCTCTGATCCAGACGCACCCTATAGATTTCTTCATCATCCAAGTCCGCAATATATAAATCATATGTTTCTACATCATACTCCTATAACCGCATACACTCTTTGCGCACCCCTAAAGGCGAAAATAAAAGCCCCTCATTATACCCTAATGCTATGAAACAACAGTTGTTGTGATCAATAATAACACCACCATTAGTACTGCTGCTCGTACTAGACAAATTAGTATTATTGCTGCAGTTGATTGTGAACGGATTAATTCCAATGAGAAAATCCTGCTCATCACCATCTGTACTATGACTACCCCAATATAGCATACCCTTGTTAGCATAGCTTATGGAAGCATTAATGAAATCAAAACAAAAGGCTGTCGGGGACGATACAATTGTCTCTATCCAATCACCGGTCTCAGAAGAGAAATTCATTCAAAAGTGTGTCCCCCTGATCCTCGGGACAAATTAATCTCACCACCCTGTACCTATACTCAGCATTAAGTTTGAAGATACTTCCCCCCTGATCACATCTTGACCTACAGTTATAGTAGGGAAGATCGCAGATGAAGGAAGAGGAACCCATTGGACTGTGGATGGATTGCAGATGAAGTAGTAGCCTTGTTGATCAAACTTGCTTGCGCTGCACAGAATTAAGTCATTGTAGCTGCCTCGAATAACTGGTTTTGTTTTCAAACCATGACAGCTCATGAGTCTTTCGAACAATGGAGTTAGCGGCTCAGTTGAAGATGACAATCTACCCAGGAATTCAACTCCACTTCTGTGCAGCAGAGAATGTTTAACTGATGAATGCTTATCACTTTTGAGACTCACAAAGCCGCCAATAAAAGAAGGACGGGACATGAGATTGCACCAACGCTTGGAAACACGCTTGCATTGAGTAACCGATTTATAGCAATCAAGTCGATAAAGGATTTCAACCAATGCATCATCAGGGAGATCGTCGATACTAGTATTCATGAATTTTGATCTTGGAGACGGTTGATTATAATCAGAGACTGGTAGTGAAGAAGAAAATTGGGATCTCCTTTTAGTATCAGAGCTTCTCATGTTACATATGCAGATCAAAGACAGACAGAGTTCTTCCTAAGAGTCTAAGACTGATCGATGAATATGATCAGAGGGGACAGATAGGTGGTTGTGTTCCCAAAGACAAAGGTATCCTAGTATTTATGCTTAACAATCCATGTATAGTAGGGAAAGTAGCGGAACAATCCTAGTCCATATATATTATATTTCTTTCTGTTTAGTATTGTAAGAAGCTGGAATAGCTCAGTTGGTTAGAGCGTGTGGCTGTTAACCACAAGGTCGGAGGTTCGAACCCTCCTTCTAGCGCTTTTTCGGTTAATTTAGCTAATATATTTTCTGCCACAGATACTTGATTTCAGATAAGGTAATTCTTAAGCCACCACAAATCAAATGCTACAAAATCCAACTCATCAGTAGCAGTACAACTATATCCTACCTGCAACCATATTTTTGTTCTTTCCAAATATCAAAATGGGTACTCTCCAGTTGAGCTCTTGTGGTTCATCATTTTGCTCACCCATCCCTTCCAACCTGATTAGTCACAACATTACCACCTCCCATTCAACTCCCAAGACTGTCACTTTCTCCAGAGGGCAAATCAGAGCTGTTAGCACAGCCCCAAATAGTAGTGAACCTGCACAAGCCATTGAACCAGAACAGGAACCCCCTCTGGTTGATTTTGCATTTGTTAGCGTAAGTAGTGTCGTATCATATCGAGTTCATATAGATCATGAGTGGCATTGGTTGTGCATGATGCCATTATTTACATATGTTATGATACATTGTGTTTTCCTTTTTATAGTCTGTGTTGCTACCTGATCAAACTCCGGATGTGCATCTTCGTCAAGCCTGTGGAGGACAGAAGCTTAGGAATATAATGTTGGATGGAAATATTGAATTGTATGGACCATATGTAAGTTTCAATTCCTTAGCACTTTAGGATTATCATGTAGGATGGTAGTATTGAATTGTATGGACCAAATACTGAAGTATATGTACATGTTCAGGCAAGACCTCTGCTGAATTGTGCTGGAGGAGGAACCTGTGGAACATGTATGGTGGAGGTGATTACTTAATTTACTTTTACAATTTATGATTTGTAATGCATAATTCCAATTCTCTGTTCTTTTAATGGAAGTAGTGAAACAATTCATTTGAGCTGATAAAGTCATCCATTTGTTGCTGCTAGGTTATTAAAGGAAAGGAGCTCTTAACACCTAGGACAGACAAAGAAAAGGAACACCTTCAAAAGGTATGATCTAATCCAAAATAAGTGGATATTGTTACTGATCATTTCATCACAAGTGCATTGCAAATATATACCAGGAGTAAGTAATTGAAAACACACGTTAACGATGAGACTCGATCACATGCATACTAAAGCACAAAAATGCTTCCTCTGATTATGTAGAGACACTAGTTATATATATGGAAGGGAGATAGGATTTTGAGTTGTATGCGGATTGAAGCGATAAACTGCTGTTCAACTAAACTGCATACATGTGTAGATGGTGGTATTTGTGCCTTAATTGATGAGCTTATTGCAGAAACCAAAGAACTGGAGACTTGCTTGCCAAACCACAGTAGGGAAACCTGACTCCAGAGGGCTGGTATGTGACTCCTTCTTTCTGTATCTTTCTGGTTTTAAACAAATTAGAGAAAATTGCCTAGTTTCTTTTTCATCAACAAGGAATTAGTTTGGTTGAATTGTTTAATTTCTCATCTAATTGCAGGTTGTTGTTCAACAACTACCTGAATGGAAAGCACATGAATGGAAGTATGAGAATGTCCTAGTGAACCCTTCACAGTCCTCATAGGATCTTGCTCTAATTTTCCCGTACCATTGTAAATTTTTAGATGAAGGGAATATTAAATTTCTAAATTATCTTTTTTCTTTTTCTGAATCAACTGTGTTCATTAAATTAGGAAATCGATTCCTTTGAAATCACTTCAGAAATAAAAGAGGGGTACAGAATGCCATTGCAAAAGCTGAAAAGAACAAAACAAGCTAGCTTGTGAGCCACATTGTTGGCTTAACTATAAGCATGAGTGAAATAAGAACCTGGCATCCCTTGAAGATGAAAGGTAATGTCATCATACACAGTTGTGCCTAACTATATCATGCCTGTAATTGTAGTGAACGCTTTAGGCAGTCGTGTTAACGAAATTCTTTGTCTTGTAGAAACCAAAAATATTTCAAGACTTGCCTGCAAAACCACAATTGGGAAACATCTATAGAGCTAGCTGTTCATGATTTCTCAATTTTATGTTCAGGGATCAACCTTATTTCTCTAAAGCCAATATGCATATGTCCACAGAAGGTCATCATATATTGACAGCATTTTCACCAACAACTAGATTCATTTTCATTTCACATAGAAAAAGTGACCTACAAATGGGCTGTGCAACAGCACAAGGGAAAGGGAGATTCAAAGCAGAGAAAATAAACAAATGAAAATTCGAAAACAAAAGGAAGCAAAAGCAAAAAATTGCTCTGCCTCCTTTTATTACAAAGCCATATAGGCTAGGCACTCATCCACCAATCTCAACTCTAGCTCAACCAAATCAATATTCACTGACTAAGGGTTGGTGCTCAGAGTGAATGTACACATTGCCATAGATAAGACCAGCAAGACCACCACCAATGAGGGGTCCAACCCAGTAGATCCAGTTGTCGGTGAAGTCTCCGCTGGCAACGGCGGGTCCAAATGATCGAGCAGGGTTCATTGACCCGCCGGAGAAGGGTCCTGCAGCCAAAATGTTGGCCCCAACAATGAAACCAATGGCAATGGGTGCAATTGTGCCTATTGCTCCCTTCTTGGGGTCAGCTGCTGTTGCATACACAGTGTAAACCAAAGCAAATGTGATGATGATCTCAAACACAACTCCCTCAATGGCTCCAACTCCAGCAGACACAGTGTGGATAGGAATAGTCTGTAAAATGAAATTTCATAGTCAGCTGCATTAACAATAGTTTCACTAATTTATAGAACTTAACTTACTGAACTAAAGTACTAAACAAATTTTTTGGTGTTGATCTTGTACTTAAGTCAAAAGTTACATAATTTTAATTAGACTTCATAGTTACCTTTCTAATATGGATCTCAAATACTCTAAAAGTCTCCGCCCTTAAACCAACATATAGATGGTCTTATTTGAAATTCCTAACCTTAACAATTTTGAGTGAAGGAAAAGACATCTAATTTTGGATCTGTTTAATGTTGAGGAATAACTTACCAAGCCTCCGGTGACGAACTTGAGAATGAAGCATGCTACAATGGCACCAGCAAGCTGGGCAATCCAGTAGAAGATTCCAGTGAGAATAGTGATTTGGCCACCAAGAGCCAATCCAAATGTGACAGCTGGGTTCACATGGCCACCGGAGATGTTGGCACCAACTGAAACTGCAACAAAGAGAGCAAAGCCATGGCAGATGGCAATGGCTACTAGTCCAGCAGGATCAAGAGCAGCATTGGATGTCAACTTGTCTGTAACGAATGAAGGCAAAACTTCAGAACTTAAACCTCACAAACAAGAAAGTTACTCTCTAGTCTCTAGTATGATCATGACTTCATTTTCTAATTTTATCCATATTTACGTGTTGTGAGGTTCTATACCTAGAACATCTTGCAAACAAAGGACTTTTACACAACATTTTGTTAATTCTGTTTTGTTTGAAAGGAAGAGTAATATTTCAGTCTAAGCTAGATGACGCAGTTGATGAAAAGGGAGCTAGCTAGAAGAAAAGTACTAACTGTAAGCTATGGCTGAACCAACTCCGGCAAAAACGAAGAGCAAGGTTGAGATGAACTCAGCAAGGTAGGCCTTAAAGGACCCCAAACTGAAAGAATCATCAAACCTTCCAAATGCTATCCCTGCCATCTAGCTCGGAGAATCACAACTGTTGAAACTCTCTCCAAGGATATGAGGAGAAGAAGAGATAAGGATGCAGAAAGGTTCAGATAGCACATATGCCTTTATCTAGGTCACATATATATAGTAGTCGAGTCTAGAAATAACAGCATATTGTTTATTAATTAGTAAATGAGCTGATCATTCTCCTTGTTTTAGTACCATATTTATCGTAAGATCAGTAACATCAATCAAAGACTTCAAGTCAAATAAGTGAGGCCTAGAATGATCCTAGATGTGAGAAGTGGCCGGCGGATGTAGAAATCGCCAAGTGGGTACCCTAACTTGTTTTTCTTGTCTATTGTTTTCGTTCTAGCTGCTTCTCTGATACTGTTCATCGAACATTTTGTCTATACATTTTGAAGGTAAAAATAAAAATCTCACGGAACTGTTAAATTATTTAACCGAGTGTAGAGTGAAGGCGATTAATTTCTTAGAAATCAACAAGGTTACATTATGAATTTGTATTACTTGATCGATTAGAAGAGATAAGGAATATATGTGGGATCGATGTGTACTACAGGTGACTAAAGTATATCCATGCAGATAGAAGAACCAATCAGGTATCTTTCTGTAGTCTAGCTGTCAAGAACATGCTTTAATAGAAATGTCCGGAAGCTCATCAATGATTCTACCATGTGAAGAAGAGCCTGATCTGTTTTGATTCATAGAGAAAGACTGGAGAGCAGAAAATGGTGGTGTTTGGTAGGTCGATCATATGGTGAGTGTGAAGTGTGTGATGAGAAATAATGATAAAGAGAGCAAGTGATCATGGACGGCACGACAAAGTTGGGAGCTTTGGTCCACAAACAAACCGCCGACCATGCTTCAAAATTGGCCAGGACAATATCGTGGGATTTCAAAAATGAGTGGATTAGGATTAGTGATCGATGAAGCTTTTTTTTTAGGGAGGTGTTGGACCAGATTACTTAATTAGGGTTTAACAATAATGGGAGGTTTGGAGCCTAATGGGTGGAAGCTAATGAGGATTCTCAATGACTCTGTCCTCTCTTCACGTACTGATGTCATTTGCTTTTGAAGATGAGAGTTATGTCTTTTCACTTTTACCCTAATTGGTAGCTCAAGGCAGGTTTTGGAAATCCACACACAGTGGATTCTTTTGTCCTGTGGGATAAGCTGGTCGAAATGAAAGGAGTACTAGAGTTGAGCTAGTGAATGGTCATTCACAATGCACAGTATCATTGTCGACTGAGCTTTAGTATGTACTGATTGATATCAAGTTGAATTCAAATCGTGGTTCAAGATTTGAAGTTGTTCGTTTGGTATATAGGGTTTAACTTCTTTTCTAACTATACGCACGCATTTGAGATTTTGAGCTCTACTATTGTTTGACATGGTATAGATCAAAATAACTTGGTTAATTGCATGCAGAACTTCAGTAACATGGTATAAAAACTTGGTGCAGAAACTGATGATGTGCACAAAACCTTCGAGCTTTTGATCGAGATCTAGTAATTGTTTAATCTAAATCAAATTCTTAGTTATGGATCTGATGTAGAATAAATTTCAGCATGCCACCACGTCTGGATCGGATAAGCTATAGGCTGAGATCTATTCTTATGAAGTTTATTCTATATATAGTAAATTCATTGGAAGCATTCTATTTATGCAAAGCTTAATTATCTGCATTCCATGAGTTACTAGGAATTACTTAACTGAGGCTCTGCATACTTTGAGTCAATTACTTGTTGTGACATCTGAGAACCTGATCTATTCAATGGATGTATAAAACATGAAAATATATCATATCTATATATCGCACTTTCAAACGATTTAATCCATGATAAATTTACTTACAGTAGTTCAGGGTGGATGCTGCAGCAAAGTTCTAGAGTGAATTACTCTAAATTAAAATCTTGAAACAAGGCATTTTACAGTCATTTGAGACTTTCGAAAAACCTGGTGCCAGAAAAGCCATGAGCTAAATTTTTATACTGGAATAGGACCGTATCAACTTCTGTTAATATTAGGGACTTAGGGTGGCATAATTTGGACCATATTACACTGATCTATTGTTTAGCATTAAGAAAGATCGGGTGCCTAACTGGAAGATGATGATCGATGAGGACAGAGGAATCACAATGACTGTCCTCTGGTGAAATTAATTTTGTTTTGGGATTAATAGTGTCTCCTTTATTATTTCTCTTTGGCTTTCTCCCTTGTTTTTGTGTGGTAACTGTTAACTCAGTAGGGATTTTGGATATCCATTATTATGGATTCTCTTGTCCTTTTGAGCATACTGAGATGACAAAGAGTACTACATCTGAGCAAGTGGATGGTCATTTAGAATGCACATTATCCATCTGTGACACTTAGCTGTGTACTGATCATATTCAAAATTCATTGCACATTCTCTTCCACGTAAGAGACGATCCACTTCTTCATTTCGTGTATTCCGTTACTTCATTTCTAACAAATCGATCATCTGAGCTACCTGGAGTGATTGTTTAACATGGTATCAAAACCTTGTTGATTTGCATAGCAGCCTTTCGCGCAAGAGTCGTGTTTGAGCTTAGTGATTGTTTAACATATCCTAATTTTTAATGCATTGGATCTGATCAATAAACTTCCTGCAGAATTTCTGCTTAGTTGCCACCACATCTGGATAAGTTAGAATAATTAGAATAGTCAAGAATATCAGTATTTTAGTATAGTTCTCAGAATGGAAATAGAGTTCAGTTCTACATATGCCTATCTTCAGATTCAGCATGTGTGTGTTACTAAAAATACACAATAATTGAAGCATCACATGTGTTTGAGTGAATTTCTATAACGTGAGAACCTGTTCTATTTGATAAAGTAGTTTGGGGTTCACATCCAACACCAATTGGTTATGGGTGGAGTGACCCAAACTCTTATAAACTCACTGGCAATATCTCATATTCCCGATGTAGGATTGATATCTCAACACTATTCAATTGGACTTGCAGAACAAGAGCATCTTTCATATACACATATGATCTGCTGATCCATGATCATATTTTAGTGTCAAAATGGATGAGATACACGTATGGTCACGCACGGTTTTGATTTTATAACAAAATTGTTGGAGTTCATTGGTCCAAAAGTTCAAAACTGGGAATTAGAAGGCATATAACCACAGAAATGAACTGCTGCAGAACATGAGCTAGATTTTTACTACTCTTTCTTTGTCCAAAAAGTTCCTTCTGAAAGTGATATGTCGTTCTTGATCAATCATCATTGCAAAATTTGCCGTCAACAACCAATAATGTATGATTAAAACAAAGTCATAGAGATTAATTTTGTTCTTGTAATGATCTATGCCGGTGGACTATATATCATTGTTGTATAGTATAAGGAGAAGCAATCAAACAAGTCCACTGCTTTTGTATCTGTCAATCATATTCAGGCCCCTCTCTTTGCTTTTCACCTTTTAGTTTTATCTCTTTCACCTTTTCTCTTTTAGTTAAATAACTTAAGAATGCATTACAGGTACTATAAAATTTGATTATATGCATACATATTCCTGGTTCCTGGATTCTGTCTAGCTACTTGGAAAAAAAAAAAAAAAAAAACTAACAGAGCTAAAACAAATAATGAATGACTAGCCAATTGAAGTTACTTGGGCCAAATCTGGAGTGGAAATAGGAATGGCTTGGTTCAGTTAGCTGGCAATTCTTTTAGGTGTTCGTTGAACACATTATGGCCTTGCCAATCCGAATGTTATGTGGTCATTAGTTGACATAGAACCTGGCATGTTGGTTTTCTATGGCAAAAGAGAATAAGGAGTGCAAATGTTACAATGTAGCCATACATCTTGATATCAAACTTCAGTTCAGTCTTCTCATTGAGCATTGCTGGCCACCTGGGTGGATAATGGATTAAAGCAGCTTGCATAGGGGAAGTGGAGGTTTAAGAGTTCATTTTGTGTATATTCAGTTAGGTTGTCAATGTAATTGAGCCTGCATAGAGGATGTGATCAATTTTACGATGGAGGTTATACCGGATGGGCTATGTGATTGGGATGACCAATAACATCCGAGTTACATACAAATTTGAGCTGAGATAGGGGTAGCTAGCTAGGTTCAGTTAGCTATTCATCAGTTTAGGGTGACAGGGTTACAAAAGTGTAATGACATTCTATGTCTTCAATATCAAAGTTCACTCCTAATCTCCTATCTTCCTTCTTCAACGAGCCCTGAAAAGAAAAGGCTTTCTCATTGATCATTGATGGGGTGGAGTATTGATCAGAACTTGCGGCATATAGGAGGATGAAGTTTAGAGTGAATTCTTTGTATGTTAGGTGAATTCTATGGACGCCTCATGATGCCGAACTATGTAGTGTGAGCTTGGAAATACTGGGGCGTATGTGGTAAAGTGATTAGATGTGCAATGTACAGGTTCTTAGCACACCTTAAGCTCTACAGGTTTCATGGGGACTCTATCAGATACTGGGCTCGCAGCAAGCAACATGCATATAAACAACATAGTAGAGAAATTGCAATTCCTGCAAATGCTAAATGTGAAGCATGTTATTCAGCATGTTGGATTTTGGATACAGCGAAGATGATGGAACATCTGCTCTTCATTAGAACAGATGAAACGTTTGCCCTTAAGTTCTGTTACTTCTTCAATCTCTTCACCGAACTTCTCATCTACATATTCTTAGCTGTCTCCAATGCCTAACTAGGTTCACTTTGGTGATCTCTCCAGCTCAACTTTGCTATTTGAGCATATATGTAATAAGTAGTTGAGAGACATCACAAGCACATCTAATGCAATGGGGGAGGTAGGAAAAGGCCTTTAAATCTAGTTATTGTTGCCTAGCTCATCAAACAAGTCTGCATCTGAGTCCTGTTAGATAAACATTTAAAAGGGTCATCAACTCCCAGTTATCACTGAATCAATTCCATGTGGTTAAAGAGTTTTGGTAGGGTATATAAATCCTAAATCCAAAGCCTCTCAAGCAGTGTGCCAAATAGTCTAATTACATTCTGTTGTCTAATTCATGGCAATCCAACGATTTTAGAAATCGTGTTTGAACTATGACCGAGAGTATAGCATTGTATAGGATCAAAATTACAAAAACAAAAAACAAAACAAAAAAAACCCTAAATCTGATTATCATAAGCTAGTCGAGACTAGCTTATGAACTAAAACATGCAATATATGAGATGCACAAACATTTTGAAAGGATGGAACTTATGCAATATACAGTATAAACTAAAATATGCAGTATCATGAACATATGTAACAGCTTGGACGACAGCTTCCCAAGTTAGTAGGTACAGAAACTTCTGCAGCTAGCCAATCCCTCCCAACATCATCATTGAGAAAGATGACAATGGAAAAAAACATCCTCACTCGATTGTTACTATGCTCTAATTGGTAAGCTACATTTAATGCCCTTGAGAGCCCAATAAATTGGTCACATCTAATACTTCTCCAATTAACCAACCCCCAACAAATGTATCTAACACAGTAAAGCCCAATTTTAAGCACCCTTCCAATTTTTCACTACACTTCTGTCACCTAGCTCAACTACAATGGAGTTTCATGGAGATCAAAAAAACCTCTGGAGCTTTATGGATGAGGAAAGAAAGAGCATCAAGTTACCTCGGAGACTTTCTTTCGGTAGTAACCAACAAAGCTCATCATCTGAAGCACCTAGCATTCACTTTGCTTCTGCAGCAAGACCATCTACTGCTGTTTCTGAACCATCAATTGATGCAATTCCTCGACGACCTATGAGCCCCGGTACGCCATGGACACTCTCCCCAGTGCGTACTTCTTCTTCTCAACCTCTTCTTTATCATTGCATAGCCTCCCTCCACCGCCATGAAGGTAACATTTTCTCCATCACGCTCTCAAAAGATTTTATATTCACTGGCTCAGAAAGTAGCCGGATTCATGCTTGGAAGCAACCAGATTGTACCGAGATAGGTTACATAAAGGCTACTTCGGGTCAGGTACGAGCTATCTTGGCCTATGGGAGAATGTTGTTCACCACACATGGTGACTACAAAATCCGGGTATGGGATGCATCATCCGCAGAGAATTTTAGACCTAAGAAGATCACAACCTTACCACAGAGAAACAGATTCTCTAATTTGTTTTCGAAAAAGAGCAGCCAGCAACACACTGATCACATCTCTTGCCTCGCTTACAACAAGGAAGACAAGCTGTTGTACACAGGCTCATGGGACAAATCAGTTAAAGCTTGGAAGATCAACGAAAAGCGTTGTGTCGACTCGTTCATTGCTCATGAAGGTCATGTGAATGGAATTGTCATCAACCAGGAAGATGGGTGTGTTTTCACTTGCTCATCAGATGGCTCAGTCAAAATTTGGAGAAGGGTGTTTGGTGAAAGCTCACATATACTCACCATGACACTGAAGTTTCAACTTTCACCAGTGAATGCCTTGGCATTGAGCTTGTCAAATAGCACCACCCTCCTCTACTCTGGCTCATCAGATGGGCTCATAAACTTCTGGGAGAAAGAGAAGATGTCTGGAAGATATAACCATGGTGGGTTTCTGCAAGGTCACCATTTCGCCGTTCTTTGCTTGGTTGCCTTGGGAGAACTAATCTTCAGTGGCTCTGAGGATGCAACCATTAGGGTTTGGAGGAGGGAGGAAGGAAATTGCTTACATTCTTGTCTTTCTGTCATTGAGGGGCATCACGGTCCGGTTAGATGCTTAGCAGTGTCTTTGGAAACAGAGAATGTGGTTAGGGTTAAGGGTTTGTTGGTTTATAGTGCAAGCTTAGATCAAACTTTTAAGGTGTGGAGGGTTAAGGTTTTTCCAACTGAGAAACTAAACTTGGATGAGTCTACAAAAGACCCACAAAGAGAGATTTTGGAGTGTGAGACAAGTCCTGTGCTGTCACCTTCATGGGTGGAGAAAAAGCTTCAGGGCAACTTTTTCCAGTAGAATAGAATGCAGAACATGGAACTTGTAAGCTTTGAGCCATTGCTTAATGTTTATGATGATTCTATGCCAACTCAACCATCGAACTACAGCCAGCTACCAACTCAGAAATACAGGAAGAGGCTTCCAGATTAGTATCACGAAAGTTTCAGGGACCAGTTCAGTTTCCAGATTTGTGTATTGGGATCCCTCTATCGCTTATAGTTCCACATTCCATTAGCTAGATAACTTCAGGGACAGTAAATCCAGGATACCAGGCCTCAACGTCCTCTCTAAGTTCAGTTTTAGGGTGACATTTCATTTAATTTTACAGTAAACAATTTTGTTTGTAAGAAATGTATTAAGAATGTTACATTTTGTTTCTATGGGCATGAATGACAGGTTGGTATGAAGTTAAGGTATGACAAACATAACCATATACAATGCTGGTGATTGGTGAACATTTAAGTGCATGCATTAGAGCTAGTAGGTGGAACAAATACTAGCGTCTTCTGGTACAAATGAAATCTATGCAATCAAAAAATTCTCAGCAAAAGAAAAAATAAAAAAATAAAAACATATGGTAGCATTTGAGCATAACTCTGCAGAGTGTCTTCAAATAGTTGAAATTATGTAACCAAAAAATATAAACAAAAACTTAAAAGTGAACTTGCATTTTTGGAAGTAAACTGAAAATCTAGCTGCTCATTGTAGAGGCATAGTAAAACTGATTTTATCGCCATAACTTCTTTCACATCTAACACATATTGTTTCCTACTTAAGAGAGTAAATAAAGTGCATCTAGAAATTAAACAATACAGTCTTAATTGCATATTTCTGGAAAAGGTATAGAAGCGCAACAATGATAATATCCCTTGTCATCGAACACAAACCTTTGTGAAAGATGAGCTTCACGGATAAGATACTCTCCCCATTCCTCCGATCCATACTGCTTATAAATGCCACGAGCATCAAAGGTACTAAATTTTCTCTTTTGATTCCTCCTGTATGTTGTCATTTCAATATCAGCGTTGAGGAAAATGCAAACGCTTTCCTTTTATTTTTTAATTTAATAAATCTTTTTATCTGTATTTGTTGGAACAAAAAGGCAGTCCCCACTCTTTCAAAAACTAAGAAGAACCAGAGTAAAGGAACTTCAAAACACTAAAGAGATGGCAGCAATACCTTTTCCTATGCCTTGCATTCATCATTGTTGCATGGAGCTGCAGTTCAAAAAGTAAAGACTCTTTAATGGCTTTAAGACTGGATGTTTACAGAGAAGTGATCAAGATTTATAATGAAAAATTGCAAACACAGAAGATAGCTCATGTTCATTTACAATACCTTTAATTTCTGATTGGCATCTTTCTCTAGAACAAGCCCTGCTTTAACAAATGCATCAATAATGACTTCTTAAAAAGGCTAAGGAAAATCAAAGAGGTAACAAAGTGATGTAGACAGTGGAAAATGAGAAACTGCTATTATTGTTTGAGTCTTATCAGGTACATCAAAATAATGAACTGACATTTAATGAATAATCAGAAGCTAGGATACGACAGGCACACAAAAGTCGCCCCTCACTGCCAATTTCTTCAACGGGCGCATACAGGACACCAGCTTTGGCAAAAGAACCTCTCATACAATTCTGCAAGGATATGAAAGATTTAATCTCTTTAGAACAAATCGACTCATAGATAGAAGTAACAGCCTAATGAAAGCCAGCAGAGGCTGAGCGAAATCATGAAGTCAATGCAGGAGAGAAGCTAAGTTAGCTAGTAGGATCCTGAAGAAAGAGTCAGACCAGTCCCTTGAGTCTTATGGATAGAGGGCGATTATCTAAGGCTTCCATCACTTCTGAAGAGATGCTCTGGATGAAACATGAAACATTATATGTCAATAACCCCCACTGAAGCCTATTTTATCTGATTCAGACAATCAGTTATGCTTACCTGCAAAACTTCAATAGCTGCATGAACTCTGTCCTTGTTCCACAACTTCAACATGAGCACAGTCAGGTGAAACGTTTCCGGTTTAATAAAGATTGATTTCTCAATTCCCAAGTCTGTCAAGTCCATGAATTTCAATGAGATGCTGACAAACGAACATGAGCAAAAAGACAAAAAAATAACCAAATTGACTAATGAGGAACAAATGATTCTCAACAACAACGTTACAGATATATTCATGAAAACTCATTCAGCAATCGATGGGATGACACTTCATAAGGAAAAATGGAAAACAACCAACATAAGTTACCCAAGCACTAGCTTCAGTGAAGGAAAACTAATAGTGAAAAAGTTATGCATTAATGATTATTTTTTCATCCATAAGTATTATTTCCATACCAGATGGGGTAGAAGACTTGGATGATTTAGGTGCATAACTGACAAGTGGTATGTTGGTCATGTTCACTTTCACATGTTCACCATCACTTTCAGCTTTAAGTTCAACTACACCATCAGATCCTTTCTCAAACTTTTGATCATCATCTTCATTATCAGAATCATCTTCATTCGAACCACTTTCCAGATTCTCACCCTGAGAAGAATCAGTAATTCCTAGGATGGAGTTCTGAAAGTTGACAAGCTTATCAACTAATTCAGGATGTATAGCCAATGGAAGTGATATGAAGTGAGAATAATCAAGACTTGGGCTTTTAACTGCCTGCATATTTTAGCAAAAGAAAAACTGTTAATGAGACATTCAAAGAATAAGTAATGATAAAGAGCAAACAGTGATGCATGACAATGCAGGGTGGGTGATGAGTATGGTTGTGGAGGGCTTCAGATGACACAACTTATGGTAACAGGAGAGAATTAGGAAAATAAAGTTTCAGGTTGCTGTACTTTTAATGACAACTACAGAAATACAAAATGATATGGAACCACTCCAGATCATCTTCAAAACCACATTTCTAGGCAACTGACCTCATCAATTATAACTTGTATCTTCTCTGAAGCTCTAGTTACGCTTTCATTAGAGAGGCCTTCAATAACTGCGACCAAAAACCAGGTAAAATAGTTAAACCAAAAATGTTGATCCTCATCATGTTTACATTTTTCAAGAACGGAATTCAAATATAATATGTCCAGTCAAAATAATGAAAGAGTTAGACACAGCGGGGACTTGAACCAACTTTAAGACTTACTAATGGAATCCTCCCTCCTTGATAATGGGATTTTAATTTTCACTTCTGTCTCATCTTCAATCATTTTCTGAGTAGATCCTCTGACATCCAAAAGATAAGAGCATACTAGTTACATTGTATGAGATAGTATTCATGCAATATACTTTCAGAAAATTATTACATGCAGAACTCTGTACCCTTTTCCTCTGATAAAGCGGTGCAAAGAAGCCCCAACCTGCATATCAAAGGAAGTGACAACAAAATGAACAGAATGAGCCTCACCAGAACAACTCCAAAGGAAATGGTAAAATGTTAAAAGGAACAGAATGGGGAATGTCATGGACAGCGTTTTGGAAATTGCCAAATTCAATGTGCAGTAAGCAATACCATTACCCCCAACCAGGTCTGTACAGATCTAGAAATATCCTACTGTAAGATAATTATACAAACTAATTCTTTTCAATCTCTTCAACAATCACTGAGGCCCAATGCAATGGTTGCCAGGCTCTTCCAACCTCCCCACGGGTGCAAGATAAAAAAAAATGTTGAGGAGTTCGTTTATACAGTGGAATTGAGAGAAACTATATGACAAAGTGGCCTGGCAAAGCATAGATCTTCCAATGAAATCATACCTCAATTGAAATTGAATGCTTTTCAGTTAAAAACACTGTTTCTCCTCCTAAAACTTTATCTTCATTATCTTGTGATGCACTTGAACAAGTAGTGAACTTAGTTGCTTCAGGAACTGCTGAAGCCAGCTCTATGTCATCTTGAGCACTTGAAATCTTGGTTGAGTGCACATCTTCTTCCACCTTATCTGTAACCTCCACTACTGAGCATTCTGAAAATCCACAGGTAACAATCAGAGAGAAACCTTGGTGGTAACCGACCCTCATGCCTATAACACTTCCTCGTATAACTAGATTTGTTTCATGAACTCAATCAATCGCAAAAGTCTAACAATAAGTGAATATTATTATCAAAATGTTATTCAATCCTCTATATTCATACTAAACACTAACATGATTTGCAGCAACATGCAAAGTCATCAGGTTCTGCTAGCCTAGGCTGCTTGAGGATGATCATAAATTAGAGAAGAACTAAATAGGGATACAGTGTAACGAACCTTCATTAGAACTGACTTGTGTACTGAGTTTACTGACAGGTCTCCATACCGAACTGACGGTTTTGAGCTTGTAGTTATGCTCAACACCGCTTCGGTTATGTTTTCTACCATCCATGTCAACACTAAAGCTCAAACCACGGCAACCAGTGTGTCCCTGTCGTCAGAAATGACATAAATCAACGACAACCCAGAAAAGGATCACAATCGGTCACCCAACATATCATTGTTTGCAATCAATCTGGGGAGTGCAAAATCGATTCCATTTTAAACACAGGAAATTAAGAAGACAGAGAAAGAGATACCAACCAGGGAAGGCAAGTGATTGAAAGTAGCACGGGTGCATGTAAGTCTCAGAACTCGACCCACTCTGCAGCAAATACAGAGAAAATAAGGGATTTCTTCAGTCGGAAATTAGAAGCAAAAATGATTTGGCGGAAATTGAAGAGGGACCTGCAACTCGAAGCTATCATTAGGAGGAGGAGGAGGAGGACGACTCAACTCTCTATCTCAAACTTGTCGTATTATGATATTGCACATAATCCGTTGTAGTCTAGTTGGTCAGGATATTCGGCTCTCACCCGAAAGACCCGGGTTCAAGTCCCGGCAACGGAATTCATTTTGTCTTTTTCATGGACTCAAATTAACTATAAAAGAGTACTACTGTATGCATGGGAGAGAATTTGAATGATTAGGAACTGGTAATACCATGATTTGTAAAAGCAACAAAAGCTGAGGGAATTCACTGAAAAGGGAGCAGCAGCTACCTAGCTACTTTAATTTGTCTTTCTCATATGATCCCCATATCATTCTGCAGATATATTCCAGACTTAACTCGCAAGTGATCAAATAGTCTCAGTTGAAGGCAAGAATACACCCACTGCTCTACTTTAACCCCTCCCTTAGCATACACATACAAGCAAGAAACACTTGTGCTTTAGCCAACATGGTGTGTCTAGGAGCTATTTTTGGTTGCAAGCCATCCCATTCCATCAAAGCCTATGTTCTATCGGCCTTGGCCATCATCGGCATTCTTTTTTGCTTACGCCTCTTTTGTTACATCATCTATAGACTTTTGAAGAACGAGCATTCTCAAAGTCATAGAAATTCGAACAACGAGCTGGAAATGCAGCACTCGTGAAGGATTCATCAGCACGCGTACATCTACAGACTACAGTCGATCTGAAGAAGCAAAGTTTACGTGGCGAAAATCATCAGTACTCACTCCCCTTTCATGAATTCATCAACATATGTCCTTCAAACTTCTTTTATTGGAAATGCTGCTTCAACAATATTGCTTCTCTTGTATGCAATTATAACATTAAGATCTACTGTTCATATATTTGCTACATACAAATGGCAACATCATATATAACAGAGCATCATCAGCTAGCAGTTCTCAGTGTTATTTTTATTTTTTATTTTTGGTTTATAAGACCTGAATATTCATATACAAAAACGATGCAGCAGTTTTTCATGCATTCAAATTTGGTTTTTCTCGACACAAACATATGTCATTCCTGCGTAAGTGATCGACACAACCTCATCGATTAGCACAGTTAAAGCCACAAACTAAACAGCTACACAACAAACACAAGTCAGCTACTACTAGTACTCTCCAATTAAAGTAGCACTACCGCCACTACGTACTCTCTTTTGCAGCTCAAAATAGTCACTCCCACCTTGAGCTAAACACCCTGCAGTACTAGTACCACTATTATTTTTGGATGTCACACGCCACACTTTGAGAACACCATCAAGACTCCCAGTACAGATTGTGCAACCATCCTCAGTCTCTTCTCCTAGCCTCCCCAGAAATGCTGTCACACACCTGATTGGCCCTCTGTGACCCACAAGGACTGCTACACAAGTATGCACACCATCAGAGTCCTTAGACCAAATCCTACTCGTCGAGTCAGCTGATCCACTGACCACGTAGTTGGCCACACTGGCCAAGCACATCACTGCATGAGTATGACCCTGGAGTGCACCGCCGTACTGCACCTGGCCAGAGAACCAACCCCTAAGCCAAAAGTGTATGTACCCGTCAGTGCAGCCCCCGTACAAGATTGCACCGTCCGCTGTTACGGTTAGTGTCTTGACTGGGGAGTACTTGGCCGGTAGAGTCACAGTGAGTGAATGTGGAAACTGGTCGCCGCCGCGACAAATGTTGCGGCGCCAGACTCGGATCGTTGCATCATCCGAGGCTGTGTAGAGGATACCATCGTCCGCAGCAATGATGGCGTTGATCGGCTCCGCGTGAGCTTGGATTGTTTCAATGCATTTGAGGTCTGAGATTCGCCATACTTTCACTGTCTTATCGATGGAAGCTGAGTAGAGGATGTCCTCTGCTACATTGATGGCTAGTGATGTTATGGCACCCATATGCTTCATCTGTTACATTGTTAGGAGTTCATCAATGATATTGCTTGACTATTAGTGGCTGTTTCAGCTACTGAAATTGATCAAAAGAAATTGCTGCTACTAGTTTTGGCTACCTTCCAACAGTTAATAAACTTGAATAAGGGTATATATATCGATCCTATAACAAATTTAATTCACAACTTCATTTTGTCTTGTGTAGTAAAGGTGATGATAAACCGAACCAACACAATCTGTGGATTCAATAAGTTCGGTCCTATACATGCCAAGTATATACTAATGTAATCACCACTGCATGGCCAACTCCAACAAAAAATTTAGCAAACATGCATTCAAATTCTTAAAACAAAAATACAGGTCGATCACATTCATACGTACAGCAATAATTCTACTAATATAATTGGGACCAATATGAAGTTAATAATAATCTCTCTACCCTACATGTCATTCTATTCATATTCATCAACACTTACTCATGCACACACAAGCTTGTATCAACGAAGAAGTATAGCTCTCTTCAAAAAAAAAAAAAACGAAGAAGTATAGCTCCTAGCTACCACACCAACCATAGTATAAATAAACATATAAATACAAACCAAAACAAATATAGGACACCTTGCTAGTACTTACCGTCTTATCTTTCCCGGCAGTGTAAAAACTCCGGACATAACTTCCCAGTTTGGGAATGGTAGCCAACCTCTCATGCTTCAATCCACCATCCCATGTTCTCTGCCATATTCTCACCTTCCCGTCACCATAAGCAGCATAAACCCTATCATGAGACACCTCCAAGGCCACCACCATGCAAGCTTTGGTCTTGAGCTGCCCACATTCTGTGAACTCGGGTAGCTTCCAAACCCTAATGACATTGGTATCGGAGCCGGAGTAAACTAGGCCATTGGAGGCGGCAATGGACAAGATCTGCCCGTCTTTTTTGAGGACGGAGGAGATGCAACGGTAGGCGGTGAGGAGGTCGGGGTGTTTGAGAGGGATGAAGCGAGGGGAGGAGGTCGGGGAAGCGTGGAGGCTTTGGGTTTGGGAGAAGGAAGGAGAGACGTCATTGTTGCTACGTCGAGGTGGGGTGTAAGGAAATTGTGAGAAAGAGGGTTCTTTGGTTGAAATGCTTCTGGTGAAGCCAGTGAAGAACTTGTTTTGGTCAGTTGCAAAGGATGGGGTTATTGGGGAAGAGTTGGGAGAGTAGTCCTGTGAGGCCATTTTCTTTTCTGAGAATATGAGAAGCTCGGAGCGAGAAGAGGTGATGCAGCATATGCTGTAATGACTAATGAGTTTGTTGGTAAATGATGACTATGGCGGTGAAATGTATAAATGAAGCTTATAATGGTGTATTGGATTTGTTGGTATGAATTGCATAAATGTTGTAGCATATGGTGTAATGACTTTCTACTATGGTAGTGAAGGTATAACTGCCACAAAGGATTCAATGCTTTTGGAGAAATTTTTGTGAGCAACCGTCCCAAGTGATCTTCCTTGATCTCCTACGTGTCTCATCATACACTACATTTCTTTTGAGAATGCTCATCATACACTACATTGCTACTTCATCCGTCAGAAACATTTTATCGAACACGTAATATAATTCAAGAAAAATTCATGAACACCGATTGCTCTGAGAGAGTGAAGCTAGCTAAGACTATAGTCCTACGTCACTAGCTAGACTGATATAGTGGCCTTTACATATAAAGTTGAGACTTGAGAGAGAGATAGAGAGGTTTCACTACATAATCAAACTCCAACAACCACACGCAGTAAACCATACACGAACTCGTCTGACCGCACTTGTCAAACGCCGACGAGGTTGGAATCCCGCCGGACAGACAACAAAGGCTCTTTCTCTGTTTTATTCTATTATGATATATGTGATGTGAGAGTATGTGTTACCAAAAAAATTGTAGTGTTCATGGTCACCTAGTGACCAAGGAAAT
Organism: Fragaria iinumae; assembly: GCA_009720345.1. Classification (NCBI taxonomy): domain Eukaryota; kingdom Viridiplantae; phylum Streptophyta; class Magnoliopsida; order Rosales; family Rosaceae; genus Fragaria; species Fragaria iinumae. Next base: position 28,808,808 of record CM019122.1, on the reverse strand, counting down.
CATAGTCAATCACCGTTGGATGTAAATCTAAGGGGATAATAAAACAACTTAACTTTAAAATAATACTTCTCACCTTTAGATTTACATTAAACGGTGATTGACCATGATTTCCTTGGTCACTAGGTGATCATGTGAACACCACTGTACCAAAAAATTGGTCTTCCTTAGCTACATGTTTTTTTTTTTTTTGGAAATTAATGAATAACATACTTCACTAGTGATTACCTTAATAGGTTTGTTTTTCTTCTTGAATGTTTGATTTGATTAATGTGATTTTAGGTTTATGCTATATATGATTATATGTTTTCTTTTCTAATATTTTGCTTTTTTTTTTTTTCCTGCATGTAGAAATGTTAAGGATACTATCATTTTGAAAATTAGACATCTAATAGCAACCACATCATGACACAAAGGTGTACTCACACTTAGAAAGGCACCGTGGGAATATGCCAACTTGGCAGCAAAACCGAGTTTTTGAATGATTCGAGCATACTTACTTTCTGTGCTGCCAATTTCAAGTGTGCTTCACTCTTGGCTCATGTAAAAACCATTTTACCAGATGCAAATATCAACACAGTAGTTTTCGGTTCTCTAATTCTCATATGCACAGCGAAATTTCTTTTGCGCACCAATGTGCAAGTGAACCGAGCAACTAATATGTAATATTTTGATCCGGTCATCCACGTCGCATTATCATGCATGTATTCTAATACCGTTAAACAAATTGAAACCCAAAAAAATAGTCTTAAGTGTTTCCAACACAGGAGGTGAGGACCTGAAGTCGAATAAGAGATACTCTTATTATGAGCGCTTAATTTGATCGGATCAAAAATGAAAATGAAAGGTAGGAATATGTGGTCTCTAGTCTTCATTGGATCTTCGCATACAGCAATTTAAAGACTTGCACATTAATGGTGCAAGTAGAATTCACTCCATATTCACAGCTGCAAAACACTTGGGATTGTATTCTCATAATCTTGTTGCAACTTGTTCTGCTTTGCTGGGTACACGTAAGGCTATTTTGAGAATATTTTTTAAGTTTAATTAAATATTTGGAATATAATAAATTATTGGGTACACTTAAAAATTTGTTGGGTACATTTAGAAGCACTCGTATTCCATTTGTCTCATGTCCTATCACCTCAACCTCTGACATGACCTTGGGTCTACAATCTCATTATTTTGTTCTCTGGGGTTTTAATCTCGTTCGTTGTTCCCTTCTATTTCTTGGATATCTCATCTTTGCGAATCCCGTCGGCTGGGAAAGATTAAGCATTTATGGCTGCGAGAAGCCCCATCCCACTATCAATTAGATTGGTATTATTGGAAGTTATCTCTCTATCTCTGCATAATTTCTCTCCTCCCAATTTGCATTTACTTCATCCTCTCCTAAGCCAACTGTTGCACGCTTGTGTTAATCTTAACTTCTCATCCATGTGTTGGGATGAAGCCCTTAGTCTTCTGGTCTTTTCAATCTGCATTTGGTAATTTTGTGTCCCTTGAGTCAAGCTTTCCTATGCATTAAATCTCATTCGATTTTAATTGTGGTTTGTAATCACGATGTTCTTTATCTACTACCTTTAAATCTTTGGACCTGGAGTTACTCTTTTTTCAAAAACTTCCATCCTTCAAATCAAATTCAATTGCATCATGGCTAATATCAATTACATTGGTATTATTGGAAGTTATCTCTCTATCTCTGCATGATTTTTCTCCTCCCAATTTGCATTCACTTCATCCTCTCCCAAGCCAACTGTCGCACACTTGTGTTAATCTTAACTTCCCATCGATGTGCTCGGATGAAGCCCTTAGTCTTCTGGTCTTTTCAATCTGCATTTGGTAATTTTGTGCTCCTCGAGTCAAACTTTCATATGCATTAAATCACATTGGAGTTTAATTGTGATTTGTAATCATGATGTTCTTTCTCTACTGCCTTCAAATCTTTGGCCCTAAAGTTACTCCTTTTCATCAACTTCCATCCTTCAAATCAAATTCAACCATGGCTAATCTTCATCTTCCCAACGATACCCCCGATACCCACCCCCACCACCTTTGAAAGCACTGAAAATCCAATCTTAGCTCCAACCCCGGTTCTTTCACAGAAAACTAGTCTTGTTCAGCACATCTTTAACCCTCCTTATATCTATGTTCCTACTCAGGAGGGTTCTAGCAACCCAAACCGAAACCCGAGCCCTGCTCCAATAATTCTCCATCATATACCTGTTATTACTCATGTTCATTGTGGTCAATACATTGTCAATTTTGATGACAATGGTCCCTATAAAATCTGAATACCTCGTTAGCAGCCTAATGCTTCTCTGGACCGTTACCATCGACTTTGTTTGGTGGGTCGGATTTTTGGCGAGCATCTTTCAAGGGCATCAATCCCGGCAAGGTGCCTCTACAGTTGGGCAAGAGTTGTTGACTCTATAGCAATTGACCTGCTAGGTCATGACTGGAATCGAGTTATGTTTGAGAACGAAGTTGATCTTCAGCTTGTCCTAGACAATCATCCTTAGTTCATCCAAGACCAAATCTTTGCTCTGAAAAGGTGGACGGGAGCACGTCCTTAGCTGATCGACCTCACTGATTTGGAATCGAGATGATTTGTTCTATATTGCCTCTCAAATTGGAACCTATATTCGCATTGATCCTACAACACTAGAGGGAACATGTTCTGTGTATGCTAGAGTCTGTATCGAAATGAATCTGAAAGGTGCTTAGCCTAGAGATATTCAAGTGTGTCATGACCTTGAGTTCTATGAGCTTTCTGTTATTCATCTCAATTATAAAACTTCACTTGAGTCTTGCTTTTATTGTGGTCGTTTGGACCACCCCATTGGCCAATGCACAGACAGACCATCGACACACCATTTGATCATGGTGAATTGAATAAGCTCAATGGTGAAGCTGTAGTGTGTTCTCCCATAATCACACTTGAAGCTGTAGTGTATTCCACACCATGGTCTCATGCTGGTGTTTCCCATGCACAAACCCTTGGAGCTTATCCCAAAATTGAGCCAAGGCAAAATATGGCCCTCCTCGAGAATCACACTCTCCTGATTAACAAACTAGAAGAAACCATTGCAACCGGACTCCTGGCCAATCTCCTTCTTGTGGCAGACCGATGACTCCATTCTTTACTACCTATACCTCTATTCGGCATGATGATGTATCATACAGTCAATTGGCTCGAGCTAGACCTTCTTAAGAAATAATCATTGGAGATTCTAGCATGATGTTTTTGTTCCACCAGCTCCACCCAACTTACCAACTAGTTAAGGCAATGTTCCTAGTTTCTAAGTCTTTCCTATAGTTCACTTGGATCCTGCAAACCCATCGCTTCACTTTAATGCAGATGATGAACTGGTATATTCTTAGTCCTTTTATTCTTGTGATGATGAGTCTGTCATCTCTCTTATAAGTTATGCATCTCTTGATCTGATTAATGAAGTAGTTGAACCTTTCTTAAACACTGCATTATCCCAAACTTCTCAGCTTGATCATGCGATCAGAATCTGAGGAACTCTTTTGGTGTGTCCTTTTTCTTATATTTTTAGGTGCATTTTCTATATTTTCCTCAATGAGTAGGACAACGATTCGTCAAGTTTTAGTTATAATCTAATTCTCTTAATTCATCCTGGTGGAAGTGTTCTTGTTTGGAGTATAAGGATTTGTTTTTGGAACAGTCTGTCAGCATTATATTTTATGTTTTTGCTACTTTATTGAAATTATGTCTGTTTTGGCCACGATCCTCAACGCGCGGAGCATAGGTAAATAGCGAGCAAAGAGAAGGGGGAGTGTTGCGGGCGTGCCACCTCGCGGACGAGGAAAGGGTGTGTATGCGCTTGACTTCTTGATCAGACGAAGGGGGTTTCCAGGTGCCACCTCAGAGGAGGAATTTACGAGCAAAAGGCGATCGATACTCACGGAGGACGCGAGCAGAGCAACAATAGGGAGGTAAGAGAGAAATCGAGGTAGAGTCCGGAGGGCTCTGAAGAAAAACCTAGGCGGCGGCGCTTAGGGTTAGGGTTTTCGAGTAGCTCGAAGGGTAACTGATTTGCAGTTTGTATTGTGTTTGTGTTTGTGTTTGAGAGCGAGTTGCTTCACCAGGGAAGCGAAGGCAGAGCTCCGGGGAGCGTTGGAGGTTCGACTAGGTCGAAGGTTTGTATACTTCTGTTGAGTAGTTGATTGTTTTGTTGTATTGAGAGTTCTCTTTCTATTAGGGTTCGAGCCCCCTTATATAGTAGTTCGACTTGCGGCAGAAGAAAAGTAATTAGAATCCAAGTTGGATTCCGAAATCCTAATCTCACAAGGACTTTGCTAATCATGTGCGGGCCAAAAGAAGGCTTTTTAATTATTAAGGGCCACAGGGATTGGCCCAAAGCATATCAAAAACTGGTGGGAGTCTTCAACGATTAGTGTGGTGTACGCGGACTCCGCCTGTGGCTTCTTCGCGAAGTCTCCTATGCGAGCCAGTTCGCCAGCTCGCCTCGATGTACTCCGCTTGCCTCGCCTACGCGAAGTGTCAATCTCGCCTCGCCTACGCGAAGTGTCAATCTCGCCTCGCCTACGCGGAGCGAGCTAGTCATTCCGCGCGAAGTCGTTTGTACGCGAACTGCATAATCTGCGCGAAGTCGTTTGTACGCGAACTATGTAATTCGTGTGAAGTCCATTCCGCATGCGAAATCTGAAGTTAGCTCGCGTGGTCTATTCCGCGCGCGAGCTAAGTGTTCCGCGCGAACTGTGTAGTCTGCCTATGTCCATTCCGCGCGCGAGCTGCGCGAAGTCTAGTTCGCACGCGAACTCTGTAACTCAGCTCACGTGGTCTTACTGGCAAGCCATCACTTGTACACTTAAAGAACTTGGGTTCGCCGGTATGACATGGACCAAGAGTTTAATTACTATTCACATGAAAATTTATTGTCCAGTAAAATATTAATTTAGGCGTAAACAATGTCTATATCACATATTTATCTACATTCTTCTGTTAATAAGTTTAGATTTACTCTGCTTCTCACTATGGATCCATATTGTCAATATTCTCGAGTGAGTCTTTTATAGGAGACAGGCTTGCATACCCACCAATTCCTTATACATTTTTTTTCTTTTATTTACTCATTTAGATTCTGACACGTGGCATTTCTTAATTTTTTATTTTACAGATTTAACAACACATTTACACTAATATAAGTAACTTCGTTCAGAGCATGTAAATTTAGTCAAGTTCTTGTAATTACAATATATGGACATTTATTACAAAAGTTTCAACCAAATGTCCTTATATTTGTAAAAAGCGTTGTGAAAAATGAAATTATTTTTTCAATACAAAAGACACCACCTAATTACGAAACCAAGAACCTTATTACATGAATGAAAACATATACTCTATTTGATCTAAATCTCAATATTTATCATCTTGACAACACGTTCGTCCTTAATTTTGTAAAACAAGTCAGAAATTTGTAAATCTAGTACAGTCCTCGTAATTATAACATATGAACATTTATTACAAAAGTTTCAATTAAAAAAGTTACAACCAAATGTCTTTGTGTTTGTAAAAGCGTTGTGAAATATGTAATTATTTTCTTAATACAAAAGACAATCTTAAAATGGTGGAAACTTTGATATGTACCCAAAATTGACTTAAATGTGAAAATATTGTTTTCATCATGTGCCTAGTAGTGAGGAGATAGAGATATGTGTAGATGCGGAAAAGGGTAACCACTCAACCTAGTCCACATGGTTGAACATACATAAGTAAAATTATCACAAGAGAACAGGTACACCATAGATGATGTAAGAAGGAACAAACCAAATAAAAAAGAGCACGATGTCAAAAACAAACGTTGAGAAGGAACACAACAAATAGAGAGCATAAACATAGCAAATATAGAGAACGAAACTCACTCTCAACTCTCAAACCTTCGGTCTTTTGAAGAGATCTAAATCTAGGCAAGAAATAAGGGGAAGAGGCTGTTAATGGTATTGCTCATAGTTACTCATCGCTCTTATCTAAAATTCATGGGTAAGCGGAATAAGAGTCATCTCATCGTTCTTATCCGAAATTTTTTATTGATATCAAAAGAAAAAGTACAAAGTAAGGGAGACTAAACCAAAACCTTGCTAGCAGAGAGTACAATGCTGATGAAAGTCTAAATCAAAGAAGAAAAAGACTATCTCTTAATTTTTTTTTTTATTACAAAAATGGCACCCAAAAAAAAAGCTTGAAAAACTAAGAAAACCTGTAGATAGAGCGACTTGAGAAGTCATGACCAAAAGGCACGTGCAATAAAGGAGGTAGAGAATCCCACCAAATAGAACCCTCTGTATTTTGCACCATAGTTAGCTAGCTTATCAGCAACTGAATTGCCCTCTCTGAATATATGTAAAAAGTGAACATTCATTTGACGTGCAGTATGCAATTTTTAACTTATAGTCACCCAAGCTATACGCAAGCGCCATGGAACAGACAAATACACTCTTAGGGTTTTAACTTTTAACAATATCAATGAATCAACCTCCAACCAAAGATTGTGTCATTGATTAGTCCAGGCAATACACACTGCTAACATTTCGGTATCAGTCGCACTAGTTGGGCAATACGCACTGCCTCAATAACTGCTAACATTTCGGTATCAATCGCACTAGCCGCATAAGCACGATAATAATGGTCACACAATAATCCTAGATCATACTTATTTTAGTCACACAATAATCGTCATTTAGCTACATGATCTAGTCAAAAATTCTACTATGTAATAATCTTTTGGGAAGACAAAGTTGTTGCTAAAGTATGTTTTCATATCAACCAATATGCAACAAAATATATTCTCGATCACTATTTCGTGCGTGTTTCGAGTCGTATTATTGTGATGTGTCAGAATGCATTTCATTTAATAAAAATTGTTGTTAAATCTCTTAACTCACCCAACTTAACATATGGCGGTGACATTTGAGCTGGGCTAGGTTACCGACTTATTACCGATTTTCAAAAATATATAATTTTTTCTTCCAGATTTCCAGTTATACCCTTAAACATAAACAACTCATTGCCCCAAACCGGCAGAGCTCTCTCTCTCTCTCTCACTCGCACACTCACACTCTCGTTGGCTCTCAGAAATCACAAAAAGCTGGGAGAAATGAGTGTCCTCTCTCCCCCCACCGGGAAAACCCCAACCAAAATGCTCGACCGCGTCCTCTCCTCCCGCCGCTACGCCTCCCACCCCGACGCCGACAACGACGCCGCCGACGACTCCAAGACCAAGAAACACTTGCCCCTCTCCTTCTTCACCACCCGCATCACCAACTACTTGACCCGAACCGGACCCGTGTTGCCCTGCCTCCTCCTCCTCGCCTTCGTCCTCCTCCTCATCTTCTCCCTCCTCTTCAACTCCCGCCGCTTCGTCTGCGTCTCCCCGTACGACCCCGTCTCCCGCCCCGGCTTCTTCGGCTTCGATGGCCTCGAATCCGATTTCGGATCCCTCGGCGTTCCCTGGTGTATGTATTTCCGGGTCGGATCTCATTTTACGTCAAGTCGTATTCTTTACTCATAGATCTGAGCTTTTGCTTTTAAATTAGGGTGCTTGATTTTAAATTTGATAGCCCAGTAATTGGCGATTGATTTTGATTTTGAGTGATTTGGGTTACTAAGAATGGTTTAGTTTAGTTGACTCAGTAAACAGTTAATTTAGTTGCTGAGGATAGTGTTGATACTAAAAATCTATGATTTAAATGTTGATGTTTGTAACAAACTGTGATGATTTTAATATGTTCGTTGTAAAAAGTGCTCTATTTATAAGCATCTTGATTGAATTGAATATAGCACCCCAGTATAATCTGCAGCAGATTAATCTGATTAAATTTAGGATCTTTATCGGTTCGTTATGATAAGGTGGATGTTAGGATTTGTGGGTTCCTTTGTTTGGTTTGAAGTTTCTTGTTTTTTAGTATGAGAATGTATCTTTGTTTGATTCTTATAATCTCATCCTTGGCAAAAGGCAGATCGAAACACGGAAAAACAGTTGATTGGACGTCCAAGGATTTGATCAAGGCACTGGAAGTGTTTGTACCAATCTACGAGACCCGACCAATCCAAAACAACATGTATGGGATGGGATTTGACCACAGCTTTGGGCTCTGGTTCATTACCCAGTGGCTGAAGCCAGATTTGATGATTGAGAGTGGTGCTTTCAAGGGGCATTCCACTTGGGTTTTGCGACAAGCAATGCCGGACAAGCCTATTGTGTCCCTCTCACCACGGCATCCTGAGAAGTATCTGAAGAAGGGGCCTGCATATGTTGATGCAAACTGTACTTACTTTGCGGGGAAGGATTTTGTTGATTTTGGAAGTGTTGATTGGGAAAAAGTGATGAAGAAACATGGGATTACTGATCTTAGCCGTGTTCTTATCTTTTTTGATGACCATCAGAATGAATTGAAAAGGTACTCACAATATCATATCTCTGTACAATTTCCTTATACCCGTTATTCCATGCTGATAGTTTTCATATTTTATGCTGTGGTGAGCAGAATAAAGCAGGCGCTGAAGGCTGGTTTCCGCCATATGGTTTTTGAGGACAATTATGATACTGGAACTGGGGATCATTATTCCTTAAGACAGATATGTGATCAATCCTATATTAGAGGTGCATGCTCCCTCATGATATATTTTGTCATTTCTATTTTTATGTCAATGCTTTATGTTTTACAACATGTAACCACGCCTTTGTTTTCATATTGTTCTAATGAAGCTTGATGTAACTTTAGTTGTCGATTTATTGATGAAAGTTAATAGTTTCTTGAATTTAAGAACCATTTTCTTAAGATGAGGAGTGACCCAAAGACTCAAGTGTGACAGTTTTACTTAAAGCATTTATCCATAACTCATTCTAATAAAAATCTGTGCTTCCCTGTGGTTTATGGTTCAATAGTTTTAACTCCTAAAACTAATAGTTCCACGAAGTTTTACATTAGTAGTGTTGATGGATTTGATTCGAATTATGTGTTTCTTTTGTACTTTAGGAGGTGGTCACAGTTGCTTTAAAGACAGTGATGAAGCTCGGGTTAGGTCAAAAAGGAAGCATTTCTGGGAGAAAGCAGTTGATATAGAAGAACTTTGTGGGCCAGATGAAGCATGGTGGGGTGTTAGAGGGTACGTGCGGGATAACTTTAACCACAGTAATAAGTTGATACCGTATGCAGAACATTTTCAGAACAGCCGGTTTATGGAATCAATTCTTGATGTTTACTGGGAGCTGCCACCAGTGGCAGGACCGTCCCTCACACATCAGACTAGATATGATCCTGCTCGTGCACCGCCTCCTATTGTTGAAGATGGTCGGTATGGCTTATTCCAACGGCTTGGTTTAACCAGATTCGATACTTCTGTATTTAATGGATACACTCAGATGGTTTACATTCAGATATCTAAACAGTAATTTTAGAGATAGAAAAATGCAGGTGCGCTGTTTAGGTTTCCATAGTTTGTTCATAATATGAATTATGCACTCATTTTCTCATAGCTTTCCCACTTCTCCATTTCCCTCGATTTTCTGATTTGTCTTTCTTCAGTGACGACCGTTCTGTACTTGTATCATGCCATAGCTGGACTGATTCCGCTTATTTTCAGCTGTCCACTATCTTCTTTGAACCGATTGAGTTAACATGTCTACTGTAATACTTATAAATTTAATTAATTCAAATTAAAACTATATTGTTTGGAGTTGTGTTTCATGACATGCAGTATTTTTGTCCAAATTGTGTAAGACGGATGATATATTACATGAACATTGAGGTAGCCAAGGAGCTCTTTGTTTTATTTTCACTTCTGACAGTCCGAAACAAAAGGCTCAATCTTACGCAGACATCAGCATACCACGAAACCTCAAACCATTTGTTCGTAATAAAATGAAACAAGGTTTTGCAAGCAGCATACCTTTTACACAGTAGTTAGAATATATGGAGACATGAGTCACATGACCGATAACACCAAAACAACATCATCTGGAGCTTTCCAGTGAGATTTTTCTAACTAGTAGGACAATATCCAGTCCTTCAAATACACAAAAACGAGGATACATATTGGCAAGATATGGAGGAATATGCAACAAGCGCCCAACTTAAACTTTAAACTTCAGTCTTAAAGTCGATTCATACATTTCAACAATGCCATTTCCAGATGCTAAGGTGTGTGCTAGTTGCGGTTCCTGCACTTCTCCATAGCCCTTGGAGCTGCAGCCAATAATAGAAACAGATGATCAGACACTGGGATATGCATATAAAGAAATTACTCAAACACTCTCACACAACTGAAAAAAATTAGAATGGTGAAACATACCAAGTCCAATTGCTTCTGAACCTTTCATGATCCTTAGTTTCCTACACGTCTCGGTGAACATCCTACACAAATACAGCAATGATTAGATCATACACATATACAACAATGATTGGATAAAACGTTGCACAATGCCACGATTCATAAATGTAAAGGAACTCGGATAAGCAAATGCAAGATACTCCAAGGGAAAGCTAAGGTGTATATCCAGTGATCATTGTTGTCATGCATAACAATACTTAACTGAAAGATAAGAATACTACTATTCATGGATCAATCAGTTACAAATAACTCCAACTGGGAATATGGTGGATTGATTCCAACTGTTAGTATTTTCAATTCTAAATCATTGTTCATTAAATTCAGTTAAAAAGGGTATAAAAAGAACATCTGAAACTTACCGCCATGGAACATCACCAACAAGCATCCAATCATCGTCCTTGTCTTCAAAAGTAAGAACGTATTCAGAACCGTGGAGAAGATCCATCAACCGACTCTCACTCAGGCCATCCTTTTTTGGAAATCCATCAGAACTGCACTGCCCTGAATCACAGCCATTCATAAACAGAAGTAAGCACCTACCCCATCTGGTTTACCTCAGGCATCTTATATAACACCAGAACATCCATTTTAGGCAACTAGTCTTGTTCTGGTAATAGGGACTATCAAGTCAACTTATTAATTAATCACTATGTTTACCTGGGTTAAAACTGCTAATTACAGCACTTATTAAACACCAACCTTAATTTCTTTCCGGATCAAAACCATATAACTCAGTCAGCAAGTGCATGCCTGCCTTGCACCTGAGAGAGTGAAAGAGAGAGAACAGTACCAGTTATGAAGCAGCTGAACATCTTCTCCAAAGCCATAGAGAGTTCCATGTAGTTGTTGTACATTTTAAGGTCAACCTTCCTTAGATATGGAGCACCATCCATGCTAACCTTCACATAAAGACACCCAGACCCTTGCTTACCCTCAGCATCATCATTGTTCTTTGCCAAATTAGAGGCCATGGTGTTCTTTCGAAATGATCGAATTGGGGGCCATCCTACCACCTGTGCCCTGTTGCATAAGATTTAATGTCAGTAATTCACCAAAGTACCACTTACGTGATAAAAGCTTCAAAAGATAGATGAATAGACAATTATTGAAGTTAAGACAATTAGAGAAAATTACTCCTTCATGGAGAAGACTTGCAGAAATCACAAGGAAAAAACAATATATAACCAAAAAATGCATACGAAGTACAAGAATTCAGGGAGAAAAAACCGAGAGATAAGAAAATACAGATCGAGTCACTAACTCTAACTAAATGAGCTCATGTACAGAAATTAGAACTGTGCAAGTAGAAGCTGAAACATTATGCCCCAAAAACAGAATATTTATACCCGAAAAAATGAAACTAAAAATTTGTCTATCTTGTTTTTGGAACAAATTTCTTTCTTCTTACTTTTCATAATTTTCTTTACAAAGCAAACTCTTGTAACCGAAGGGATATGTGAGGTACAAAACTACTCAGAAGCAAAACAGAATAAAATTACCAAATGAGCAAAGAACTAAAGCTTACTTGGCAGCAGGAGGAGTAACATGCTCAGAGACCTGAGGCTTCTGCTTCTCTTGAACTGGCTTTGGTGACTGAGGAACAACAGAAGCAGCAACTTCTTTCTTGGTTTGTCCAGACACACATAGCTGTTGTATTTTAGCATTACTGTCACCTTTAGGAGAGAACAAGGCTGGTCCTTTATCAGCCTCAGATCCATTACTCATACGAAAAACCCATTTCTCAGAAGACCCATCAATGGCATCAGAGTAACCCCTCTTGGCCCCAGATACAGGGTTGGTTTTTGAAGGGTTTGGAAGATACCCATTTTGCTTGTTATCCTCCAAATCTTTGCCAAAAATGGAAAGAGCAAGTCCTGGTTTTCTCTCAGGAGACTGAGAGCCAGGCAAGCCAAGCCTCAGCTCAGTCTCCTTGAGGTTGAAAGCAGAGGTCTTGACATCCTCTGTGCTTGAGTGAGCAGAGGAGGAGGAAGAGGAAATCCTATCAGAGCTTCTTTCCATTGGAGAAGTCTCTGCTAAGCCTATGTAGTCATGTTCCAGTGGTACAGACATCAAGGTGTTTCAACCAGTTTTGGGAGCTCAAGATATGACACTAGAAACTAAAGGAGTTGAGAGAGAGAGAGAGAGAGAGAGAGAGAGAGAGAGAGAGAGAGAGAGTAGGGGAAGTAGGCAGAGGAGTCTGGTTAAGTTCTAAAGAGCTGGTTATGTTTGATGCAGAGAGGAAGCTTCTTTTAGCCTTTCTGTAGCTGCATTATCATTCTCTGCTTTTTTTTTCTTGCATTTTTATCAAAAACTCTTGAGCTTTTTCTTTATTGCAGGTTTGCAGCAATGATGAAAGTAAGCAGACATGGTTTAACAATTAAAAAGCTATCTTTAAGCCTTTAATAAAATCTAATACTAAATTAATTATCTTTAAGATTTTTGTTTCCATATAGTACATAAATAATTGGACATTTTTAAAAATGAAAAATCATAAAAAAGTTGTTGGAATTACTCACTTGCTCTTATACACAAACTTTTCGTTAATCACTTTCATCAACTCTCATTAATCTTTAAGTTTCATGAACAATTAATTCTTCTACGCACCGATGTATAAGTGAACCGGACAACTAATATACAATATTTTGATCCGGTCATCTACGTCGCACTACATGCATATATACTAATACTGTTAACAAATTTGAAACCCAAAAAAGTAGTCTCAAGTGTTTCTAACTAAAGAGGAGAGAACACTAGGTCTAAGAAGATGTACTCTTATTATGGACATTTAATTTGATCAGATCAAAAATGAAAATGAAATGAAAGAATTTAGAATATCTAGTCTTCATTTGATCTTCTCATACGACGATTTGAACACTTACGCATTAATGATGCAAGTGCACCTTGGTGCGTAGAATCAGCTTCGTTATTACATGTGAAAAACAAATGAAATTCTTTTTTTTTTTTTTTAAATGGACGTTAGCCATTAATATATTGATAGCTGGAAATCGGATTACAACATAAACATGACACCCTCACGGGCAAACGTTAGAAAAGAATCATGCGAAGCTACCTAAGAAAACAACGTTATCCTAGGTAACTCCTATGTTGCAATCCATAAGCATTGCACCTCTCAAAGTCCTAGAACCAGAGAACCAAAAAATCCAAAAAACCAAAACAGAAGCAAACCTAACAAAGTTCTAGAAAACCCACATTTCTTTTGAAAACTAACTTATTCAAAAGACATCAAAACCAACTAATCCGAAGAGGAGACCCCAAACAAGCTACCTCTAAAAGAGTTTGGCTTCAAATCCACAGCTACTGCCTCTTCCTCTTCTTCAGAAGGAAACTCAGTACTTACCCCAGAAACCTATGCTTTATGCAGCTCCTTCTTCAAATTTTTCCGAGCTCCAAAAAAGCGTTTCTTAAGGTCAATGAAATTCTTATGTATATAAGTTCAACTATTAAAAGTGATTCATACTCAAACTCGTATATATTAATTACATCGTTACATATTCTATCAATTAGTCCATAATAAATATTCCTCTTTGATGTATGGCAATTATCAAATTCTAAGAAAACGACTGCACTGGGTTTTATATGACCTTAATCTACTGAGAATTGCAAGCATAATCAAATTTTTTAGGACAATTATGGTATGAATTTCATATGAAAATGACAAAGAATACAAGTATAGAAAAAAAGGTTTGGAGTATTATAAGGGAGAATAGTAGGGAATACAACCGACAAAACACTGGGTATTCCCCGGCAACCTTTTAGATACTGTTCCCAAATTGCTTCATTCCAACCAAGAAACAAGTCCCAGTAAAGGGCACCCACCCCCACTACGCAGGTTAGAAAAAGACACACTGTTTGCACGGAATGGGATTGTACACTGCAGAATACACAACAGGGAAAGGGATTGGACAAAAATGCACTGCTGTCTTTTATTTTGTGATGACAAAACTCAATTATATGTTATCATGGCATTCATTTCATCCCTTCCCTCACTTTTATACGGTTTATGCCGACTAACTATGTAGAGTATTTCGATTAAGCCTCTCGAATTAGTCCTAGTTATGAGAGAATGTGGTTTTCCGGGGCATTAAATGTTCGGAGTCAGAGTCTCTTAAACTAAAAATTATGTGTAAATCGTGTTATTGTAAAAACTCATCTAACGGATTAGGTCTTTAAAATCTCAACAGTAGTATATCGATCAAGAAAATAAGAAATACGTTTATAAGATGGAGTCTCTACTACAACTTACACCATGTGGATTAAAATTAAAAGCAATAGTTGTATGTTATCATTCTATCCATTTCTTCCCTCAATTGTATACTGAAACTAAGAAGGGTATTTAATTTAAGGTTAACCCCCCAAATTAGTCCAAATTGTGAGAGAATTCATGTGTATTTCAGAGAATCGAATGTCTAGAGTCAGAATCTGTTAAATTGCTGAGATTTGTAATATGCGTCATTGCAGGAGCTACCCTATCAGCTTTGTAAAATTTCAATAGTTTTATTTTCGATTGAATAAGTAAGTGGTTTGTAGCAACACATATGTATCCGAATCCGACTAGCTGCATGAAAATAATTTTCGGGTCTAGTTTTATTCGGGTCATGTCCTCAAAAATACATAACACGGACTAAAAGTATTATACGATTCAGATTTCAGATTCTATTATTGAAAATGTTTTGGACCCGAATACAGCTCGACATTGTGCACACTCAATCAAGTTAATCAACCGATTGAAAATTTTCTCAAGTGGCTTGACTTTTTGATTTTTTACATTACTGTCTGTTACAGACATGCAGTCAGGTGTGTTGGGTGAATCTTTTGTTTTACCACGCCCGTATCTGCAGTAATAATTAGGAATCCGAAAATTGAAACGCGTGCAAGAGAGAACTGACACTGTACAAATAATAATCAACGACTCAGAAGTTGCCCACATCACCATATACGGTGGTTAGGGGACAAAACGGCGTTGACGGAAGTAAACACTCATCATTGTACATGGTGACGAAGGCAGTAAACCAATAACGGTGGCCGTTGAGCGGTGAGTCTCCCAGAGGTGACGCTGACGAAGACATTGGTTTGACTCGTTTGTCTGGATTGGTACAAGACATCATTATCAAGTTTACAAAACCCAAAAAGTGGTTTAGGGCTCATTTATTGATAAATACTATTATAAAATATGTTTTCTTTTTCTTAACTATTTTGTTAACTGTTTTTTTTATTTAATTGATATGCTTAAGGAAATCTCTGTTAATTTTTGACTTTATGAAGGGTTAAATTTTTTAAGCTATCTATAATGTTTTTAATTATTAAAACTTTAAAATATATCTTCTAACAGATAAATAACAAATTAGTAATTACAAATGTTGAAAATAAGAAAAAAGATAAAAACAGAAAAAAAGAAGCTTAAAACGTGGGAAATGAGAGAGAAAAGTGGGGAGAGAAATAAGACTTTAAGCACAATTATAATAGTAAAAAAAAAAAATCACACACGCACATAGTGCGGGTCAAGATGATAATATAATTTTAAGACTTTTTTTTTTCTCTTTATGTTATAACCAATAATTTATCGATCAAACCACGAGCAATATTAGCGTCTCCTGTGCTCTACTGGAGTTTGATTTCAAGAGCCTCTTGTTGACAGTGTTTACGGGATTAACTGTTGTTGAGCTCAAGAAACTAACATCAGTCATTGTTTTGGAGGACTTGATTTTGTTTCGTTGGTTAAAAGTTGTCATGATAATTGCCTCGGACAAAAAACTAGGTTAGAGAAGGTTGGTCAAAGTAAATGAAACAAGTTCCATGGAGAGATCCAATTAACACTAATTCTCTCAGATAAGATGCAGAAAAAGCTTGCGGGTGGAAAGCTCACTTCGGTTAAAGCCAATTTATCAGGTATGCCAAATCATCTTCTAGGGTTTAGGCATTCGGCCTGCCATATTTTCAATAAGGCGGTTTTGGCTAAGGTAGGGTGGAAAGTTCTCACGCAACCAAACAATTGGTGGGTAAGATTGGTTTTTAATAAATACCTTAAACGAGATCATTTTCTTACTATGCATAAGAAATCGACTTATTCTTATGCTTGGAAGAGTATACTGACGCTAGAGACATTCTTTTGAATGATATTTGTTGGATAATTGGTGACGAAAATACGGTTCTTTTTCGGAAATATAATTGGTTACTGCCGTTTCCGTTACTAGATATTATTCGGGCACATCTCCGTCATCAGTCAGATCTGGGTACTAAAGTCTGTCATTTTATTGATAATGGTGTTTGGAATATTGATCTTCTTCAGCAACTGCTACCTCCAGATATAGCTCACAAAATTATGGCAGTTCCAATACCTATACAACCTACTAGTGATAGATTTGTATGGGGACCTTCGAGTAACAGAACTTTTACTATTAGTTATGCTAGTTGTCTTCAACAACAGTCTCATCCCGCTGATTCTGCGGCTACATTTTTAGATAAGGTTTGGAAGTTAAAACTTCCTCATAAAGTCAAAAATTTTGCATGGGTACTTTTTGCGTAATTGCTTAAAAACATGAGATCTTATTTCACGCTACAATCCTAACATTCCTTCGGTGTGTGCGTTTTGTAATTCACATACAGAAATTATGGATCATTTATTTTCTATTTGTGTTTTTGCTAATAGTAGGATATTCCCTGCCCAAGGCATATCTTTTCTTTCTTGGATAAAATCATTGTTTGCTTTGTCTAATAAATCTTCTTTACGCTTTAATGCTTGCGTGGTCTATCTCGAATTCTAGAAATCAACTTAAGTCAACGGAGGCTCGTCAATGTTACTTTCATGCCACTACTTTCTTTAATAACTATTTAGACACTAATATGGTAACCCCTCCGTCCACACCAGCTATCTTGCCACTAATCAAATGGCATCCTCCGGATGATACTTTTGTGAAATTAAACTTTGATGCCTCAATGCAGACTCATCGTGCAGCCAAAAGGTTTGTCCTTCGTGATTCTGATGGTAATCCTCTCACAGCAGCAGCTCGGTATGTGGGTGATACATTCGTCTTGTTAGCTGAAGCAATCGCTCTTAAAGAAGATCCCATAATGCTTGGTTACAACACATCCCAAGGATCATTGTAGAAGGTGACTCTAAAGTTCTCATTTACTGCATCAACGGTCCAATAGCTTCCCCTTGGAGTCTCTCTACTATTTTACAAGATACACATTGGTTAGCAGCACAATTCCAACAGTGTTTCTTTCGTCACACTTACCGGGAGGCAAATTTCGTAGCCGATAAGCTAGCCTCACTAGAATTGACTACTACTTCTCCATTAGTCTGATTTTATTGCTTACCCTTGTCTGTGCCCCCAACGTTCCATCTAGATCAGCTGGGAATGGGTGTTCAAAGAGGTTTTTCTGTTGTAGCTGATTTTTTGTTTTTTTATGAGAAAATTAGATAAAAACCCAAAATACTAGACCTCTTTTAAGATAAACCCATACATATTTTTCTTTCATTTTACACTCACTCCACATAAGCAAACTTACTATATAGAGCATATGTTTATAATTAATAGTTTTCTTCATTTTTAGTTTCTCTGATTTTCCCTTCAGGTGATATAAAGCTAAATTTGGTATTTTTCTCAATTTTAGCATCAATTTGAAATTCAAATACTAAGCTAAAATTTAGCTAGATTTAACTTTATCATAATCAATTACATTCTTTAATTTCTTACCTTGTTGTTACTAACTTGAGTGTATATATATATATGTTATATATAGAAGTATGTCATTTGTAATAGAACGATTCTTTTCATTCTTAATCTCACATTTGGTGTCTTTCTACATAGTTGAAAAATGTCTAATTGTAAGGTACATGTTCTTATTCTTTGATTAATTTTCTTCTTTTTAGGTATATTATTATATCATTTCTTATCCTGATCGAGAGAACATTTACATTTCTAATGTACCTATTAAGTAAGACATGATATGATAATATACCTACAAAGAAGAAACTCAAAATTGGGTTTAGGGTATATGGTTAAGGTATATGGTTTAGGGTTTAGGGCTTAGGGCTTATGGTAACACTATAAAATTTCTTCCTTTTACTTTAATAATCAAATATCTTATTTATATTATATTTTACCTGATGTATAGATCATAGAATGTATTTATTTCACCTAGATTTTTTCATAAAAATAAAGAAAACTGCATGATTTTTACAAATTGATTGAAAAATGTTAGTGTTAGAAGAAAAACTCATAATCAAGGTATTTAAGACAACATCAATTAAAATTATTTATTATGTTTATATGTTATAGTTGAATGGTGGCAATTGTGTAAAATTTAGAAAAAATAGGACATAATATGTATCATAATTGATACATTTTAGATGTCTATCAGAAAGAAATATTAGGTGTGTTTTATTTAAAACCACTTTTCAAAATTGAGTGTATATAAAAATTCTTTTATTTATTTATTAGTAATCGAAAAAAAAGAAGTAAATGAAACAAATACCAACTCTTAGGAGTAAAAAATCTTCAATGCATGAAGGGTGTAAGTGAATACTCTATGTATACATATAGTGAAGAGATAATAACACTAGTAGAGCTCTCAAGTTCAAGACAAGTTTAGGGTTCGTATTACTCTGAAGCTAGTGTTAACAAGTATTTTTAGAAAGATGATCAAAATTATTTAGAATATATTCATCTACATAATGGAAACAAAGATGTAAACCGTTTTCGAATTCCAATATATGTGGCTTTTAATCTAGGAAAACAAGAGTATAAGCCTAGAATCAAAATCCAATCATGAAAATCTAGTTATTTATCGATTTCTCTTTTCAAAAGACATTGCATTTGTATGAATTGCAGAGCCGCCTATAGGCGGCCACCCATACTCGCACTTTGGATTAGGCTAATAGCAATTGGTGGGCAAACACATTATTTTCTTTCATTTCATTTTCCTAGAGACTAATAGAAAGGGCTGTTTCCTCAATATCATAATCTCAAAGTTGAACTTTGAAGCTCTACTATTGAAACCAAACTAATAAAATTAGCATATACCTTTATCAAATCTAATTGTTTCTTGAATAAATTAAATCTAATTGTTTACACCTAAAAGTTTACACACACTGCGCATAATCCCCACATAAAGATGCTGTCACATCTTGGAGGATTAGTGAATTCAGAACTACCAATCGGGTTTGCACAAAATCAAAATCCTATGCTCATTAGCATGCTTAGAATCAAATCCCCTTGATTTTTAATCTTTGTTAATTATATTAGGTGTATAAACCAACAAGATGACAAGTATAACGAACGTGCCAATTCTAGTCAAAATTTGTGTGATCTTCTAAGCTAAAAGAAAATCCCGTTTGCTGCAATGAAAGTAGAAGCTTCCAAAAGGCTTGGAATCAAGTTTAGATATGCATAGCCTGGCTACTAATACTATGGAATGGCTAAGCTAGGTTGTCCACGCGTAATTGAGATACATTTCGATACGAGATGTACAACCTAGCTTCACATGATTTCAACTTTTTCTACTTTCACTAATTAGTATTATGTAAAAAATTAAAATCCGTGACTACTCACTCCGAATTTCACACAATAATTAGGAAACTAAGATTACCAAATTATATGGTATTTGATAATGTCGATCCTTTTTATCTTAGGTAATAAATTGGGTTAGGAAAACAGAGCGGATTCAGTACACCTTGGTGCACTTGAACTGTAAAAGATTAAGCAAACGTCTGTTACTGACAAACACAACAAGGACTGCAGTAAAAACCCAGATTCCCAATAAAAACTTTCCTCATCAAAGAACACTCGGGCAAAACCTAGCCTTTCCAGCCATGCCTCATAAGTTCAACCCCTCTCACAGGTCATCGACGTCTATGTCCGCGTCACCGGAGCGAGGTCGGTGCCGTCGGTCTCTCCCCCAAGAGATCGGAAAAAGAAATATCGCTAATCACGCCATCGAGATTGCTAAGATCATGGAACACCAGATTTGTTGTTGGGGAGAAGAGAAAGAGAGTGGATCTTAATAAGATGAAGCTTTTCGGGTGGATAGATTTGTGGTGGAAGCAATGAACCTTGAGAGATCTGACGAGCTTGAATTTGGTTCTGGTGATGATGGTTCAGCGTCAACCATGAATGCAGTTGGTCTTGGATTAGAATGATACAGAAGATATTGTGGTCATTGTAATAAGTGGAGACTAAATTAACTAGAAGGAATCATGTGCAAGGGTGTCTATGATAGGAAAATTGTACCAATAGTGTTAATTCTTTGATTTAATCTCAACCTCAAGATCTTTACTGGCTGTGTGTGTGTGTGTGTGTGTGTATATATATATATATATATATATATATATATATATTAGAAGCGTTATATATTATTTTATTCCACGCTTTCAAAACGCTCCCGCTTTCAATAACTTTAGGAAAAAAACGCATCCGCTTCCGCGTCCCCGCTTCCGATTTCATGTAACGTAGCTCCCTAGTTCAACCCCTCCCAAGTCATCCAGGTCATCGGCACGGAGGCGACGACGGCTCTGCCATCTCCTGAGCTCCTTAGATCCGTCTTCTCGGTTTCTTCTCACATAAATATCGGAGAAGACAACACCAAAACCACAAAGGCCTCTGCGTCTGTGGTCCTCCGCGTCACCGTCTAGGACTGTCTCCTTCTTCTCATCGAAAATAGACAAAACCTCAATACATGGTTACTCATAATTTTTAATTATTTTGATAACGTATGTATGTAAGTTAGCATACACAAGCAAGAACTGAACTATTGTAGTAGCGATCGATTGTCATGGATAGACAAACGAACATGTATGTTGAAGTCTTTCCTTCATTCATTCCTCATGTTACTATGTCGTGAAAATATGGGCAATGTCAAATATTTTGCTTGTCTTATCTATTTTTCAAAGCGCATGAAATCTTTACACACTCATTAGCATGTTCAAGTATATATAGGCAATGTTGAGTGACTCGAGTATTTTTTGTTTCTCACATAATGCAATTTAGGATAAAATAGCAATGAAAAATAATTGTCCCTATGATATTCGTTTGTGTCACAATCGATATGATCAAATGTACACTATTAAATAATGATACTCATACCCAAAATTTTATCTAAATAATTTTATCACATAATATTTTATTTAGAAAATGTAGATCATTTGAAAAATAACTATAGAACGAAATGGAATTGGCTCAATCCGACAAAATGAAAATAATCTCAAGAGATAATTTTGATTCAACTTTAGTTGACTCATGTACTTTTTTCATTCCCTTTAAAAATGTAATTCGATTAATTAGGTTAATTTTAATTGAAAATAAATTATTTATTACAAATACAACAATAAAAATTATAAATAGATAATCATACCTAATCCTAATTCTAATAGTAAATTTTACACGCCTACCCCTTATAAGAGCACATGGGATCTACATCATTCAGAATAGGTAAATAGGTAAATTCCATATTTAATGCGTTTTAACATAATAAATAAAGAAGGATAAAAAGTCTCGCTAAAACATTTAAAAATTGTATTAATTACGTTTTGGAATTAATTGCCAATTAATATTTACCCTAGCCTTACGTACTTTTACCATGTTCATTCAATTTTTAGTATTGGTGTTAGTGTCATGTAGACTGTATAGTTGACTGTATTAAATGAATGATTGTGATTGATCAGTCATATTGGTTCACATGCACCATGATGCATATAAGAACTTTTGTTAGGAAAGCTAAAAGACATAGTAGTTTATGGCTCTGTATGAGCATTATCTTTTCGATGTGTCGTTAAAATTAAAAAGCAAATGAAGTAGTTAATGATACACTCTTTACCAAATGGTTTGTTTTGCATAAGTTATAATGTAGAGACTCCTAATATTATTTTGAATTGTTCTTACACTCTGTAGAGTTTAGATACAATGTTCCCTTCTTGTATTACAATGTTCCCTTTTTGTAATGGTTATCGTTCTAGTCTTGTATTAAAAGAAAAAAAAATTGAGTTGGGACTTGAGGAACTGTTTTGGTTTTGGTTGATTGACATGAAAAATTTATGAGTTGATAGGAGATTAATTGACTAGCATGAAGAATGGTGTCCCAGTTGCTCCCCACGCCTAAGTAAAAAGGTTCACACAACTTTAATTAGTGACAACAAAACTTGGTCCCTCCAATTCTCCATTGATAACCACTAGCTATATATATGTAGCTCATTGGCTCTAGTTAGTGCATTTCAAACGCATATATATGCTCTATCTTCCCATGTATTCTTCATTTCTATCCTATGTTTGTGCATATATGCCATAACAATAATGCTTAAAAGGTAACTCACTCAATTATCCTTTCAAGCCAAGGATGATGAGATGATCAAATATCTAGCTTCCATAGGACTGTGATTCGGTCTTTTTGTGTTGATCTTGTGTTTATATCAATTATTATGTGTGGGTGAGCTATGACTTGTTGGCTACTAAATCTTACTCTCATCATGAATGGAGAGTTGTAACTAACTAATTTCAATCTAATGTTGAGACAACGAAACTAAATTGGTGTATACCCAGTAAACCAACAATCAAGCTACTAATTAATTTGAATTTAATGCTCAAGCAAAGAACTTGAGTTCAACATATTTCCTTTACCCTGGCACTAGGGCTAGCCATCCCATCATCAACAGCTGCAACTGGGTGATCAACTTCTTTGCTTTAAACTCAGACCCAAAGACCCAAACTCAATTTTGATCATGCCCTAAGTCTAAGCTCATGCCAAGGCTCAAAGGCTCGAATGCAAGCATAAACATGAGCAGAACTCATCTATCACTTTCCAACGGAAGCCACAGACCCTTCCGGCAGCCAACCCAAACGAAGACCAACCAAAGACCCAACCAGTGAGGTCATATTATTTGATCCATAGCAGTCAAGCCCAACATGTAACAGCTCAACCTACACAGTTGAGATATTTTCCGCTTTGGACCCACGTCCCTCACAGTTTTTGTTTTTGAGGTTTCATCCCAAAATATGTTTCAATGTAAGGAGCTCACTCTTGACATATAAGCACAACAACTTGTCTCCCCTTGCGGTATGTGACGCATCACCTGCTCGCGATATGTGACGTATCATCTGCTAACTTGCCAGTGCTTTCGGTACCCACCCAGTCAGGGGGTCTAAAGTTGACAATATTTCAACTATGTGGACTATGCTATTACAGATGGTATCAGATCATGTCCCCGACCAAAATTGTTCTGACGAGGACGTTGGGCCCCTAAGATGGGTGGATTGTGGTGACTAGACTAGGCAAGCGTTGAAGGCATTGGCAACTAACAGGTGCACGCGTCCAACAACGTCGGGAGGACATAAGTTGATGAACGTGTTTATATGTGTAGAGTCATCTCCTTACATTGAGACGTGTTTTGGGGTGAAACCTCAAGAACAAAATTGTGAAAGTCGGTGGGCCCAAAACGGACAATATTTTAACTGTGTGGAATGAGTTGTTACAGATGGTATCAGAGATTGTCCCTAGCTGGAAGTATATCGACGACGAGGATGTTGGATCCTTAAAGGTGGTGGATTGTGATGACTTGAAAAGGCCGGTTTGAAGGCACTGACAAGGTAGTAGGTGCACACGTCCCTTGTTGTGCTTATATGTGCAGAGTTAGCTTCTTACATTGAGACGCGTTTTGGGGTGAAACCTCAAGAACGAAACCGTGAGGTTTGGTGGGCCAAAAGCGAACAAGATCTCAATTGTGTGGACTTGGCTGTTACAAATGGTATCAGACCCTGTCCCCAACCGGAAGTATGTCGACAAGGATGTCGGGCCCTTAAATTGGGGTGGATTGTGGTGACCTTATTGGACGAGTGCTGAAGACACTATCAAGTTGGCAGGTGCATGCGTCCCACATCGTCTAGAGGAGATAAGTTGTTGTGCTTATATGTGTAGAGTCAACTCCTTATAATAAGATGTGTTTTGAGGTGAAATCTGAAGGACAAAACTGTGAGGACTAGTGCGCCTAAAGCGGACAATATCTCAATTGTAAACTGGGCTGTTACACAGCTCGTGACCCAGCCGCTAGCTTGACTATTTCCTCAGTCGGTCATGGCAGTCAATATGCCACCGCTTGCACAAACCCTACAGTCAGCCACTCCTACCTTGCCAATTCTGGTGGGAGAGACTTCCAACACAAACCAGCCACGCCGCAACTGCTGCTCGTCACTAACAAAAGCCATCGACCCAAACTCGACCACTCTGAATGAAATCTAAGTCGCTTTAGTCGTTGCAAGGATCAAATCCTACAACACTGACGTCACTGGACACACAAAGCCAAAATCGATCAGAGAGCGTACACTTTCTTTCGTTGCAAATGCATGATCAACGAAAAGGATCCTCCCTGTGGCGCCACCGTGCTCACCATTGCATCATGATCGCCGCCCTTGCCATATTGCCATATCAAACCCCGTTGCTAGATCAGACCCCTAAGTATCAACACAAAGTTGCTCCGAGAAGCTCAGAGGCAATCCAATCAAAAACATGAAGATTTTGTTTAGGTAACAATTGAATCATGATGATTTGAATTTTACAGTAGTTATATTCTTAGTTATTTTAAAATAACGTAATAAACTACCACTTAAATTCCATATATAGATGTTGTTTTGAACTATATAATACTTGTCACGTAGAAGCATAAACCACATTGATATTTTATGTGTGTGCTTTTTTAAGAAAAATTTGTTTTTGAAAGGGGTTTGAAGACTCCTCCCACGCTTGACTTATTACATTAATATTAGAAATATGCATCGAGAGGAACATTATACATTGACTTCTAGCATTAGTACAACCATCCTCATAGAGTACATCCTGAACAATAATAGGTGTCTCATCTAACCAAACATCATCAAGCCTATCAGCACTAGCAAGATGAGCCAGTCTATTGGCCACACCACCATATGCTTCCCTGAAGATATGTCTAATCTGAATAGAGTGTAAAGATGTCAAATATGACTTACAATCTCCCATAATGCACCAAACCTCAAATCTATCTTCTACCTTAGAGAGTAACTCATTCACCACCATAGAGCTATCACACTCAAGATCAAAAGAATCAAAATTTTGGTGAATAGCAAGAATGATACCTGCTCTAGTGGTCTCTGCCTCCATATGCAAAACCAATGATGCAAAAGGAAAATACCGCTCAAAAGCAACCAAACACGTACCAGACTCATCTTACTACACCCACTCCACCGTCTCCGTGCAATGATAATCTTAGTAAGCTAGGAAAAATTAGTCTTTTTTTTGTTGTTGACAAAAGCTAGGAAGAATTAGTCGATATTAAATTTTTTGCAATAGTCCAAGACTATGTTGAGCATCGACACGTACAATTTCGAACGGGACACCCACATCCTTTAAATTGGTAATAAGGCATCAACATATTAGTAGCATGTAAAAGAATTTAAAACAACATATCTCATAACATTATTGTGTTTAGTTAGTTAATGTTTTAAACATAAATCATAATGAAAAGTCTCCATTTTTGAAGAGAAAACAAAATATAAACTATGCAAAAAACCCTAGAGAGAAAGAGTGGGAGAGGCGAACAACAAGACCTTCCTCCATGTCCGGTGGCAAGTCGTTTTGCCGTTGTCGGACGGGCCTTTAACGACCATTCGTGGGTCTAGACGGAGCCATGCTCTCGGTTGACGTTGTTTGTTGATGGGATGTTGCGGAGGCTATTTGCCACAGGAGGATGAAGGAAAGCAAGGCCTATGTCGAGTTATGGAGAGATCTTCTTTGGCTTGGGCGTCGGTGGCTCGATTGTTGTGGCTAATGGTCGAGGTGGTGTGGCTGACCTGGGTCGAATGCAAAGCTTAATTGGATTCAAAGGTAGGCAGCCTTAGGGTCGTGGTGGCGTTAACTGGTTTAAGGATATCAGACCCGATCTGGCCACGAATCTGATCTTAAGCAGGACATAGCATGATCTGGGCTCGATCTCGATCTTTCTGTTATGTCACAATGTTTTATGCAAAACAAATGAAGTAGTTAATGATGCACTTTTTGTTAAATGGTTCTTACTTGAATGCATATATAGGGTTTTCTGATATTGTTTTTAGGTGTTCTTATACTAATTGTACGGTTTTATTAACCGTAACTGTGTGAGGCTGCCTTTCTATCCTTTATATTTAAAAAAGAGAGAAAGAGAAAATGTTAGTGGGCATGTAATAGACGATATTCTAGTTGAATTTCCTAAGATTTGGGTGCTTAATTGGCATTGTTGCATTCTCATTGATTATTGCAGCCTTCTATAAAAAATTAGACTGATTCACTAATTATTTTTGAAGGACTTATGTAGGAAATATCACATTGTTCCTTTGGGAAAACAAAGTTAAGATCATGGCTGTTTTATTTGACTAGGAGCACAAGGCCATTATAAAGATGTGACCTTCAAGCCTCGAAGCGTATATATACTATGTAGGGTTTTAGATGTTGATATAGAATCTCTTTATCCCATTCATTTTTATTTGTTCAATGTGACATTGTTTATAGTGTTTCGCTTGTAGGGTTCAATTGCCTATAAGCTAGCACAGTGAGCACAATTTGCAAACTTGATAAGCTAACCAAACCCTATCCATTTAAATAGAATCAATATGTTGGCCAAAAAGAAAGGAAAAAAGAGATTCAAAATGTCCCCTAATATTCCTTTTCAAAAATGTCATAGTGCTGAAATCACACTTAGGTTTAGGTTAGCCATTGGTGTACATAATAGATGCTGTCCATATATTAGGCATAATCAAGCTAAAACTAATTTCAATACTATTGAAGGCCAAGACAAATTGGTAGGACACACATGTGAAACTTGAGCATTATCGAGTTTACAGACACCACGAACTAGCAAACTAATACCATTTGGAAGCCAAAACTGTCCGGATATCATTAGAATGGTGAAATAGTGTCGAGACAACAAGTGCTTTGTTAGCTTTCCACATGTCGAATTTCCTCTGCCGACTTCTTGGCAACTTGTTGCTGCTATTTCTAAGTGATGACTTTCAATTTTCAGTAACAACAATGAAGCCAGAAAGGGTCGCTTTAGCATTGCACAGTAGCTCCATATATATATGAACAGAGAGATAAAATGGATTTCTTCTTATATGATCGAGACAATACATAAGGTAAGATCGAGCATCAAAGCTTTCGAAATGATGAACATTCAGATCCTTGATCCGAAAGTCGATCAAGATAAGAATGTCGATATCATCAGTATCCCAATCTTTCCGGAGTGTATGAAGCATTAGGAACTTGAAAGTGGCAAAACAGTTTGGGGATGAGACCTCATTAACAGATTCTTCATGAAAGATAACGTCTTATGCAGACAAATTATTGGAGAGGGCCGAGTCTGCACACTCTGCATGATCCATTCATATACACAATGCACTTAAAGCTCTTACCAGCAATAATGTGGTGGATAAGGATAATTCCGGACCACAAATTCAGGGTATGGAAACAAAAGCACAACTCACTAGTGTAAACATTGCTCTTGTTTTGTTTGAAAAACCAAATCTTACCAGCAGCATAGTAGAAGTTTGAAGGTATCTCTTTTGGTACATTACGTAGACCAATTCTTTGTAATAATTCAGTCAGTGATACGGTGTGTTAATTATATATAGCTGAAATGCTGACGTATCAATGCCTAATGCACAATCCTTGAGTTAGAAGTTGAGACCTAATTGTTTTATCTAGGTCCTCAAAGGTCAGAGGTTTTCATTCAAAAATCATAAGATGTTGTATATGATAATGGTAAAAGCTTCTAAACCCTAACCTTACATTACAATAACAAGGTCACAGCATCCATCTCCAAGAAAGTCGATATGTCCGAGTGGTTAAGGAGACAGACTCGAAATCTGTTGGGCTTTGCCTGCGCAGGTTCGAATCCTGCTGTCGACGGTTTTTATCTTTTTCCCTACCCTTCTTCTAGT
Organism: Fragaria iinumae; assembly: GCA_009720345.1. NCBI lineage: Eukaryota > Viridiplantae > Streptophyta > Magnoliopsida > Rosales > Rosaceae > Fragaria > Fragaria iinumae. The sequence continues at coordinate 28,780,479 of CM019122.1, read as the reverse complement.
TTTCTTATTTTTTTAAAGGGTAAACTCGTCATTACACATAAACCCCATCTAAAACCCAGCACCGCTCCTTGAGCTCTCTTCTGGTTTCACTCTTCCTCATCCATGGCGTCCTCTCTCCACCCAAACCCGACCACCTTCCTCCAACCCGCACGCTTACAATTCACACCCACCTCCGTCGCAACCCGCGTTCCCATACGGTGCGGCCCACGCGACAAGCGTGGACCCTTGGTCAAAGGCCGCGTCCTCAGCATCGAGGCCATCCAAGCCGTCCAAGCCCTCAAACGGGCCCAAAGATCCGACCCGGACGACCCATCTCCCATCTCCAGAACCCTCTCCCGCCTAATCAAATCCGACCTCGTCGCTGCCCTCAAGGAGCTTCTACGGCAGGATCAATGCCACCTGGCCCTCCAGGCCTTGGCCGCCTTCCGATCCGAATACCAACCTGACGTCACCATCTACGCCGAGGTGGCTCTGGCACTCGCCAGAAATGGGATGGTGGAGGGGATCGACGCTCTGGTCTGTGAGCTGGAGAAGGAGAGCGGAGGTGTCCGGTTGGGGGGAGATGATAAGGGGCTGATAAGGCTGATCAGGGCCGTCGTTGGCGCTGACCGGAGGGAATCGACGGTGAGGATATACGAGATGTTGAAGAGGAATGGATGGGGGACTAGTAGTTTCAAAGCGGATGAGTATATGGTGAAGGTGTTGAGCAAAGGATTGAGGAGGCTTGGTGAGGCTGAACTTTCTGATGAGGTTGATGCCAAATTTGGTCCACAGCTGTTATTTCAATCTTGATCTTTTTATGGTTTGGACTCTTTCTTGTTTCTATGTATTAGTTTCGCCGATTCTATATAGGAGCAACTCCAACCACTTCTTTATAACCGATGAAATGCTTGATTTACATTTTTTCCTGTATCTATTAGGAAAACTCCGATGAAAAGAAATCGGCTCATACAACTGTTACAAGAACCCAGATCAAGCACGATTTAATGATAAAGAATGAAGCTCTCTCTCTACTCAATAGATGAATCAATTATTCTACAAAGGAAATATGATTTCTGAAATTTTTTTTAATGTTACTTTTCCCCCATCAATCAACAGATGATGCTTAATAGATATAGGGAAGGAAAGTAAATATTACTTTATTTTGTACTTTTTTGCTTGTACTATAAAATGCTTGCATCTCCATCTGTGATTATCATTGCTTTTGATTTGGATTGTTGGCCTGCCGCTGCATGGCAACGACTGGTTCATTGCATCTGGAACATCTGAAGGACGGGACTGCTGCACACCGTGTTCCTAGGCAGTAGTAGCAGTATCTGCAAGCATGAACAGTGTTATTTATTGCAAGTTGTAGTACTGTGACACAAATCATACTTTGAGGAACATGTTTGGCTATCCTATGAGCCAAATGTATCCACAGTAGAGCAAAGTTAGGGTTCAACATTTTTATAGGCTAACATCTTATTCAGTGCACTTTTCTTTCAAGAACAATGTCATGTGAGTGATAAATTTAGTGTTCCTCGGTGTTGATCAATGCGGCAGTACTAGGTAGGAAAACAAAGTTATTTATGCACCTGTGCTGACAAGGGAGAGCGAAAAATGGAACGGTTGGACTGGCCTGGCAGATGGGGCAAGCAGAGTCATCGTCTGTTGAACTTGAAGATTTATCCTTGGAAAACAGGCGAAGAAAGTTTTTCACGGATGATGAGTTAAGAAGAGGAAGAAGCAACAATAACATCTCCTGCAATCAACACAAGAAGAATTTCAGTTCCAAACATGGTTATCTAAGTATCCCCAGTAAAGAACCATTGTTGATATGAGAACAGCATCTGAGAAAAGCAAATCATGAGGTAAAGGATGATGATACAATTATCTGGACCAAACCTAAACCAAGCAACTATATTGATGTTTTCTAATTTCAAAAATCATCCCATAGCAAAGTAATTAGGTAAATGCTCATGTTTGCAGTAGATCAAAATCTTGAACCTTCCTTTCCCAAAAATCCTCATGATGCATGTACCTTGATGTTCAGTTTCTGTATCCAAAACGATCCAGATATATGCCAAAATCATACAAAACAGGAAGGGGAAAAGGGTTGAACCTGATGTAATTTGTGTGGTCATAACACACAGCCAGATAAAATTGTTACGTACAGCCATAAGAAACCACATTAACAGGGAACTCTACAGAAGAAAACTTTTTCGCTACAGAAAGATGTTTTGTGTAGAAGCTTAAATACAAAACAGCATGTGCATACATTTGATAAGAGGGTGTTCAAAACCAAAAGCTGGATCTACTGGTCAATGCTATTTGCTGATTCTTGATTTCTAATTGGTGAAACCGAACTTCAAATATCGTTGTTGAAAGATCTTTAATATAACATGTACAGTTCATCTGTGTAGAATAACCCTAAACACGAAAACTGTCAAACAAATTTGACTATCCCGACCAAAGAATAAATATACCATTCAGTTTCTTTTCATGCATGTCCTTAGATTTGGAAGTGAACTAAAACTCCAAGATCAGCTAAATGAAGATGGTTCGAGACCAAATCCCTACTACCATATCTGCTATAAGTTTTATGGACATTAAGACTATTAATTTTGGGTCAAGTACATGAGAACATACCGAGAATTCATTCCATACTAACTGGCGGTTCATGTACTCAAAGCTAACTGCTCGGTTCATAATAGGGCTCTCATAAACCAGCCTAGCTCTTAGAGCTCTTTCAATAAGAGTCCTATACCTGCATCATGACATGTGATTGAAACTGTTTAGTTCTACATAGCACATCCAGACCAATATTGTTCATGGATCACATTAAAAACTTTGCACTGAAAGGTTCTCACATTATTTCAATACAAAAGCAGCTTTAGCAACAGGATGACCTATATACAATGAAAGTAAACAAATGGAGATGAATATCAAAAGGTTCATAGAACATTGAACTAACTTTTGATTTTCATACAATATAAAACTCAATGTTGTAAATGCAGTAACTAAATATATCCAGGAACCAAACTACAACTACCAACTATAGATGCCATGCACATGTGTCTCTTAAGTCTTAACCAATTGGCTGAAGTTAACATGGATGTTTCATGGGTTTAGTGTTTAGGGATCTCTCACGTAAAGACTCAATCACTTACCTTCCTGTATAGAGAAATAAAAGCAGGTTGCAAAATGAGGCAGCTTTATAGAGTCCTTCTATGCGTTGTATCATAATCCACGCTCCTCGTGCTAGTGACCTCTGTAAACAAAAATGCAGAGAACATTGTTGAGCAACTTGGAAAATCCCCAACATGTTTCATTGAGCGGCATTAGAAGGATAGGATAAAGAAACAGCACCTGTTCAGAATCGCCCCACCTACGAAAAGCAGAGAACGATTGCAACCGGGCCCAGATGTATTGACCACCGACAGTGGCAACACAATACCAAAGCTTTTGTGCAACTGTAAGTCCAGGTCCTTCCAATCCTGTCCTGACTGTAATTAAGAATATCCAATTGGGGTGAATAGTATAAACAAGCTGAATGAAAAATCCAACAGTAGACTGCTGTGTCAGAAACAATAATTTATATGCCACGGTTCACAACAAAAATTTAGGGCATGCCTAGTCATTGGATGAGAACCTTATTTGGGATAGAAATCTTCTTCTATCTTAGATATGTAGGATTTGCAGAGTATTAGATGGATAGGTGCAATTATTCAATTTGATAAGAGAAAAAGTTATTATACTTGAAAACAGACTATCATACGGTAGAAAGTTAACTTCTTAGATTTTTTCAAGACTTATTCCGTCACTGCATAGTGATTTATGGCCATTCTAGGATAAATTTCACACAGAAAGAATCAGAAGGATTTATAAGAAAGAAAATAACTTCACTTCTGGCATGCAGACATATGAATCATGTAAACTACAGTAGTTTAGACAGGTCAAGTTCTTTGGTTATCTACTTTGCATAGCTAATCAAATGAACTGTCTAATAGCCATGGTCAGCTTAAAATATATGCAAGAAATACAAGGGATCCTTACCTTTTCCTCTCGCTTCCAGTGCACGTTCATCTCTATATCTAAGGTTCATGAGACAAATTCCTGGAGTAGGCTTATCTACCCAAATTGAGAACCGCCAGATAAGAAACTCGAGGAAAGCATCAAGTTCTGCTTCATATTGAAATAACATTCCTGGCTAAATCGAATAAAAAGAGCAATTTTAGGATCCTGCAAACAGCTTCAAATCTATATTATAAGACTATTCCCTTTAGAATATAGATACCTTCATCAATGAGAAGACCTTAACCAACTGTTCTTTCAACATGGCTGACATTTCAATGTCCAGTCTTGCCGCATCGAATTGGTTTACTCTAGATATTGATATTGGGATCAATGACTGCAAAGAAATTCATCAACAATAAGGATACCACTACTTCGAAAAACAAAATTATAGAGTGTCATAAATACTAGATATCTGCTGTTTGCAATCAAACTAATGGAATTCAATCACTGAAACAAAAAACCCACTAGCATCTTCAGCAATTCAATCTCCTATATTACATATTTCACTAGAATCAGAAAAATTGATGCAAAAAATGGCTGCCCTGATACCCGTAATATATAAAGTGAGCAAATTTGATAGCGCAGACGGGAAGAAAGCAAGAAAAGAAGCTCAAAAATGGTAGGTTAGAAGGGACCTGGTGAGAGTGGGATTGAGAAAGTGAGAGGTGTTGCCATTGGGGAATTAAGGTCTTGTAAGCGTGAATCCAAGCGTCTTCTGCTGGCGGTCTAGAATTGCTGCTGCTGCTGCTGCTCATTGAATAGTTGAATTTTCGAAGGGTTTAAGAAGCTCCCTTCTTTGCGATTACTGATCAAATAAACAGATTTCGAAATTGAACTTTTTGATGGGGTAGAGATAAAGAGAGATTGGGGGGGTTTGGAGGGTAAGTGGGTGGGTGGTGTTCTCAAAGCCCCCGGCTTAGATTGGCGGTTTGAGGGACTTCTGATAGTGCCGCGGTAAAACCTGTGTTCCCTATCAACGGTTCAAGTGGATGACAATATATGACATAACTGTTGGTCTGTTACTGTTTAGAGTAATTTTTGGGGATGGTGTATACTAGAGATGATTGAATGCAAATTTCGATCACACGAATTGGTGTTACAAGTTGTACAATGAGTAAGTCAACTAATCAAGGTTGGCAGAGTCGATCGGTTCATTTCGTTGATGCATAGCTTTGTTTCCACAATGGTCTTACCAACCAGCCTCCACTACTACTCGGGAGGGTTTAAGTCGATGATAGTAAAACTTTTGCAGTTGCAATTGCAACTAAACCAAGTTGTCAATGCCCAAACTCTCGGCTTTTACTCGCTAAAGTTGCATAATTTGTCAACAAATTCATACCAAAAACGCTCCATTTTTTCTTCTTCGTTTCAATCAATTCTTACTTACTTTATTTTTTAACTTATGAATATCAAATAAGCCACAATCACACGAATACAGTAAATACCGTTTAAACTAGTGACATAAGTAATATATAAGTTCGACTTACAATAGATTTGTTTCAATATTAGTTGTTCATTTGAGTATGCTAGTTGTCACCGGCTAACTTTCAACTACGGGATATGACCCGTGTGGTATCAAGGTTATTCTTAACCGAGACCAGTATATCACAGTTTGTCAAGATATCATTCCCGGATAGCCTATTTTCTTTTTCTTGTGTGTTGCCCGTGCTGGTCTGACCCTTAACACTTCATCTCCACACCTATGGGGTTTCCCAATGAAAGCTACTCACCATGAGTCTTACCTCTCGTGACTAACCAATCGCTTCCTTGTGTCATTGTTGTCTCCCAAGACACTCGCCCAACCCATAAGTTTCTCTGTCATCCCGGCTTGTGTCAATCTGTTGCTGACCAACGTACACTTCGCACCTTGTAGCAAAGCCAAGGTGATTATCACACTAATTTTCTTTTAAGAATACAGATTCATAATTATATACATACATACAAATAATAATAGTACCTGCATATATGCAGGTATTGGTGATTGATGGGAAGATGCAGAGTGCAGAAGTGGACGAATTTATATATCATGTTAGCTCATGCATGTTGTATGATATTACTTTTCCGCTATTGAGTTCTAGTTGTTTAGATTTGTTATTGAAACAAGTTAGGATATTTATATTTTAAATTAGATCATGCCAAATTTTTTGAAAATTATCTTTCGAAAATTAAGGTGTGACAGTTGGTATAAGGACTGCCCACTTATGAAGCTGGCCACAAACATGGACCCGCAATATGGGCCAACCAGCAAAGTCCATGAGACTTCCTGACTCACGAAGATGTATATGTTGTATGTTTTTTTTTTTTTTTTTTTTTTTTTTAAACAACATCCACTTGGCTCCTAGGTCGCCCACGGGTGTGTAGGAATGACTCGTTTAGTGCTCCATAAATGCTAGCATCGAGGGTGGTGGAGAGTCAGCACCAGGTACGCCAATATAAAGTATATATATCACTACATTGTGCAAATCTGGACAAGGAAGGAGGAACTTAAAGCTCACGTCCGACTTCTGTGTCGGCCTTCGGCCTCCCTGATGTTCATGGGCCTGCTGCTAGCTAGACGGAGGTTTCTAAATGATAATGTTCAGAGATGATTGGGAAGATAGTGTTGCGTGCGCTAAATTGTTAATGGTTATGTATATTCGATATCTTAGGGATGCTCGATATTTACTTTTACTGCGGTGTCGTTGGCTTTGCTAGCTAGTTTATATGCGCAGAAAAGAGAACCCTAGCAGAGCTTTCCACTCTTGATCCGAATCCAAAGATTTCCAAAATATGCTCCATATAAAACTTTTTCAGTTTTGTTCACCCACATGTGGTCTATTTTGTTTTTGTTTTTAACAAGTGAATTTACATCAAGAAATAAACCATATAGACGCTGATAGTTTGATACTATAAATAGCAATTGTAATAAGAAGCTAGGCTAAGTTCAATTAAAAGAAGACCCAACCTCCTCTTAAAATACAACCCCAATTAGAGGAAGTAACCCTTAGGAACCATTAATTAGTTTATGAGGGCCAGAAAACGCTCCCACACGGGCCAGCTTTTTTGCTATCACTTTATTTTGAAAAGCAAAAGCAGGAATAAAGAAAAAAAAAAAGATATTAAGAAATGAAACAAGAGAAACATTAAGCAAATGTTTTCTCAAACCCACCCTACCCTCTCTATCAGTTTCTTTAAGCTTATAAGCTTCCGATTCAACCTCATCGGAGAAAAGCAAACAGTACCCACAAAAGCTTTTATCTAGCAAGGTCTTGTTTGGGTGCACATACAGGGAAGTATAGAAAAGTGAGGAAGAAAGCAAAAGAGAAAGGAAAGCAAAGGAAGCAGCAAAGAGAAGAGGAAAGGAGAATTCTCTTTTAGTTTCTTTTGTGATCTTTTCGTTCAAAGCGCGCATGAAGTAGCTAGTGATCAGAAGGAAGCTAGTGTTTTTCATTAGTTGTCTCAAGCGCAACAAATGATGGCCGGAAACCCTAACTGGTGGAGCATGCATCCACCATCATCTATCTTCCCTTCTCAACTTGGATCTTCTAGTTCACTCCCTCAGCTTATCAATTCCTTCCCTGCTGATCAGCATAACCTAGAGCCTCCACAATCTTGGAGCCAATTACTTCTGTAACTCTCTCTCTCTCTCTCTCTCTCTCTCTCTCTCTCTCTCTCTCTCTCTCTCTCTCTCTCTCTCTCTCTCTCATGATCGCCGGTGACATGAGGTTGCAATGAAAGTTTGTTTCTGGGTTTATAATTAGGTGAATGTTTTTGTTTTGTTTTCAGGGGTGGATTGTCTGGACAAGATCAAGACAACTTTGGAAGTCTGAATCATTTTCCACAGTCTTATCCAAGGGTTAATCCTGCTGTTGATAGTAATATTATAAAGCAAGAGATTAATTCCCAGAACAACTTGTGTGGTGGTGACGGAGGACATGAAGAATTTCAGGCACCTTATATTAATAGGCCATCTTGGTCAGCAGTACAAATCAACATGCCAGTTTCATCCTCTAGGTTATCTTCTGTCACTAGTTTAAGTAGTAATAATATGTTGGATTTTTCCTATAACCAGAAGAACCAGCATGCAGATCACTCATCTGAGGTAAGTGACGGCAGTATTATTTTTTTTTTTCCGTCCTTTATTTATTTATTATGTAATCACTACTTCTCTTGATAAATTATATTTATCTGGGTTTTTTATATTTTCCATATGCATATGAATGTCGTTTTTACTTACCAGTGTGATAGTCCTCTCGCCGGCGGAATGTGCAAGAAAGCTAGGGTTCAACCATCTTCAAGCCAACCACCACTAAAGGTTAACACAACTCTCTCTCTCTCTCTCTCTCTCTCTCTCTCTCTCTCTGTAGGTCGTTAAATAACCAAAGCAGTGGAGTCTTAGTTTATTAGTTGAAATTGTCTTGAGCTCTCAAGTTGTCTAATTAAATTCTCAATTGATGATTATCACCATCGTAGCTAGTTATACCTTACTGCTTCTGATTTTGTTTTCCTTATATGTACTGTGCATAACCAGGTGAGAAAGGAGAAGCTAGGAGATAGAATAACTGCCCTTCACCAAATAGTTTCCCCATTTGGAAAGGTTCAGATCATCCTCCCTCCTCCCTTCATCTAATTCAATTTGATTATGAAGTTATGAACAGCAGCATCGCAAACTTCTTATTTCAATTTGCTTCTTTAGCCCTCTTCTTTATGTCTCTTGGATTCTCAATCTTTGACGTACATATCAAAGAGGCTCGAAACAGAAACTAGAGATGCCATATGCATGTACAAGACTTGTTTAGGTGTTGAGGTTTGTGCATGTGTTTTTCTCTTTCGCAGACTGACACTGCTTCTGTCTTGTTAGAAGCCATTGGGTACATCAGATTCCTTCAGAGTCAAATTGAGGTGATGTTTCTATCAAATTTTATATAGTACAGTCTCTGCTATACTGATAGCAACTCAGAATCACTACAAGCACGCACTTAAAGTTGGTTCAATAATTCATGCTTTCTCTTAAGAAAAGAAAAACATTCTTTTGTTATGAAAGTCACAAACTTTATGTTCCTTTTCTCCTTCCTTTTGAACATTTCAGGCCTTCAGCTCCCCTTACTTGGGTAATGCCTCCAAAAACATGAGGAATAACCCCCACTCTGTAAGTACCCATACTCATGCTGTTATGTATATCATTCCCATTTTCCAAAGCATATATAATCAACTCTCTCTCTCTCTCTCTCTCAAACACTCACTCACAAAGCTTCTGGACAAGCTTAATTAGTGTGTGGTTTGTATATATTAATTTAGAGGATATAATTGACGAGAGAGATCAATTTAATCACCTTAGGTTCAAGGAGAAAGGAATTGTGTGTTCCCTGAAGACCCTGGTCAGGTATGCTTTATTGGATCCATCACCCCCCACAAAAGCAAAGCGCACACCTAGCTTAGGGAGGCTCTGAATATAAAAAGATAGCATATATGTAATCAACTATTTTAATCACATATGATAAAGATCAAAGCACTATAGGAACAAGGTTCTCGATCAGCTTTATATATATCTTTTATAATACTGTTTAAGATGGATTATGCTGCAAATTAATGGGACTACCAATTACTAGCTAGTTGGGTTGGAATCAAAGGGATGATAAACATTGAAAACATTACTCATACTTTTCTTTTTCTTTTTTGCCCGTTTAGCTGTTGAATGACAATTGCAGCCTGAAAAGAAAAGGGTCTCCTAACGAGGTATATATTCCTTGGTCTCATCACTAGCTAATACTGTTCCTTTCTATTTCCAAATTGCTTATAATATGTCATGCACTATATACAATGAGGATCAACATCATCAGGCTAGGCTTTCTCTTAATCATCATACAATAATCAGATTTGATAGTTAATCATGGCGCTAATATATGCTGTTATAGTTTTAATAGTTTGGATTTCAATTTCTGACATTGTAGAACAAAACGATTTGATTATTTCCTATTATGCTGTGGTTATAAAGCAGGATTCTCATCAAGACCATAAGGCAAAGGATCTAAGAAGTAAAGGGTTGTGCTTGGTTCCTGTTTCTTGCACTCAGAATGTTGGGGGTGACATTAACATCGGAGCTGATTATTGGGCTCCGGCTTATGGGAGCGGGTTTTAGTCTGAGACAGTAGGACTGGGGATGCAGCATATATATTTGTATGGTACGCTCCTTTTGTAGAATGAGATAACATAATGAGCAGTCACTCTGTTAGAATTCAATAATTAAGATTGATTGCTCATCATGCTATTTGCATTCTAAATAAGAAGCGTACTGTTGCTAGCTAGTAATTTATTGTAGTACTAAACTAATTAACTTAAATAATTAGTTAAGATCTCTGTCAAGATCTTGCAAGCTTAATTATTCTAAGTAATATAAACTTTTTATCATAAACTTAATTTGGACAGGAGTTCTGTATATTAAATCCACAGTGTAAGTAAAGGAATCCACTTTCTGTATAACAAGATAAAAGACATGCAGATAGATGCCTGGTAGAATCCACTTTCCAAGTTGATAATTTTCCTAAACTCTAATTAAATTCTACGAGTATGAGTGTACGACTGTCTGAGAGTTCGAAAAACTAGATAATCTGCTTCTTTATCTAGTTTAAATATGGAATTAGGGTTTCGTTTGAAAAGCTTACGAGCTTAAGAGTTCGATCGCACGTTAGTATATCCGTCTCTTTGATGCTGCATGATGTAGGGTTTCTGAATTCTCTGAGGTTTAGGAGCATCAGTTTGCTCGGCAGTAGAGTTTAATCATTGGATTATCATTTTCTACGTTTAGGGCATCGGGTTTCCGATCTTACTGTATAGTTAAACTGCTTATAAAACATGACAAACCTGATGAAAGTAAAGGAATGGTATTATTTGCCATGTCCATCCATGTTGTTTGGCGTTGCCTTTTCTAGCTCTAACTTCCTAACAGGAAAGTTATTGAACGAGCTCTATACCAAACACTCATGTGGGCATCGATCTGTTTGAATCTGACTCGAATGAAATATGCCAAAACAGACCCCATTTTCGGGTCATTTTTCTGGACCACTTTAGTTTATCGCCATGATCCATACTCGATCAGCACTCTCCTCAATACAACACCAGATTCATCGATGCCAACCTTGACGCTATATATCATGCATCACAAGTTATTTTCCTCAAAAAACAATAAAGAGCATCGCAAATTATAAGTTCACAACCATGTAACGTACAATATATGTACCTATATATATATCATGTATACCTCTCTCTAATACTTATCTGCTGTATCTTTGCCATTGGGACGACGTACTGATCGATCTTACTATAAGCCCTAATTCTAAGAGCACTGTTTATACTTACGTGAAAACAACACACTGCAGCAAATAAGAGAATAGGGTTTGTCTGCTATACTGTTCGGTATAGCATACATCTGACTAAAGGAGGCTTTGTTCAGCAAGGTTGGTGGTTGGTTGAAGAGATTTTGTCATGGAATATTAGAATGTATGATATACCGAACGGTGTGTATAGCAGAAATTTTCCGTTATAATAAGAGTTAAACAAAAACTCATGTTACAGGTGACATTATACTTTTGTTGTTGGTCTCTTACTTTGCCTATAGACTCAACGTCAATATCAGCAGAATTATTGATGGAAATCTTAACTGTTGGCATGGGTTGAGTTGATGAAAATTATTCGACCTCCCGATGTTAGAAAAGGTCGCCCTAGCTATTACGAGCTCAAACCTACTTGCCTCTAGTAAAAAGATTACACCATGACATCTACTTTCATTTCTGATCGAGGAGATGATCGATTCAAGTTCAAGCATATAATCGGCAATATTCAATCAACGACAAATGTTTTCTTTTTCTTGTTTTTGTTTTGTTATTTATCTGACATTCAGTTTCTTTGATAGGAATATAATTTGTGTTGTCATATACTCATATACGCACTTTAAGGGCAGTACGGACGTCCGTCTCTGATCCGGCATATATATATATATATATATATGTATGTATGTATGGAGGCCGGATTAGAGGCGGACGTCCGCACTCGGCTTAAAGTGCGGACGTCCCTCCGTTCTCCACCTTCCGGCGCCGGCGACGGCGCGCCTCCACCCCAGAAGACTCCAGCATCGTTCCCAACTACTTTCCCTCCCCGGCGAGTCTGTTCTTTTCCAGTTTTCCAACGAGATCACCCAAGTTTGAAGTTTTGGGTGATCTCGCCGGAAAACTGGAAAAGAACGGACTCGCCGGTGAGGGAAAGCGGTCGAGGAGGCTGCTGGAGTCTTCTAGGGTGGAGACACGCCGTCGCCGGCGCCGGACTGAGGAGAACGGAGGGACGTCCGCACTTTAAGGACCGTGCGGACGTCCGCTTCTGATCCTCTCTTTATATGTATATATATATATATATATATATATATATATATATATATATATATATATATATGCTGGATCAAAGACGGACGTCCGTACTTCCCTTAAAGTGCGGACGTTTCTCCGTTTTCCACCGTTCGGCGCCACGACGACGTTTCTCTTGTCGGATGACAGCAGAGGCATCCCCGACGACTTTAATTACCATGAAGATGAAGGCCATGAAGATCAGATTTGAAGGTCTGGGCAACAACCTCCACCCAATACTTCAAATAAGAATAGTGGCGACTGCAAACTGGTATACAACGAGTCCACCGGCAAGAGGAAGGTCACGATCGAGGTCTGGTGTCGTCGGTGTCGGACGGTGGAGAACGGAGAGACGTCCGCACTTTAAAGGCGGTGCAGACGTCCTCTTCTGAACGGATCCGTGTATATATATATATATAAGGGATGAGGGATTACACCAACTTTTTTATCACAAAATCACATCTCCACCGTTCAATATGTAGTTCTATATGAGTAGATCACTTATGCAATTTTTCAGAAATTTCGGTAATCGTTAAGACATTCAAAACTACAATTTATAATTATAAGCATGAACGGTTCATGTTTGGCAGATTTGGTTCTTTCATTGATTTAATCTTGTTCGACACTTTAACGATCACCAAATTGGCTGAAAATTTGCAGAATTGATCTATATATAAGGACCAACAAACTGAACGGTGGAGATTCAAAAATATAAAAATATAATCGAAAAGTTTGTGTAATCCTCCATCCCTCGTATAAACCAAAATAAGGAATCCCTTAGTAGAAGATATATATACAGGACCCTTCCACTAATTGACGTTTGTAGCTGAGAAAAGCTATATATATATATATATATATATATATATATATATATCCCAAATGACATATTGATTCATTAAAAAGAACCTTCGCTGTCCCATGCTTGCTAGCTTGTTTAATTGGGTTCTAGATTGAAATTCTTTTATTCATTTGTAAATTGTTGAATATGTCTCATAGCTAGAGCTACGTACTTTAACGGCCAACCGCATTGCCGGTTACTTGGCTCTTCATCATATAATTATAAATAACACACACAAGGTTGTACAGAACATAGGAGCCCATGCCAATACCTAGAATTTAAAACTCGATGTATAAGGATCTCGTGGCATATATAATGATCGTTTAATTGGTTTTTGCATAAACCAGAAAAAATATTTGTTGGGATGTCTATTCGCCTATACGTGTATGTACAGTCCAGAACAGTGAGCCTCTAATTATATTAATTTTGAGAAAAATCTAGCAATTATTTGGTGTGGTTAATTATTTAATTTCCAAACATGCATGGTCGTTCTCATTGGCTTATTGACTGATCAATTCCTTATATTTGAAAAGGATGGGCATATACATGTACGTATATATACAACTACATATACAATACATGCAGCTAGGAATATAAGTTTATTAAGAGGTTTATTGGGGGTAGTAGGAGAGTCTATTAGGGGTAATGAGGGTTTGTATGCCTTTGTAATCTCTTTCTCCATACAAATTGATAAACGACACAAAAATTATACACTCTATTACAATTATTCAGTTCATCACACATAGATCTCGAATTATTTCCTCAAACTCAAAGAAAATTACCGGGGAGAATAGATACATCCACTACTAGAAAAAAACACATACACACAGATTTTAATCCATATGAAATGAGGCTATCTCACACTGATTTCAGTGAGAACAAGCTATTAGTCACAGTGCTCTCTCGAGGGGGGGCTAATGCTCATTCCACACGGATAAAAAAATCTTTGTGAAATGTTGACGTGGGTCTCATTACATATCCACTGACATAATTGATCTTAATGTAATAGTCAATGTGAACAACTTCTTACCTCACACGGACATCTGTGAGAAATACTCTAACCCATTTTCGTGCGGAAGACATTTGACATTGATTTTAGTGTGGAAAAGTGATGGAATTCAAAAAAAAAAATTAAACTGCAAAATATTTAAGAAATTCATCTGCAATCAATTTTTTTACTAAACATTTCAACAATACATGTGAATTCCTTACAACCCATTGAAGATACAAACAATAATAGTATACTTGAACGAAATTATAAAAGCTGCAAAGCCAAGTAAAGAGAAACAAGAACATTGAATGAAATTAACTTGATTAAATGAAGTATAAGCAGTTAGTTTTTTTGAACCCACTCATCCATGGAGACATGCATCTGCAAACACACTGCATATATGCACATAGCAAAATATCAGTCTCTGATATGGACACAGCTTCCTTACAAGAATACATTTAATTACTTCGAGGATATCAATCAATTTCATGTATCAACTGGAATATTATAGATTTGCTAGAATGAGTAGAATCCACATTCAAATCCAAACACATCTAACATAGAATGGAGCTGAAATTAACATCTAATTACTGCAACAAGTCAACCAAATAAACACAGAAGCAATCATTGGCCTAATTATACCTTTAAAACTTTTTACATCTGATCAAAAGAATATAGCAGACTTACCAAATCCAATAAAGACTAGAAGGAGCATAACAGTGGCGAAAATCAGGAGCGCCACCTTCCTGTAGAAGATTGCAACAGATACATGTTATACAAATTAATCAAGGTGAGTAGTGAAAGTTCAGAAGTTTCAAGAGATCAAGAGAATGTAGTTACATTTCATGCAAGAACAATAATCAACTATTATAAATATACATATTCAATCACACACTCCCAACACGAACAATAAGACTAACTAAGTTGAAATCAGTAAATATCAAACAAACTTAATTACAAAAGTTTGTTTCTTTTGTCATATCTGTAATTTCAAGTTGAATGGGATGCAGTAGACCACAACATAGACTAGTACATATAACCCTTAAAGACTACTGAAGTTTTAACATTTGTCAGATAACCCTACCATATTAAATGAACTTATCCTATCTGATCAGCCAAGGGCTAACTCTTCAGCAACAAAACTGTAATACCTCAGATTTTCATATCATTTTCCTTGTATTATTCCCATAATTAATGAAGGATTAATTGTGGGAAATTCCTTTCGTTTCGTATGTGCGAAGTTGAAGTTTCGGGAGTCAATTTTATTAAGGTTCTTTGACTTTTAAGTGGTCAAAAGTTGACTTTCTTATCCGTAAGATATTTTCGAAAACTTCCTTTATGAAAGTTGTAGAGTTTGGCGATACGAGTTCGTACACACACGTCACGCATAAAACAGATGTCGTATGAAAAATTTATAGTAAGAGGAAGTTAGTTTCCGATTTTGGAAGGTGTATAAATAGAAACCCTAAATTTTGCAGAATAACCCCTGCGGTTTCTCTCTCTCTCCCGTCTCCATTTCCACCCTCAAACTTCTTCCGGCCATAACTCGGCATCCGGCGACGGATTTGGGCGTGTTTGGTATCGTTGGAAAGCTCTCACTCCCCTCTTTCTATTCATACTAGCCTCACACCCTATGGAGCACTGTGCACGGTGCAGTAAGGCCCGCAAGTTACTGCTGCCACCGGCGGTGAAGCCCCGACTGATTCCGGCGACATCGAGGTTTGAGGTTACCTATTTCTGGAAGTTCTTGTCCTTTTGAGCATGATGATACCAGCCTTGAAGCCCAATTCGAAGCGTGGAGCTTTTGAGTTCGAAGTGCTCCTTGTTTCTTCCGGCGACGTTTCTGGCCTCTTTCCGGCTGAATTGGCTTTGGCCACAGGTATGAAAAGTGTTCCATTTGATGTGACCTACAAGTTTTCTATTAGGAGCTTGCTCAGATTTTGAAGTTAATGGGGGTGGCGTGTGGCAACGCGTCCGGCAGTATTGTAGCTTTAGTTTCTTTGGTTAGCTAACTCTTGTTGTTGTGAGCATGTTGAGTTGTGGAAATTCTAGGTTGTGAGCAAGGATTGCATGTTAGGTTCTAGGTTTAATCTTAGACTTGTGTAAGGTTTTGAGTTTCTGTTTTTAGAGTAAGAAGCAGTAGTTTTGGGTTGTTAAATTTGACGACCTTGAAAAGTTGTCCTCCCTTAGGCTAAGGGTTATTTTAAGGGTGTTTTGAATATCCTATAGTACTTCGGTTACTAAGATTATTAACTGTGTGATTTTAGGTGATTTGTGAAGTTGTGTTGTGGAAATTGCAGGGGGATTTCTAGGTGAGTAAATCTTACTATGGTTCACTTTTGGACGAAATTTTATTATGGTCATTTGATGTTGATGTTGGATTTGATAATATGCTATTAATTGTTTTATTTAAAAAAAAATGAGTTTGATCGCCAACGGCTCATAGGTAAGATAAAACAAGTTTTCCGTATATGTTTATTTTTGAAGTTCTTTTGACCATAATTTTATTGATTATTGATAAATTATTCTTGTTGGATAATCTATATTGTTCATAAAATTATATCTTTGTGAAGGATATAATTTTATGATGTGAATCTTGTGTTGTTGAGGATGATGTGGTGATATTATCAAGACCCACCTCGAATTTCACCCTGAAACCCGAGGTAAGTCTTGTGGGGTCCACCTCCAAAGAAAATTTACCAAAAAACTCGACAAACCTCCATTGAGAATGAACAACCCTAACCCGGAAAATAGAAAAACTACTCTTTATAACAAATTAACCATTCTCCATTTCAACCCATAAATTTAAAAATACTATAACATATATCATAGCACACCACCAAGAAAATTATACAATAAACCTAAGAGTATTCAAAACTACTAAAACCAACGGAAGCAGGAAAATATCCTAGTAGGTTAAGCGGGTAACCTATTGATGAAAAGTGGCTGATAGATGGGTAACTATGCCTCGTCTCCTCCTACTGGTACCGACCCGCACTCTGAAGACTGGGCATTTTAAAAACGAAGAGCCCAGAGGAAAACATTTGAAACCGTTTGAGTGAGTGAACAAAAATAAATTTAAAAGAAATAATTCTTTATGCTTTCCCAAATTAATTTCCATAGAAATTATGATGCATGCGACAGCTCAAAAGCTCTCAACTCAAAAACTGGCAAATACATGACTAGCTTCGGTTAATCTCCGAAACTTAATTAAATACAGCCTCTCAGGCTAAACTATATACATATGTATGTATTTACACTCGTCATACTCCTTGTATGATTTCTTATGAAGAAATATAAGAAAAATAGAAATTCATACAAGGCTACTACGCTTTCGTCTAACGCTCACGTCACGCCTCAATGGAATTTTACCTCATTATGCTGAAAAGACGGGTGTATATATACGTGCATATTCCCTATATGAATTATTATTATATTCATATAGGGCTACGACAATTGCGTCTAATGCTCACGTCACACGATAATGGTATTTTACCTCATTATGGCGGAAAAGCATGTATAACTAGCTAGCATTTATTTATATACATACTATCCTCATAATCATCCATATATGAATATATAATCACCGAAATTCTCAATTTCGGTTATTCTCCAACAAAAGAAATTATTCATCAAGAAACCATTTGCATGCACATTATTTAAAACAAAAGTCTACTCACAAATTAGGCCTAAGCCTGATGTCGGTCCGAGGCCTCCTCTGCTCGAGCCTCCTCATGTCCTGTTCCAAAAACATAATTAAATCCTCAACTATAACCCAACGCTTATAAAAAATTACGCAAAATTAATTATGAGCTTTGCATGCTCATCCATGCCTAACGTCTTAATTCTCAACTTCGCTTCGATCCATACTTTACCACAATATCGGCATCCTTACTACCACTCTCCAGTCCTAACAACAATTAACCAACAACTGTATTATATCCCATTAACCGCCATATTTCACAAATCTTATAAAAATCCAAAACCTATCCAAAACTCCAAAAATTCCAAACTTCACATCAATATACTCCCCTTAAGAAAACACATCTAAAACCCTAAAAATTCCCTTAACAGCGGCCAGCGGCCGATGGCCGACTCCGGCGACCTCTAATACCTACCAAAATTTAGCACAACTTTCCTCTCAACACGCACAACAACTTTCCTAACTAGCACAAACACAAATTCCAAGCCTAGATAGGGTAATCGAACCAAAACAGTGATTTGAGCCCTAGAACTTCAAATCACCGATTCTCCTTACCTAACTCAAGAGGGAGCGAATCTTTTGGAGGGATTGCTACACGGGGAGGAGGGCTTCTAAACGAGCCAAGTGGCTCCGGCTATGGTGGCCAGAGGAGCGAGTTCCGGCGACGGAGCACTCCGAACAGTCGGACCTTCCGGGTTTGATTTCTCCTTCACGGCAGCACTATGGAGGCTGTCATCGGTCTAGGAAGGAAGAGAAGGAGATGACCGACCGTTTGGGACCGGTGCGGCGACCTACGGTGGCCGGACGGCGGCGGACGGGCGCGGGGAAAGTCCGGCAGGGGTAGAGAGAGAGAGAATCGGGAGGGAGGAGAGAGAAGAGAGAGAAAATGGTTTGGGCTTTCCAAACCCAACCGGTCCAACACCAAATATAAACCCAACTCCAAAAAAAATAACACCACAAAATAATACCTTAATAAAAATTACCTTTTACTAGCCAAAATTTACCATTTTTACCGTCAGCAAATATTTCCACTACGAATAATCCCTTCGAAATACTCGTCCCCCAAAACCCCTCTAGGGACCAATTAAACTATAAACTCATTGACGAAGACGGTAAAACTCTTATTAACACCATGCTAGTAAATAAGTTAAAAATTTAAGAGTCGGTGCGTGACAATTTAGTGAATGGTTGTTCAAAATAGTCAAACCGGGTTCCAAGCCTTTAACCGGGTGATTGGTTACGGTTATGATGCAATTTTATTTTGTGATTTTTATTGGACAGTCAAACTGGGTTCCAAGCCTTTGGCCGGGTGATTGGTTACGGTTAGGAATAGAACTCTAGTCCGTCTGTCCGTGTAAGTCATGGGAGATACTTCCACCGGTACACAAATTGTTGTTGTAGGTCATGAGAGATATTTATTAATATATGAGACTCATGGGTACATTTCTATGGTAAAGTGTTGGATGTGTGGTTTTTAATTATTGATCTAATTTCTCTTGTGGTATATTTGGATGTGAGAAGTGTTGTGTTATTTTTGAGATTAATCATACGAGCTTTTTAGCTTACCAGGTTTGTTATTTTACAACCCGGTGCACCAATTCTTGGTGTAGAGGTTAGACCTGCAGGTGAGGATCAACAGGGTTGAGACGAAGGCTTATTGGAAGGGTTTTTGTTAGGTTTTGTTGTACACTGTCTGTTATGTATATTTGGGGTAGACAGTTGTAGACTTATGTGAGTATTTTCATTTCTTGATTTTCAAGTTTATGTAAACAATGAAATATATTATTTAATTCAGATTTGAGTTGTGTGACTTTTACTGTTCTGCTGGAGTTAGTTTTCCTTATAGTTTGTTGAAACAGGTTTTGAGATTATATTATTTTAAGTTATATTATACCAAAATTTTTGAAAATTATAATTCGAAAATTGGGGTGTGACAAAAACCTTCTTCTTTCTTTCCAAAGTTTGATTATAATACTACAAATTAATCAAAAGTTCGATTTATTGAAGGAAAAAATAACTAGAAGTGCCTGGAACTTACGTTTGAAATATTGGTATCAACTTTAACATCAGTAGTGATGTTCGATCTTGTTCTTGAGCTGAGTGCTGACATCCCCCAAAAGAAGATCACCTTACTTAATTCCACTAAAGGTGATTGACTGGACAATTACAACAAATAAAATCATAAAAATAGAACAAGGATTCCAGAATTTAGCAAACACATTAAATAATCCTAATGTAAACTCTATCCAGTAAACACATCATCCTAATGCATCAATGCATATCTGTCTATCGACATGTAGTCCTTATATTGATTTCATTAAGCCAAGCAGCAAGCAGACTAGTACAGCAATGGCCAAACCTCCAAAAAAAAGGTCCCCGGAATAGATCATATCTCTAAGCTCAATCAAATGATCAGCTGTCAACTAGCTTACATGCCCATAATACAAAAATTATCTTCAATGAATATTTTCTTATGAGTGGCAACAATGAATCACAATATTATAAGTATGGCTGACAATGAGAACAACCAGAGTAGAAGTATTCAAACTCACATTTGTAAGAGGTAGTGTTTCCAAGAGCTGCGAGTCTTCAAAAAAAAAAAACCACCTTGAGCCATTATCAACAAGGCCATGTAGCCAAACTACGAAGGCCTGGTGTTTACCTTTAGGTTGAATTACATAGGTTCTTCCAAACTCACATGTATTTTTAATAGCTCTACCACCTGAAATCACGTTACAAAAATTAAATAAGAAGGGAAGGATAACAAACTGAATCAACACAATGTCATTTCTAATGTAATAGTTCAATAAGTTGCTCAATATCAGCATAAACGCCAGGACTAATTGTTACAAGAAAGAAACGCTACAATTTCGTCAAGAAGGGAATGGAAGTGAGGCTCATTTTCAGGATGCGACGCCCATTAAAGAGATCACTTTACCAAACTACAATAACCTTAAGGATGGGAAAGAAGCTAACCATAACCCAAAGATAGAGATGTGAAGCTCATATCAGGCACCCTTAAGGAAAATAGCACGGAGCACATTACTACTACAGAACAAAGATTCTACGGCTTCTGAACCTTAGCCTCCTCGGCTGCGGCGACAGCGGCAGCCTTAGGGTCGTCGTCTTTGCTATCATCGCTCGCTTTCTCGGAATTCTGTAGAAAGTTGACAGCCAAAATATCAAACAAAGCATATCATCCAATCCCGCTCCATACTATTACTTTCTAGTTGCAATGTTAAGCTCTATTAATGTCCAGCAAATGCTTCCGTGTAAAATCCCTCAAAAGATGTAGAATTTTATTCTCATCCAATGCTCCCAATGTGATTCTAACTAACACTAATATGACATAAATTTCATTTTGCTTCCATGTCTAAACACCTATCCAATTCGAAAACAATTCAAAACAATGACTTGAAATTCATCTCAGCGAAAGCATTTACTTACTTAGTGAACATAAAGGGGGTGAGATGGCCCAAATGCAAAGCCTCAAAGGAAGGCCCTCTTCCAGTGTAGAGATAAAACTTCTCTCCTCTCTCATACGCGTCCAGAATCTCATTCAAGTTCCTGCAAATCACACACATTCAGCTACCTAAACAAACAAACCTTAGAAATTAGAGAGAGAGAGAGCAGACCGGTGGGCGAAGAAGACGTCGCGGCGGAGGAAGACGTGGGGAGGGCAGGAGGTGAGACGGTGGACGCGATCGACGAGAGAGGAATCGATCCGCTGGTAACCGAACTGGTCTATGAGCTTGTCATAGTCGATTTTGCCCCTTTTTTGGCCTCCACCTTCCATGGATTCACAATCTAGGTTTTTGGTGTTAGGGATCTAGGTTTTCATGAGACAGGAGGAATAAAAAGAAAGCAGATTTTTTTTTTTAAATGGACTATTACTTTATTGTTACATAAATATGTGAAAAATATATTACTCACAGTATTCTGTTCAAACAAATAATATTATTCACATAGTAATCCGTGAGTAATACATTTTCACACAAATTTTAGTTGTGACTGTCTAAAGTGATGTGAGCCCAAAAAATGTTATTTCACACGATCATTTGTATGAGTGTTTATTTCTCACTAATATCTGTGACTTTTATCTGTGACTTTAGATAAAAGGTGAGAAATTAATCTGTGTGGAATGTGTTTTTTCTAGTAGTGATCGAAGCAGAACAACTGAAATTGAATATGTAAGCATCCCGAATTTCAAATGCCTACCCCTAATCATCCAAAACCCACCTCAACCCTCTGACCAAGACCACCTTCACCCAAACCCACCACTCATGATCACCAACAACATTAACACCCCCTCTATCATCACGACTCCAACTCCTCAGATCAATCCACCTCCAAGTCCCTCACCGTCTCCGACGACTTCTTCTACTCTTCATCGAGTCCCCGGACACCAAACCCAACTGCAACAATTCCTTTGTCACCAAAGGCGTTATTGTTGCCAAATACTCCTCGAATCCTTACTCGGATTTCTGAAAATCCATAGCGGAGATGCT
Organism: Fragaria iinumae; assembly: GCA_009720345.1. Taxonomy (NCBI): domain Eukaryota; kingdom Viridiplantae; phylum Streptophyta; class Magnoliopsida; order Rosales; family Rosaceae; genus Fragaria; species Fragaria iinumae. Next base: position 28,758,011 of record CM019122.1, on the reverse strand, counting down.
CGAAGCTAGAGATAGAGATCATATAGACAACAAAGACACATGTCAATGTCAAGCCAGACGTCGTCGTCGTCGTCGATGGAATTAAAGACGCAGTCGAGGTCATCGGCGGCGGATCGAGGATGGCAAGGCTCGAATCATCTTCGAGTTACCAAATATGAGATCGTCGGCGGCGGCCAGAGGCTTCTATGGCCTAGATCTGAGAGAGAGGTCATTGGTGGCCGGAGCCAGAAGTGGAGAGAGAGAGAGAGAGAGAGAGAGAGAGAGAGAGAGAGAGAGAGAGAGAGAGAGAGAGAGAGAGAGAGAGAGAGAGAGAGAGAGAGAGAGATGAATGTCAGAATATCAGACGACGATGTGGAGAGGGAGATATTAAAAGAGGATAATTTGGTCTAGAAAAAAACACTAAAAGTCAAAAAAAAATTGTTAGTGGCATGAATATAGGAATAGATATGTAAGAGTTTTAAGGGTGGATGAGAATTTTAGAATCTGTTTTTGTTAATAAGAAAAAATTCTCTACATCTAAGGTTAGTGGGAATTTTTAACTTTTCTTAATTTGTATTATGAACATTATTTACTTTTTTTTGAAGTATTTTATCAATTAATGATATTTCTTTTTTGATCAATCAAATAACACAAATGCAACAACGAGTCTATTATGAGTCAAACTCACGACCTCTCACTTACATAGGGGAGACTGATGCCACTATATGCACTCAATGGTAATGGGCAATCATTAATATTTTTGTGATATTTTTAAATATTTATTTAATCAATTATTACTTTATATATTCGCCGGGACCTAAAGGGAGTGTAAAAAAATTAGGACAAAATACTGGTCACTCCTCTTATTTTTTATGGTTCGACAGTTTAGTCCTTGTTTTTTCAATTTCAACAGCTCACTCCTATTAATTTTCAATGTCATACAATTTGGTCCAATTTGGTCCAACCGTTAAAGTATCCACGTCCTGCTATAAAATCCCTAAACTACCCCTAGCCTATTACACCCTTATCAACGCAACCCAAAACCCATATCAAACTCTTCGATATTTCTTAGCAGCGATGAAGAACCCAGAACCCATATCAAACTCAAAAGCAGTTTGATCTTCCTACTTAATTTCTAGAACCCATCAAACTCAAAGCCTTCGAAAACCTTCATACCCATTCCAAGTCTTCATTCAATCATCAAAGCGACAACGTCGAAAGCAGCGACATGGTGAACAACCCAGAACTATGGGTTCCTAGAGGTCGAGATCGTTTGCACGATGGTATCCCCTATTACAGTAAGTTCATAGGTTTTCATTTGGTTTTGGTCTATGAAATCGAATGGTTGAATTTGGGCAAAAAAAATAGGGCTTTTGAATTCAAGGGTTTCGGAGGGGAGAGAAAGTAACCTTGTTTAAGCGAATGGCTCGAACAACATCTTTGTCAGAGGTGGAGGTTGAGGTGGACAAGCGGCGGCCGCGGCCTCCGGGTTTGGGGGCGGTTGTAGTGGAAGAGCAGCAACGGATGACAAGTCTAGTGGTGCCGTGGTGGTGGTGGTGTGAATTAGTTGTTTCAATGGGTGCGAGGAGGATAGGCTTCATAGCCTCACCGCATCCATCTGTCTTTTCTTCTTTTGTTCTTTTCCTACTCAACTACTGCAAGTACTCAATTATGTATTGCTTTAGTTCCCTATCTCGTGTTCTTGTTCACTTCAACTCCAATGAGTCTCTCATAGTGGACTTTGTAGAGCTAAGCCTGTAATCTATTAGTGGATGCTTTTAAGTCTTGAGTTTGGGTCTGTTGCTCTCATATTGTTTGAACATGTTGTTAGCATATGGCTTTAAGGCTGTGTATGTGTTGGCTTTTAATATCTTTAAAATTGTAGTTGGGTAATCTGAGTTTGGCTTTTAATTTAGTACTTTCTCTGTTGTTTTTTCTTGTGGTCCTAGTAGGTAGTGAACTACTATTTTAGATGTCTCCCATGTGGGAAGAATTTGATAGTTGTAATGGCTTGGTCTTTGTTTCACATTTGGCTTGTAGCTCTGTTTTCTTATGGTCCTAATAGTTATTATTTGCTTTCTCCAGCTGGCCCAGATAATTTCACAGTGAAGGTGCATCATGGAGGGTGTTTGGTGGATGGGAAATATGTTGGAGGGAAGTATGATTTCTACGACCACTGCGACAAAGATATAATGTCGCTTGTGGAGGTACAGAACATGGTGGCGCAGCTCAATACATGTTATGGAAGTGAAGGGATTGAATACTGGTATAGGGTGGGTAATGAAGATGCTGAGCTTATGAAGCTGGACACAGATATAGATGTTGTGCATATGTGTACTTCTGTACCATTATGGAGGTTGATCATACTGTACTTGAACCACATGGATCAGCAAAATCAGTTTGAAGGGTTTGAAGACTTTTTGTTTAGCCAAGGTAGCAGTGGTGTATTTACCGAAGAGCCTCGACATGGCAGAATGAATGGAGTTCAGATTAGAGAGGTCGAGCAGATTGTAACTACTCAAGCAAGCATAATTGATGATGTTGGTCTAAAAGACAAGAGAAAACAAAAGGTGGTGGAGCAGGAAACCATCAAGAAGAGGAAGTTGGTAGGGTCTGCTCAATGCATAAACTATATTTCAAAAGGCTTAGGACAGTCTAGCAGTGGAACTGGATGTTCTAAAGATACCTTAAGCATGCAAGAAAATGAAGTGAGTTGTCTTCAAGATGTAGAGATAGATTATTTGGATCAACTTCAGTCATATGGTGGTTTTGAAGCTTTAAGTGATGATGAAGAAAGTAGTGAAGATAATGATGAGGATGATTATAATCCAGCTTTTAATGATGAAGAGTATGACCAGTATGGGAGAGATGATCATGATCATGATGAGTCGGATAATGAAAGAAATGAAAAAGAGAATACGGGAAGTATGGACAGGGAAAAGAGAGTCCCTGAAGATGGAGAGTTTGTTGATGATGAAGAACGATTTGTTGGTCTTGATCCAGATGATGAGAAGCTGTGTGAAGAAGCGGGGCTTGAATTCAACCCTAAAACAAACATGGATAATGTGGAATTCAAAGTGAATATGAAGTTTGCTACAGTGCAGATTCTTAGAGATGCTTTGAGGGAGCATGCTATTCAAGGAGGTTGGGAATATTGGAACGTTAAGAATGACAAGCAAAGGTTGAAGACTATTTGTGTGGAAGACAACTGCCCATTCTTCTTGTTTGCTTCCAAAATAAGGAATGAGAGCACAATGAAAATCAAGAAGTATAATCCTGAACACAAATGCGTGAGGAAGTTCAACAACAATATGGTTAGACAAAAATATTTGACAAGGAAGTTTAAGGATCAGATTGCTCTTAATGAAAACTGGAAAACAGGTATTTCTTTCACCATGTATTTGATTAGTTAGTTGCTGATATGTGTTGGTTTGTAACATGTGTCACTTTTTCTTTCATAATGTAGACAGTCTAGCTAAGACAATGACAAGTACCATTAGATCAAAGGTACACAAATGGACTGCTTATAGAGCTAAGAGGGCTGCACTTGAAGAAGTGGAAGGATCCATAAGAGAGCAATATGCAAGGCTTCATGATTATGGAAGAGAGCTTCAGAGAGTTGATCCAACCACAACAATTGACATTAAGTGTGAATTTCCCAATTGTAGCAGTCTTTCAGTTTTCAAGCGCATGTACATCTGCTTAGGAGCTCTGAAGAAAGGTTTTCTGGCTGGATGCAGATCTGTGGTTGATTTAGATGGTGCACATCTCAAGAGCTGTTATGGGGGTCAGATTTTGACAGCTGTTGGTATGGATGCAGATAATAGCTCATATGTGTTAGCATGGGCAATGGTTGAGGCAGAGAGTAAGGATTCATGGATATGGTTTCTAGAGTTGTTGGCAAAGGATCTGAACATTAAGCATGAAGGAAGGGGATGGATTTTTATTAGTGACAAGCAAAAGGGTTTGATACCTGCACTTGCACATATTGTTTCAAGAGCAAGTGTACGATTTTGTGTTAGACACTTATGGACTAACTTCACAAAGCTATTTCCTGGAATGGTGTTGAGAGATCAAATGTGGGCTTGTGCAAAGGCAACAACTTTGCCTTATTTTCAGAAGGAGATGGAAATCATGAAGGCACTTGACAAAGATGCTTACAACTGGCTAACAGGTACTTCTAGTTTGATATTGTTAGATAAACTTTATTATTTTAATATAATAATATTAATATAAAATTTGTGTAATGATCGGTGTTTGCAGCAAAGGAGAGACCTGCTAAACATTGGTGCAGAGCATATTTCACCACAGATGTGGATTGTGACATCATGATCAATAACATTTGTGAGAGCTTTAATGGCTGGATATTGGAGGCAAGGGGTAAGTCACCAGTGACAATGTTTGAAGAGTTAAGGGTGAAGTTGATGAAGAGAATTGCAATTAGAAGGAAAAAAATGGCACCTTACCATGGCAATATTTGTCCAAAGGCAAGGGACATTCTAGAGAAGAATAAGTTGAAGGCTGCAACAGACTGCACCGCAACCTTTAATGGTGTTGACATTGCAGAGGTCGAGAACATCGAGGGAACAAAGAATGTGGTTAATATTGTAAGGAGGACATGCACTTGCAGGAGGTGGGACTTGTCCGGAATCCCATGCAAGCATGCTATTTCGGCCGTTTACTTGAAGAGACATGATCCAGATGATTATGTGGCTGCATGCTATTTGAAGAAGACTTATATGAGCATCTACGACAATCTTATCCAGCCTGTAAACAACATGGATATGTGGTCTAGGGGTGAAGATCCTGTTATTCAGCCTCCACAATACTCGAGACAACCTGGTAGACCTAGGACTGCAAGAATGAAGGCTGCTTATGAAAAGGATAAGGATGATGGCACCGTAATTGGTAAGAAGAAAAGAGTTTTAAGGTGTGGTAGCTGCAAGCAGATAGGTCACAACTCTAAGACATATCAGAGACATTTGCCATCGAAGGAAAAGGTTACTGCTGCTACTAATAAGAACCTCAACAAGGAAGGACAAGCTGCTAAAAAAAAAGTAAGTTGTATTTTGCTATTGATATATATATATATATATAAGGTTATTGATGTTAACATTTTGTTTTGTATTTATAACACAGATAGACTCTAACCTTACAATAATATTGATGCAGTCCAACCAAGTAAAACAACCTATGACTACCAATGAGTTGAGGAAGAAAGCCAAAGAAAGGAATGAATATATGAGGGTAACTACCAAGTATTGTTATTGTTGATGGTGTAGGATTTGTCGAAAAGTTTGATCTCTTATTATAGTTGGTGTGCTTCTGAATTTTGGGAATATTTGCTTGTTTGTCTAACTTTTCAATCTTGTTGCTTGTTTGTCTTTGGGAATATTTACAATTTGGGTTAACTTAACACTTTGTCTAACTTGCATATGTCTTTGTCTTCATTTGTTGTGTGTCTAGAAGAGGAAGGCTGACATGAAAGCTCAGTCTGCTCTAAAGAGAGCAAGACCTGGACAAGCTGCGTCTACACATCAAAGTTCAAGGCCCCTTCAAGCTGGATCTGCTCCTAGCATTTCAAGAAATGTGCAAGGTTCAAATGCTTCAACCAAGAAGGATGGTGTAACACCAAGAACCTCCCAAAGGATTAGGCAGAGCTCAGCTAAAGGAGCTGGAAAATAGTTGTGAGATTTGATATTAGCTAGCCCCTAATGCATCCTATTTTTGGGCAACCTTGTGCTTTGTCACTTGGTTGCTAGCTGTAATCTTTTGATAAGATGATTACAGCTAATTAGTTACTAGTTGAACAATTGGATGTTGCAATGTATTTTTGGTGTTATTATGGAGGATCTATTTTAATGACTATCTTGCATAATGTGTTTGGAGGGAAAGAGTTTATATTTGGAGGGAAATGGTTTCAGATATGGAGGAAAATGGTTTCAGTTTTGGAGCGGGTGTAATAGGCTAGGGGTAGTTTAGGGATTATATAGCAGGACGTGGATACTTTAACGGTCAAATTTAACAGTTGGACCAAATTGGACCAAATTGTATGGCATTGAAAATTAATAGGAGTGAGGTGTTGAAATTGAAAAAACGAGGACTAAACTGTCGAACCATAAAAAATAAAAGGAGTGACCAGTATTTTGTCCAAAAAATTATTATCTTATGCATTTAGCAAGGTTCCTAGTAATATACACTGGTCCCGAGTCGGGACCGGAGAAATTTGTTATTTAATCGAGATTATTAATTTATCAAATATTTATTTCTCGAGGTTTTACTATTGACCGAAATTTGACACAAGACCCGGCGCTAGGATGTGTTGAGGCATAGTATGCATCAACTTTTTAAAAATAATACATATAAATTAAAAACCTGTTATCAGGTAAACATGTCATCCACTAATATTGTGACATGTGTAAAAAAATTACAATTTTAAGGACTTTTTAATTATGTTATACGTGAGTTGTTCAAAAACTTGTAATGAAGGTCGTAAATGTTATAATTACTCTGATTACCACTGTATTTATTATTATATACGTTAAATGTGGTATTTGTTGTAAAGATCTCGTGAATGGTGTAACTCGAATGAAAAAGGACTGTAATTACATAAAAAAGAACTATTTTACAAGAATAAGGGCATCTGATATTTTAGGTCTTGTCACACCCCAATTTTCGAAAGAGAATTTTCAAAAATTTTGGCATGATCTAACTAAAAATATTAACATCCCAACCTGTTCCAACAACAACAACAACTACAACTACAAAAACAACAACAACATCGAATACAGAATAGAATTTCCCACAAAATCTGAATTAAGATTACACTTCTTTTTTTACATAATGTGCAAAACAAGAACATGAAAACAATCTCATGATTTTATACAGTCTACTCAATTCTAAAACTATACAGAGTCTGACAAAAATAGGGAGAACCCTGCCACTACGCCTCCGCCTCAACCATGCTGATCCTCACCTGCAGGTCTAACCCCTACACCAAGAATTGATGCACCGGGATTGTAGAATAACAAACCCGGTAAGCTAAAAAGTCCGTATGAGTAAACTCAAAAAATAACTCCACATTTAACACATCCAACATGCCACAAGTGAAATTTGATCAATAATTAAAAATCACACATTACCAAGAAATGTACCCATGAGTCCCAGATATTTAATAAATACCCCTCATGACCTACAACAACAATATGTGTACCCATGGGTCCCAGATACCATCAAGTATCTCCCATGACCTACACCGACAGACGGACTAGAGCTCTATTTCTAACCGTAACCAATCACTCGGCCAAAGGCTTAGAACCCAGTTTGACTGTCCAATAAAAATTACAAAATAAAATTACATCATAACCGTAACCAATCACCCAATTAAGGGCTTGGAACCCAGTTTAATTTATTTTGAACAACAAATCAATATCTCACCACATCATCATCAACAACACATGATTCATATTATAAATTATATCCTTTACAAGGATATAATTATATGCACATTATTTATTATTTCACAAGAATAACTATCAAAACTCAATAAAATTATGATCACAATAACATCAAAAATAGGCATATGAGGAAAACTGGTTTTAATCTTACCTATGAGCCGTTGACGATCAAGCTCATATATTTTAAACAACAAAACATAATATTATTTTTCTTCATTTATTTATTTATAATCATCATAATCATCATCACAATCATCATCATAATCATTATCATCATCATAATCATCATCACAATCATCATCAAAATGACCATAATAATTTGGTCCAAAAGTGAACCTTGGTGAGATTTACTCACCTAAATACTCCCGCTGCGTTTTCACAAAAACACAAGAGCCAAGCTAACCACAACTTCACACATCACCTAAAATCGCACAATTAAAAACCTTAGAAACCAAAATACTAAAGGATAACACAATACCCTTAACTAACCCTTAGCTCAAAGGAGGACAATTTCCCAAAGTCATTGAACTCAACGACACAGTTGAGCTGCCTCAAATCTTCAAAACCTAAACTCAAACTCAACCAAGCCAAAACAAATAAACCTAAGTCCTAACATGCAAACCTTGCTCAAAACATAGCCAAACTATCACTCAACAAGATCATAGCAGCAAGGACTAGCTAACCACAGGAAACTAAGGCCACAACTCAGACGGACGCGCCGCCACAAAACTTCTTAATCAGGAGAAACTCACAACATGAAACTTGTAAATTGAAGTATGGTGAACAACTTTAATACCTGAGGTTTTGACTGGTTCGGCCGGGATTGGCCGGAAAACGCCCCGAAACTTCAAAACGGAAACAAAAAAAAAAGCTGCAAAACCGGCACCAAAACTTGGTTTTCAGTTCACCAAACACGTATAAACATCACTAGAGGAAGGAAAGGAGCAAGACTCACCTAGCTCTAGCCCGAAACGCCGCCAAAATCGCCGGTTTTCCGGCGATACCGCAGCAGCTCCGCCGCCCCGTGACGGCGGGCGGGACCGCTCCAAAAATGGAGAGGAGGTCCATGCGGACCGAACGGGACCGGTGGCGACCGGTTTGGTGGCCGGAGGAGGGAGAAATCGAATGGGGAAAATAAAGTCAACTTTTTGGTCCCTTAAACGTCAAAGCACCTTAAAATAAATTCCATAAATAATCCTTCATTAAATATGGGAATAATACAAGGAAAAATTGATATGAAAATCTAGGGTATTACAATCTACCCCCCTTAAAGGAATTTCGCCCCGAAATTCACAAGTACTAACCCAAAACAACTTGGGATACTTAGCCCTCATATCCGACTCTAACTCCCAAGAAGCATCCCCCTCATCATGGTGACTCCAACACACCTTAACCAAATCGACTTCCTTCCTTCAAAGCCTCTTGGTTGATCTATCCAAGATTCGAACCAGTTCAACAACAAAGGTTACATCCGCGTTCACCTTGATAGTTCTATAATCAATCACATGTGATGCATCTGGAATATACTTCCTCAACGAGGACACATGAAACACATTGTGTACCCCGGACATGATAGGAGGTAAGGCAAGCCGATAAGCCAAATCTCATACTCTTTCCAAAATCTCAAAAGGCCCTACATACCTTGGAGCCAACTTCCCCTTCTTGCCAAATCTCACCACCCCTTTAGTAGGAGAGACCTTCAAAAACACATGGTCCCCAACATCAAACTCTATTTGCCTCCTCTTCAAGTCGGCATAGCTCTTTTGCCTGCTTTACGCCGTTCGGATCCTATCTCGGATAATAGAGACCTTCTTAGTCGTCTCTTACACAATAACAGGACCCAACAACTCACTATCACCCACCTCCGCCCAACATACAAGAGATCTACACGGCCTTCCATAGAGTGCCTCATATGGTGCCATGCCAATACTAGAGTGATAACTAATGTTGTAGGCAAACTCAATCAATTGGAGGTGATCCTCCCAACTTCCCTTAAAGTCCATGACACAAGCCCTCAGCATATCTTCTAACACCTGATTCACCCGCTCAGTCTGCCCATCAGTCTGAGGGTGAAATGTTGTACTCATGTCTAAGGTAGTACCCATGGCTTTCTGAAAACCACCCCAAAACTTTGAAGTGAATCGAGGGTCTCGATCTGAAACAATCGAAGTAGGCACTCCATGAAGTCTCACTATTTCCTTCACATACAACTTGCACAAGGCATCAACTGTGTATGTTATTGACACAAGAAGGAAATGTGCTGACTTTGTCAATCGGTCAACAATTACCCAAATAGCATCATGTCCATGCTTGGACTTAGGCAGTCCAGTCACAAGGTCCATAGAGATCTGCTCCCACTTCCAAGTAGGAATAGGTAATGGCTTCAACATACCTCCAGGCCTCTGATGCTCCGCCTTCACCTGCTGACAAGTGAGGCACTTGGACACATACTCAGCTACATCCTTCTTCATCCCATTCCACCAGAACTGCCTACGCAAATCTTTATACATCTTAGTGCTCCCTGGGTGCACCGAATAACGAGATTGATGTGCCTCCCAAAGGATCTCCCCTTTTAGATCCATACTATCTGGGACACACAGTCTCAATCTATACCTCAAACTACCATCTAATCCAACCGACTACTCGGAAGGAAAATCCTCCAACAAGTCTACTACTAACTCTGCCAGCTTGTACGTGAGGACTCGTCATGTGCTTGACCCTGAATGATCCTGGAAATCAAGGTGGGTCGCACAGATGCGCTTCCAAGGAAGATCCCCTGCTCCCTGCTTGATGGCAGAATACAAAACTCAGATGCAGTCTCCAACATGAGACACTCGTGCACCATGATAGAGGCGACTATACCCCTAGGCTTCATGCTCAATGCAGCCGCTACTACATTGGTTTTCCCAGGGTGATACTCCAAAGTGAAGTCATAGTCCTTAAGAAGTTCCATCCACCTCCTTTGCCTCATGTTCAAATCTTTCTGAGAGAATAAATACTTCAAACTCTTATGGTCAGTAATAGATTGTGTGTTAATTACTTTTCTGCTATGGAGTTCTAGTTGTTTGGATTGTGTGTTGAAACATGTTGGGATATTAATATTTTAAGTTAGATCATGCCAAATTTTTTGAAAATTATCTTTTAAAAATTGGGTTGTGACATTTGTCATGTGAATACTTTATGATTCAGAGTTCAATATCTAATGCTATATATGTACTTGTAGACGTGATCATGCCTTCAAAACGCAACCCAAAACTAGTATTCTGGAGACGAAATAAAATCTCTCTCTGGCCAGATATTGATGAAACACAATTCAAAACACGGATCATGCCCCTAATAGCACACGTAATTCAAGCTACCGGTAATCGAAATAGTTAAAGAATGATTTCGACCCCAGCGTAAATAAATCTTCTTGTAAACAAACAAAACTGAATAGAATGATGTCTTTTTTGTTGTTCGTTATAATTTAGGGATTTCTAGCTAGATTCTGTTTTTTTTTTTTTTTTTTATAGAAAATTTCATAGAAGTTACTTTCTTAACATGTTTTCCTACGTAAGTCCACCTTAATATTTTTACCTACATAAGTCCACTTCATAGCACAAATCCATCAGTTTACTTTCATATTATACCTAAACTACCCTTTCATTCATATTAACCCAAATCCATCCGTTTCCTCTCATAACCCTCTCTCTCTCTCTCTCTCTCTCTCTCTCTCGATGACAACACTGGCTCAACCTCGGCTGTGCTCCCTTCGATGACGACGTCAGCTTGACCTCGACTGCGTCTCCAATTCCATCGACAACGACCTCGACTGGATCTCCGATTAGGTCGACGACGTCCTTAACTGGATCTCCAATTCCGTCGACGACAACCTCGACTAGATCTTCGATTCCGACGACGACATCTTGCTCGACCTCGGCTGCATCTCTAATTTGGTGAACGATGACCAGGACTAGATCTCTAATTCCGTCGATGGCGACCTCGGCTAGATCTTTGATTCCAACAGAGGCCTCTTGATCGACCTCGGTTGCATCTCCGAAATCTTCAACGCCTAAGCTCTAAGCGACATCGTCTATTCCCACGCCACCGATGTGCTCTACCAGTAAAATTCACAATCTCACTATTATATGCTTCGAATTAAACCGGCTTCAAGTTTTTTATTGTAGCATAATTGAATATTGTTCTTCGTTTGTAGGCTTACCTATTCAATCTCAGTGACTCTGCTTTGATCTATCTAGTTTTACAGTAATTTGGTAGTGTATAAGTTTGAACAGACAATGCGAGATCTATGTGTGACACTGCTTTGATCTATTCTTATTTAGTGTATATATTGCTGCACTCATAGCTGATCAACTGAACTTTGTGAACGTGTCATTTATTTTGGATTTGCACCAAGATGTGTAACTGTGAGTGAATCATTCGTAGTTTGGGTGCAGTCTTGATTTACCATTTCACCTAGCATATAGTATCTTTTCAACGTAGTCATAGTATCTTTCTATGTCTAGGTCAGTATATTTTCAACATGATGTTAGTAGCTTTCTTATCTTATTGTATGTTAGTATATTTTCAACATAGTGATAGTATCTTTTTATGTCTATATTAGTATCTTTTCGACAGTGTGGTAGTATATCTTTCTATGTTTGTGTTAATATTTTGTCATCATGATTTCAGTAGCTTTCTTATTGTGTGGTAGTATATTTTCAACAAAAGAGTAGTATCTTTTCAATGTAATGTTAATATATAGCTTCTATTTTTATTTCAAATATTAATATTTTGTTGTATCTCTGTTCTTGCAGAATTCTTCCCTTTGCATTTGTAGTAATAGATTTCGAAAATCATGTGAATTTGGATATTAAAGCCTCCATATAGATCATTGGGTCAACCAAGAAAATCACGCTCAAGATGGAAAAATGATGCCTTTGAGTTTTGAGCATCACCATTAAAAACCGATAGTAGTTTTATACAACTATTGTAGTAGACTTCTGCAACTACATCAATACGTTTATGTAACTATGGAAGTAGCTTTATAAATAATTATCATTGTACAAGGCTTCAAACTTTTTGTACTATTGAATTTGTTAGTAGTGGATTTTATTATGCATGGTAGTACATTTTCTTTATGGCAGTAGTATCTTTTGTTGTTGGATATAATATATTTTGTTGTTGAAGGTAGTATCTTTTCTTGGTGGCGGTAGTAGTTTTTGTTGCTGACGGTAGTATCTTTTGTTGCTGGTGAAGTAGCTTTTGTTGTTGGTGATAGTAGCTTTGGTTACTGGTAGTAGTATTTTTTATTGCTGGCGGCAGTAGTTTTCGTTGATGATGGTAGTATATTTCGTTGTCAGCGGTAGTAGTAGCTTTCTTTGTTAGCGGTAGTAGTTTTCTTTGTTAGCGGTAGTAGCTTTTGTTGCTAGCGATAATATCTTTTGTTATAGTGGTAGTAGCTTTCTTTGCTGGTGGCAGTAACTTTTGTTCATGTCGGTAATAACTTTCTTTGCTGGCTGTAGTAGCTTTCTTTGCCGGTCGTAGTAGCTTTTGTTGCCGGCGGTAGTATCTTTTGTTGTCGGTGATAGTAGCTTTTGTGGTCGGCAGAATCCTCACTGATGGTCGGCCGGAAAATTCGTCGGAGTCAGGCCGGAAAATCCACCGGAGGTCGGCCAAAGACTTTTTGTGGTTGTTGACTTTTTACATTAGTGACAGTTTTGTAAATATAAGAGAGAAAATTTAATTTTTTGGTTGGATAGCAATTTGTAATTTTGTTTTTAAATTAATACCAAATATAAGACACTATTTATGCTTGAGTGGACTTATATGAGTAAAAATGTTTGGGTTGACCTATTTAGAAGAAAATGTCTTAAAGTGGACTTGTATGTAATTGACCATTTTTTTATTATATTTTTCAAATATAAGTTATAATTTCAAAAAGAAAAAAGAAAAAATTTACATGCTACCAAGTAAACAAGTAACTAATATTGAATAATCTAGGCCGTTAGATATATTAAATCTAGCGGTTAAGAATATTCAAAATAGTTGATGCATGCTATGTATTAACTCACACTAGAATTTTCCTCATTTGATTAACTCTTTTTATATATATTTGGACTGCTTCATCCTAAAATTGCATCATCGTGTATAGATTAATTTGCCTCCTACGATATTGGAAAGCCAGTTCTGCATGCAACCATGAACTGAATTAAACTATAGCTAGGCTACGTAAGTAAACATGTTTTCTATTTCCGTTGTACATGTTGTTTTGAAATGTGTCTAATCATGCAAGATTTTATAACCAGCTACTTGTGTATCAATTATTGAGTTCATCTAAATCAATTATAACTGCAACTACTATAAGGGACCGGCACACTCGTATTATTCTGCTTCATGCGTGCCCTAGTTCGAAGTTAAGTATCATTGATCAAACAAGTGTCGATCAATTATAACACGTCCCTAACCCCTATAGAGCAATTTAAGCACAAAATGGATTGAGACCTAGCTAACACCGAGACGCACATCTCTATAGTTACTGTCAACATTGTCTAATAAAGCTCTAATAGACCACTACATGAGCTTCTTTGAGCACGAAATAATGGAGTGTACCATTATATAAGTACGTGCTGAAACCCGAAAGACACGACAACATGGATGAGAACATCCACCTAACCGAGAGAGATCGAATTCCCAATCAACTTCAACTACATATAATTGTCATAAAAAGCTCAACTACAGTAGCTTCCTTAAAACATCAACGAGCTCGACTTAGCTTTACTTCTAAACATAACAGAAAGCCATCCACATTTTTTGCTTCGACAGAAACATGTAATAATCGAAGTATTCATTCATGTTTTCTTCATTAGATAAGGGGAAATTTACATCATGAGTGAATGAATGCATGATACTCATTATAGCAATCATATATATACGTTTGTTTGTTCCTCACCTAGCCTCTCTAGCTTTCGGTGTCTTTCTGGAAATGATTGCACTCGAGCACGCTCAGGCCCCTGGTTCACACGCGCCTAACTTCCCCAGCTGCTGCTAGGGTTTGCCATCGTAGGGCTGACGTTTACATTGCATCATCAACGTTCGTTTCAGCTCTAGATGATTTTTTCTACAATTCTGAGACTACATACATATATGTGCATGTTTTATCAGGGTTTTTACATATTTCAGACCTAATGATTATCGAGTACGTGTTTAGGGTGTTAAGTTGCCCCTTCCTTTTTCTATAACTCGCTACAGTTTTCCGCAGCTTTCTCCATGTAATTAAATAACGATGATATTTGAAATAGGGAAGTTTTATATCTAAATCATTGAGTATAAGTATATATTAGCTGCTTTCATTGTCTAAGTTGGATGCTCAAGCAATGCAAGCGAAAATTGTGAAGAGAATCTCAAGCCTCAGTAGCTTTCATGTCTCTTGGTTATCGATCAACTGGTTTAATAATTGGGTTAATTGCAAGATCGTACTTATGCATATCTAATTTGTCGATTTTTTAATTAATGGACAAATTAGTTAATTATATGACAATAGAGTCTTCTTTCTGTTTCGATGGGTTTACTTTGACTTTTGAAGATAACGACATCGATTGATCATAATCTCTCAATATATGCCAGTCAGCTGATAAGTTATTATTATATGCGAATATTGAAGAATTAGTCAAGAATATTTTTGAGAAAATTTACATAATATTCTTGGCGCGCGGAATGTGATCGATATCAGAATTTGACTATGAAGAGCTAGCACTAGGCTAGGATAACCGTAACAAACTGCGGAAACAAGAGAACATGGCAAGCGTGTGTCATAATAAGCATTAATTAGTAAAGTGTGAACTGCTAGCTACTCCATTCGCTTTGTAATTGTGGTGATACACTGTGAAGATATTGCTCACTTGAAGCCATATTCTAGCTACTAATTCTATCAACTTTCTCACTATATCGTTATTCGGGTAGCACTTAAGTTTCATCTTATCACTAAAAGGTTGCAACGTAGGACATAATAAGAAACTCGCTGCTCATACTAAGTGCATACACAAGGTGTACAATTTGAAACATAGCCACGACGCCCTGTCACAACTTCGTGGGCACTTGTTGTTGGGTTAAAGCCGCCTCCAACAAGTTAAAAGTAAAAACCGATATAAATGAAAATAATAAAACCACCATGCCATCAGCCCAATCTGGGCCTAACGTCTAAGTCCAGGTCACCATCAGACTAAGAGAAAAGCACACTGGCCCAGCCCTACACTTTGTCACTACCGCACTACATGTCCTCGTGTTGAGTAAACATTATTGATGACAAGAGCATGATCACCAACAATGTTGATGCCCAACCCTACCCTTCGGCCGCCAACACTGTTGTTGAGCAAACACTGCCCTCGTGTCCAATCACACATATCCATTACGGTGTGGCTCTAGGTCCCTGTACATTTTTCCTTAGACCCTGGTCATTTTACTTGATTGAATATGTAAATATGCTTTTTGTTTTTTAAACTAAAAGACTAGATTACAAGGAAACTCCTCGAAGAGCATCTCCAACGAACCTGTCATTTGACAGGGTGGAGGCTCAACAGCTAGTTTTGACAACTTTTGGTTCCTCCATTGAAGATGCCAAATACGACGTGGCTGTGTCAATTCCGACCTGGATTTGACCTTGAGCACAACATTGTCAAATTTGACCGTATGAACCAAGCATGTCAAATCTTATTCTATTGTTCCTATTCCTTCTCTCTTCCTTCTCTGCTGAGAAGCTCTCTTCATCAAAAAGATCCAAATTTCAGAACACAATTTCTCACCACCACCTTCAAACCAAATTTCAGAATACAACTTCTCATTGGGTCTGTAAATAAAATTAGAAGGGATTTAGAAGAACTAAATCTTGAAATTGGGGCTTCGATTGTGTGGGGATTTTTTTGGAGTGGGTGGGTTTCTGTAGGCTTCAGGTAAGAATTAAGAAGAAGAAAAACGAGTAAGGAAAAAAAGGTGGCTTGAACAAACTAAGTTATAAAAGATTTGATATGTGTTCAAAGTCTTTTTGATTAGAAAGAGAAGAGTTGGAGAAGAAAGAAAAAAACGAGAGGGAGAGGAGGAGAAGAAACAGAGGAAAGGAGGAGGAGGAAGGCAAAGATGGAGAGGTAAAAAGTGGGTGGCTGTGGGTGTAGGTTGTGCAGCACAAGAGATAAATAAGAGAAAAAAAAATTATTTTTTATGTTAGAAATAAATAGAATATGATTTAAATTAGACACTTTGGTTGGAGTTGATTTTTGCCAATTTTGACACAGCCACGTCACTAGTCAAATTCAAATTTGACAATAGCATTTTGACAACTTCATTGAAGTTGCTCTAAGGCAGCCAGCTCCGAAGTTCACAACATTCCTAACAGATGCTGAAAAGGATGTCTCCTCATAGTGTTGTTGGTCTAGCTTGTGACTTGTGACCCAAGTTGGCCAAAGTGTTTGTAACAAAATTGACCTCTCGAAGAACATGGCGAAAGGAAATAGCAGTGAAGGACAAAGCAATAGTTCTGATGTCACACCCCGAACCGTAATTTTTTACCTTAATTACTAGCATTGTGGTAATAAGAGTTTTTACCGTTTTCGTCACTCAGTGTATAATTTAATTAGTCCCCAGAGGTGTTGAGGGACTAATAATTTGGAAGAATTATTCGTAGGAGAAAAATGTGACGACGGCAAAAATGGTAAATTTTAGCTAGTAAAAGGTAATTTTTATTGGGGTATTATTTTGGGGTGTTGAATTTTTGGATTGGGTTTTTGGTTTAAGTTGGACCGGGCTTTGTTTTTGGTCAAAGCCCGTGTGTGTTTCTCTCTCTCTCCTCCCGGTTTTCTCCCTCCCGATTTCTCTCCTCCCTGCCGGACCTTCCGACCGTCCGTCCGCCGCCGTCCGGCCGCGCCAGACCGCCGCACCGGTCCCAAACGATCGGTCTCCAACCCAGCTACGATTCTAGACCGGTGGCAGCCTCCCTAGCGCCGCCGTGAAGGAGGAATCGACGCCGAAAGCTCCGACTGCCGGAAACTTCTTTTCGCCGGAACTCCTTCCTCCGGCCGCCATATCCGGCGAGCCTTGGCTCAAAAGGAAGCCCTCCTCCCGTGCTTCAATCCCTCCAAAGGGCTCCTTCCATCTCGAGCTAGGTAAGGAGAAATCGGTATTTGAAATTCTAGGGCTTTTACTGTGTTTGTGTTCGATTGATGTGTTTAGGCTTAGAATTGGAGTTTGTGGTAGTTAGGAATGTTGTAGAGGAGGTTGAGAGGAAGGTGCTGGTAAATTTTGGTAGCATTTGCAGGTCGCCGGAGTTGGTCGCCGGCGCCGTCGCCGAGAAAATGTTTTTGGTGGAGAAAATTATGAGGAGTTTAATGGAATGAGTTTTAGAATTTTTGGAGGAGTTTTGAGTATGTTTTGGAATTATTTAAGTTTGGTATTTTTGGCGGATTAATAAGTTATAATCCGGTCTTTGGATTATGTTTATGATTAAGGCGTTGGAAGGTGATTTTGAGGATGTCAGTATTTATGGAGATTTGTGGTTGGCATTGAAGTTAAGATTTAAGGCGATAGGCATGGTTGAGCGCGAGAAGCTCATAGTTAATTATGCCTATTTTTCTTTATTCGTTGGGAGTTATTTTTAAGGAATTATTTATGTTTTGGAACAGGACACGAGGAGGCTCGAGCAGAGGAGACCTCCGACCGACGTCAGGCTTAGGCCTAAGTTGTGAGTGGACCTTTGTTTTAAATAATGTGTTTAAATTGCCTTTTTGTTGAATAATTTCCTTTGTTGGATGTTTATCCGGAAATTGAGGTTTATACTCATTTATTGACGTTTTCCGAGAATAGTATGTATGAGAGAGAATGCTAGCTAGCTATACGTGGTAGCCCCCACTCTGAGGACGAATGCCAGTTGGGGTGACGCGAGCGTTAGACGCGAGCGTAGTAGCCTTGTACGAATTTCTACTTTTTGAGATTATTCTATGTTTTTACATTCATTCATAGAATTCGTACAAGGAGTAAGCACGTATAAATATCCACTCGGTCATTACCCCCATTCTGAGGAAAAATGCCAGTATGGGGCGACGTGAGCGTTAGACGCAATCGTATTAGCCTGGTGTGTTTATCTATTTTAAAGCTTATTCCTAGATAGCACACATGGAGTAGACGAGTGGTTAATACATACTGATTTATATATATAATTTGAGCCTGAGAGGCTGTTTGTTGATGATTTGGAGGCTAGCCAGAACTAGTCGTTTGCTGTGATAATTTCTTGGGGAAATATTATTGTTGCTGATATTAATTTTTGTCCACTCACTCTGACGTGATGAAATATTTTTCCCCTGGGCTTTTCCTTTGTTTTAATTGCCCAGTCTGCAGAGTTCGGGTGGGGTCTAGAAGGAGGCGACGAGGCATAGTCACCCATTTTTCCACTACTGTTCACCAGTAGGTCATCTGTTCAACCCACTAGGATTTCTAGTAGCTTCCGCTGTATTTTCTTGTAGTAGCTCTGAATACTTTCGGAAAAATAATTGTGTATTATTTTTATTTGGTTATTTGGATTAAGTAGAAGAATTTTATATTATTGGGTAAGAGTGTTCTATATTTTCCCGGGTTAGGGTTGTCCATTTTCAAGGGAGGTTTGCCGAGTCCTTCGGTAAATTTTCCTTGGAGGTGGTCCCCGCAGGACTTACCTCGGGTTTCAGGGTGAAATTCGGGGCGGGTCTTGACAGTTGGTATCAGAGCTCTAGGTTTCATTTCCTGCCTCCATAATACTATTATATTTGCCTAAGAAGCACGTAGTTCCTATAGAGTGGTGGTCCGACCGCGGCGGATTCACTAGCATTTTATGCTTTGGATACTATGTGTTATTGGGTATGTGTGATAGTTCTGTGTACTATGCCTCCTAGACGCCGACCCCGGGTAGCTACCTCGACCAACGCGAAGGAGGGAGATGAGGTCAGAGGATTAGTTGATTCCATTGGGACTATGCTGAGAGGTGTTTTAGACAGGGTTCAGCACCCACATTCTGTGAGGAAGAAGGATATCTTCGATGCTGGGGCGATTGAGTTCAAGGGTGCCAAGGGACCCCTTGATGCATATACGTGGGTAGACAAGATGGAAAAGGCTTTCGAGAGCACTGATATACAGGAAGAAAAGAAAGTGAAGATGGCAGTGACTTTTCTGGATGACTCTGCACATCATTGGTGGACTCTCGCTAGCAGAAATAATGGTGGTGCTCAGAACATGACTTGGGAGCAGTTTAAGACGCTCTTCTTAGGTCAGTATTTCAGTCATGCTCATCGTATCAGGATCCAGTCGGATTTTCTGAACATGAAGAAGATGGATGATGAGGGTGTCATCGAGTTTGAGCAGAGGTTCACTACCTTGAGCTACCATGTGCCTTATTTGGTTCCTGATGAGAGGACCAGGATTGACATGTTCATTGGAGCACTTGGCGGAGTGTACGCCGAGAAGATGACCGGTGTCATTTACCCGACCTTTCTTGATGCAGTTACTGCAGCCATGGCCATCGAGACCAGGAGGACTTATAGTGCACGGCCCCGAGATTTCGGTGGTCCCAGCCAGGGTCCATCGAAAAAGGCTGCTTCCTCATCCGCTTCTGGATCTTCAGCGGGTAGTGGTAGTAGTGGAGGATCAGGTTCTGGTTCTCGGAGTAGATGTGGAGGACGTTACAGGAGACCTTTCAGGAGCCAGTTGGGTAGGCAGCAGACCGGTCATTTTAGTGCTGGTGGTAGTTCCCAAGGGGGATCATCTGGTAGCCATGCTTATTCTTTCGGTCAACCGCAGTCATCTGGATGCTTTGAGTGTGGTGGTCATGATCACTTCAGGAGAGACTGTCCTTTGTTGGCACAGAGGACCGCCCCTACTCAGCCAGTCGGTCAGCCATCAGCTAGAGGTCCCAGTGGTAGTTCTCACAGAGGTTCAGCAACCAGAGGTGGTTCTCAGCAGAGTAGTGGTCAGCGTGGACGTCCCATGACTCGCGCCAGACTTCATGCTATGACCCAGCATGAGGGTCGTACTTCTCCAGATGTCATCATTGGTACGTTGTTAATTTTTGGTCAACCAGCATTTACTTTAATTGACCCTGGAGCTACGCATTCATTTATGTCCAGTAGATTCGCTCTCCATGCCAATGTGCCATCATCGTCTCTTCTAGGCGAGTGGCATGTATCTCTTCCCTCGGGTGAGGTGATGAGAATAGATTGGGTGTTTGGTGGTTGTGAAGTTTTGGTGGAAGGAACTCAGTTTAAGGCGGATTTAATCCCTTTAAATATAGTGGAGTTTGATGTGATTTTGGGGATGGATTTCTTGGAGACTTATAGAGCTATGGTGGATTGTTTCCGAAAAGAAGTGGTGTTTCGGAGTCTGGATGGTTTTGAGGTTGTGTTTCAAGGGGAAAGAGATGTGATTTCGAGCTGCTTGATATCAGCTGTGGCCGCTAGGAAATTGTTAAGTAAAGGCTGTCAGGCATTCTTAGCTCATGTGGTGGATACGAGAATGGGAGTGTTGGAAGTAGGGGATATTCCGGTAGTAAGAGAGTTTCCGGATGTGTTTCCCGAGGACTTGCCTGGTTTGCCTCCTGTAAGGGAGATATATTTTTCTATCGAGTTACTTCCTGGAACTATGCCTATCTCACAGGCACCTTACAGAATGGCTCCAGCAGAGTTGAAAGAGTTGAAGACTCAACTACAGGAGTTAGTAGACAAGGGTTTCATTCGACCTAGCATGTCTCCTTGGGGTGCCCCGGTGTTGTTTGTTAAGAAGAAAGATGGCACCATGAGACTATGCATTGATTATAGGAAGCTTAATCAAGTCACGGTGAAGAATAAGTATCCGTTGCCTCGCATTGATGATTTGTTTGACCAGTTGAGAGGTGCTTCTGTTTTCTCAAAGATTGATTTGAGATCTGGTTATCATCAGTTACGGATCCGGGAGAGTGACGTAGCCAAGACTGCCTTTCGATCGCGCTATGGTCATTATGAGTTCGTGGTGATGCCTTTTGGACTTACTAATGCACCTGCAGCGTCCATGGATCTCATGAATAGGGTGTTTAGTCCATACCTTGACCGCTTCGTGATCGTGTTCATAGATGATATTTTGGTGTACTCTAAAAGCGAGAAGGAGCATGCCAAACATCTAAGATTGATTTTGCGGACTTTGAGAAATGCTCAGTTATTTGCCAAGTTCAGCAAGTGTGAATTTTGGCTGGATAAAG
The DNA here is from genome assembly GCA_009720345.1 of Fragaria iinumae. NCBI lineage: Eukaryota > Viridiplantae > Streptophyta > Magnoliopsida > Rosales > Rosaceae > Fragaria > Fragaria iinumae. Next base: position 28,736,354 of record CM019122.1, on the reverse strand, counting down.
TGGGATTCTTGGGTCATGTAGTTTCAGCGGAAGGTGTTAGTGTGGATCCCCAGAAAGTGGAAGCAGTGTCCAGTTGGAAAAGACCCGCATCTGTGACGGAGAATCGTAGTTTCTTGGGGTTAGCAGGTTATTATCGGCGATTTGTGCAAGACTTTTCAAAGATTGCAGCTCCACTAACAAGGTTGACCAGGAAGGGAGTCAAGTTTGAATGGTCAGATCAGTGTGAGCAAAGTTTTCAAGAATTGAAGGATCGCTTGACTAGTGCTCCTGTTTTGGCGCTTCCGGATGATAGTGGGGAGTACGTAGTTTACTGTGATGCTTCTAGACGAGGTCTAGGCGGGGTATTGATGTAGCATGACCGAGTGATTGCCTACGCTTCTAGGCAATTGAAGCAGCATGAGGTGAATTATCCCACCCACGATTTAGAGCTTGCAGCAGTAGTTTTTACTCTCAAGTTGTGGAGACACTATCTTTATGGAGCCAAGTGTCAGATTTTTACCGATCACAAGAGTCTTCGGTATGTGTTCACTCAAAGGGAGTTGAATATGAGGCAGAGAAGGTGGATGGAGTTGATCAGTGACTACGACTGCACTATTGAGTATCATCCGGGAAAAGCTAATGTGGTAGCTGATGCTCTTAGTCGAAATCCCACCATATCTTTGTCTCACCTCAGGATGGTTAGAGTTCCACTTCTTTGTGAGTTGCGAGCTACAGGAGTGGATTTGACGGTGGATGAAGTAGGTGCCCTAGTAGCTAGTTTCCATGTGAGGCCAGTTTTGGTGGATAAAGTGCGTGAGGCGCAGTTTAATGATCCTTCCATAGTTCAGTTGATGGAAAGAGCAGCGAATGGAACAGCCGTGGATTTTTCGGTAAGAAGAGATGGAACTTTGTTGTTCAAGAATAGGCTTTGTGTTCCAAAGAGGAATGAAGAGTTAAAGATTGAGATTTTGGAGGAAGCTCATAGTTCTGCATATGCCGCTCATCCGGGGAGTACAAAGATGTATCGAACTTTGAAGGATTATTATTGGTGGCCAAACATGAAGAGGGAAATTGCAGCTTTTGTGAGTAGGTGTCTGATTTGCCAGCAGGTGAAAGCGGAAAGGCAGAAACCTTCAGGTTTGCTTGAGCCGTTGCCGATTCCAGTGTGGAAGTGGGACCACATCACCATGGATTTTGTTTTCAGTTTACCTCGTACCCGTGAAGGGCATGACGGAGTTTGGGTGATTGTGGATAGACTCACTAAATCTGCACATTTCTTGCCGGTGGGAAAGAAATATACACTGGATAGATTGGCGGAGCTTTATGTGAATGAGATCGTGAGACTTCATGGCGTACCTGAATCCATAGTGTCAGATCGGGATCCTAGATTTGTTTCGAAATTCTGGGGAGCTCTTCAGGCAGCATTAGGTACCCGACTACACTTCAGCACTGCTTTTCATCCTCAGACTGATGGACAATCAGAGAGGACTATCCAGACTTTGGAGGATATGTTGAGATCATGTGCCTTGCAGTTCAGAGGGAGTTGGGATAAGAACCTATCTTTGATGGAATTTGCTTACAACAACAGTTTCCATTCGAGTATTGGCATGGCACCGTTTGAGGCACTGTATGGGAAACAGTGTCGTACACCTTTATGTTAGAATGAAGTCGGAGAAAGAGAGCTTTGTGGTCCTGAGATTATCCATGAGACAAATGAGAAGATCAAGGTGGTTAGAGATAGACTCAAGGCCGCTCAGAGCAGGCAAAAGAGTTATGCAGATGTTCGCAGGAAGGACCTTGAGTTTCAAGTGGGTGATTGGGTGTTCTTGAAACTATCTCCATGGAAAAGGGTAGTACGTTTCGGTAAGCGGGGGAAGCTTAGTCCGAGGTATATTGGGCCTTATGAGATAATAGAGCGAGTTGGCTCTCTGGCCTATCGGTTGGTGTTGCCTCCGGAATTGTCTAAGATACATAATGTGTTTCATGTATCCATGCTTCGCAAGTATATTGCCGATCCTTCTCATGTGCTTGAAGAGCAGCCGATTAGTTTGCAGAAGGATTTGTCCTATGAAGAGGAGCCAGTTCAGATTCTTGACCGAAAGGAGCAAGTGCTTAGGAACAAGACAATTCCACTTGTCAAGGTGCTTTGGAGAAGCCACCAAGTAGAGGAAGCTACTTGGGAATCGGAGGAGCAAGTGAGACAACAGTATCCTTATCTCTTTGAGTAGGATGGATGTAAATTTCGAGGACGAAATTTTTTATAAGGAGGGAAGAATTGTCACACCCCGAACCGTAATTTTTTACCTTAATTACTAGCATTGTGGTAATAAGAGTTTTTACCGTTTTCGTCACTCAGTGTATAATTTAATTAGTCCCCAGAGGTGTTGAGGGACTAATAATTTGGAAGAATTATTCGTAGGAGAAAAATGTGACGACGGCAAAAATGGTAAATTTTAGCTAGTAAAATGTAATTTTTATTGGGGTATTATTTTGGGGTGTTGAATTTTTGGATTGGGTTTTTGGTTTAAGTTTGACCGGGCTTTGTTTTTGGTCAAAGCCCGTGTGTGTTTCTCTCTCTCTCCTCCCGGTTTTCTCCCTCCCGATTTCTCTCCTCCCTGCCGGACCTTCCGACCGTCCGTCCGCCGCCGTCCGGCCGCGCCAGACCGCCGCACCGGTCCCAAACGATCGGTCTCCAACCCAGCTACGATTCTAGACCGGTGGCAGCCTCCCTAGCGCCGCCGTGAAGGAGGAATCGACGCCGAAAGCTCCGACTGCCGGAAACTTCTTTTCGCCGGAACTCCTTCCTCCGGCCGCCATATCCGGCGAGCCTTGGCTCAAAAGGAAGCCCTCCTCCCGTGCTTCAATCCCTCCAAAGGGCTCCTTCCATCTCGAGCTAGGTAAGGAGAAATCGGTATTTGAAATTCTAGGGCTTTTACTGTGTTTGTGTTCGATTGATGTGTTTAGGCTTAGAATTGGAGTTTGTGGTAGTTAGGAATGTTGTAGAGGAGGTTGAGAGGAAGGTGCTGGTAAATTTTGGTAGCATTTGCAGGTCGCCGGAGTTGGTCGCCGGCGCCGTCGCCGAGAAAATGTTTTTGGTGGAGAAAATTATGAGGAGTTTAATGGAATGAGTTTTAGAATTTTTGGAGGAGTTTTGAGTATGTTTTGGAATTATTTAAATTTGGTATTTTTGGCGGATTAATAAGTTATAATCCGGCCTTTGGATTATGTTTATGATTAAGGCGTTGGAAGGTGATTTTGAGGATGTCAGTATTTATGGAGATTTGTGGTTGGCATTGAAGTTAAGATTTAAGGCGATAGGCATAGTTGAGCGCGAGAAGCTCATAGTTAATTATGCCTATTTTTCTTTATTCGTTGGGAGTTATTTTTAAGGAATTATTTATGTTTTGGAACAGGACACGAGGAGGCTCGAGCAGAGGAGACCTCCGACCGACGTCAGGCTTAGGCCTAAGTTGTGAGTGGACCTTTGTTTTAAATAATGTGTTTAAATTGCCTTTTTGTTGAATAATTTCCTTTGTTGGATGTTTATCCGGAAATTGAGGTTTATACTCATTTATTGACGTTTTCCGAGAATAGTATGTATGAGAGAGAATGCTAGCTAGCTATACGTGGTAGCCCCCACTCTGAGGACGAATGCCAGTTGGGGTGACGCGAGCGTTAGACGCGAGCGTAGTAGCCTTGTACGAATTTCTACTTTTTGAGATTATTCTATGTTTTTACATTCATTCATAGAATTTGTACAAGGAGTAAGCACGTATAAATATCCACTCGGTCATTACCCCCATTCTGAGGAAAAATGCCAGTATGGGGCGACGTGAGCGTTAGACGCAATCGTATTAGCCTGGTGTGTTTATCTATTTTAAAGCTTATTCCTAGATAGCACACATGGAGTAGACGAGTGGTTAATACATACTGATTTATATATATAATTTGAGCCTGAGAGGCTGTTTGTTGATGATTTGGAGGCTAGCCAGAACTAGTCGTTTGCTGTGATAATTTCTTGAGGAAATATTATTGTTGCTGATATTAATTTTTGTCCACTCACTCTGACGTGATGAAATATTTTTCCCCTGGGCTTTTCCTTTGTTTTAATTGCCCAGTCTGCAGAGTTCGGGTGGGGTCTAGAAGGAGGCGACGAGGCATAGTCACCCATTTTTCCACTACTGTTCACCAGTAGGTCATCTGTTCAACCCACTAGGATTTCTAGTAGCTTCCGCTGTATTTTCTTGTAGTAGCTCTGAATACTTTCGGAAAAATAATTGTGTATTATTTTTATTTGGTTATTTGGATTAAGTAGAAGAATTTTATATTATTGGGTAAGAGTGTTCTATATTTTCCCGGGTTAGGGTTGTCTATTTTCAAGGGAGGTTTGCCGAGTCCTTCGGTAAATTTTCCTTGGAGGTGGTCCCCGCAGGACTTACCTCGGGTTTCAGGGTGAAATTCGGGACGGGTCTTGACATCTGATGTCCTTGATAATTTGAGCGAGTTTTCAGGGGTGCGGTTCTGATGTCCTTGATAATTTGAGCGAGTTTCCAGGAGTGCGCGCGCTTGCATTTTCCAGCGACACAATTGATGACAACATCATAATCACCTTTAACCAGAATGATTGTGAACCGCAACAATTGAATCTTTCCAAGAAATAAAGCATACATGAGTGTGTAATTTGCTCAATTGGGTAAGGGTGAGTTAAAATAGATTGAACTTGAGAGAAAGAGGAAAGCTTGGTTCTTTGAGAGATAAAGAACTGGGGAGGTATTTTCCATTTTTCTATGCGTTTTTGTGGTTTTTTTTTTCCATCAATTGTTGGAGAAACTAATTTTTGTTTTAAAATTTGACGTAAAACACACAAGTCAATGAGAATGTAAGGACATGTATCAAATTTGGTCGTGTTTTGAAAATCATATATACCATTCTAAATTTTTGTAGACTAAACGTACAAAATTGTTAGCGAGAATCACTCTTCCTCCTAAAATCAAGAGTGATTCTTCTTTTTTAAGTTACTCCTGATTATATGCGATTGTTATCTCACAGTAGCTGTAAACAATACAATAGCTGTTTGTATATATGTGTATCAATCTCACAAATCAATATCAATAGAAATTCCTGATTATATGCGATTGTTATCTCACAGTAGCTGTAAACAATACAATAGTTGTTTGTATATATGTGTATCAATCTCACAAATCAATATCAATAGAAATTCATTCTATGTCCCTTACCTTTTCCTGCCTCTTCCTTCCTTTCCAGTGTCTCTTGTCTTCCAGCTTCTCTCCTCTCTTCCTCTCTCTCTTCATGGCTGTCAACACAAACAACCCTTCTCAAAACACATCCCAATTCATCAAATTGTCTGAAACCAATTATCTCAAATGGACTCGCCAAATTCGTTCATACCTCAATGGTGCAGGTCTTTGGGGCTACGTCTCTAGTTCCATCCCTATGCCATCCCAAATCACCATGACCACTGCTACTGCGACTACTTCAGCCCAGTCGATTCCCACCCCGAATATGAAAAATGGTTCACCAAAGATCAACAATTCTTTAATATCATGATCACCTTTCTGACTGATAACGTTTCCGATCTCACCGTTGGTTATGACACAATCCAAAGATGTCGGGGATTGCTTGGCTCATCATTTTTCCCAGAAATCTAATGCCAGTGCTTCTAGTCTCAAATTGCAACTCCTTGAACTCCAAAAAGGATCCTAACCTATAGACGAATATCTCTGGCACGCCAAATCAATCGCTGACTCTTCGGCCTCAATTGACAAGCCTATCTCTAGTGACGATTTGGTTCTCTCAACCCTTCACGACCTTGAGATTATCTTATGCTCCGGACAGCTCTGACCCAACAATCCTCTCTTCCTGATTTCACTGAACTCCAGGCTCCAATCCTTGCTTTCGATTCCCAACAATCTCAATCCTCAGACCCTCATCTAGCAACTGCTCTTTTCCACTATGGCAACAACTCCCGGCGTGAATCTTAGCAGCGCCCAGCCCATGCCAGCTGAAATTTTTAATCCGGTGGCCAGCCCAACAAGCGCAACAACAAGCGCAGTCCTCGTCCCTTCTATGATTCTCAAAATGCAACGTACCAACACAATGCACCACCATATCTTTTTCCATCTCATAACTAGGCTGCACGGCCACCTTGGGCTAATGGGCTTCTTGGTCTAGCACCTCAATGGTGTCCAAACTGCCACACCAATCAACATGCTGTATCTCAATGTCCTCATAGATTTGCTGGTCCATCTACTGCTGTTCCCTTTGCTGGTGCTCACTTTTCCGATGACCCAAATTGGTATCCTGACACTGACACCACACATCATATGACAGATTTGCCTCGCAATAATCGTCAATCCTATGGAGGTCCCCGTAATGTTTACATGGGTGATGGTAACTCCATGCCCATCTCCCACATTAGTACTCTTCCGTTATCTCTCGGTTTCTCTAATTTCTCTTTAGTCTTTCATATCCTATCCATTCATAAAAACTTACTTCTGTCACTCGTTTCACAAAAGATAATTTTGTCTTTTTCTTATTTGCTCCTGATTTCTATCAAATATATTGCTTACATACGGGTCGCTTATTGTTTCAGGACCTTTCTAAAGATGACCTCGATCCGATTAGTTTTCCCTCTGAGTCACATGCTCCTCAAGCACTCACCTCGATTCATTCATCTCTTTGGCACAATCGCTTGGGCCATCCTTCGTCCTCGATTTTGTCTCGTTTAGGATCTTCTATAGGTTCCAAACTTTCCTTTGACTCCTTTTGTAATAATTGTGCACTCAACAGGTCACAAAAATTACCTTTCACATCCAATAATACTTATGCTTCTTCTCTGTTTCATATTATTCATAATGATGTTTGGATATCCTGTACATTATCTATTACTGATTTCAAGTACTATGTTTTATTTACCGATGAATATTCCCGTTACACATGGTTATATCCAATGCGCCAGAAAAATGAGGTCTTAATGCGTTTTTTAAAATTTGGTTGCCATGATCCGCAATATTTTTCACGGATCAATTAAATACCTCCAAAGTGACAACGGAACTAAATATGTCAATCGTGATTTCTCTCAATTCTGTTCATCTTTGGGCATCCAACAAGTCTTTTCTTGCCCATACACTCCTCAACAAAATAGACTTGCTGAGCGCAAACATCGCCACATTTCAACCATGACTCGTACCCTCCTCCTTACCTCTGGTGCTCCACAAAATCTTTGGGTTGACCTCATTCTTACTTCCATCTATCTCATCAATCTTCTCTGCATCTCTCCTCCCTTCAACTGTTACTCCCCAAACCAAAACTTCCATCGCATAACATGTCGCATCTCAATCCTCTCTGCCTCCACCACAGACTTCTGATCTCCACCCAAGGTCATCACCGGCTCCGCTCATCACCTACCTTCGTCATCACCACCATGATGCCGCTCAGCCTAGCTTCACCATCTCTCTCACATAGCCGGCCACAGATCCTCCCAATCCAACTACCGCCGGCCATCCTTCACCACCCGAAGGCGATCCGTCCTCACCACTGGTTAGTGAGCCTCCCTCCCCACATGTCGCTTCTACCGCTGCCCTCGTTCCGCCTCCTGCGCCACCTGTTCACAAATTGATGACAAGGCTTAAAGCCGACATCACCAAGCCCCGAAATCGACAAGATGGCACAGTTAGGTACCCATTACCTCACGCTCTTCTATCTACAATTGAGTCTTCGGAACCTACTTGTTATTCGCAGGCTTCCAAACACGAGTAGTGGTGTGCCGCCCTGGCCACCGAAGTCAATGCACTACTGAAAAACAATACATGGACCCTTGTTCCCTCTTCTCATTCCCAACACATTGTTGGTTGTAAGTGGGTGTTCCGTATCAAGCATAATCCAGATGGTTCGGTGGAAAAATATAAAGTGCGGCTTGTGGCCAAAGGCTTCCACCAACAACATAGCATCGATTATTATGAAACTGCATACTTCGATACATCAAAGGTACCCTCAATCACGGTCTCCAATTCAGTCCTCACTGCCTACTCTGATGCTGATTGGGTAGGATACCATGACACTCGTCGCTCCACTTCTGGTTACCTCATCTTCCTGGGCTCTAATCTCATCTCTTGGTGTTCCAAAAAGCAACTCACTGTAGCTCGGTCAAGTGCGGAATCATAGTACCGTTCTTGCTCATGCTAGCGTTGAGACCACATGGTTAGCTTACTTATTATATGAACTTGGAACTTGCATTCACTATCCCATTCTGCTATACTGTGACAATCTCAGTGCCACCTATATGGCTTCAAATCTTGTGTTCCATGCTCGAATCAAACACATCGAGCTTGATTACCATTTTGTTCGTGAGAAGGTGACAACAGGCAACCACCGTGTTTGCTTCATTCCATCCCCGGATCAGCCTGCAGATCTCCAGGTGTTAGCAAGAATCACTCTTCCTCCCATAATTAAGAGTGATTCTGCTCTCTTAAGTTACTTCTAGTTATATGTAATTGTTATCTCTATATTCAAAGTAGATTGATTTCCTTAATTGTAAACAATACAGTAGCTGTTTGTATATATGTGTATCAATCTCACACATCAATATCAATAGAAATTCATTATTTACAAAAATTTCGAAATTACCTAATTTACCGTGTATGTATGGATCTTAAGTTTTATTTTATTTTTTTTTATTTCTTATTTTTTGAATAATGGTTCTTAATGGTTTTTCTTATTATAAATTTCTATTAGAGTCGAGCCCAAATACCGGAACGGACCTTCGCCCACAAAGATAGGAAAATGCTGCTTAAACCGAGTCCTATGAACTGTCTTTCTGAGAGAGTGAAACATGGGAGACAAATGGAAGCACACCGCTCTTCTCGTTATAGACATGCAGGTTTCTTTTACTCTCAAACTTTAAGTTTCTGATTTCTATTGAACTTAAAAGAATATGGTTTCATATGTTGTTTTGTTTTGTAGAAAAATTTTATAGATGGGGATGGTCCTGTGCTAGTGAAAGGAGGCAAAGCCATAGTCCCAAATGTAATAGAGGCGGTTCAAATTGCCAGGCAGCGTGGCATCCTCGTAGTTTGGGTATTGGTCTCCCTTTTTAATAGGCTTAGCTGAATTTCTACTCTACCATACTAGCACAAGGAAGAGAACAATATCCAGAAGTTTGTATATCAAGTAGAGCTTTTCTACTTAAGATTATAATTGCCACTTACATAATAACATGCTCTTTATAGTTGAAAATGGACTTGAGCATTTGAAATTGAGAAAAATAGTGTATTTTGACTCTTATTGGGAGCTGTTGCGTTCTTTTTTTCCTCACTTCAATTTACAGTTGAAAATGGAGTTGAACAATTGCTTAATTGGGTTTAGGTTGTGCGTGAACATGATCCACTAGGAAGAGATGTTGAGCTATTTCGCCGGCATTTGTATCCTGCTGCGAAAGAGGGTCCAACGGTTAAGGGAAAGAAAGGTGCTGAACTTGTTGATGGGCTTGTGATTGAAGAAAGGGACTATAAACTAGTCAAGACCCGGTTTAGTGCATTCTTTGCCACACACCTTGATTCGTTTCTTAAGAGTAATGGAGTCGACAGTTTGGTTGTCATTGGTGAGTAAGAAATCAGTCCTGTTTTGTATATTCAATGGTGCTTTTGGTATTTTTTAGAGGGGGTAATCTGCTGGTTTTTTAATATTAGGTGTTCAGACTCCAAACTGCATTAGGCAGACTGTGTTCGATGGTGTAGCTTTGGATTACAAATCTATTACAGTAATTGCTGATGCCACAGCTGCTGCTACAGCTGAAATACACGCTGGTATGTGCTATCTGTACTTTCTGAGTGTAACTTTTGTGCCGTATCTCTAGAAATTTGTGTTTCACAGCTGCAGTAACTATCTCAATAGGATCGCCCCTTAAAAATTTGATAGTTAAGAATTGTTTTTGAATCGGCAATCATCTTGAGATTGATTATTCAATGCTATATGGCCCGGAAGATGATTTGGATCCACATTGAAAAACTTATCACCGTATATCGGAAAGTGAGTATAAGAATATGTGACTCATATCCTTCATATGATGAGGGCTGATTTAGATTGCTGGTACAGTATCAGTCCTCAATTGGATTTGGTACATAGATTGAATCTGTTGTGATTCATAATTCTGCAGGTAACGCCTTATGTAGCCCTTTTTTCTTGATTCTCAGTTTGCAGTGTGTAGTTCAGAACTATATCTTAACAGAAAGGAAAATTAGATAACTTGGAACACCAGGATATGATCTCAGAATTGGTTTGGCCTGTTTAGCTTAGCACTGAACTGAATCTCTTGAGATATTGTGCTGGTCTAGTCATGCTAATTTAAAACAAAGTCTGAAAAGAGCTGAATAGTATTGAACAAACATCAATAAGCTGTGCAACTCAGGAGATCAAAGCTTGATGTGGAAGATAGTTCTGATTCTCTTACTTCCTATGCATGTGTGGTCTAGCAGAGTAGCAGGATAGAGAACCAGAACCTATCTAATGAAATATCTCAAGTAAAAGAGGAAGCTTGAATAACTAGATGGATACATGTTATTCTTTTCTTTATTATTCAAGCCAAGGAAAAGTATTTATTTAACAAGACTTTGGTTCATTTATATAGGATTGTCTAAACATTTCTTCCATGATTGAGTTTGGTTAAAGAAATCTCATGATGTCTGATGAGCCTAATGTGACTATCTCAGTGAAAAATGCTGTATTTCGAGTTAGCCTCATTTTTTTCACATGTTATGTGTCTGCGTGTTTGTTTCTAACCCTCCAGCTGGTTCTGGGGAGCAGTAGTCCTAGTTATACAACTTCTATAATGATTCCGGGACTGACATTTTCCAGTTCTGTGAACCAGCCAATATATTTGACATGAAGAATGTCGGAGTTGCAACACCAACCTTACAAGAATGGTTTGAATTGGGTGCCTGATCCTCAATCTGTTAGCCGTTACAAATCCCTGATGTTCGCAATAATATGTCCTGTATATTTTAGACCAATTAAAACTTCCTTCCTTTAGTTTGATTGTGAACTATGCATAACATTTGAGCAAAACCAGTTCACAATTTAGCTCAACAGTGGCTTTGATGTCAGGTAAAACAACAGAAGGACATACATAAGTCTGCTGGCTACGCAAGCAATGTATAGACATACTTATATTTAGTTTGCAGAACTTGTACAAATTCATTCTCTTCATGTTGCTGATGTCTAACATATGATCACTTTTAGCTATGGTAGCTCCATGGTAATATACATTCTTTCTAGAGAAAATGAATCAGTCAGCATATCGGTGTATTCATATTTTTGCCTTTAAATTGTACCTTCTGTTACATAATATGTACTGATTACAGTGCAGAATAATGAATCTTAGTCACTTAATTAGTGTCCTCTTACTAACGTTAAAACTGTTGGTCAAGACTGTATTATTATTAATTTTTTTTTTTTTGTGAGAAAAGAGAAAGATTCATTGATCAAAGATCATGACGACTAAAACGGTCAAGCATGAATAGTTCGAAGACCATAATGAGTTGGGAATGCTTACTATTTCTAGCTTAGACATTTGGCATCTATGGACTTGTAGGAAAATGCAGGTCATGTTTGGTTGGGCATGAAACAGGTTATCATCGGAGATACTTACGACTCTACTCAATAGAGTGACAAGACATCGTTCATCAGGTCTTCAATATTGTAGGCAGCTAGGCATGTAGCAATGTATGCTTTTAAGATGATGGATTCATGTCGAAATGATCTTGCTTGGTTCTCAATTCATGCTCGACTAGTAAAGTCCGGACTGCAATTTTGACCTAGTGTATCTCCATCTTGGCCTGGAGACTTGTGTTCAACTTTCGAACTCGGTGATATGCGCCCAAGCCTAGTCACTGTAACAGGTTGACACGCTGCCTCGGTATGCTTTACATGGAAGAGGTCTTTCACAATCTCATAATTGGTTACTGCCTATCTTTCCGAGCATGCCACATAAATGATATAATCTCATCTCAGTCTAGATCATTTGTAGGTCTCCTTGAACTATATTTGTTAATATGAACCAACTCGGAACTTATACGGAACGGTTGATTACATAAACGTTGTCAAATGTAACCTACTGGTGGGAGACCCCTGAACAAGAAATGTGCTAATACTTCAAGAGACAAAAAGAGTTGGGTTTCAAGTAATCCCAACAAGGGGCAATACGTACGACATGCATATTTGGCTAGTACGAATTTGTAGTTGGATTCATGGACCATGTGAAGAGCAAGCAAGCTTGATTTCCTTTACAGAAATGCTAAGCCATTTCAGAAGTATAACAATCTTTGACTGATGCATTAGATCCAGGCATATCATTACAGAATGTGTCTTCAACTCTGCAACTATTTTACTTGGTAATTTGAAGTTTTGGTACGGATAGAAATCACAGAATTATACATAGGAGTGATAGGACTGATCAGATTGGAAGCCAAATTTCCCTCCAATTTACAATGCAACAAAACAATCACTAAAAGGTGATGGATCAATCGAAGGCTTGGGCGACTACAGCAAAATAGGATAACGCAGCTCACAACAGCAAATGGAAAACAAGAGATACTATGCATTTGCATGATCAGGGAGACGTTTTAGGTCCATCTCAACTTGTTGGATCGTCCATTGCATATTTTCCAGTTTCTGAAAAGGAATATTAATAATGTTTAGAGTTTAGCCCAAAAAAAGCAAGTAATGGACATCAGTAAGTGTTGTTATTACCTTTACAATATCGTGGTACTGCCTCGCAATATTATCAAAGTGAGGATCAACACCCTGATACTCTCGAAGACGAGTAACCTGATTGGAAAAGAGGACTTGTAAATTAATAAGGAAACCCAGCAGGATTGCAGTCAAAAGTAAGATTATAATGATCAGGTTGATTAAGTTGGACACATGTAATCAGGAACAGTAGACTCAGCAATATCTCGAATATATATTAGCAGCTGGAATATTCCAGAATATCAGCTTGTGAATTGGGCATACAGTTTATAATGCGGATTAGTAAGTATGGTTCCAATATCTATGATATAGAAATACGAGAAAATTGAAAACCATAAACAATCAGGTGAGAAACTAACTGAAAAAGACTAACCAGAAACATAAGTACTACAACTGGGGGAGATTTATTAAATCTTTCCCACTGTCTCAGTGTCGGCACATAAAAATTACAACTGATGAGAAATCGCATTAGATAAAACAGGATGGGAATGAGAATAACATACTGCTTTATTATAAGCCATAGAAGCTTCTTCTGTAGCTTCAAGAAGATATTTCCTGCAAATAAGTTTAAATGATTAGAATATCATTCAACCTGTAACTCTGTAAGTTGCTATTATTTCAAGGGGTCGTCAATAATACCTTATTTTATGAAGAGCTGGTATTGACTCATTCGTATAAGTTTCAAGAAGGAGAACATTCTCCAGAACCCTAAAATAAATGGGGAATCTTTTAATTAAGGAACCATAATAGAATCAAAAGCATAAATACAGTTAACTGAGTCTTGGAGACCACAAGAAAAAACCTTCACTTATATCATATATTTAGCAACATTAATGTCACGAAAAACAATTCACAGACAGAACAGGCAACAAACCTCAATTTTGCACTCATGGTCTCACACCTTTTGCACAGCCATGTTTTTCGCAGATCCTCCTATCAACATTACGTACAACAAATGTTAAAGAAGGCTTATCATCATGGGAAACAGAATAGAGATGATAAGAAAAAGTTTTTGAAGGTGCATGAACAAATATTTTTCCTTGAAAATATACGAAACGTAGGTGCTTACATATTTATGTTGATGCTGCAACTTCAAATCTTTGACCAACTTAATAAGCACTGCCAGTATCTGCTCTAAGACCTAGTTTGTCCAAAGGGGGTTTTACGTCAAATATCCTCACAAACAAATGCATCAAGTATGAAACAGCAAGAACATGAACATCAATTATACATTCCCATACGTTATAATATTCAGCAAATTTTCTATCTGCAGAATATAGATCGTCTTGAAGAGCTGCTTCATCCCTTTCCATCTCTTCAATTAATAACTTTACCCTGATAATAATGTGAGAATGCAACAGATTGAAGATCATAATGTAACTGAAATATTTAAGAACAGTGGTTTTGAACATTATGGATTCACTAGAAGCAAAGGTCGTCATTGCAGTTAAGAGACCTACAAAAAGAAATGAAAAGTTCTTGCCGCACACATATTTTGCAACCACTAGCTTAATAATGTGAAACATGAGTTTGCTAATCAACTTCTGAAAGAAAAATAACAATTTTCTTAAAATGAAACAAAAAAGAGAAAGAAGTGATTGCTGTGTAGCCTTTCTGTGAGTAACATTTTCTATATTCTTCTCCAATTATGAGACTACTCATGTTGGCTACTAGGCTACTAGCCAATGTAACAGCCGTTTTCATGTCAAATACTATTGTCAAACATGCATCAAAATTTCATCACTCCGTGTAAAAGGATCTTGTCATAAAATAAAAATTACAATAGAAGAGTAACTCGAACCTTTCTGGAAGTCGAGCATTAAGATTTTGATGTCCAGATGATGAGTCTGCAGCAATAAAGCATTGGTATTAATCGTGCTGATAACCTTTATGCTTGTGTATGTATATAATTATTCACATAGTGCACCACCAGTTATGAAGTCCATGTTTTGTTTATTAAGTTTCCAGGATATTTGCAAACTTATTCATCCTCAAGGCCCCCTACTGGAAAGAGAAGCCTGATACTGATTTATGGCAATACATATGGGCATTTCTCCCGTAACAAATGTTAAGCAAATAGAAATGACTCCATCAAATCATTAGTAGTTTGACACAGATGACGATTTGAATTTTACACAAAATGATTAAGCTGTGAGAAGTAGATAAACAATATTTACATCATCCAGATTCAACTGGATATGTGTTTAGTTTATGCATGGGTTGGACTTGGAAAGAGGAAGAGAGGAAGAGAGGAATAGAGAGAAAGAGAGTATCATACCAGTGTCATCCATTATAACTGCATCAGCTAGCTTATCGCATTTAGTTTGCAAACGAGCCTCAATCTCACGTGAAAGAGACACTTGATATTCTGACATATCCTGCAGTTGAAGCATCACTAAGGTATTAACAACAGAGCCTAACAAAGGTTAGATTTCATTGTTAACATAAGAACATATAAAACGCTAATGAAAGATCACTGTTTTTTAATTAAAACCAGAATGGGCACTATACCGTGGAGAATGGTGTTTGTTGCAGCTGTGTTTGCCATAAATAAGCAGGTGTGATTCCAAGAAAACAATTGGGAACACCACCAACTCCAGGTTCCACAACATCAGAAGCACCAAGAGAAAGATTGTTGTTTGCTGCACTACTGGTGCCAGTTGCAGTAGTATAGCTTGTTGAGTTGGAACTTGAGCTGATTGTAACTCCAGTACTAGTGCTATCAAGGGAACTCCGTGACAACACACTGCATTTCTCAATTTCTTCCTCATGAATTTCTCCATCTTTAGAGATCAGAGGAAGCCTCAACCTTTGGGCTGCTTCTGCAACGATCATTCGATGCTCTAATGTCTCATACAGCTAATATGGACACCAAAAGCCCACTCTAATCAGCTTTTGACTACCATATGTCTCACACACAAGATAGAAAACTAATGCACATTTGAGCATAAATGCAAATAGAATTAACCTTTTGTCCATCACCATCTCATAGTAACTTAGATTTTGCATAGCCAATTTTAGAAGATAGTTTACTTTCAATTACGTTGTACTTAAATTGAACTAGTAGAACAAAATCACTCAGTTCCCATCGAAACAAACCACACAGACAATTCCATTGTAAACACTAAATACTGCAGTTAGGAGGGCAAGCGAATGAAGTTCCATAGTAAAAATTCATGACTTGACATGTGACATTGTGACACCACAGGCACATAATGTGAAATGCATTTCAAACTAAATAACCTAAAAAATTCCAAAAAAGCAAGTGACAAAAATGGGAACCTGCGGGGAGCTCTTCAATCCCAACTGCTGATACACACCCTGCACATCTCGACTTCCACCAAGGTTAGCCATCGAAACGGCTTGCTGGTACTCTTCCACCATCGCCATCGCCTCGCTGTACAGTGCCTACAATCAAAACCCACGCTCTTTACAAAACCCACTTTACCAAAATCAAAACTTGAACCACTCCAATTCAATCACAATTACCATTGCTTCCAAGTAACGCAGTCTCTCCTTGGACATTTCCTCCCTTGCCTGCACCAACAACAACACTCAATGATTTTGATTTGACGCATTGGTTTTTACAGTGGGGCAGTAAACGTACCAATTGGAGGTCGTAGTAGGCGGATTTGGAGACGAGGGAAGCATCGGGAGCCAAGCAGTGGCGCTCTAACTGATCAATGACTTGGGTCAAATCCGCCGGCAAGTTCTGGGCTTGCTGCACTCCTCCCTTCACCATTTCACCAACAGACGACGCAGAGAGTTCAGAAATTTAAAATCTCAGGCCGGTCTTTTGCTTCCACTACCAGTAAAGAGGTTAATATAATTTTTTTTTAAATTTGTTTTACTTTATTTTAAGATAATTGTTTTGTATCATTTATTTATGTTTTTGCAAATGTTTTGAAGGGTAGTGTTAGAGGGCCTTATTAAGGTCTAGGATTTATGGCCTTAATCGTAGGTGGCATGCCAAGTCATCTATCCACATCATCAAATAAAAAAATCATGTTATGTCATTTTTAGGTAAAAATACAATCTTATCATTTCATATCTAATGGTTCTAAATTATTTTGTTTTTATTTTATAAAAAATGTTTTTAAAGCCATTTTTCATTACTCGTGCTTAAATTTAAATGAGAATATATATATATATATATATATATATAATTATACTCGGTTCAAAAAATTTGAACTCATTTGAATATATATATATATACACACACACACACACATATACATACATAATTTTTCCAAGGAGAAAATTATACATATATACATGTATCTATATATTTGTTTATATATAGTTCATCAAATATAAATTCGATAGAGATTTTCTTTTTTTTATATATCTTTTTTAAAGTTCGAAGGAGAATATATATATAGTTCATTTCCAGAGTTATGTCCCACTTTAAAATTAAAGTGTGGACCTCCTTATTTGGCTCACTTTTAGGTCGCATTTTCACATCTCAACCGTACAATGTCTAAAACACAATGTGTAGATCATTCCTGCAAAGTTTCATCAAATTTGAAGATCATTTGGGTACCGAATTAGATTAAATAAATCAACAGAACAAAAGTTGTCCAAACAGAACCGTTCGTATAAATCACGATTACGGAAGCTCAAATAATCTTCAAATTTGATGAAACTTTGCAGAAATGATCTACACACTGTGTTTTAGACATTGTACGGTTGAGATGTGGAAATGCGACCTGAAAGTGAGCGAAATAAGGAGGTTCACACTTTAATTTCAAAGTGGGACACCGCTCTGGAAGGGAACTGTGTGTGTGTGTGTGTATATATATATATATATAGACACACACACATATATATATATATATATATATATATATATATATATATATAGACACACACACACATACATACAGAAAGGATCGAGAGCGAACGTCCGCGCTTTTGTTAAAATGCGGATAATCCACGTGTGAGCACTCTATTGGTTGGTACAATAGTTCAACAAGTCAGCCTAATTTCAGCTATATACGTGGGTCCCATCGACATCATCTTCTCTAATTTCCCTTCACGTGTTAACTATCACCACAATCTCAAACCCCAGTTTTCAGTTTCATTACCATACTTCTGCTTGGATTGACTATGATTCTATGAATCAATCCAAAAGAAACAAAAATGAAAGCTTCTTATCATTAATTGATCGCTTTACATCATTGATCAACTATTAGAGCTTTTCATTGATTCATTGAAAGTATGTTTAGGACCTATTTGCTGGTGTATACCAATTTCAAGAACAATATAAATTGCAAGAAAATAAGAACATAAGATTTTGACTACAATGTAAACCTTCCTTAAGAAAACTTCACTGCGAGACTTTATAGTAATCCACACTCAAATCAATCCACTAAGATCAAATAGAATTATAGTTTCTATCAAACAGTGATGTATAATACATTCACGTTTACTAGCACACAAACTAGCTTGATCTTTTTACAACTGATCTTCCTATACTACTAGAAATGAATCAAGTCTTGAATGAAGAAACTGAACACGCCTTCTTAACCAAATCATTGATCTCGATCACTATAGAATGACAGATGCAATGATGCAATAACAAATGACAGAGAGTTTCCACGTAAACAAGTTATGCAGATATGCAGCAAGATGAACACTACGTGTTTCTAAAATATCAAAAACTCTGTGTTTCCAAGATACATCTCAATCGTATATATAGGGGAATGACTCCCCCTCAATCGAATCATCTTTGATTCTTGATTGAGATATACATGGAAACAAAAATCAAATCAGTACAGATATGAATTTATCTTCCTCAAATATCTCAAAGATATTTTAGACAAATCTTTAACAAAAATAAACTCAATCTTTTCACAATCAGTTATAGAAACATGATATGCATGAAATGCATTTACCTCAGAGATCGAGATCAAATTTACTGCAGAAATAGCTGCAGTCAAAAACATTCGAGCAAGTCTTTTCCTAGTTGAACCAGGAAACAATGTTTTCCTGAGCTTTCCCCATATTCTTCTTTGTCTAAAGGTTGAATATGATTGCCATATACGTACAATCTCCCCCTATGACATTCATATTCAACCTTGATGTTTTTGTACCTGCAAAGACACAACAAAGAGATATATAAAAAATAAAAATTAAGGTACTTAGAAGTCTCTCCTGATCCTTGATCTGTGAGACAAATATCACAGATGAGGATCAAAGATCATTGAGACAGTACCAAAAGGTTTTATTGATCTTTTGGGATCAAGACTTATCATCTCTCAAGATTAGTAAAAAATAAAAACAACATTGTTCAGAAAATAAACAAAGCATCCAAATATTTGTGCTTATGCACTTACAACCCAAAAACTGGGAAAAAAAAAAGATTGTTCAAAAGTACGAGAAATAACTAAAAGCAAAACATCAATGGTCTTCTTCCCCTTGAATTTGAATGCCTTAAGGTTTCCATTCCACCTCGTCAAGAAAGTCCACCTCTTTATCACCGATGACACCGGAGGGAGGAGAATACGGTTGCATAGCTTGAAGATCCAAGATTGAGCCAGAAAGATTTGCAAGGGCATGATGCATGGTTTGAAGCTCTCGCATAACAGAATCAATCATTCGACCGTGAGCCTCCTGTTGAGCCCTGAACACCACCATATATTAAAACATCTCAGTCAGGTTGGCCTGAATGTTGTTAGGATGATTGTGGTTCCTTCTAGGCAGTGGTGGTGAGCGATGAGGAGGAGAGGGAGGAGGAGGAGGAAACTGTGTTTGCCTTGAAATTCTGGGATCAGGAACTTCCTCTGAAGGATGAGTTGGAAGACCTCGAGCAGCCCTCCGACGATACCAACCACCAGGATGAGGATCTCATCCATTCCTTGAGTTAACCAGAGTTACTTCTTTGTCCCTCATCATGAAGACCTGCACACTAGAGTAGAGAGTGAGATTTGGAGATGAAAGATAGTGGCGAGAGAGAGAGATCTTTGCCTGTCACTATATACTGCACAAGTAGGGTTAGAGAAGGCAGGAAAACAAAGAGACTGAATCCAATTAGGAGAGTAATTGTCACATCCCGGGACCCGCTCCGCCATAACACGATATTGTCCGCTTTGGGCCCACCGGCCCTCACGGTTTTGTTTCCGGCAGCTCAGGAGCAGCTTCCCAGTAGGTCACCCATCCTGGGATTGCTCTAGCATCAACATGCTTAACCTCGGAGTACCCATCCCCTCCGAAGCCGCTGAGCCACCAAAAGGCCTCGTATTAGATTGGAGGTGGGCATGTACATATACAGCATATAACCCCTCTCCGTTTGGCCGATGTGGGATATTACAATCCACCCCCCTTAGGAGTCCGACGCCCTCGTCGGCACACTCGCACCACACGGCAGAGTGGCTCTGATACCATTTGTCACATCCCGGGACCCGCTCCGCCATAACACGATATTGTCCGCTTTGGGCCCACCGGCCCTCACGGTTTTGTTTCCGGCAGCTCAGGAGCAGCTTCCCAGTAGGTCACCCATCCTGGGATTGCTCTAGCATCAACATGCTTAACCTCGGAGTACCCATCCCCTCCGAAGCCGCTGAGCCACCAAAAGGCCTCGTATTAGATTGGAGGTGGGCATGTACATATACAGCATATAACCCCTCTCCGTTTGGCCGATGTGGGATATTACAGTAATTCTAGCAATAAATGTCCTAGATTCTCTAAATATCTAGGAATCCCAAAACCGGCTCCCCCTAAAACAGTGGTCCAATGAGGAAGACTTGTTGATATGCTCAAGAAGAGGGAAAAAAATTTAAGTCACGCATGCAATGATGATCTGCTTAACAAATTTGCATGAGAATCTTGTCAAAATATTTTTCGCACAATCAAAAGATCTTGAATTATGAAGTTGAAGATTGTGATGTATTCTATTAACCAAAACAAATACTTTGTGATCACATCATAACAATTTTAAATTATGTGTGTGCTTTACCATTCTATGGATCACCACATAAGGCATTGCATGTCATCAGATTGGAGGATCAAAAAACACAGCGGATCATCGTACATTTGGTGACTTTTCCTTTTAACAGTAGGAGAGTAAACATTGAGTGAACCTTAAGACCTTTCATTTGATTTGCAACAGCTTAAACCTTGGTTTGCTGTGTTTATTTTGGTTTCTTTTGGTGCTTTGCATTTTCTTAGACTGGCGCTCCCCTTTTTGCTTGAACACCCTGAGAAGTTCACCACCTCCATAGCCATGTTAATTCAGGAATACGCCAAGTCCAACACATAAATTTAGCTTTTTGCTCTTTGTGTCACTGATGATCATATGTATGTTCACTGGCAAACTTATGACATGCTGAGCCTTGATAGTATACCACCAGAAGAATAATTTTGAAGTGAAACATATATAGAGTGATGATGTGATGACAAAGTAAAGTAAAGTCGAGAATAAGACACAATATAAGATCTCATAAATAGGTCTGATGCTTAGCAAACTGTTTTCTTTATGTTTTATTTTAGAATATACGAAGTTTGTAATTGTTATTCTCACGTTCGGATAATTGTGAGTTGATTTGGAGGATGCTTAATAATATTTAGGAAAGTAACTCTTTAGTTTTCTAGGTTAAGGTTGTCCATTTTCAAGGGAGATTTACCTAGCTTTTCGGTAAATTTTCCTTGGAGGTGGACCCCGCAAGACTTACCTCGGGTTTCAGGGTGAAATTTGGGGTGGGTCTTGATAGCTACCGGCGTGCTCAATAACTGAGAGTTTAATGACAGATGCACGAAGGAACTGAGCACGCCTTCTTAACCAAATCACTGATCTCGATCACTATAAAATGACAGATGCAATGATGCAATAACAAATGACTGAGAGTTTTCACTTAAACAAGTTATGCAGATATGCAGCAAGATGAACATTATGTGTTTCTAAAATATCAAAAACTTTGTGTTTCCAAGATACATCTCAATCGTATATATAGGGGAAGGACTCCACCTCAATCGAATCACTTTTGATTCCTGATTGAGATATACATGGAAACAAAAATCAAATCAGTTAGAACATATATGTATTTATCTTCCTAAAATATCTCAAAGATATTTTAGACAAATGTTTAACAAAAATAAACTCAATCTTTTCACAATCAGTTATAGAAACATGATATGCATGAAATGCATTTACCTCAGAGAACGAGATCAGATTTACTGCAGAAATCGCTGCAGTCAAAAACATTCGAGCAAGTCTTTTCCTAGTTGAACCAGGAAACAATGTTTTCCTGAGCTTTCCCCATATTCTTCTTTGTCTACTGGTTGAATATGATTGCCATATACGTACATTCATAATCTCAAACCCACAACAAAAACCCAAATGCTAGATCCAACCAGGTAACCATGAATTAATGCAAACTATCAAATAGAAAAATCAGATTTTCAATACATCAATGCCAAACAAAACATCTAGTGCAAGTCATCCTCTTCGTCCTATCTCAATCTTCTGCCAATTTGCCTTATCATCTGCGTGGCTTTCATTTACACTAGCTAGCATAGCTAGCCATGGCTTTGCCGGTGTTGGACGACGACAGGTCACTGAATATTCCCAATAATAAGAAAAGGAAAAACATGTCGATTGAATGAAGAGTTTGGATTTGGAAGCAGAAAATGAAACGAGTCGAAGAATGATCCCGACCCATCTTGTTATAATAGTTAGTCCCTAATGAGGATATAAACAAGTTAATATTGTGGCTTTGATTCTGGTTTTGTCAATTGAATGTTTTCTCGCAAAAAGATTGATCAGGGAAGTAGCGAAGGATTTTAGGTATGCAGCTTTTGAATTGAAAACACAAAAGTCAGAAGATTGAAAGTTCTTGTATGCACGACGTGTATTTACATGACACAATCTTAACCGTTCATAACAATTCATATGTTTGACTACCATGTTTCAATATTATTTTCTTTAATCCTGACCATCTATGTATCTATGTGAAGATACACGCAGTGCATTAAAGATGCTCTTTAGAGAATATTATGTCGGTGGGACCCGCGTATATAGTTGAGATTAGGCCGACTTGTTGAACGATTGTACCAACAATAGAGTGCTCACACGTGGATTGTCCGCATTTTGACAAAAGCGCGGACGTTCGCTCTCGATCCTTCCTATATATATATAAAGTAAAAAGAAAAAATAATGGTGAATTAAGAAGTCTAAAACTATTTGATTCACAAAGATATATATTTTTTATTAAATATCGTAATTGTGACCCTAAATCTAATGAATTATTATAATATTTGACTCCATAAAGAAATGCATTAATTTAGTTCATGTAAGGTAACTAAATCAACTACATAAAAGCAGTAACTAAATCATCTTGATGAAAATAAACAATATTTGGTACAATTATTTGTTAATTTGGTATGATTATTAATTAGATCGTTATTAATAAACTATATTTGGTATATGAAAGAGGATATGCAGACATTCATATTAGTATACGTATTGCCAAGTAGAGGGGAGAAGTATAAAAATGGCCTAAACTTGCAAAGTAGTTAATACATGAGACTTTAAAATGATGAAATTCATACATGAGACATTTAATACATATAATGTGTTCTGTACATTTTAGTCTGAATATGCCATTAGAGAAAGTCTTCGATGAACTTGTACTTAGCTCATTATTAACTACTTAATATATTTAATCTTTAAACCCTAAAATCTAAACTCGTATCCCTAAACCCTAAACCCTGAACTCTTATCCCTAAACCCTATATTTAATCTTTAAACCCTAAACTCTAAACTCTTATCCCTAAACCCTAAACCCTGAACTCTTATCCCTAAACCCCAAACTTATTTATTCCATTTTAATGTGAATACAACATTAAGTTAGGAAACGTCCTCAGTGAATGTCACACCCCAATTTTCGAAGGATAAATTTTCAAAAATTTGGGCGTGACATAACTCAAAATCTTAATATCCTAAAACCTGCTCAACAACTTCCAAACTAACAACAATACTGGAAGTGTACAAGTTAACAAACTCGTAATTCGAGTTAAACATTAAACCTACTTAATTACATTAACTTCAAAAGTCTAGTAATAATTAAGTCGTTCACATGAGCTTAAACAACTGTCACGACAAAATAAAATAAAGTGCCAGAAACTAAAATCCTGCCACTATGCCTCTGCCTCAACCCTGCTGATCAACACCTGCAGGTCTAACCCCTACACCAGGAAATAGTGCACCGGGTTGTAAACAACAAACCCAGTAAGCTAAAAAGCCCGTATGAGTAAATCCCAAAATAACTAAATACTTCTACCAACAAAATAAAACACATGAACAAAAGATAAAACTGATAATTCCTGCATTAGCAGCTTAGTTCAGGAATCACCGAAAAGCAAGAGAATTCAAAAGAAATAGTTAAGGAAACACAACAATCACAATCACTCAAATCATAAATGAAATCCTGCAAAAAGCGTAGTTCAAGAATTCCACTAAAAATCATACAATTAAGATTAAAGAATCTCCTGCGGACAAGCATAGTTCAGGAGATACTCAAAGCAAGAAATTTAAATGACAACACATAAGAACATCACACAATCATTTCTCTACTCTTACTTATGAGTTCGCCAACACTTAGTCATCCCCCATAAGTAACCAAACAAACGCGTACTCATGGGTTTGTCAACACTTAGTCATCCCCCATGAAGTACCAACAGACATACTGGAGCTCTATACTGACCGTAACCAATCACCCGGCCAAGGCTTGGTTCCCGGTCCACCACGAAGGCTCCTAATCTAAAACACATAATCGCCACTAAGACACACACATCCACAACTAATGCATCCAATCACCACTAAGGCACCACATCCACAACTAATGCAATACAATCACCACTAAGGCAACATTCAACAACGAATGCACACAATCACAACTCAAGCACACATTCACAACTAAGACACATTACAAGCACTAAGGCACCAATTCACAACAAAAACACACATTCACCACTAAGACACCAATTCACAACAAATGCACACATTCACCACTAAGGCACCAACATGAACAAAAGTCCATTTGAAAGATTATATTTTTAAAAGAAAACTTGTTTTCACTTATCATGAGCCGTTGCCGATCAAGCTCATATATTTTAAAACAAACAAAAGATAAACATAATTTTTAAATCAAAACATCATCGTCATCATTTAATCATCATAATCATCATCATATAATCACCATAATCATCATTTAATCATCATCATATAATTACCATGATCATCATCTAATCATCATCATATAATTACCATGATCATTATCATCATCACATAATCACCAACATTTTCATCAACATTATCATCACTAAAATCATAATCATCATTATCATCATCATCATATAATGATCATAACCACCATAAGTAAAAAGGTCACAAAGTGAACCTTGGTGAGATTTTACTCACCTCAAAAATCTCGCTGCGACTTCAACAAAACAGAAGAGCTAATCCCAAATCACACTTCACAAGTCACCTAAAATTACATAATTAATAACCTTAGTAACTACTCGAAAGAATAGATTAACATTGCACCCTTGTACTAACCCTTCCAACGAAGTTTTGCCCGAAGGAGGGCAACCTTCCTCCAAGACCTCCCAAGGTCATCGGACAATTAAACAACCTAGTGTAAAGGTAAAACACAACTTCTACTCTCAGAACTTCCCAGCACAACATCTCACCTAAACCCAAATGACTTGAACCTAATATACATTTCCAAATCATAACATAAACTCAAGGAATCCCAACACTCTCACAAACCTTACCCATGCTAACATGACACCAACGTAATAGCACAAACAATCGCGCTACCACAGGCCGCCACAGGCGACTGCGAGTGGCCTAACGTACCACCTCCCACCACTTCAAAAAAAAAAAAATAACAATTCCCACAGCCCTCAACTATGGAAATTTACTAACTAAACAACCTGAGCATCCAACTTACCAGAGACTGTCACCAATTCAAACCGAACTGCCCGCAACTCCACTTAAAGCTCAACCGCCAAATCTACAAATTGGAAGCTCAAGGTCTCAAATCAAGATCCGATGCTAGCCTAGCAATACCTAGAAGAGCAAGGACCTTCAAAACTTACCTAGAACGATCCGTTGTCGTTGTCGAACTAGTAGAAACCAACCAAGACTGCTCTACTTCCCTCCCGCTGCTACGGTTCAAGACGAGGCTACCCACTTGACTAGGAAGCTTCTCACGGAGGAGACGAGCCTTCCAACGCTGGTTGCATCGTCTGGGGTCGCCGGGTTAGGGTTCCGGTCAAAGGGCGACGACGGCAGTGGCTTTTGGGCCTCGCTGCGCCTTGTACGTCAGTCGATGGCGCCGAAGGTTGGCAATGTTAGGTAGGCGGGGACGAGATGAAGATACTGATATGTGGCTTGTGGCTGGGGGTTGCCGGACGGCGGACTTCTGATCGGGAGAAGGCAAGGCTTGCGCGCGCGACTCGGGAAGGAAGGAGAGGAACTGATTTTCTGAAATTCTAGGGTTCTAAAAAATAACCCAACATTTTTCTATTTAACCCCTTAAATAAAAACAACTCTACACTTTGACTGATCGTAACTTTTTCGTACGACATCCGTTTTACGCGTGCCGCGTGTCTACGAACTCGTATCGTCGTGCTCTACAACTTTCATGATGGAAGTTTCTCGAGAAACCCAACAGATTAGAAAGTCAACTCTTGACCCTTTAAAGCCATAAAACTGTTTCAGTAAATTATGCATCCGAACACTTCCGCTCTTCCTTTGAATCTCAAAACACACTAACTTCTAACTCGAAAATTCCCAAATCATATTAGAAACTAATATTAAATTTTCGGGGTATTATAGTGAACTTACAGGTAGCACATAGTTAGCTACTTAGAGCATCTTTAGCAATGCTAGCCATTTTAAAGTTAAATTTTAGTCAAATTAGCTAAAATGTCATTTTGGCTAGCCACTTTAGAAATGTGGCTGCATCAATGCTCTCTATTTTAGCTAGCATTACATCAACATTATTCTTCAAAGAGAAATTAAATAGTTTAAATATATTTATATATCACATAAAATATCTTACAAGAAATGCATTAAATTATAGCTAGGCTCATCTGAGTCGTCTCGCTAGCTAAATATAGCTAGCGAGATAGCTAAAAGTCATAATAGCTCAAGTTTGGCTAGTCTACTAGAGCTCCTAAAACATCCAAAAAAAGCTAAACACGCTTTCTAAAATAGCTAAAGAGTTAAAGTAGAGAGTGTTAAAAATGCTCTTAGTACTTATTTCTTTTATTTTAGTGTGAATATTCCACTAAAGAAAGTTTTATAGTGAACTTTACTAGCTCATTGTCAGCTACTTGGTCCTTATTTATTTAATAATCATTACGTACTAGCACATCATTAGCTGTTTATAACTTATGTTTATCACTTTAAATCTCAATGTGAATAATGATTTCTATTTGAATGTGAACTTCAATGTGTATAATGACTTCTATTTCAATGTGAATATGTCATTAGGAAAAGGTTCCAAGTGAAAATTACAAGTTTGTTATCCGCTACTTATAACTTATTTGTTACTATAAGACATGTTTAAGACTTTAAATTTCAATGTGAACGGCGACTTCAAATTTTAATGTAAATAATGTCTTATATTTCAGTGTGAAGTTCAATGTGAACATGCTATTTGGAAAAAGTTTCAAGTGAATATTACTAGGTTATTATCGGTACTTATAACTTATTTGTTACTATGTGACATGTTTATGACTTAGAATTTCAATGTGAACAATGACTTTTATTTCAATGTGAATATTCTATTAGGAAAAAGTTCCAAGAGAACATTATTAGTTCATTATTGACTACTTAGTACTTGTTTGTTACTATAAGATATGTTCTTGACTTCAAATCAAATCGCTATATCAAAGATGGCTAGCTTCTTTTTTAATGTTATTGAAATCATCATTGCATACCTAGTACATATTTATTCGTGTAGAACAGTATGTTAGTTTATGTTAATGTGGATGATGACTTCTATTTTAGACATTTCTTAAATGAAGTATCACTTCACACTTAACATACCTATTCAATCACTATATATATCTCATACCTATTCAATCAAGTTCATCTCTTGACCAAAAAAATCTCATATCTGACGTAAACTTATTATAATTTGAATGAACAAGAAAAATAATTCAGAGTATCTCAAGTTACCTAAATCAACATTTTTACATCAATATCATAAATGAAAATTATAAACCTTTATAAAAAGTCAATTTATTAGTGGGGAACTTCTTACCTCTTGAATCACAATATTTCATGAGCTACCAAATATGAATGTTAAATTTTCTTTTCAATTTGCGAATTTAATTTAAGTTTTGATTTTTCTGATTACCTTATTATAAGGAGGATTAATTTATAGATGACAGTACGTATACTACTATGAATGTTTGCATATCCTCTTAATATGGACATGCCTATATAGGTAGCCTATACTAAATATATTTTATTAATAACGATCTAATTAATAATCACACCTAATGAATAATTATACCAAATATTGTTTTTTGTTTTCATCAAGATCATTTAGTTAACTTTTTTAATCGAGTTGAACTAATTAAATTAAATGCATTTCTTTATGGAGTCAAATATTATAATAATTTATTAGATTTAGGGTCACAATTACGATATTGATAAAAAAAAATTATCTTTGTGAATCAAATAGTTTTTTCTTAATTCACCATTATTTTTTGCTTTTACTTTATATATATATATATATATATATATATATATACTTAAAAAAATAAATTAAAAAAATCTCTATTGAATTTATATTGGATGAACTATATATAAAAAAAATATATAGATACATATATATCCTTGGAAAAATTATGTGTGTGTGTGTGTGTATATATATTCAAATAAGTTCATATTTTTGAGTATAATTATATATATATATACACATATATATTTCATATTTTAAATTTAAGCACGAGTAATAAAACATCTATTTATAGAATAAAAACAAAATAATCTAGAGTCATTTGATATGAAAGGATAAAATTGTATTTTTACCTAAAAATGACATAGCATGATTTTTTTATTTGATGATGTGGATAGGTGATTTGACATGTCACCTAAGATTAAAACCATAAATCATAGGCCTTAATAAGGCCTAGAAACATTTTCCTTGTTTTGAATTCATGTATTTATTTTATAGTTTTAGCAAAAACTTGAGGACAGATAATTTAGTTTCATGAAAAAAATAAAGTCTACGTATAGTCATGGTTATGTAAAAGAATCGTCTAATTGACCTCGGAGAAAACGATATTCTCTTGATCGTTTACAACCCTAATAGAAGGAGTAAAAATTGACATATGCTGAACTATTTATTTCATAAGTAAAAACAACCAAGAAAAAGACAACTTATAAAGTACACCACATAAATGATATAAACATGATAACATACAAAAAACTATGTGAAACAACTTAATACGATGCTTAAACTTCAATAACAAAAAAAATATTTGAGATAGAACAAAAGTCACTACTGTCATCCAAACATGAAGGTTCATTATTGATAGGCATGTCACCATCTCGCATTGTCTCTTGTGTGAGTAGCCCACAGAATCAGCATACTTGTACAGTCTTGAAAATATGAAGGTGGCTAAAACTTAGAAATAAAGCTTCAAAAATGTTACACATACTTACCAATAAATATTAAGCACGATACATACCTTATATGCATAAAAACATTAATTTGAAGGAAGCAAGATCTCTTTATACACAACATTTTTTTCTGTGAACACCCCTTCCTCGCCTACGAATGGGCCTTTCCTGGCCAACACCTTGTTGGCAGCTCTTGAAATTCTTCGCGATAAAGCTACGTATAACTGTCCATGACTGAATACATGATCCGAAAGATAAATGTCAACATTTGGTATTGTTTGCCCTTGTGATTTGTTTATAGTAAGTGCAAAATTCAACTTTACCATTACACAAACCCATCATAGGGTCAACGTTTCTCAAAAGCATAATGGGAGCACCTTCTTTTATGGTTGACTGATGTGAGGGCATACCAGAAGGTGAAATTGAATTTAAGAATTCTTGTTGGTACAAATCTCTGGTGTCATCCTCAACATAATCGAAAGAGTAGAGGATACGGTCCGGTCCCCTGGTCCTGGAAGTCGCTTTATAATCATTTCATTAAGCACGTTAACATTGTCATTCTTCGAAGTAATTATTGCCATTTCAACCATGTATGCCGCATCATTTACATGAGAAGCCTAATTAGGAAAAACTTGATTGATCAACTGATTGATTGATTCTTCACCTTCCCATGGTATGACCATACATGACGAAACTTGTATCATGTCTTCAATGATAGATGGATATTCTCCATTACCAACATTAAGCAAAAACTCTGAGAAATCTGGATCATTGATGGATCACATATTTTGTCTCAAACGAAGGATCTTCACATCTTTCCAAAAAGAAGAATTAACCAAACTGGCTTTGACTGTTTGGGACCGTGTACCCTTACGAACAACAGGAAGAACTTGTCGGAAATCTCCCCCAAAAATAACGACTTTACCTCCAAATGGCATATGAACTCCGGTTATATCTTTGAAAGTTTGATCAAGAGCCTCAAAGGCAAATTTATTCATCATTGGTGCTTCATCACATATAAATGCCGATGATCTTCGTATCAACTCTGCTAAATCAAATTGTACACTAATTGAGTATCTAGAAGTTGCATTAAGAATAAGTGAAATTTTAATCCTGGAGTGTGTCGTTCTCCCACCAGGGAATACTGTTGCTGTTATTCCAGAAGTTGCAGTAACCAATACAATATGATTATTTCTTCTCAAGGTTGCTAATAATGCACCATGTAAGTATGTTTTTCCAGTCCCTCCTGGACTATCGACGAAAAATATAGCACTGTCATTACACTCGATAGCAGATGATATTGTTTGGTATGCAAAAGCATGATCCTCATTCAGATGATGAACCACATCCTGTACTACCCTTGGTAGTGTCGAATCTTTACCATTATCTTCAGTCATTTCTGGCAAATCATAATGAAGAACAAATTTACTATGTTGGAGCAGCAATCTGTTTAAGTCTCACAGGAACCTGTTAGTGATCCGAGCACTATCAGTGGTGCTTGAAGAAGGATAATCTTCTATCATATATCGATAAAATTCATCCCATATACTTCGTACTCCATAAGGGTTGCAATAAATCAATATGGTGGCAAACAGTCTTCTTAAAGATGAAGGCATACGTATGCTTGAGGCCTCATGTAAACATTGTCGGATACTATCATTATCTTCCAACAAATCTTGTTGTTCAGCCGCCTTCTTAAATGTTGGTTGCAAAACGTTATCTACTGTCCTCAAATCCTCATACGACTTTGACCCTCTAATGTAGTTGAGAAGAACACGTAAGTAGAACTTTTCTGCTTCTGAAGGAGCTACTGTATATATTCTACCAATTACCTTCTGATTCATCTGCCTTTCTTCCCACTTCTTATATTTGCCCACCCATCAGAATCTTTCAGGAAACTCTTGATATAAGTATTGATGCGCAATTTCACATTTGTCATTCATAGTAAAAAAAAAAACTCGGTGAGCGTCGTCCTTGAGTTCCTATCATTTGCTAGAACATTTGTTACCTTTTCATTGGCATTAAAGACAACATTATGTCTATTTGGAAGATGAATTTGCAACCGTTCCACTGAAGGATACATCTGATACACCAGAAATTTGAATATCTTCCATATAGCCTCTGGTGCACACACCCATCTTGCATCAACAAAATTTCTTATCTCATCTTCATTAGCTTCTTGTCGAACTCCAAATGTTACTCTATCAGGACCTTTGTAGACATACTTACACATATACTTATCGCTCTTAATACTATAACAGACCTCCACATTGACATGACAATCATACTTTGTGAGTAGCCAAGGGTTATATAGAAAAAGTCATCTGTTATCGACTTGTCTATTCAAATTAGAAGGCCCTTCCGCATTAAGCTGAAGGTCTCACCTACGGTAAATGGGATAAAAGTCATTCCCTCAATATGTGTTGGCTGAAAACAGCTTAGGATAACCCTTTTACAACTCCCATGACATGGGGCATTTTTCTTATGTACTCCACATGGTCCATGTATCATGTGCCCCAATACTGCATTGTACAACGTCGGCTCTTCATATTGACTTGATATTTCAACTTGAACAATTTTGTCATAATCATCAGGGTCATTCAGCTTATCATCGTCACTTAAGATGAGAAGCATATGAACATGAGAGAGACCACGCTTTTGAAATTCAATGACCTAAGCATATGCAACAACATTACCCAAGACCCCTCTTGTGAGAACATCTTCATTTAGCTCTTCAAATTTGGCACGAAAAATCCTGGTACATAAATCTGGGAGATCTTGTGCCACTTGATCTGGTAATAACTCTTCTCTTATCTCTTCCCAATTCGGATTGCATGTCATTTTGAGAAAAATATCCGGCTTCCCATATTTTTAGACCAAAGCCATTGCATCTTGGTATCTTTGGTTCATATCATGTGGACTACCAATAAATGTGGATGGAAAAATCGTTCTTCGACCAATGTTACATGTTTTTGGATTATAATGTTACATAAATATTTATCTTCGAAATATACTAAACTAAAAATTTAAGTTTACTGTCTTATAGTAATAAAGCTCATACCAGTGTTGTTTTCACCCCCATTAAGCGAGTCACGGAGTCCATCAAAAAGCTCACAACACATGTTCTCTTGATTACTACGAACCCATCTCAGCTTTTCTGTTTTAATTTTGACATAATTATCAACGACATATTGTTGCAACAGACGACCTCTGCGAAGTAAAATTGACTCATGTTGTGGTCGAATCTACAAAAATATAATCTATCAATTAGCAGGTTTTAACAAATATATCATATATGCTTCTTCATTACCAGAGGATGAAGAATTGTTCATTAACCTGCAAAATATATGCATAATAGTCACGACACGTCAACTTTCGACCACTATTATTCCGATTATTTAAATCTCATCCATATGTGCCATAAGGTAGTAACAACGGATAGCCAGCACATTCTCGAACATTCAAAAGTTGACCATGCCTTGTTTGTACAATAATATCACGACCTCTAAGATTTCTGCATCTTCTATACCCACTACAACTGTAGCAACCTGAGAGACTGAAGGCAGACTATATTGATGTTGGTTCGCAGGTTGCTCTCTAATGATAAGTCTACAAGTTTGAAGATCTTAGCGTTGAGTTAAGTGACGAAATGTCTGCACAAATAGATTATGTTGATCAAGATCTGTTGTATGGTTTCCACCACATCTCTATGCAATGTTTCATTCTCAAACATTCGGTTTTCTACTTCATGCTCCGTATCGTATATATACAACTGTAGAAATCTTGGTCTGTTATCCCCATCTGGTAGAAGATTTCATATCTTGTGATATATTGATCATTGAGCATGAAAAGTGAAGGTATTGACACTGGTGGCTAGATTTTGATCCACATGCATGCCCATTAAAGTAAATAAAAATACATGGTTATAAGCACAGATATTATGCCTAAAATGGGCGCTTATCGGAGTTTGAGCAGCTAAAAGTTCGACCATCTCTAGAGGAGCTTGAACCAGAGGAACCGTAGTTTTCCCATTTTTGCAACACATGTCGTTACTCTCATGATGAAACAGGAGGGCATGACAATGTCAGTACGTCTTTGGTGCCGGTAAATGGTACTTACGACTCCAATGTTCTCATAAAAATTCCGAGCACAATTGTGTTGTCTGCAATATCTAGTTCTAGGACGTACTTACACACCCATGTTGTGCTGAGAAATGACATTTGTAGAGGTCTATGTTTAATAACATAAAGATAATATTTGTCAATAATTTAGTTCATTACTGAAGCAATACATTGAAGATAACTTAATCTTGTTTTTATTTCTAACCTTCATTTGTTGTTGTGCTATCTCCATTATTCGTAGAATTTTATTAACTCCATTATGAGGCAAGTTGCGACATGTTTGACAATGTTATTTGTCTTACATAGGTGGTGAAGCACATTCTTACATTTTCAGAGGTCCCAGCTGAAAAATAACTAAAATCATTATGAAAATGTAAATCTAATAAACAAAAAACAAAAAGTTGGAACAAAAAAATACTTAAAGGGACAAAAATGTTTGTCTTTGTTTACTTTCGTTAATCGGATTTTCGTTCATAATGTTATGATTAGGTTCATTGTTAAGCACTTGTGGACCATTCGACCGTGCTAATAGCCTTATATGACTTAACCGCATTCTATTCGGTTCTTGGATACTATTTTCATGATTTAAGCTTTGATTGCCAAGACCTTGATAATTTGCTCATCGTCGTGCTAAACGATTTTGTCGTTGTTCTGAACTCATTGAAGCTCACCTAGTGCATTGACTCATACACCATCTAGCTCCTTGGTCCTCTATTTCAGAATGTGGTATACTTTAGTATAAAACTTGATCCTCATAGACAACGTCTCAGATTTTTCACGTAATAGATGATTCAACATAAATTATATGCATTGGGGAAAAAAAGTGGTGGAGAAATGGATCTGAATGTGTACACTCTTTACTCATTGAATATTTATGATTCCAATACTTCTCTTTGACAAGTTCAGTAACAAATGCTTATTGTCGTACAACTCTTTGATTAGAATAATAAATCTAATCAATTCAGAAACTGCTGGAAATAGATCTAATCATTGTTAAAATTAATTGTAATGAATTTTTGGTATACAATACGTTGAAGATGCTTTTGATGCAACCCAAATCAAAACCAAACATATGATGAGGTTGTGGTGATAAACCATGAGAGGGTGAGACCATATGGGAAGATTAAGATTTCATACCTTACACACAGTACGTGGAGACATCACTTTGCTCTATCAGACTTACTTATTGTGCTAGCTCACTAGTTTGGTTCATGACCCTCTGATGAAGCGCTCTAAGAAAACTCACTCTGTTTCATTTAACATGCCTAAAATTTCTGATGAGCGGCTCCAAGCATTCAAACAGCTGCTTTGTGATTTTCTTAAGTTGAAGATTCATTTGCATGAAGGTAGCATGTCTACTCCTACTCTTTTTGTAACTGGTTATTTCCACATCACATATCATTGCTAGGTGTACAAGGTCATAGTTCAAATGTGGTTGACTGGGTTCCCACACCAAACACCGCAAGTTTATGTTTAATGTGATCATACCAAGTCTTGCATTAAAGAAGGCTTCAAATATGTGAGTTCGATTGATGGTGTACTTCGTACTTCACTCCTACAAAATTGGTGTTACCGTTAGGGGTTTGAGGACCATTGTACTCTGGTAAGGTTGATTTGGAATTTGGTCGACTTATTTAGTCTTGACTCACTTGTGTGCTCAGGGATATATGCATTTTAACTCAAGATACAAGACAAATGAAGAGAAGAAGAGGGATGGTGCTAAAAGGGGATGCATGGGTTGCTTATGACAGATCAGAAACAAGACAATGAAAATGAACAAAATGTGTATGGAGTATGGGTGTCAAATTCGTTAAGTACTGAGTGACATTTGAAATGATGGACCAATATATATACTATTAAAAGGGAAACTGCATAATTGTAGAGAAATATAGGGAACAATAATGGAAATTACAGCTACCTGGAACCTATGCAAGAAGACTAAGTTAGGAAGTGAAGGTTTTATGGAGAAACGAATTGTTTTTTCTCTTCTTCTTCGTGATTTGTTGAACTACTGTGTTATTAATCATTTGATCAACATTGGTTGTCATAATTGTTGGACTATTGTGATATTATAGTTTAGGTAACTGGTCTAGATTGAAAAAAAAAAAAAAATCTTGAGAGTAGCTTAAATTGTTGCTTTGAATATTTTTTGTTGTTGTTGATGTAATGGTAATATTAAGGTATTCAAGTTTCGCTCTATTTTAGGGTTGCAGACATAATAATTGTCAAGACCCACCTCGAATTTCACCCTGAAATCCGAAGTAAGTTTTGCAGGGTCCACCTCCAAGGAAAATTTACTGAAGAACTCGGTAAACCTCCCTTGAAAATAAACAACCCTAACCCGAAAAATTCAAGAATTACCCTTCTGAATGAAACAACCAACCTCCAATTTATCCCATAAATATCCAAATAATAAGACCAACTTCATCCTTTTAATAATCGAGGAATATAACATAATTCTTAGCACACCACCGAAATATTATACACTAACCCCAAGGGTAATCAGAGCTACTATAAACTAGAGGAAGCAAGAAAATACACTGGTAGGTTAAATGGGTAACCTACTGGTGAAAAGTGGTGGAGAAGTGGGTAACTATGCCTCGCCTCCTACTAGTGTCAACCCGAACTCTGCAGACTGGGTATTTTTAAAACGAAAGGCCCAGAGGAAAACATTCGAAAAACATTAGAGTGAGTGGACAAAATAAAAAGGATAAATAAAGAAAATAAATAATAATATTTATGTTTTCCCAATTTAAATACCAAAGAAAACGAATGCGTGCTCCACGCGATAAATCTTTTATCTCAAAAATATATACCAATATATGTAGGTTTTTACACACGTCCATACTCCCTATATAATTATTTTATAGATTTAAAATAATTTATATATGGCTACTACGCTCGCGTCGAACGCTCACGTTACGCAATGCAGTGCTACACTACGCCATTAAGGTGGACAGACGGGTGTATAAATATGTGCCCATACTCCCTATATGAATTAAACACTCATATAGGGCTACTACGCTTGCGTCTAACGCTCACGTCACACCATAATGCGGTTATATACTACGCCATTAAGATGGACAGACACATATGGCTAGCTAGCATTTATATACATACTCTCCTCATATAAATATTTATAATTTACCGAAAAATCCCCTTTTCGGTAACTCTTCAAAATAAATAAAATCAACAAGATAAAATGATCTCAAATGCTCCAACAAAAGAAATTGTTCAACCCAGAACCATAGCACGCATATTACTTAAAACAAAAGTCCACTCAAAAATTAGGCCTAAGGCTGATATCAGTCCGAGGCCTCTTCAACTTGAGCCTCCTCACGTCCGATTCTCCTTACCAAGCTCAAGAGGGAGCGAATCTTTTCGAGGGATTGCTACATGGGAGGAGAGCTTCCAAACGAGTCAAGTGGCTCCGGCTATGGTGGCCGGAGGAGCGAGTTCCGACGACCTGACCTCCACGCCAGTCGGAATTTTCGAGCGGCTTTTCTCCCTCACGGCGGCACTAGGGCGGCTCCCACTAGGTCCAGGAAGAGAGCTGAGTTGAAGGTCGACCGATTGGGACCGATGCGGCGGTCTGCGGTGGCCAGACGGCGGCGGATGGGCGGCGGAAAGCTCCGGTAGGGAGAGAGCTCGGGGAGAGAGTCAGAAGGGAGGAGAGAGAAGAGAGAGAGTGGGGTTTGGGCTTTTTCTCCCCAACCCGGTCCAACACCCCAATTTAACCCAATTCCAAAATTAACACCCTAAAAAATAATACCTTAATAAAACTTATCTTTTTACTGAGTAAAATTTACCATTTTTACCATTGTCACAATTTTCTCTTACGAATAATTTCTCTGAAATATTTGTCCCTCAACACTCCTCTAGGGACCTTTGAACTATAAACTTATTTACAAAGACGGTAAAACTATTATTAATTCCAAGCCAGTAAATAAGGTAAAAATTTAAGAGTCGGGATGTAACAATAATGGTATCTAAGCAGAAGTTTTGTTCGGTCACTTTGTGGGAAGTAGATGAACAGGTCTTTGCGTCAATAAGGGGGATGGGGTTGGAGCATTTTAGAGATGTAGCACTTGCCTTAGGTAATAACCAGCACTCGAATGACATGGTGCGAGCATTGTTTGGTATATATGATACTAAAAACTTTTGTTTTTCGTTGTCTGAAAGTAGCAGGGGTGATAAACCAAAATAATTGTTTTTTAGGTTCGAGGATATTTTGTATATAACTGGCCTTAATGTCATGGGGGAGTTGGTGACTAACGGCAAGAACCATAAAGTTGTCGCTGAGGGTTCAGGTTATAGGGTAGAAGGGTTGGGCTCTTTAAAAGATGGTACGAAATTGAAGGGTAGAACTAGTATTTCCTTAAGAGCATGCGAAAATAATTCCAAAATGTGTCAATAAATACGGATGAGCAAGAGTTAGAGCACTATAACAATGCATATGTTTTGTATATTTTGGGTACCGTTATAGTACCAACCACTGATTCTTATGTACCCCTAGGCTACTTGGGATCGATAGTGAATCGAAGGTATAAGACGTCTGCATGGGGAGCGGCGATGCTCGCCCATATACATCATTGCCTAAGATTGAAAATAAATTATTTAGGCGGGAACATGTACGTCTTGAGCATAACAATGATCTCTTAAAGGTTGTCTTCCCTAGTGAGTATCAGAAGTCAGATGATAGAATTGATAGTGCAAAGTTACCTGGCATGTATCCGCTTTCTCTTGCTTAGGCGACACTGATTTCCGATAAGTTTGGTTACCTAGGTAGAGATCTTAACTTTAAGCAGCTATTGGATTGCAATGAGGTAAATGTTTTTAGAGATTTAGGGATTTACTTTTGACTTGTTGCTGGTTAGTACTTCAGTTAAATTATTTATATTTATAATGTGTGTTTGTTTGTTTTTTAAGGTTACTTGACGACCTTAAAAAATGTTTTTTGTGGACTTCCTCCCTCAGGAACGCCACAACCAACTAATAATGAAGTTCTACATGGGCGCCATTATGCATCTCATGCATAATAATGATCACCCGATTTTTCATTATCTGAAAAAAAAAGCCCCCAAACACCTTGGGCCTAGGGTGAAAAAGGTATTGTGGGATGAAGTTTGTGATTTGGTTCAACATAAAGCAAGATATACAAGTAAGATCTAGGGTTGTACGGGAAAGGGATGAGTATGAGCTACAAATGACAAATTATTCTTTAGGCTTGGAGTGAAATGAGAGCTGGAAGTTGAGGCATGATATTGTTTAACACTGTGTATATTGTTCTAGTATAACATTGGTGTTTACTTTGTCAAATTAAATGCATGACATGTTGGACCCAGGCAACATTGGAAAAAGAAAAACAGACTCAACCAAAGAGGTGACTAAGGTAGACTTTGTAATGATAAACTAGACTTTATTTTACATGTTTGCATAACACATTCTATGTCAAAACAAAGATTTGATTAACTCCAACTCTTGGAGATTGGGTTAGTTCTTCATATACGTTTAGCAACAGCTTTGTTTGCCTAAGTGGTGGATTCATCAGTTATTTTAATGCCGAATTTATTTCATAGGTTGAGGATGTAAATGACTTTGAAGCTTTTGATAAATCTCGCTGTGAGGATTATGAGTTATTACAATTTGAAATTTATGGATTGCAAGCACAAATCAATTGCTTGAAGATGAAAGCGACGGAAGAACAACAACAATGGAGAGATTATCAGCATCCAAAGCTAATCTTCACGTATGTAAGGAGGAACAAGCAAACAAGGAAGAAACAACGAACTTCGTGATTTGTTCTGGGTGTAAATATGGATAATCGTACCTGTGGTGGAACTCCGAGTGTCAAGATAACCAACATAGTTTACATCAAAGTAAGCACAAAGATTGAATGAGATGGAAAACCGAGAAAAAGATAAGCCAAGATCGAGAATCGACTTTTAAATAGCAGAGTAAGCGGTTGGCAGCAGTATTTACATACATTTTAAGAAGAGTTCAGGATCTTCTTGAATGGTTGGACGATGACAACCTATATGTAAGATACGATATCTCGTAGATACATTATTTCGGGTATTGCAGTCTTTTCGTAGTTTTGCATTATTTCAAGTTCACAAATTTAATCATCGGAGGTGGAGAGTGGCTTCGGATGGAGTATCAGTTAAAAGATCAACTTTAATTGTTAGATGCTAGCAGCATATTGCTGCATATATACACCCAGAACAAATCACGAAGTTCGTTGTTTCTTCCTTGTTTGAAGAGAATTTAACCAAGCCACTCTCCACCTCCGATGATTAAATTTGTGAACTTGAAATAATGCAAAACTACGGCCGAATTTGTTCCATGCCATAAAGGTTACGTACCCTTGGCTAGCTTTCTGATACAAAGGCAAACCATGTCATTGACTCTTCGATCATCATCCATTCTATTCATTAGAGTTTCAAAAACCTCAAGAAACTGAACGCCGTTTATGATGGAAAATTTTGGGTAGTGAAAAGACTGCAATACCCGAAATAATGTATCTACGAGATATCGTATCTTACATATAGGTTGTCATCGTCCAACCATTCAAGAAGATCCTGAACTCTTCTTAAAATGTATGCAAATACTGCTGCCAACCGCTTACTCTGCTATTTAAAAGTCGATTCTCGATCTTGGCTTATCTTTTTCTCGGTTTTCCATCTCATTCAATCTTTGTGCTTACTTTGATGTAAACTATGTTGGTTATCTTGACACTCGGAGTTCCACCACAGGTACGGTCTTTGCTTGTTTTTGGGTGGTATGTTTTTGTTGAGGTAGAGTATCGCTTCCTTTGCTCAAGCTTGTGCTGACTCTATTTGGATCTCATTTGTCATCACATAGTTTCACTTGCCAGCCCTTTTGATCTGTGGCTGAGGGATTAAGTTCATATCAGACAATCATTCTCTACAAAGGTCAGAGTGTGATTGCATCAAAGGGAGATGAAAACATGACATTGTCAATGTACAAACTAGATGCCTATTGCGCATGTGGCGTAGCAGCTGGTATGCTTGGTGGATTAGTTGGTCCTGGTGGAACAAATTTGTTAGGCATAATTACTAATTTGCTACCTTAAGATTTACCTCAGTGTCAATTTGTTACCCTAACTTTCATTTGTGCCAATTTGCTACCCTAGGTTCCTAAAATATGTTGTAATGCTAGTAATGTGTATCGAGGTAGAGGTATTACGTCCCATTAATATGATTGCGTGGGACTAAGCCTACATAGTTTTTAAATATTTGATCGAAGAGAGACAACGATATTTTGGAGATGGGAATTCCTCCTCAGGTAGATCAACTCACACATCAAGATCATTATGAGCCTTATGTTTGTGTACGTTGAGCTAATATGCACATCGGTACAAGCTATTCTTTCTTAATTTGTATCTGATGCCTTGATCAACTCCTAATTTATGTGTGTCAAAGTGCTATGGCCACTTTTGCTATGACATTCTCTTGAGCTTCTTTGACTATCTTTATCCTGGCTTTCACAGTTTTTGTGAGTTCACTTACACTAGGTATGTATCATTCTCATATACATTTGCTGTGTTTCTCTTATCCATCTTGAATTGTCTAGGATGAGGATTTTTTGTTTGATTAATGAACGGCTTTTATTTGATTCTTTTTCCTTTTCGATCTTTTGAAATCGGCTTTTGTTTGATTCTAAACAGGTGGGATCGCCATAGAAACCATGATTAGGAAGATTCAACACAAGTAGTCCTTGGGATTCCAGAACATCTGCACTTATAAAACTTAGTTTTATGGACCTTTTTTTAGTGGAAGAAATTTCTCATTTGTGAGGCAAAAACCTTACAAAGTACTCCTTCATGTTTGAAAGAGGGTGACTAACTGGGGGTGATCACATGCAAGTTTCTCAAAGTCTAACCACGTTATCAATGCTTTCAATGCTTCCGAAACACAGCGCTAATGAATGTCTTCAGTTTATAGTGCGGCTTCTCATGATGCATGAATTGTTGGCCAAAGGGATACTCTAATGGGGGTAACTGCAAGCAACTTGGCCATGCTATACAAGGACTTCTAATTATGAGAGGATTGAGAGCAGATTGTATAAGAAGTTGAATATCCTCAAAGAAGTTCAGTCATCAGCTACTGAATGTGATGAAGTCAAGAGCAATTTAGTAAGTACTTCGGCGCTAGCAGTGCAAAGAACAACCTTTGAAGTTTTTGCAGTCATCATTCACAACGCTAATGATAAAAGAAGGTGAGGTCTAGTGTAATCGATTCTGAGACAAGTTGATACGAGGCATCTATTGAGAGGAAATTTCAATTCAGACAAGTTGGACAACAAAAATTTAAGGCAGGCAATTAGCAATCTCCAACCAAAACATGAGCAGGATTTT
Organism: Fragaria iinumae; assembly: GCA_009720345.1. Taxonomy (NCBI): domain Eukaryota; kingdom Viridiplantae; phylum Streptophyta; class Magnoliopsida; order Rosales; family Rosaceae; genus Fragaria; species Fragaria iinumae. The sequence goes on along the minus strand of CM019122.1, from coordinate 28,694,461 downwards.
TATATAATGAAGCCAAACAAGGCATCAATTAATGTGTTACGTGGCTGCAAAGTAGCAAAGGAGGTTCAGCAAATAGCGCCTCTAGCGCCAACTCCAAATGCTATGATGGTGTGGGACAGAAAATGCAAGAACCCAATGCAAATAGTTACGCTTCCTAATGAGAACCATATAAAGTTGCCGGGAGGTGAAAGATGAAGTGCATTGAGGTGGCGTAAACCGGAGGTAGGGAGAATCAAACCGAACGTAGATGCAGCATTTGATTCACAAACTGACAGAGCGAAATATGTGGTGTTTTGTTCGTGATCATGAGGGTAACTTTGTAGCTGGTTTTCACCGTTCACAGGACAATGTCATCTCCGCAAAACATGCAGAACTTCTTGCTTGTTTCCATGGTGTTCAACTAGCTAGAGCTAAGCAATTTCACCACCTTCAAATAGAGACAGATTCCTTAGAGTTGGGTTTAGCTATTGAAGTTGCTTTTCCAGATTGGTCTCAGTTGGGGGTTTTTTGGTGGAGGACCTAAAAGTTAACCTGCGTCTAGCTTCAAATATAGCTTTTAGCCATGCTCATCAAACAGCAAACTGGGTTTGCTCATCTTACTGCCCAGCTAGCTTGCCACACCTGTGTTGCCTAAGCAATTATGAAATTGTTGCATGCCCCTCTTGAAAAAACAAAACAAAACAAAACAAAAGGCGTCAATTAATGTAGGACGTCAAAATCTGCATCTCTGGCTATAGTACTGAACTGAGCAATAATTAACATTCTTTGCCATGACAGAAGTTGATTTACATCTTAGTGGACTATGCTCACCCATAACTCAAAGTCATATTTCCTCTTGAAGCCGGTGGTGTGAGGAGGTCTAACATGGTTTGCTTCTTATTTGGGGTCAGTGGAACACCTCTAATAAGGTTCAAAGGCATGACATGGACGTTTGTCCTTTGTCTGTGCTTCTTATAAGCCCAAATACGTGCAGCAGCACCGGCAACCACAAGAGCACGAAGTAAATTCTAAAAACCAATATAAAGTTTTAAGGCTTTCTATTGAAGTATTTTTTAATTCACTGGTGATAGCCATAAGCCTGCAGTCTGCAGATCAAATTTTGCGGCATAAAGTACCGTCTCCCCGAAATCCTCCTCAAGCTTTCTTGTAGATCTCCTTGTCACTCTTCCCAGCATGAAACTCGTCACGAATTAACTGCACAATTATCAAATGCATTACAACCGCTAAATAACCATTATGTTTTAGTTTTATGAGACCTCTTTCCAGAAGTTCAAAATGATAACTGCCTACAGCAACCTTATGTATAGCAATGAAAACATGCTACATGTAACAGTAAGTACGTTTGGTTTAAATTTATGTTATGGATTTAAAGAGCCTCCTCACTCGTCTGAGAAGAAACTGAAGTTAGCTGTAAAATACAATTGTGGTCTAGAAGTCCACTTTCAAAGAGCATCAGCCCTAAAAATCTTATATATCAAACCAAGAGAGACTTCCAGTAAACACCACTTCATCAATAAAGGTGACAGGAAGCAGGAAGCCTAACCTGCAGAAATAATCTTCACCGCAATGTCATCGTGACTAGACAAAGAAGGAACATACGATATGCAGTTTCAGCATATCTTTACACATCATACGCCAGTGCAGGGAGAGACAGCATAATGGTATCTCCTTCGAATCAAATCACAAGTATTTAACCTCCCATGATCAATAATCCATCCTAGCAGTTCTACAGTAGGAGGTGTTTTAGTTGAAGCACTGTGAAATTGGCAAATATTATTGTATAACTGAGGAAAAGAACACACAATGCTGTTTCACCAACTCACCAGTCTTCTCAAAATCCCACCCTCTTCCCTATTTTCCACCCTCAATCCACAAAAATAAGTGAAAGAATGCAAACCTTCAGAGATCTTTCCAAAGGCATCAAGTTAGCTCTCTATCCACATTCTTGGAATCCCATCCATTTTCATGTAGTCCTTACTTGCTTAAGGGCAGCTAACCCCAGAGCATCTCTCTCTTACTATTTTGCCTAATCCTTATACCCGAGAGCTTTAACTTTTCTTGTTTTTGTTTGTTCATTTGTTTTTATTTCTTAGTTTTTTTGGAAAAGAAACACAATTCATCAAGAAGTCTACACAACAGAAGTTTCAGACATAAGGAATGATAACAACAGGAAACCCCTGATGAACCCCCAAAAGAGAAATAAAATTCCTGAACTACTGTTGCTCTCCAGTTCCTCATAACACAAGAGAAGCTATAATCGCTAAAAGCCTCAGAAACCAAAGCCCCAATTAGTATCTAAAATCTCCAGCCTACTCACCTCTTCCTATAATCTTATGCTACAGTATAGTTAGCAACTCAAAGATCCATTTTGGAACCACTCGATGCATGGCCTTCCTTGAAAAGTCTCTACCAGATTTATAATAAATATGCCATCAATAATCTTGACCTGGCAATGCAAACAATGCGCCTTTGAAAACTACGAGGAATGAAGCCCTTCATTTTGAATATTATCACAAGTATTACTTCCTGACTAGCCACGAAGCAATAAAGCACTTACATTCAAATCTTTTTACAAGATGAAAGTAAGATAATTAAGTTTGATTTGAAAGACACCTGCTACAAGACCTGCAAAGAAGTCCTTATGTCCTACCTCTAAGGTTCCCTCCCAAAAGGCGATATAAATACTTCATTGGCACAGAGCCTACTTCACATCCCTAAGAAGATTCAGTCAACCTTGCAACTATTTTCTTATATGAATATATGCAAATCAGAAAACATTTGATTTCCTTTTTCTTAAAGACCCAAAACAGTTGCTGTGCCTTTTAGGCACCCCTTGTAACCAAAAAAAAAAAAAAGACCCAAAACAGTACTAATAAGGTTGTGCAGTTCCAGCCAAGTTGATCAATTATCTTCACCATTCAAGAGTATTGGTTTGTCTGCCAATAAAATATCTGCAATCTTCACTCAATTCCCTTCAACTTTCAACCTTTCAAATAAGTGATTATCTTGAGTCATATTAGCAACGTACTCACAACATCAACTACAACACAGAAGAATGGGTAGCTCTGCGTCAACCCTTTGATTCCCTAATATCCCTCTACGCCTTCTTTTAATGAAGGAGAAGTTTTCAGAATGGAACAGCCTTCGATCCATCTCTTATGTCACAATTTAAACCCCTTTTTCACACCTCTTCCACTACTTCCTTCCCTTTTAAAACTACATGCGAAAAATCAGTTTACATTCCACAAAAGCACCGTGTGCAGGTGAACTAAGCCTTCCGAAACCTCCCTAATCCTTGATGTTACCTTTCACTAACTAATATGATGCTCATTACAAAATTTCTCCAGCATTTCGGAATCAGTGGAGATAAATCATATGGCAATTAACTGATGATATTACTTCCTAAGTATGAACCACTAAAGATGCATCACAAAACTAAAGCAAAATAAAAAAATGAAATACCTCGCGAAGAGAATGTCGATATCAGCTTGTGAGTCTTCAATGGATTGACTCCCACACTCAGTGCACCTAACATTCTGAGTGATATTTGCAACACCGGCATCCACCACTTGACTCTTCTTCACCGGGTCCTCCTCGCTCCCCATCACCTTCTCAACCTCTCAAACCTAATCACAACAAGGCGTTTTCAAAGCTTTGAACATTTCTACTCTCAGTGACGCATTTTATCAAACACTTGGCATGCATAACTTCAGCAACTAAGCGGATCACAATCTCAGCACATCGGAAATAAATCTCAAGTTTAAGAATTGAAAATTGAAACTTACAGGGATGTGGGTTTGAATTGGTGATCAAGGAATTCTTAAATCATACATCAAGATCATCAACTCATGAGTCTTAAGTTTGTGTTACGCTAAAATGCATATTGGTAGCTAGATAGTAGTGAATATTCTTTCTCAGGTTGTATCAGATACCCTGATCAACTACTAAATACTGTGTGTGGAAAACTTTCAAATGGGTATCAAGTGCTATGGCCACCTTCGCTATGGCCTTCTCATCATCCATGTCTGTTGTAGAATACTATCTCCTTAAACGCTTCCCAATTCCTTACGGTAACTATGCTAGCCATTCAAGTAACTTTATAATTATTCATGAAAATGGACATTAGATGTCATCCTTTTCATTGAGGCATAAACTTTACAAAGTAAATTCATAGATATTAATGAAAATGGACATTAACTTCATAGATATTAATGAAAATGGACATTCTTTCATAATTCACATCATCTATCACTGAGCATAGTATCATATGCTTAATCAAAGCTTGCTTCTACGGCTTCCAAGTCTAAAGTATCAAATGACACTGCTTCTGGCTGTGGAATTGCTACTTATTGGGGCCAAATCGGAAATTTTCCAGATCAAATGTATACTTGTAAAGAAGGAACACTAAAATCTCAAGCAATTCGAAGTTTGGGAAAACTGACTAAATTGTCAGGTTTCAGAAGAATATAACAGCTGCAAAGTCAACTTTGAAAATCCACCAAAAATTCATTTTAAGACTGAATGACATGAAATCAGTTTTAAAAGGCCATTGAAATGTCTAAATCTACTTGCAAAAAGAACAGAGATTAAATGGTACAAATGAGACTTCAGAAAACAAAGAGGTACACATAAAATTCTAGAAACTTTTCCAATCTAGACTAAACTTTGAAACAACATTCAGTACTCACTTTACATCAGATTAAGTTGAGACTTTCCAAATCATGAGTTAACTAACAGAAGAGAAACACATAAAAAATCAGGACATTTGAAGATCTGGAAGTAGGGTAAAGAAATGGACAAAGTGAGCACAACAACAGTTATCTTACCAAATGCAGAACTTTTCTTCACCTTAAAATGAAGTTTCAATTTCAAAATTTGGTAGTTTTGACAAACAAATTACGTTTTGGGCAACCTTCGTTGGTATACTTGGTAAACTAGAGGTTCAAAAACGAAATAAGCCATGCAGAGAACACAAACAACAGAAGGAATGACAGGCAGCAAACTTCAAGATTTACTGACAGATACACTTGAACATATAACTGTGTGGCACATCAAAGAAAAGATTACATGCTAGGAGAATAAGTACCGAACTTCCAACAAAGTCTGGTAGTAGATAGAGCAATTCCAACTTCAAACAACCATGTGAAATATGTGGGAAAAGGAATGAGCATAGCAATGCCCAGTAGGGGTTTTAAAACCAAAATGCTGATTCCTTTACTGCAGGAAAATTTAATAGATGCTTAGCCAAAAATTCAAATTGAAACCCTATGTGTAGCAGTAGTAAGAACAGTAACTTGATGGTTAAAGAAAATTCAAGCTGAGAGGAAATGCTAGTTTGCAGTACTAAGTTTTCACAAATATAAATTTCAGTTTACTGTTCTTTGTAACAATAGGACCATGAGAAATCTAAACAAACTTACAAATCCGTAAAGTAAGAGTTTTGGTAAACTTACTCTAACACAAGTGCAGAATCGTAAATCAACAAAAACTCAAGTATTTGGAAGGGCATGTAGCAAACCATTTCATACAACAATTACTCATCACATCTACGCCCTCACAAGGGGCTTCCCCGGGGAATTTGAGTCATTTTTCCTCAACATCTCAAAGCTCAAGGGTCAAAATGCCCGAGCTTTCAAAATTCTCAACCAAACTACAAACTTTCGACTTCCATTCTTAGTCAAACTTTACTAGATTTCAGTTTTCAAGCTCAAAGAACAAAATAAGTTATTGCATGTAAGTTTTGAAATATGGAAAGATAGCATGTATAAACTTCTTTGGACAAAGAAGCAAGATAAACACTGCCTTCAAGGATCTTAAAAAGAAAGCAACCTTTGTTCACATGGTAAATAGATAAAACATGCAATACTATATGAGTAATCGATGCATGCAAAACAGAGAAGGCTCTTGAACGATTATAACAAAAACTATGTTCTTTGTACTGATTTTCCCTACCTCAAGTTTATTTGGTGGTTTTTGTAGCATTAAGGAGCTCAGCCGCTTGCTACAATTTGTTCGCCTCCTTTTGCTTATCTAAAACAAAGATAACTTATGAAGTCTCAGCCAAAAACAGACCCTAACTCCTAATCAACTCCCCAATACTGAGCTTAAGCTCTTTGGGGACTTTTATCATACACTTGGTGTGCAGACATTACAAACTAGAACGCATGTTGAGATTCTTGCTGCAATAGCAACCCCATCGGAATCTAAGAGACAAAAGACCAAGAAAAGATGGCAATACAACTCAAATTCTGAAGTATTTGATAGGAATTTCCGAATCAACAAGAAAAGGGTGTAGTTGCACTAGAAGCTTTACCTCAACTACTGAGAGTGAAGGCGGGAACTTCCAATAGTAATATAAACAAACATCAACTAAAGCTCTAGGATTAAGAGGTTTAGGGAAGGAGAAAACGTTTCTCTTTTCTCCTAAGGTTCCAGCAGACAATAGAGCTCAGTCGTCTATAAAGGCTAATAAGCTTTCCCTCTCTCTGTTTTTTTCTAACAGAAGTGTTATGTACGTGGTCTAGCTTTTAGAACACTAAACAATTCGACAATTTACTCTGGCCTTCAAGGGCTCCAATTTTCTTTTCTACACAATTTGTCTCACAAGTTTGATTCGTTACTCAAACTTCCTCACTATGTCAGACCAAACAAACCAAACAATAAGAGATTCTCATTCTATGAATCAAACATTCAAAGATGAAAACATAATTGTACATAATCTAGAAATTTGGTCTAGATTATCAAAGTAAAGCTTTTACCTCAAAGCCTACTACTGACTTGAGATAGCTTGGTCTTGGGTGAAAATGAGGCCATCCATTGCTTACCCAAAGCAACCATTTCTCCATTCTCTTTCCTTGTTACCTTCACCACCACACATGTGAGCTTCCCCATGTCCCCTACAATATCAGCCACCAACTCAACCTCTTCCTGCATCAGTGAATCAAATATCAATCTCAAGCACAAAGTTTCAAAGACTTTGGTGATCTGGGTCTAACTCAAAAGTTACGAGAGAGAAACTGAACTCTAGTCTTGACCCTCGAGTAATATGAAAGGGTGATGTCAACGGTTATGGCAAGACCAACAGTTGAGTATACTGCGGCGGCTCCAACATCGTCGATCATAGTTGCGATAGCTCCGACATGCCAGTTTCCATCTTGGTCCTGTATCATCATGCAACATATATCAACAACCATACAGTTGAAGAAGAAAAGATGGTAGAATATGTATGGATAAAGGAATGTAGTTGAGTAGATTTACAGAGAGATGGTCTGGAACGATGAAGTTGCAGTGGAAGAAGCCCTTGTGGGCATTCAGAACCTGTAGGCCAACTAGAGTTAAGGCCTCCAGTTCATTGATACCTTTGGCACCTGTCGACAAATAGTGAAGCCATTTCTTGGACTCCTGCAGCTTCTCGTCTTCCATTTTACTTACGAGTTGAATAGATCTGTTGATCTCCAATGCTATGTTGTATAAAACAACAGTTTTTTTTTTTTTTTTTCCGACTAGAAAGAAAATCAACCTCAAAATACAAAACTCCTTGTACAACAACACCGAAAGAGTCAATATAGAAAGCGTGACTAGTTGCGTGAGGAAGAGATATGTTATATGTAGGCCTTATTATTTGGCTCTTCGGTCCTACCCGGTTCTAAAATCTCGTGTTTTAGGCCATAATAATTACTTATTTTCTATTGTTTTTAATATGTTTCTTATTTCTTATCTTGTAAGTTTTATTTCTTTAATTTGTATTTTACTTTGTTAAATAACGATTGATTTTTGGTGATTTAGAGAGATAGTTAATGAAATATATGAATATAACTACTTAGATTAATAATTATAGATGTCTTAAGTTAAATATAATGTATATGTATGTTAAATATGAGTAAAAATAGGGTCTTGTATCATATATATCTCTTGAGGTTATATTTGAGAAAAAAAAAAAAAAACTGATTAATTTATTTTGTTAAACAAAATAGTGTCATATTCAGCTCATTTGGTCCTATTTGGCCCTATTAGCCCTAGCGAAATGAGCTTTAAAGGCGGGTAAGAGCTTGCATATTTGAGACTCGGCCCGACTCTACCCGACCCTAAAATTTGTTGACCAAGTCAAAGCCCTACCCGACTCTATCCTACCATAAACCCTAAAATTTAGGGTAGGGCCGGCCCTAGCCCGGCCCATGATGAGACCTAGTTACAGGCTTGCATTCTAAGTTGATGTCCCAGTTTTGCAATAACATCGATCCGCCACAAAATTCACTTCTCGATAAATATGGGTGAAAGAAACTTGATCAATTTGATAGGCAAGGAAGTGAATGTTTTTGACAAGAACTTGAATCTTCCAAGGGGTAAAAGAAGAACCATTTATGGAATTGATAAGGATTTGTGAATCCCCTTCAACCAAAATTTTTTAGTAACCATAGATCCAGGCTGCTAATAGACCTGCACTTAATGCGAAAGCTCAGTCGTAAGTACATCATTAGGACCAATATTTTTTGTAGAAGCTAAAATAGGTTGACCATCTGCATCTCTAAAAACAAAGCATGTTGAGGCCTAGTGATTCTGAACAGATCCGTCGAAATTGAACTGAAGAGTCTAAGGAGGAGGAGCATTCCAGCGAATAGGCTTAAAAAACCTGCGAGATTTCTTATGGTTGTAGGCGCTAACAGTAGAATGATAACGAAAAAGTTTCGCTATAGAGTAAACAACATTTTTCAGGATGGACAATATGGTTTCTAAAATTCAGATCATTTCTTACTTTCCACAGAGAGTATGATGCAGTAAGTGTAATTTCTAAAAGAGGTATAGATGAAAGAGTAACAAATAAGGATTGGGCACAAAAGAGTTCAAAAGATCAACTTGAAAGTTAGGAAAAGTTAGTTGCCAAACTTGTTGAAAATCAAGAAAATAACAGTTAAAACAACAAAATAAAAGGGGTCACATTCTTATTTATTTTTCTTTAAAAATATTAGGAGTGTGGTACCATTAATGCATGTAAAAGGTTTATATTGTCCTCACGGCTCCAATTTTCTAAGAGCGACATTCTGAAACCCTAGGTTTCGTGAGTAGGGCAACGGCAACCTGACGGGTATTCCGACTGCATCAGTGTGGTACCATTATTTGCTTTTTAGTATTTCATATTTGCTTTTTTTTATGTAGTTTTTGAGGTTGTTTTTTCAATTCTTAGATGTAGTTTTGATTTAGTTTCTTACTGTGTGCATGTATGGTCTCCGGATTGTTCATGCTTGACCGTTTTGGTCGTCATGATCTTTAATCATTGGATTTATCTCATTTCCTTCAAAAAAAAAAAGAAGTAACGCATGTAAAAGAAAGTGCATAAGAACATCTTTAACAGACTTTTTATTTTAAAAAACGTGTTTAGCTTTTTAGATATTATAACGTGTTAAAATTTAACTCAATAAAAGTCATAATAAAGACTCTCTTTGTAACATTACTCTCTTTCCTCCGTTGAAGCAAGTAATCAATGGAGCTTCACCAGCTTTTCTTTTATAACCAGAGAAAGAAGCTTTAGTTTGCATTTGAACCACCACAGGCGGGGGAGCCACTGGCACGTGGTCTTTCACTGCTGGGGATCGAAGATGTTGACAGATCTAGTGTTGACATACCTGGAATGATAAAGATCGGACAAGATTTCGCTCCAGAAACAGCACCAATGATCCTCAGCCTCTCTTGCTCTCCACCGAGCAGGTTATGTCTAACAGAAGGCATTTTAAAGTTAGTGCATCGATGTAAACAACGTCAGGTTTCAGCATAGCATCAACACGTTCGGCTGATGCCCATCCATCGTTCATATTTGAAGCGATTAAAATGCTTTAATACCATGAAAATAAAAGATTTGGGGAGGATAAACCGGTTGCACCCGGGTAGAAAAATAATGTTCAACCCTAACCCTAGCCTTACCTTCACGTAGTCTCAGCTTATCAAAGGGCAAATACAGCCCTCAAAGTTGCACCAATCCATACCACAACCTCCTTAGTAAGCAGACAAGGCGGCAACCCAAGCAAGAACAGTCTTGATCGACACCTTTGTGAAGGGTTGATGTCACACCTCGGTCCCGGCATCGGTGGGTTTTAGGCACCGGATGCCGTTTTCGAGACGTGAACGAGTGTTACAAAGCGGAACGTAAACAAAAAAACACTATCTTCTAGGCTCTTCTTTCCGGCTCGGTACAACCTAAGTATTTTTCTGCAAAAATTATCAGAGATGGGTGGGTGAGCATAACCACGCGCTCAGTGAGTAGACCAATGTAATATGCCCACAAAGCCATGTCATTTTACACATGCTACAAAATACGTATATCGTATACACATCGAGTTATACAATTGATCACATCGCACAATTTTTTCTTATTGGATATTTTTCAATTTAGTGATCCCCACGGAAACCTAACGACCTTCAAGTCCTATACCTCCATGTGCCACATCCTTACTTCGGCATAACCAATCAAGAAGTTCACATGTTCCTTGACTAGTCAAACAATGGATCCAACACATAATTATATATAAACACCGCATACTTCGTAAATAGACATGTTTCACTTAAAATAGAGAGATATTTCGTAAATAGATCAAAATTATTCTTTTCGACTATTTTGATAACAAATAAGAATATTTAAAACATATTACACAAATCCACTCACCTTGATAGCATCAAAACCCCACCACGAATATCGATCGTAAACTGAACCTCCTAAAACAAGCAATCTAGAAATCACCGTTTGACTTTCATGGTATTAAAGCATTTTACGGTCTACTGGATTCGGACCCTTCAATTCTACTTGCATCTTTAGTTTCTAGACTATGCTCGTATTATTTGTGGGGCAACTGATAAAACTTTGTCCAACCAATGCCTATTGACAACTACTTCTATGCAAAACTGAAGTACTGCCCGCGCTAGAATTTCCAGTTCTTCCAAAACTGTACAGTAATAAAAAGAACCTAGAACGACAGTGCAGCACTGCCATATGAGATAAGTAATTATCATACATCATTACGACTTTTCTTCAAATAGGCTGATATATCAACTGTTTGACATATAATGTACAAAGAGAAAGCCAAAGAAAGAAAACTAAATCATCGAGTTCATGACTGACGTCGACAATTTGTTTCCCTCAATTACTACATTATTTTCACTATATTAAATTTATTTGCCAGCCACCTATGGGTCACATTACTTAAGGGCACGATGCATGAGAATGAAGGACGCCTTCTAGCCTCAGATTGAAATCTTACTTTCAAAGCCTCAAGTGCTGCTAATTAATCTATTTCTTTTCGTCTTGAAATCAGATCTGATGGTCCGAAGCCAGAACTTTCTTCAACTCCTTCTTATTTACCTGAAAGCATATATGCGATGTGATTATAACTTGCACGTTATATACAACAACCAAGCCTCTCATAGCAAATGAGAAATAAGAAAGTAGCTTTACCTTTCCCATAGCATTACGAGGTAGTGAATCCCACACAAAAAGTCGTGTTGGTAGCTGAATATAACAAAGTAAAAGTTATATGTAGTGCGCATTTGAGACTTAAGAAATGAGGATTCAGTCTTGCAATTTGCAATATATTATATATGTGAATGAGTCACTTGTCAGTAATACCTTGTATGGTGCAAGTTTGTGTTTAGCCCCAGAGCATAGCTCTTCCAAGCTTATAGCAGGTCTCTTTTCTTCCTCTTGTTTCCTCTTTGCTTCTTCATCTGGTACAACTATTGCACAGACAATTTCTCCATAATCTTTGTCCGGTAAGCCCAATACACAACACTCCTCTACAGATGGGTGCTACACGAAAGCGGTGGTTCTGAATTGTTAGTTATTAGTATTTAGTTCCTCATTCAGCACTTCAACTGTTATTTTTCTTTGTTTTGACCAAGTTCCAAAACAAAAGTATTGCAGGGAACACATCCATACCGAAAAAGATGAGAGGTCAAAAACTCACCTCTAAAAGAATTGATTCAATTTCTAACGCTGATAACTTGTATCCACCAACCTTCATTATATCAGCACTTGTACCTGATAAATGTTATTCAAAAGAGTAAGAGAGGGGAGGTCAAAGAAAGAAAAAATAATGCCAAGAGAGTGGATCCTCTAGGCATCTGCATTAAATCAAACTCAACATTTTATGTATGGAACCATTTATCTTTTGTGAACTATAATGAAAACAAAGTTGAAAGAATGCATCAATACAAGTATGATGCACATGAGTTCTAGAAATCCTTACGTCCTAATATGATGTAGTAGCCATCTTTATCCACTGTGCCAGCATCACCAGTCTTGAAGAACCCATCATTTGTAAATGATTCTCTTGTTACCTACATGATGATCACAATATCATTAACATATTAGCTGGAAGCTCCTCATAATTTCATTGCTGAACATATGTATGTGTTTCATTTTGCATTCTTCAATCAAAACATATAAACATCTCACACACGCGAACAAAGCGTGTGCCTGTGCGCATAGAATTTGATCACAAGTTTGCTTCAAATTTATCATGTCAAAAGTTACCTCAGGAAGTTTCCAATATTCCTTGAACAATGAAGGGCTTCTAAGACAAAGCTCACCCACCCCTGTCGTATCTGTTTTACTATCATCTTCTGCAACGATCTTTACCTACAGCAAACACAGATTTTACTCGGAGAAAATCCAATCATATATACATTTATATTCAATTGTAGGTGTTTATCATGGAAGCACTCTTGTAACAGTTCCATCTGGCCAGTTCAACTGTGAGCCACATAACACCCCACGTTACAGTTTTTTTTTTTCTTCTTTTTTTGATAATTAACTTACAGAGTTTTACTACTACATCCAAATTTCACATTTTACTAGCTGTTTCAAGGAAGAGAATATATCATATGGCCTTGCTATAATCTATGGTTCCCTCCAGCATGACTGTTAAAAATTTAAAATCTGAATGTGCTCATTCATATGGTTCACAACCTAACAACGATATCACAGCACTGTAGCTCAGTTACCTCCACACCAGGAAATGGTTTTCCAACCGTGCCTGCCTTTCGTTCACCTCTGAAGGGATTAGATATTGCCATCACAAACTAAGAACATCAAAACACACATCTATAAGTTATTAAGACAACTATTTATGAATTACATGCACCTTTGAATAAAGTGAATAGTAGTTTTGGAGGAATTGAAACTAGACATCACTAACCTCAGTCATGCCATATCGTTCCAAAAGACGATGCCCTGTGATAGTTTCCCACTGCTGCATCACAGGAACAGGGAGTGCAGAGGAACCACACATCTAGCAGGTAAATGAGGATGTTAATCATTTTAGCCGAAGAAACTAAAATACATTAGCTGAAAATGCAAGAGATTCATCCCAGCAGCTAATTTATTAGCTGATATTGTAATCTTGATTCTATCTGCAAAGACCTTGGGATAAAATCAGACCTTCGTGTTGACTAGGAGAATAAGAAAAGTCTCAATACCACCAGGAACGTGGTAGCAAAGCAGAAAACCTACAAATTTCTCTAATCAATAGGAAAAGATACTTGTAGGTATTGCTAGTTACCATAAGACGCAACTGTTTTGCAGCATAGGCAGATGCAGCTTTTAGCTCTGCATCCATGGCTTCATGAGCTTGTATCAATCGAGTATACATGGTCGGAACCTGTCAAAATAAAATATCTGGTTATGACTTGATCACTAATCATTACTTGACTCCCACGTATATGTGGAAGGGTAAGAAGAGAAGAAGAATACATGAAAGAATACATTAATGTTGTCAAGAAGCATATTTTGGAAGCTCAAAAGAAAGTACAGGTCAGTTACCAATATAACTTGCGTTATAAAGCTGATAAACAACTAACAAAAAGCAGATAAATGCTGCTTATTCTCAAGTTAATCTTCATATAAAGACCAAAAGTAAACTTACTCCAGTAAAGACAGTTATGCCATCATCTGCCTTTATTCCATTTTTTGGATATGCTTCACGCCATCTTTGCCAAATACCCCTCACACTAAATTTTGGCATAAACTCAACCTTGAACAACACAAACACATGATATTTCAACCACATCTATCTTGAATAGTGCAGCAAAAACCTTCCCGGAAAAAAAGCAGTACATGGAAGACAATTGCAAAAGCCTATAGCTGTCGAAGAAATCAAAAGAAACAAAAAGATTATATTACCGTGGAACCTGCATACAGAGGGGCAAGTAGAGCATTGAAAAGCCCATGGACGTGTGAGTTATAGGTTAAGGATCAAGCAAGGCAAACCATCATCAAATCAATCAACTAAGCCATAACCCAAACAAGGATTATTCTTAGGATCAATCAAGTTTCTCACAGAATAGGAGACAATGAAGACAGACAGCAAAATGCAAGCTCCAAATGTATTTGAAAACAGTATTTGCAAGCAAGTTTATACAAAATAAAAAGGATATGATGTAGTGGTAGACAATGCAAAAACTGATCAGCAGATGAATACTCCCACGCGTCTGCCAAGGTTTGGACCTGAAATTTAGATAACATGGAGGGCAACAGTGAGAAGACGTAGAAACATAACTAAGTTGGCTATCATAGTCAATAATGTATAAGATTAGCTTCTTATAGAGTTTTCAGAATTGTACTGAATGAAAGTGAACAAGAATTAAGCACCAAGTGGAAAACATTAACAACAGTCATCCACTATTTAAAGCTTCTATTACACAATCTAATGTGTGTTTATGAGTTGTGACATGTTTATCCCACACCTGACCTTACTACTCTTTAGTATTGGAGAGAAATTAGCTGATCATGCAAGGATAAATGGTGGACTTACCTGTGCACTGATGCTGCTGTGGGTGTGAACAACTCCTTTAGGTTTACCTGTTGTACCACTGGTGTATATTATTAATGCTGGATCCTCACCTACACCACAAGGAATGACACCAACAAACTTTATCCTTGATCTATTGCATAATTTTCATTCCCAAATACAAAATAAAAGTTCACACTTCAAAGAACACTATCTCTCTTACTTGATTGCTTTCCATTCCTGTGAAAAATTGTATCTGCATCTACTTCTCCTGCCTGTAAATGACTATCTGCACTTGTATGTGAAGCACTACTACTGGGAACTGGTGGAATAAGAGACAACTGAGCAGCACATTTAGTAGCAATGTTTTCCATAAGTTGATGGTGATCTTCAGTACTCAATATCATGGAGATGTCCTTTAAATCAGGTAGTCATTATTATGGTCTGTATAATTGATGCTCAAAGCAACAGTAAAAATTACAGAGTGAACGAAAGGTATTACAGTATGAATTCAGATTACTTCCTACATATATAGGACTGTAACAATTTAGGCCAGGCTTTTAGATTGACAATGACTTTACCAGCCAATCCATACAATTTAATTATCCAAATTACACTTAAAAAAGTATAAAGAGATCTAGGTTATGCTTTTAGAATGAGAAAATTACAATAGACACTGTAGCAAGAAAAGTCTGGTAACAGTACAAGACTTCAGTTTATATGTATATAGTATTAGAGAACTACACCCATTACAAGGGTTATAGTGAATAACTTGATGGTATAATAATCAATTCAATCAAGGGTCTGAGGAAAAACACAAGGCATTTAGGCAGCAAAGCAAACATAAAGAGCATATGGGGCTCACTGAATCATTCATCACATGCAAGAGCTCAGCCTCAGGGTAGCTCAGAGCAAGTGGAACTGCAACACCTCCACTAAGCCAGGTCCCTAGTATACCAGCGACAAATTCAGCAGAGGGCTTGGCCACAATACCTATTCGAGCCCCTCTAAGATGCCCAAGTCCTCGTGCACCATCAGGTTTTGCTTTGGAAGTCTGTATTCAAAGAATATGTCACGATATTGCAGAAAGCCAATAGATAAGCATTTCAAAAATATATCCCTATATACATATATCTGCAAACTCACGTTTAAGTCACCATTGCATAATAAGCCAGATATACTCCGTGCAGAAGATATTAGTTGATTGTAACTGTAACTTCTGTTATCTGATCTAACAGCAATACTATCCTGAGTTCCAGAACCGTGACTAGGTACTTCTACCACCTCCATAGATGAACCAGATTGCAAGGCTGCAATTTAGTTTAAAATGAACAGAGAACTAGATATTAGGAAAGTAATTCTCCAAGAGACATCTAACTTCTAACTTCTCATAGCAAGATCATTCACTTTAGCCCTCGGAAAACAGCTATTGACACAGTTTACTTTAGCAAGGTCCATATAATTCTCTTGAATTTCCCATCACATTCTCACAAATGAGTTCCCCAGAGAAAAAAGGGTGAAAACCGGGCACACATTGTGTTCAGCAGAATTTCCGATGGAAAATGGGCAAGTAAAAGTTCAAAGCTTTCAGTAAAATCGAAGTTATTATCAATCCAATGTAAACAAAGCCACATTTTTCTCGTTATAGCAGGTACACCTCCACATTCATACTCTAAAATGCAGCCATTAGATCATCTAGACACATCCAACTGATCAAAAAGCGAAAAGCTTTTGATCAGTTGGGTTTCAAGCAAGGAGTTCAACATTGATTATAGTCTACTCAGTGATTTAACGGGCCATAAAGTCTGCATTAGTACTCAAATTCATAATGTACTCTTGCGAAAAGAGAATCAATTTGACCATGTCTGCTACCTCCAACACTATGGAACACAGAAATACATTAAATTGTTCAATCACAAACATCAACAGACGACAGAAACCAAATATAAATAAGAACCCACCAATTCTCTGTTTCATTTCTGATTGAAAACACAGAAACACCCACAAAAATCCCAATCCTATTCACTTATTCAGTCCAGTCCCTCACTGTTTCTATCAACAAAAAAAGAAACAAACTTTGACTCAAAAGTGGAGGAACTTACAAGAGAGAAGGCGAGAGTGAGATAAGCAGAGCAAAGGGTTGGTTCTAGTGAGATAGATGAAACGGGAAGGAGATGAATGAGAAGAAAAGGAGAAGAGGGACCTGGAGAAGTAGTTGATAGCTTTAAATAAAGGAGGGGTGGTGGAGCTCATATTTATAGGTGTGTGGAATAATAATTCGCAATGTCAGTGATTCAGTTTCATGTGTTTGGGTGTGGTTAGTTGCATGGGTTTGGCGGCATTGATGAGGTTGATGGTTTGGTCAGGCTGTGAGTGAGGTGAGGTGCTTTGAGAGCTTTGAGTTTGAGGTGGCCAATTTGAACAAGAGTTGCGAGAAGAGACGCCAAAATTGGAGGAGATAGAGAGGCCCGTATAAATAGCGAGTGTGGGACTGCAGGGTAATATTAGAGTAAGGTTGGGATTATCAGCCAGTAAAAAAAAAAAAAAAGAGTAAGGTCAAAAACAAGGTTACTATGCAAGGGTGATGGTGAAACATAATTTTGCTCAATTGAACTATTTCTTTCTTTTTTTTTCTTTTTTTTTTCCTTTCTTCAAATGAAGGCTACTATTAAGTTAAAGTAAAAAATTGGAGTAGATAGGCGTCGAAATGAGTTTGGTTGAGGGGTTTTCGTACTATTTGGTCCAATGCGGCGATAGTCTCTCAATTTTGAATAGGAGATTTCGATGCCAAATTCTTAAACACCCATAAGTAAAATTTACGGTTTTTCATGTGATATCTATAATCTCAACAATGATTACCATGTCAATATAGACGGCACCTTCAAGTGTTGGAACTTTCTTTTTTATTATATGACAGCTAGTGAATCCTACAAGTTTAAGGTCATTAAAATAGTCATGTGGCTCATCATCTCGCATACATCGTGATCGGCGCCATGTCTTAGATAGATTTTGATGCCTCCTTCTCATCATATTGGCAAATCAATGACCCATTTCCCATCTTTTGATTTAAATCCTTCTTCATATATTGACTATAGTTTCAATTTTAACGAAAATTATTAGTTGGCCAACCGGATTGCCAATTCCACTTGTTTTGAAAGTCCTTTTGGGAGATATAAAATGTTTCAAAACTGCATATCAAAGATACCAATGTAGAATTACTCATATTAAACTTCTTAGTTGTAACCATATAATTCTAGAAAAAAATTACATAAAATAAAATCACAAATGACAATGGGAAAATGCTCTTCCCCCTTACCGCTTCTTCTACTTTCCATTTTCCATTTTGAGGGGTTTTAACTTTTCGGTTATAATGTTTTACATGTTTGTAACCAAAACAAACAAAAAAACAAAACAAAACTGTTCACAGTTTGATGCATGTGAGCTTTTTTGTGAATTGGGGGCCATGTTTGTTTCATGGAATCAACACATAGGGAAAGAAAAGTGATTAGTTTCCTGTGTTTGGGAACCAAAGGAAAAATGCTGGGAATGGAAAGTAGTTCCCATGTAGAAGGAAACTTGGGTGGAAATTGCTTCCCTCCACCCACCCCTAGGATTCAATTTCCGTTCCAGCTTCCTACATTTATTACGCTTGTCTTTTTACTAAATTGTCCCAGCTCTCTTTTATCTATCCAGTCAAGAAGTGAACCACAAACGTCTCGAGAAGAACTGAAGCCCTTTTCGTCTGAAATTCTTCTTGTTATCGATTTCCTCGCACAACAGCTACCAGGTACCTCTCTTTCTTGTATATTTATATTTGTATGTAATCATACTGTGGGTATTGTTGTTAATTACGTCTTGGTTTTGGTTTTGTTGTATGGGTAGTTTGTTTGATTGGATTATTCTCTCTTCTGAGAAAGAGAATCTTTTGCTGTTAGGAAGTGAGGAATGATAGAATGATATAATACTTTCAATGATGCTAGTCTTAATTGCAATTGTTTGTTTGAATTTGAATCACCAGAAACCTGATGATTATGTAAGCGTTGTCAGTTTTCTCGATTTGGATCTCTGCTATAAGAAAACTGATTTTGTGCTCCATATGCCTCATCAGACCAAAAGAAGAGTTTGAGAGTTGTTTGTATTTTTACTTTTGTTTCCCCATATGGAGTTGTGCTTGTTTATTTGAAATTGGTGGCTTTGTTGTAAAGTTGTGTAGGTTATGACCATATGAAACCTTCTTCTGTTTTGATCTGTTTGTATATGTTATTCGTATGAATATGAAACTGATTTTGTGCTCTACCCATGACATTATCTATTTAGTTGTCTTCTTACTACTCTTTAATTGCTAATTTGTTACCATATTAAATTCATGATTAACAAGGAGTTTGCAATATTATGCTATAAACTTTTAATGGAGTTTGGAATATAGTTTTCAGCTTGTTTAGATTTCTATGTGTGGTCTTGTTAAGATTCAAGATGGTTATGTTTATTTTTGAGGGATTCAAGATGGTGATATCATTTTCTGAGGACATATAAACATGATGGTTTCAATTTTTCTATTTTGAGTCTGCTATGTGTATTTTAGATTTATAAGAAAGAAAACCTGGTAGTTTTAGTTCACTTACTACTTTTTGATTGTTACGACATTAAATTCCTCATTAATAAGAACTTTGCAATATGTTTAAAACTTGTAATGGAGGATGATGAATGATATAGCAGTCAGCCTGGTTACTTTTAGTGTGAATGATATAGTAGTTGAGGAAGAAGACTTAATTTAATACAAAGTCCTCTACTTTGTAATTTGTTTTAAACTTGTAATGGATGATGAGGAAGGTGGGTGCTTGTTATGTAGTTTCCTGGAGAGTTTGAAACATGTTAGAGATCAATGTATAAAGCATGATAGTATGATGCTTGTCGAGATTCCTGTGTATTGGTTTTCATTTTCGTAGTTCTCTATTCCAGTAAGTAATTTGAGTTGTATGAACTATATTTCACATCACGATGCTTCTTTTATGTAGGATAGATTTGCAAGCAAACTCGAGATCCTCAGCTAGTAGAAATGGATGAAATAAAGTGAAGCAACCATCACACACTTGGACCCCTGTTGAAGATGTAGCTCTAGTTGAGGCTTTATAATATGCTTCTTAAATAATAGAGAAATGGATGATCAAGATTAATGTTGGCCTTAAAATGTGATTTTGCTTTTTGTTTCTGCATAATCCTGTAAGCTATGCAGAATCACGGTAGAACGGAATTAATGATCATGGGCGAGAGACAGACATATAGTGGTTCACCATGCCATCGGTGGACATGACTACGTCCACTTACGAATCAACTATCATGGTCGATAGGCCTTTGGTGTTACAAGAGCTCTCCGAGATGGAGTAAGTAGGGATCGGGAGGGAGAGCCAGACAGAGAGAGTTTCTACACATGGGAAGCCTTCCTTTTATAGCTAAGGAAGATTCCCTCACATATTATGTTTCCGATATGGGACAAACTATATATAACTATTATCATGGTGTCTTCTTGTGGAGCTTGGAGGAACACCTTCCTGATGTGGTACCGATGATCTTTCACCATGGCGAGGTAGCCCGGATGTCGGTCTACCGGAAGTATGTCAGGGGCGGGACCTTTTGTGGTCGGAGAACGGTCTACTCGGTCGTTGCTTATACTTGCGGTATATATACCAACAACACTTTTATTTTAGAGTATAGGTAATCAAACTCTTTTAGATGTTATTATGTAATCTGGATTTTACTTATATTGTGATATTAGAACTTATTATTTGAT
Source organism: Fragaria iinumae (assembly GCA_009720345.1). Lineage (NCBI taxonomy): Eukaryota > Viridiplantae > Streptophyta > Magnoliopsida > Rosales > Rosaceae > Fragaria > Fragaria iinumae. The sequence continues at coordinate 28,673,902 of CM019122.1, read as the reverse complement.
TTCATGTTCTTGTTTCATAGTTATTTGTCTTGAGACGTTGGTGATTTTTTTATGTAATTTGATATGATATGTAGATAATTGAAAATTGAATTGTTGCCTGGTTAACTTGGTGATAAGTTATCATAGCTTGTGCGGATATATGCAAACTGAACTATAAGAAAATCAAACTTCTAAATGCATGTCAGTGTTACTTCAACTATTCAAATCATGTTATTGCATATTTCGTTAACTTTTCTGGGTAGAAAATGTTAGTTGATATGAACTTGAGTTTGGATGCTGCTATTAAGTAAAGAATAATCAGAATTTAATCACCAAAATTACTTCTTGGTTAAGAGTTGAGGGCATTATTAGAAAACTGATAGTTTTTTTATATTTTCTTTCCCAAAATACCAAACATTGCAATGACAACTTAAATGATATATTCTGATTACATTCCTCACTTTTCCGAACACCCCGGAAAGGAAAAATGACCGGAATTGCAATTTCCCTTAGGAAAGGAAAATCCAAAGAATTGATTTTCTTTCTTTTCAATTCCGTCAACCAAACCAGAAAGGTAGAGGAGTGCTAATACTACCAATCACCATCAGCCAATAGGAGAGCATTTATAGATTGAGTAAACCCGAATACAGGTGTACCACTGAAGACAAAGATCTTTCATTTTTTACACACAATGGTACAAACTATAAAGTGGCTTCCAGACTGAGCTGCCATTTGAAGAAGGCAGTGTACTGTGTAACAATGATTTGCCACCTGTCAAAGAAGCAGCAGATCCCTACTGAGACCCAGAAAGCAGTTACTGCTTACTACATGTCCTGGACTGCAGTGGTGACATGGGGAGGCCAACAATGTTGATGAATAGGTTAAATTTCTTGGGATATATTTCTTTTTATCTTTAACAAGCTTGTTAAACCTTTATTCAATATATTTTCCGTTTATAATATTCAACTCCAATTCTTTGTCATAGACATAAAGGTTTTCATGTCTTTGAGGAATAATAAGTATTTCTGAGCTCTTTGATTTCCTATCTTCAATATGGTTTGAGGCCATAGCCACCCATTAATGGCCACCAATTAGTTGTTGGGAATGAATGCAGTTAGATATGCACTACCAGTAACATATTCAACCATCAATTACTGAGAAGACCCAAGGACAGACAGCTCTTTTGATTTTGTCCAGCTTAATGTCATTAGAGTCACTTGAATATTGGATGTCAAGTAGGAGTTTCAAAGTTGGAAGCCAAATCAGCTCTCACATCAACCCAGAAATCAAATAGCAACCCAAGAATCCCCCCTTTCCACTCATGCCTATTATGAAGCTAGAAACTTGATTAGACTTTACTGCATTGGTTAGAAGAAGGGGTTGTGAGAAGATGCCAGCAAGTAAAATATGGTGGGGTTTGATTGGTTTGCTGGTGTTGCTGTCAATATCTGCAGTTTCAGCACATGAAGAACTGGAGGAGGCACAACAACAAATCTCACATCCCAGTGATCATCAATTGGGTAATAAGCATGTCTGGCCTGTAAGTCTGATTATTTTCGATCATAAATATAACTCTTTGTTGGGCATGCATGTTTGTCTATACTATTACTGTATTGTAAATTTGTATCAAGGCCCTAAACAACTAACAAGGGGCTAACCGGCTAAGGGCTAGCTGCATGTAATACTTTTCACTTCCCATATGTAAATTATTTTCATCCCCAGCAAATAGAACTGTGTTAGCTCTTGCAATGTCTTTCTTGCTTTCTATTATAAAGACATCTTTTTCAAGCCTTGTCACATTATTCACTTTTCTATGACATGAGTTGCATCTGATAGCTATTAGCAAGACAGGTTGTATATTACCAGTAACAAGAACTCATATTCAGTTTTTGTAATGCAGTGGACATAGTAATTACTTGGTGGTATACGGTTTTAAAACTTAAAACTTACTTTGTTAGGGATGTCATGCTGCAGGAGATAAGATTTGATTGGAAAATTGTGGCGGGTACGATAATCGCATTCCTTGGGGCAGCATTTGGGAGTGTTGGAGGTGTTGGTGGGGGTGGCTTTTTCATTCCTATGCTCACCCTCATAATTGGCTTTGATCAAAAGTCATCAATCGCAGTGTCCAAATGTAAGTACACATTATATGAAATAACATATTTTGATCATGATGTTTACTGGTTCATGTATCACTTAAGACTTAAGACCGATTTTGTTCTATTTCTAACTTGTGAGACAACATTTCGTTTAATGTTGCTTGTGTCTGGGTACTCAGGTATGATCACAGGTACATCAACTGCTACTGTGTTATATAACTTACGAGGAAGGCATCCCACACTTGAGCTTCCCATCATTGACTATGATTTGGCTCTTCTCTTCCAACCATTGTTGGTGCTGGGGATCAGCATTGGTGTTTCATTGAATGTGGTTCTCTCTGATTGGATGATAACCATTCTACTATTTGTAGTCCTCCTAGGTAATACAATTCCTTATCTGAAATGGACTTCTTCTTTCTTTACAATTCTCTGAAACTTGTTTGAGAGGTCAATAGCTTGGTCATGATATGCAGGGGTTTCAGCCAAGTCATTTATCAAGGGTGTTGAGACATGGAAGAAAGAAACTATGACTGAAAAGGTGCTCTTACAACCATGCTTGCTTGTTTATCTGAATTCATCAAAAACTGAACCTTGTTTCACTACCTCTAGGACCTACTGGATGCTTCAAGACACTTGCCATCAAATTGGGAAAGTACTGAAGATGTTGAAGCCAAATGTACGCCTGGACGTCCAAGCAATGACACCCTGACACAAGCGAAGAATGAAGCTAAACGAGTGGAGGTTAATTCTTTGAAGCTCAAACTATTATAGTCATGCCTTTTGGGACTGACTTCTGGACGTTGCTAGGTTTCTATTCTTGATAATGTTTGCTGGAAGGAACTTGGAGTTATAGTGGCTGTCTGGCTCATGATACTTGCATTACAGATTGCCAAGGTTTTAATCTAGTAACACATGTAGCTACTTTTTTTTTTTTTTTTTTTAAATAAGAGGACTATTATTTGGATTGCCTTCACTTGTATGCAACTATGCAACCGGAAATCAGATTATCGACTGAAAATAACTTCTTTTGCACAGAGTTATCTGACAAAATGTTCGGCAACATATTGGTTGGCAGAACTCTTACAGGTACCTTCCATCCTCGTGTTCAATAACATAACTCACTAGTGGCTGTAAATGTATAAACTGCACAAGACTCTCTTCCCAATTTTCTTCAACTTCTATTTGTGAACATCAGATTCCAGTGGCTGTGGGAGTAACTTCATATCAGGCAATGAATCTCTACAAAGGGCGGAGTGTGATTGCATCAAAGGGAGATGAAAACATGAAATGGTCAATGTACAAGCTAGTTGCCTATTGTGCCTGTGGCATAGCAGCTGGTATGCTTGGTGGATTACTTGGTCTTGGTGGAGCATTTCTGTTGGGTCCGATATTTTTGGAGATGGGAATTCCTCCTCAGGTAGATCAACTCACACATCAAGATCATTATGAGCCTTAAGTTAGTGTTAAGCTAATATGCACATTGGTATAGAAGCTATTCTTTCTCAAGTTGTATCTGATGCCTTGATAAACTCCTAATTTCTATGTTAAAAACTTCTATATAGGTGTCAAGTGCTACGGCTACCTTTGCTATGACATTCTCTTCATCCATGTCTGTTGTAGAATACTATCTCCTTAAACGCTTCCCAATTCCTTATGGTAAGTCTGTTAGCCATTCAATCAACTTTAAATTATTCATGAAGGACGACATTATTATCTGAAAAAGGTCATCTTTTTCATTGAAACTCTATTCTAGCTCTATACTTCGCTGCTGTGACTAGTGTTTCTGCATTTGCGGGGCAGCATGTGGCCGGAAAGGTGGTTAAGAAATTAGGAAGAGCTTCTTTGATTATCTTTATCCTGGCTTTCACAGTTTTTGTGAGTTCACTAACACTAGGTATGTATCATTCTCACATACATATTTGCTGTATTTCTTTCATCCATCTTGAAGTGTCTAGGAGGGGGGTTTTTGTTTGATTATTGGATGGTTTTTGTTTCATTCTTTTTCTATTGTTTTGAAATCGGCTTTTGTTTGATTCTACACAGGTGGGATCGGCATAGAAAACATGATTAGGAAGATTCAACACAAGGAGTCCTTGGGATTCCAGAACATCTGCACTTATAAAACCTAGCTAGATATATGGACCTTTTAGTGGAAGAAATATTCTCAATGTATGGACCTTTTAGTGGAAGAAAGTTCTGATTTGTGAACCAAAAACCTTACAAAGTACCCCTTCATGTTTGAAAAAGGGTGACTAACTGGGGGTGGAAACATGCATGTTTCTCAAAGTCTAACCAAATTATCAATGCTTTCAATAGTTCCGAAACACATAGCTAATGAATGTCTTCAGTTTATAGTGCGGCTTCTCATGATGCATTAATCGTTGGCCAAAGGGATACCCTAATGGGAGTAACTGTAAGGAACTTGGCCATGCCATACAAGGACTTGCATTATTAGAGGATTGAGAGCAGATTGTATAAAAAGTTGAACAAAGAAGTTCAATAATCAGCTACGTACTGGATGTGATGAAGTCAAGAGCAAATTAGTAAGTACTTGGACACAAGGAGTGCAAAGAAACAATCTTTGAAGTTTTGGCAGTCATCATTCACAACCCTGATGATAAAAGAAGGTGAGATCTAGCGTAATCGATTCTTAGACAGGTTGATAAGAGGCATCTATTTGGAGGAAATTTCAATTCAGACAAGTTGGACAACAAAATTTTCAGGCAGCCAATTAGCAAGTTCCAACCAAAACATGAACATGATCTTTATATAATGAAGCCTAACAAGGCATCAATTAATATGAAACGTGACTGCAAAAGTAGCAAGGGAGGTTCAGAAAATAGCGCCTCTAGCGCCAACCCCAAATGCTATGATGCATAATAGTATGTGTTAGACTTAAGGGTTGGCAGTGAAAGCACAAAATTTGCCCAGGAGTTCATTCTCTTTAACTCTAATGCTGCTCTGGGCGTTATGGAAGAATAGGAATGATATGGTGTGGGACAGAAAATGCAAGACCCCAATGCAAATAGAAATAGTTACTCTAACTAAAGAGAACCAAAAGTCGCTGGGAGGTGAAAGGTGAAATGCGTCGAGGTGGCGAAAACCGGAGGTAGGGAGAATCGAACTGAACGTAGATGCAGTCTTTGATTCACAAACGGACAGCGGGAATAGTTGATGTTTTTTCACTTTTTGTGATCATGAAGGTACCTTTGTAGTTGGTTTTCTCCATTCACAGGACAATGTCATTTCGGCAAAACATGCAAAACTTCTTGCTTGTTTCCATGGTGTTCAACTAGCTAGATCCAACCGATTTCACCACCTCCAAATATAGACAGATATCTTAGAGTTGGGTTTAGCTATTGAAGCTGCTTTCTCAGATTGTCTGAGTTGGGGTTCTTGGTGGAGAACCTAAAAGCTAGGCTGCGTCTAGCTTCAGTTATAGCTTTTAAACATGTTTGACGAACAACAAACCGGGTTGCTCATCTCACTGCCCAGCTAGCTTGCCACAACCTTTGTCAATCTTAATACTTGTAACCTCCAAGTCCTAATTCTAGAGGCTATCCAAATTGATTGTGCTTTTGCCCAAGCATCTATGAAATTGTTGCATTCCTCTTAAAAAAGAAAAAAAAGAAGAAGGCATCAATCAATGTAAGACGTCAAAAACTGCATCTCTGGCTGTAGTACCAATTTGAGCAATAATTAACATTCTTTGTCAAAAACTCCATAAAAAAATAAAATAAAATAAAATAAAAAAATAAAAATAAAAAACTCTTTGCTATGAGAAATTACTCGACCAATATAAACCATGACAGAAATTGATTTACATCTTAGTGGATTATGCTCACCCGTAGTTCAAAGTATAATCAAGAAAGAAAGCGTATGGAAGACACGTCATCGTTGTTCTCTCCACCTCCTCCACCATGACGAAGGTACATTTCCTCTTGAAGGTGGCGGCATGAGGAGATCTAACATGGTTTGCTTCTCATTTGGGGTCAGTGGAACACCTCTAATAAGGTTCAAAGCCATGACATGGACGTTAGTCCTTTGCCTGTGCTTCTTATAAGCCCAGATACCTGCAGCAGCACCGGCAACCACAAGCTGTTTCCAGAACCCAATAACAAATTAGCACAAAGTAAACTTTAGAAACCAATATAAAGTTTTAAGCCTTTCTATTAAAGTATTTTTCAACTCACTGGTGATAGCCATAAGCCTGCAGTCTGCAGATCAAATTTTGGGGCATAAAGTACTGTCTCCCCGAAATCCTCCTCAAGTTTCTTGTAGATCTCCTTGTCACTCTTCCCAGCATGAATCTCGTCACGAATTAACTGCAAAATCATCCAATGCATTACAACCGCTACACAAACATCATGTTTGAGTTGGTAGATCATCAACTATACAAGTACCAGATAGATTTATGAGATATCTCTTTTGAAAACAACCAATTTGAGAAACTAATGAAGATATAGGGAAAAAGTAATGCCAGTAGAAGTTCAAAATGGTAACGGCTACAGTAACCTTATATATAGCAATGAAAACATGCTATTTATGTAACAAGAAGTACGTTTGGTTTAAAACTCTAAATATATGTTGAAGTTTATGGACTTAAATCCTCCTCACTCTTCTGAGAAGAAACTATAGTTGGCTGTAAAATACAATTGTGGTCTAGAACTTTTAAAGAGCATCAGCCATAAAAAGATCTTATATATCAAGCCAAGACAGACTTCCAGACTTCAGTAAACACCACTTCATCAACAATAAAGGTGATAGGAAGCAGGAAGCTTAACCTGCAGGAATAATCTTCGCTACAATGTCATTGCAACAAGACAAAGAAGGAACATACGATCTACAGTTTCAGCATATCTTTACACATCGTACACCAGTGCGGGGAGAGACCAATAATGGTACCTCATTCGAATCAAATCACAAGTATTTGACCTCCCACGACCAATAATTCATCCTAGCAGTTGTTCAGTAAGAGTGCTTTAATTGGAGCACTGTGAAATTGGCAAATATTGTATAACTGAGAAAAAGAACACAGAATGCTGTTTCACCAACTCACCAGTCTTCCCTAAATCCCACCCTTAACATTCAAAAAGAAGTGAAAGAGTGCAAACCCTGAAAGAATGCAAACCTTCGGAGATATTTCCAAAGGCATCAATTTTGCTGTCTAATCACACTCTCTGAATCCCATCCATTTTCATGTAGTCCTTACTTGCTAAAGGACAGCTAACCCGAGAGCACCTCTCTCATACTATATTGTTTAATCCTTAAACCTGAGGTCTTTAACTTTTCTTGCTTTTGTTTGTTCATTTGTTTCATTTTTTGTTTTTTGTTTTTTGTTTTTTTTGGAAAAGAAACAGAATTCATCGAGAAATCGAAAATAAAGATAAACAGTGGACAAGAAGTCCACACAACAGAAGCTTCAGACATGAGGAATGTAACAACAGGAAACCCTTGATGAACCCCCAAAAGAGAAACAAATTTCCTAAACTACTGTTGCTCTCCAGTCCCTCAAAATACAAGAGAAACTATAATCTCTAAAAGCCTCAGAAACCGAAACCCCAATTAGTATCTAAAATCTCCGGCCTACTCACCTCTTCCTATAATCTTATGCTACAGTATAGTTAGCAACTCAAAGATCCGTTTTGGAACCACTCGATGCATGGCCTTCCTTGAAAAGTCTCTTCCAGATTTATAATAAATATGCCATCAATAATCTTGACCTGGCAATGCAAACAATGCGCCTTTGAAAACTACGAGGAATGAAGCCCTTCATTTTGAATATTATCACAAGTATTACTTCCTGACTAGCCACGAAGCAATAAAGCACTTACATTCAAATCTTTTTACAAGATGAAAGTAAGATAATTAAGTTTGATTTGAAAGACACCTGCTACAAGACCTGCAAAGAAGTCCTTATGTCCTACCTCTAAGGTTCCCTCCCAAAAAGTGATATAAATACTTCATTGGCACAGAGCCTACTTCACATCCCTAAGAAGATTCAGTCAACCTTGCAACTATTTTCTTATATGAATATATGCAAATCAGAAAACATTTGATTTCCTTTTTCTTAAAGACCCAAAACAGTACTAATAAGGTTGTGCAGTTCCAGCAAAGTTGATCAATTATCTTCACCTTTCAAGAGTAGTGGTTTGTCTGCGAATTAAATATCTGCAATCTTCACTCAATTCCCTTCAACTTTCAACCCTTCAAATAAGTGATTATCTTGAGAATTGAGTCATATTAGTAACCTACTCACAAACATCAACCTACTCACTTTTTCCTATAATCTTTATGCTACATTACAGTTAGAAACTCAAAGATCCCTCTTGAAAAGTCTCTACCAGATTTATAACAAATATGCCGTCAATGCTACGGCATAGTAAGCAACTCAAAGATCCCTCTTAGAATCACTCAAGTCACAGCCTTCCTTGAAAAGTCTCTAACAGAATTGGAAAAAATATGCCGTCAATATTCTTAACCTGGCCATGCCAAGAATGCACCTTTGAGGACTATGAGGAATGGATCCCTTCATTTCAAATATCATCACAAGTATCTTCACCTTTCAAGAATAGTAGATTGTCTGCGAATTAGAGATCTGCAACCTGCACTCAATTCCCTTCAACCTTCAACCCTTGAAATAAGTGATCTTCTTGAGGCATTATTAGCAACCTACTCACAACATCAACTACAACACAGAAGAATAGTGGTGACGGCGTCAGCCACCAAAATATCCCTCTAGGCCTACTTTTAATGAAGGAGAAGTCTTCCATCTCCTCCCCTCACAATTTAAACCCCCTTTCTAACAAAACTACAAAAGCACCGTGTGCAGGTGAACTAGGCCTTTCGGAAACCTCTCTATATAAAATTTCACTAGCATTTCGGAATCAGTGTAAGTGATGATATTACTTGGTAAATGAAAGATACCTTGCGAAGAAGAATGGCGATATCAGCTTGTGAGTCTTCAATGGACTGACTCCCACACTCAGTGCACCTAACATTATGACTGATGTTTCTAGCGCGGGCATCCACCACTTGACTCTTCTTCACCGCCTCCTCCTCCATCAAACCTAGTCACAACAAACGCGATTCAGTCAGGCTTTTTACCAACTACCCATCCACAAATAAATATCAAGTTAAAGAATTGAAATTGAAACTTACGGGGCCCAAGCAGACTATAGCAGTATAGCTATCAGAGTCTTCAACGAGTAAAAACAAGGAAATGAAGCAACTGTGGCGGTTTATAAAGGATTTTTTTTTTTTTTTTTTTTGAAACAAAGGGCTGGGGTGGTTTATAAAGTTTAGACCGTTTAGTATCCTTCGGTAAATTTTTATGCAAAATAAACTCAACTGTTGAAGAAGAAAAGATAACGAGAATAACGGTCTGCTCATTCATTGATAGAAATGCATATTTATAGGCATTACATTGAGTCTCTCGAATGATCTAGAAGTTCTATCAACTGTAATCTATTCTAATAAGGAAACTGGATTAACCAATCCTATGTGTATTAGGGCAAGACACATAACAGAATGACGAAAATATAATTTCCTTAAACACTCCCCCTTGTGTTGCGTCCCTAATATGACATGGTGTTTATGGTGTTGCCTCGGTAAAAACCTTGCCAAGTAAAACAAAAACCTCGTGGGTAAAACAAAAGACTTGGACGAAAGGAAAAAGAGCACAACGCACCAACTACAATTGAAGATAACATGTGATGCATATAGACTCTCACTGATGTCTACACAACGACTCCCACAGATTGGTAACTCAATCTCGGAGTATAGATAAACGACGCAAGCTAATGCACTTCACATACTTCAAAAGTAGACTTGGGCAACGATTTAGTCATTAAATCCAGCCACAACATCCTTAGATTAGACCTGCTACACTTAGCATTACTTTGATCTTTAAGGAAAAGGTTGTCTAACAACTCAAAACATAAGTTCGCGTTGAAAATCAAATTCACGCGTGGCATGACCTTCGTGTACTTAAACAGTCATAACGTCTTCAATACAATATGTATGGACAAACCGTAAAAAGTTCTGGAAACTAGACACCCGTAGCTTTCCAACCATATAAGGTCGATAACCTAGTTCATCTTGAGCTGATCACAAAGCTCTATCGAAGTTGACTGTTCTGCCAAAACAGATTCTCGGACAGATCCGTCCTACTTTATAAAAATAGCCATAACTCACTCAATATGATAGGTGTGATTAAATGGTTAGTGTCTCTGGAAAGTAAACACATAGACCTTTCCAATGGTACTAATGTCACCATTTTCCAACGAGTAGGCTATCATGTAGGTCCGGTGGAAGTTGACCTACGAAACTGGGCAGATTCTGATTTCGCATTTGATGTGTCTTTCTGTAGGGATGAATAAGCCTGAACCTTTCATAGAATGAATCACTACCATTACATTGGCGTTGCGTGAGCGCATCCGGCCACTACCTTGATATTTCTTCATACTCATCTAAGAGGGAGCGAAGATGCTCGACCGCTAGGAAGAGAGTTGAAAGACTAAGGAGAACTTAGTCTTATAAGTTTATAGTGAATGAGATGTCGAGTCAAACATATTGTAACAAGTACATGAATGTGCTACAGTACTCAGATGGAGAATTTCTCTTAAGACTTCTTCGTTATATGGACGAAACAAGTCTTCTTCGACCGATCAAGGGATACATATAGGCATAACTTCATTGTCCTTTAGATTGCCTTAAGCCGACAGATGAATAAGCATCATCAATAACGGTCCTCACTTACGAGACCAAGTGTTCCCAAGATCCTTTCATTCTTAATTTTGGATCAGTGGCATCTCTTAGTTTAACAAGTGTTTATCACGATTCATCCAGATTTTACACGCAAATAGGCATAATTCTTCATATCCCTTCCCCATCAAGTAGATACTAAGCAAATACCTTGCAAACGCGCTCTGTGGTCAGAAGACACTTGATTTGGGTGAAAACCGATCTATTCATTTACATCTCTTAGTTCCCAACAGACATAAGTTGTGACCACAAGCTGCTTGTTCAGCCTTGTTCAGTTTTTCGGAAACTACCTAACTGACAAGGTAGAGGAGTGCAATGACATCCATTACGAAAGTATATCTCATCGTAGTCGATTACAGGGCGTTTGTGAGAGACCTTGCGTCAGAAGGTGAGTTTAAACTCTTTTTCTCACTACGCTTTCTAACAAAGACATAACTGATAGAGTTTACACTTGGGGTGTCGGCGTCACCTAACCAAAACACTATCTCTTTGTTTAAACTGGATCACATCTTTCCATTTAGGCTAATATACAACGTTGGTATTTTCTCAACGAAGTATGGTTCGATATCAAACTCATTAAACCACGTCATCATGTACACCGGTGTAATTTCTAAGTGTAGAGATCTCTATATGAATTAGTATTGACATTGAGGCGTCCTCCAATGATGACCATAATCCAAAAATAACAGACGAATGAGTATCATTGATCAAATGATCAAGTTGTGCCAAACTCGCATTCTTCCTTGGCGAGTATGTATCGAACCAAGTGGCCTCCCCCTAAACCATGGGAGCCACGGCCTAGCGACACCATCTACCACATTTGTGGTGTCACCATGCCACCATCTATAGGTGACGACATGTCCTCTTATCTGGACCTCAACATGTCCTCTTATCCGGACATCAATCCTTGCAGGCATGTTTGCAGCATGTATATGTGATCTCGTTACTTTAGGGAACTTGATGAGACACAGTAGGGACAAACCATGACAATTCCAAGTCGTTCTACTTGAACATTCTTGTTCTTATCTCCCCCTAACGACGGGAAGACTGGCTCATCAAAGTGACATAAAAGAGATCGTCTGTCAAGGTCCTTATATAAGCAGACTATAGTCGGAAGCTCATGTCTTATTCAAAGACAATATTCATCATAAATATCCCATCATTGTGCACTTGTGGAGGCGCAATATGGCACAGACAACATGTGGACGATATAGATTGCAGAACGTTAACTCAATCCGTTAACAAATATGCATACCATTACAACTGTAACATAAAGATTTGAATGATGATGGGTAAAGATGAATAAGTAAAACTATGACCCTGCTACAACCCGTAGTCGTTGGTCTTACAAGTCCAAGAAAAAACTACTGGCCTCACTGCCGGGACCGGTCAAAAAGAAACCGGTTGAACCGACCGCCGGCATCACCAGACCTTTGTTTTACACTTCCTTTAACGGTTCACTATCCTCCAAAGGTCCAAACGCTACCAAATTTTTTAAACAGGTAGACATGGAAGTTAGAATTCGGAAACCGCCAGCTTCGACGACAGAACCGGCCGAATAAGTGCCGAACTGGCCGTCGGAGTCGCCGTACATCCGTGAACACTTATATTGAGCGGTTCACCACCTTCCACGTCTCCAAATACCACTAAATTTTGGAAATAGGTAGACTTCGATGGTAGGAATTCGTGGCCGCAAACGGAACCTCTAGAACCGGATCTCACAATGACTGGTCCGCAAGCTGAAAAAACCAGAAATTCTAGGTTTTGTCAACTTTTCGATCATTGTGAAGGTTTCCCATAACATCCAATTGTTATGGCTTGAGTTAAACCAGTGTGAACATCACCATAGCATCATTATGCCTCAAAGTGAACAATGAGAAGCCATTAAGCCAACATCTTATGTATCACTCTTGTAGAATCACTTATAGACATTGTAATATCTTACTTAGTGAACAACGACTTAGCATTTTGTTTATGCTAGTCTCTACATATCATTGTCTTTAGCGTAGGAGGGTGTCGCTCCTAATATTTGCCAAAGAATAGGCTTTACAAAACGATTAACGAGCATGGCCAATGAGAGATCATTGGGGATTCTTTTGCGTCATATTTGCTTATGAAAGCATGAGTAGTGTCTCCATTGTATAGGAGGATGACGCGAATGGCTTTAATGTCATTCATAGGCCGTGAGCATTGCTCATAGCTCCACCAAGTTGTATTTTGGTGATCTTTGATCTCAATGGTTACTTTGCTCAAAAGAAAGGATGTCCGTGAGAGTCTTTACTCTTTAGTATACGGATCATCAAAACACGTCCAAAATTTTCCCAGATGATTTATGTTAAAGCCTACATGAGTCGATGTCTCCATTTTCATCATTGGTGACAATAACCAATTCAATTGACCGAATCTTAGTGACTCATGAATGTTGCGCATTCATTATAGTGATACATAAGAAATTCTCATCAATTTTCACAATGTGTTTTCAGGTGATAAACGTTGGCGTGAATATCATTAAGTCATAGCACGGTTCGATTGCTTCCTTATGCATAAATAGCATATGTGACTTGAATCATAACGCCATTAGGCATTGAAACTTGAGCATTAATCTGCTCTGATTATTTGTAATGATCTAGTCATCGTAGTCACAACGAATTTATAAAGTACTAAATCCATGAATAGTTGTATATTCCTTGCAATAAGCTAAGCACTCAATCTCGCTACAACACATTCATATACTAGAATGTAGAGACAACAGTCTTATGTCAAGACATAGAAACCGAAATATGTTAACAATTTCGATGGAGATTGAAAAAAAAGGTATTAGAATCCTTTAGAGTGCATTACATGACGTGTAATATTACATAGATAGACGAAACAAGGCTTAGTACATACCAAAACTTGGCAAAATTAGTCGTGAGCACCCACGGCCCACTGTTGGATCTTGTAGAGAAAGAGACGATTTTTCGACATCCATTTTTAGATGACATTTAGCGTAACGCAATTTTCTTTTTGCAATTACGAATGGATTCTCAAGATAACAGGGTGCTAAGAACAAATCCAATGTCTCCAAGGTTACAGGGTTTTATGAAACAGTCCCCAACAGCTAAGGTATCTGGGGGGTTCAGTCATTCAGTCCGAATAATAACATGTATAATTCTATGAAAAACCAGTTTATGACTTTGGAACATAATATTCCTTAGAATCAGGTGCTTGTATTACCTTAGTTGTAAGTTTTCATTAGTCTATGACATCAATGTGCTGCTCAAAATACAAATTCTCTAGGAATATACATAGGCCTTCCAGGGTGAGCACTTGATAACTAGTTTCCAAGTTCCCAAAAAAGTTCCCCAGCTACAGCATGATGATAACTTCAAGTCGGAATTGAGGCGGGTATACAAGATTTCAGATTCTCCATACTACCTTATTGTGCATTATATCCCTGCAAATTGAACATCATCCATGAATTCAGACAAGCAAAAGAGCAACAGATTTTATTCAAAAAAATAATAAAAAAGCAACAACTTATGTAGGAACACTAATAATTTTAATCTGAAGCTCATTTGGGCTTTAGCATCTGGAAAGTATAATCAAACAAATCAGCTAACAAATGCTCATAGGAATACTAAATGTCTGACAACTAGTTAGACGAGAACTTTGTTTGCCCAATCACTAGAGTTAAAATAAGAATGGAGAAAATGTTTAGTTTAAGGACAATTACTAGATCAAAATGGAGAAGGATAATCAGAACAAAAAAATTTGAAGCAACAAAAACTATTACTTTCTGTGAAACATGTGTCACAAGAAGACTGAGGTATTGAAGGACAGAGTGACTCAACTCAGCATAACATAGCAATACCTAAGGGAAAATGTAAGTAGTGGGCTTGAATTCCATCAATACAAAAGGACTTCAGCTTTGTGTAAACAAGTAATCTAAGTTGATGAACCTACAGAGACAAAGCAAACAAACATATTAAAGCTACTGGACTTGAGATATTTACTATACCAAAAAGTATGCACACACATCCGAGACCTGGGTATGCTAAAAATACAGATCAGAGAGGGATCGCAAGTTGGTTTTGAACTTTGGACTTCTACTTCTCAAGGAACTTGTTCTATGCTCGCGTGCTAGTTGAGCAGTTTAGATTTAAATCAAGTTGAATTTTTGTTTCTTTTTCTTTTCTTTTTAATGTTTTTATTGTTTTGAAGAATTAAATCAAGTGAACTAGAATATGGTGCAAGGGTCAAACTGCAAAGAACAGATGAACAAAACTTTATACCCCTAGATACCAGAGTTGCCTTCATAATGCAACTCTATTTAGTATAACAGCATCCAATATTGGAGCCCCACTTACTCACCTATATACAGTTTAATCCATTTCATTTCCAAATATGCTTATTCAGTATAACAGCCTACCTTTCAAATTATAATGCGAAAGCTAAATCAAACTCATTTCCATACTAAATATAAATCAAAACCTTTCCAGTTTTCCCCCACTATCTTTCCGAGACTAACAAGATTGGTAAGAATAGGGATATTAATACCTTTACTGTAGTGCAATTTCAATTTCTTGGAGTGACTTCCCTTTTGTTTCCACTACATTTCTCTTCACAAATATCACAGCCAGTACACAAAAAATACCAAAGATTGTATACAGAAGTTGTGGCCCGATTTTCTCCAGCAAGGGCAAAAAGAATAGGCCAACAAAGAAATTTACCACCTGCAGACAGTCATGATATAAATATGAGAATAGAACTAGGATGTCTTGTCTTCTTCTATCTCAAGGGGACGTGCAAATGGAAATGAGATGCTGTCTACATCTGCATCTATGGCATGCTTCTTTAAATTTCTTTATGTTATTGGTATGAATTGCAAGGAAGATATTATCAAGGAACGAACATGAGGCAGCTCAACAAGCTCAGCCTTCTCAGATAAAACTCAATCCAAATGAGGCTTCTGTGTGTAAAAGAGTGTGTTATATCTTGTTCAATCACACAATTGTGGCAAGGCATAATGATATCAGCATTGGTCACTTTGAAAAAATTTCAGTATTGACATTTTCTTTATTTATATGACATGAGCTACCTTGGCATCTCAAAATTGAAAAGTATCAGTAGAATAGCCAGACTCTATTTCCTTATTAATAATAATGTCTTGATTTCTGAAGTTCAAAAAGTTCAAAAGTTTTTAACTAATAACTGGGGATGAGCTGTTAGGCTAAACTTGTAAGCTTTCTTGTATATAATTTGTTGACCAAGCATTAATACCATTTTAGATTGAAAATGGTCATCAAGTAGCAAAGTTTGTATGTGAGCAAGGCAGTCTTATCTCAGCTCTCACGATGAAGAAAATAAGAGGTGCAACAAACCAGATCTTGAAGCAATACAGAAGACACTTACCCAATGCACAGCCATGCAAACTGCCATGGCCTTTGCTCTAATACGGCTAGGAAGAATTTCTGATAGGAGAAGACCAGGCACTGGACCAGCTCCGAGAGAAAACATCAAAACAAACCTGCATAATCCATTATATAATTTAGAATATCATGACAAAAGCTTATGAACAAACTCTGTTGTATTATTTTAGTAACGCAGTGGAGAATTGTATTCGTGCATCTTTTTCAGAACTGCTATAAGCTATATCTCTTATAACTCCATTGCTATGATCAACAAAATCATTTCGTGTCACATAAGAACTAGATTTGAAATATATTTAGATGACTGGCTTACTGAAAGACTAATAAGCTATATATAGATGTTTTATAATCCTAGGATCTGAAAGACTAATTTCAGATGTAACTCAGCCATTGAATGAACTCCTACAACCTAGCATCCTTTCATTATTTCGGACCAAAGAAAAAGAAGCATCCTTTTGTTATTTGTATATGTAATGTAGTTTTTAATGTTCTTTAGAAAAAGAGTTGAAGAAGATTCACTCACAGCAGCATGCCACCAACAGATAGACTCAGTGCTCCAGATCCTGATGTAAAAGAACTTGCTCCACTTACTTGAAGACTCAACGACACTGCCTAAACCAAGGAGTGTATAACAGTGGTCAGATAGCATACCAACTAGAATAGTCTTTTTAATATAAGGAAATGTAATATTGGCAGATTTCACAAAACAGACATAACTTAACCTGATGCACCCCACCTTTCACATATATAAAACTATATTTACATCTTTAGCAGTGTATACTTTTTAATTACCAGATACAACATACTGCAATACTATAGTTCCAGTATTTCCTCTTCATATGCATATCAGTTCATGATAGGCATATAAATAAACTCAAGCCAATCAACAGATAAAAAACACTACCATGTATGCCAGAATGGAGTGTTTTTGAGGGACCAACTCAAAATATAAAGCAAATTTTTAAATTTTTTTTCACACAACAAATAGAAAAGAATATACGTCAACCTATTCAAGTTTACTTTTGAGTTTACATTTCACCAGTGTCATCAGTTGAAAAAAAGTTCAATCTACTCAGAACATTCCACAGTGGACAATATCCAAAGTGAGCTTGACACGGTGCATATGTCTAGTGAAAAATTACAATGTGGGTTTTATAACAATATCTCAACTAAAAGTCTGAATACCATATTCAAGGTACTCTTAGCAGCCTACCATGCCAGTAAAACTTCCAAGAAGAAGTACTTTTCTCCCAAGCTTATCCATCAATATCATTGCAACAATTGACCCTAGAACAGTATAAAAAGAAAATTATATAAAATCCAAAAGAGAAAAGGAATATATAGGTATAATCTTAAAAAATTAAGTAAGAGGCTCAAGAGTAAACCCAAACATACCTGATAGATTTGCTACTCCAACACATACATTTGCAATAGCTGAAGGAATGCCGAAGCTTTTAAAGACAGTTGAGGAGAAATAGAATACAGCATTTATACCTGACAGCTGTTGTAAAGCAAAAATGGTAGACCCAATGAAAACCACTGCAAAATATGGAGGTAATAAGGTAATCATGGAGAAAAACAGCGTAGATGTGTCACATCTTAACTAATTTACTGAATAGAGATTATACTTTTGAAATGGCGGTCATACACTAGCTCTGAGAACTTTACTGTCTCCACTTCATCCCCTCGTTCAGACTTTGACAATTCTGCCATTGCAAATTTAACATGTGGTCCTCCTAAAAGTTTCTCAAATTCAACTTCAGCTTCAGTGCCTCTTCCTCTCTGAAACCAAGTCGGAAAAAAACTGTTAGCATCAATGATTATCAATAGCCTTCCACGGGTCAACATTAAGCTGAAACAAGTACATTATCTAATTCCTGCAAAGAATTAGAAGAGGAGGGGAGTAAATTATGCGAGTTCTTATGAACCTTGTATAGTTCATCTGAGATGCATGTACATATAATTCAAAAGAAAACAAAAGAATAGTGGAGATACAAAGAGATTTAAGGTATTGCACCAGCAAGCAATTCTGAGCACTGACATAAATCTTCCAAATAAAAAAAAAAGGAAATGATCTTTAATCAACTGGAAATAACAGAGAACAAGCCGGGAAAAAAAAATTAGATCCTCCTTTGAGACAATCAGATCACCACCAACCTAAGTACTAAAATCAAAACAGGATTAGGATATGACATAAATTATAAGTAAGTCCATTATACTACAGCAAGGTCCGTTCATACCATTTACATTTATTATCAACTTTGGCAGGAAAAAAATTAACAGTTTGTTAAATTCATATTTACATATCAAGATCCCAGTTCACCGCAACCAATTAAAGACCAACTGACATGAAATTTATATTGGCTCCAAAAACATGACACTAATTTGACCAACTTTGAAAGTCTGCAAGTAGATAACCTTGAAAAGCCAATGAGGACTCTCTGCACAGAACTCCATGCAAATAGCAAGCACTGCAGCAGGAACAGTAGATACCCAAAAACAAACCCGCCACCTAAGCATCGATAATGTTGATACAAAAAAATAGTGTTTTAGACAATCATCAGAAATAAGAAAGATGATTAACATATGAAGACTTTGAACAGTCAAAGCAGATTATTTGAGATTACTAACACCCCATAAAATTTATCTTACCAACCCACTATATCCTTGGCTGGGAGTCCAATGAATAGAGCCCCCATCAGTCCAAGACATGTAGCAATTTGTGTGAAGCTACCAAATGTTCCCCTCACAAAAGCTGGTGAAATCTGCTTGTGCGGACAGATTATACTTAAATATGTAAGGATAGAGCTAGAGACTATGCTGTATGATTTAAAAGTTGCAGAGAAAACATAAAGATTCTTATACCTCTGACACATAAAGAGCAGCAACAGGAGGACCAATACCCATCCCAGTTCCAACAAATATCCGCCCTAATATCATGCCCCATAGGCTGTGAGCCGTTGCACTGCAAAGTCACATAAATCTTTAGTAAACTGAGTAATTAGCTACTATAAGACTATGTGACATGCTTCTTCTCTCTGATTGTAATGGATACATAAGAACTTCTAATATTTTCCGTAAGCAAACCCTTCTATTTGGAAACACTCAAAGAGAGAGTGGTATAAGGAGAAAATACATGAAAGCCTAGGACCATATAAAGGTGTCATAAAGTACTCATAATTTTGTTCTTAGTAATTTGTTCAGATTGGTTTTTAATAAATTGCACACATTTTCTATTCAAACAAATCTTGGTGATTAATTTAGATTAATGTTCCCCTAAACCCTGATGAATTCCTTCTGCCTGCTTTAAGTAATCCTGCTGGTCATAAAAATATCAGAAGCAAGGAATGCATGGTTTTGTTTAGCTAGAAGATTTTGAGTGAAAGGCTTGAAAAAGCTGCTCATAAGCAATTTATGATTTCAATCTTACAATTTAGTTGACAGTTAGGGTGGACATAAACTGTACTGGTTTCAGTCTGGTAGTCATCTAGAATCCTCCTATCTGGCAATAATCCACATCAGTAATATGACACTTCATTCTTTCATTGGTATTTGTTTTATTGTCTTTCCAACAACTTCACAGTGATATCAATCCATTTAGTGTCTTCATAATTCCATTTTTCTTTTGAAAGAAGCAGTTATGCATATATGATACTGCCACAGATTGAAAATGAAGGTACCTCATCGACGCACCGATTATCATCGGAAGTGCACACAACTGGAATGCCCTACGATGCCCAACTCCATCTAGGATATAGCCACTAACTAGAGATCCAACAAAAGCAGCTCCTAAGCATGTACTCACTACTAAACCTAAATTGACATAAGAAAACCATAAGATTAGATTCTGACATGCATTTAGCTGAGAACATTTTTGGAAAGCCGATGTTAAATAGTACCCTTAGCAAAGGGATTCCCACTAAAGCCAAGGTCAAGAGAAATGCTATCTAGTGTCTCGTTAACCACTCTGCATGAGCGAAAGCCACAGAAAGAAAAATCATTAAGTTAGCATGACACATAAAGATTAAAAACAGAGAAGTATCTCAAACTGTCAGGATTAAGACACTCTTACCCTAGATGGTAGCCAAATAAGAACGAAGAAACAGCCGCTACAAGCATATGAGGCAAAGAGCGTGTCCATGAAGGGTTTCCAAGATCTTTGCCAATCAATAGACGTTCTAAAACCACCACACAAGGACTCAGCTACAACAAAATTTATGACCACCTATGCTACTAGTACTTTTGTAGACCACATTATCAAAGACAAAATAATTCAAAACTTGTACGAATTGCAAATCCCAACAATGCTATAGCAATCTATGAATGTCCAACCATCAAAATTGATGAAAGAGCAATGGGAGAAGCACCTGAGTCTTCTTCTCGATCATAAGCATTGTAATAGTCCCTCGACGTGACACGCTTGTACGCCGAGTAGGCATCAACATGACGACCTCGCATAGCAAACTTAAAGAAACCTTGTCCCAAGCTCGACACAGAGAAGTTTCCAGCAGACTGCAAACACCACACAACAATATTCGATTAGCTTCTAACTAAATCATAGCCACTCCTCCATTCTTATGTCCTGCTTTATAGTCTGATTTGGACCTCTCAATAGATCCAATCCTCGACTGGAATTTCCAACTTGCATTATCATTCAGATGCAACATTTCACATAGATGTTTCGAAACAAGAACAGAAAAAATGAAAATGAGCCAAAACGCAGCCGTTTTCTCAAGTAATCCATGCGAAAACTCACCATTCTCTTCAAATCAAAAAGAGAAGAAATCTCCGACGGAATTCGAAAACACTTTGTTTCCGATTCCGGTCCAGCTGCATGCTATAAAGTTGGGAAAGAGAGAGAGAGGGAAAGGGAAATAAAGAGTACCTGTGGAAAATGCGGAGGCCGGAAAACGATCTGACAGCGACGGAGAAGAGAGAGATTGAAGAATGCGCCGGGAGGGAGGTGTCAGCTGGCGTGAGAAGAGGACTCAAGACACATTTCGAAACCGTTCCTGTTTATTAGGAGACACCGAGGGGTCCACGCTAACGTGCGCGTGGGGGTGCGGGTGCGGGTGCGGCTGTTTAAACCTTAATTATCATTATTATTTAGGTGCGCTGTTTCACATGAATTTTGGACTGAATCGGTGATTACGTAAAGAGATTAAATGGAAGCTTGTGCCTGGAGCGACCGACACGTGGTTTTTTGGATCATGTGTTTTGCCGCGCATGCGCAAAAGTCCTTTCCTACCAATACAATCTGACACTTCATACATAATTGTTTTTTGTTTGCTGATTTTATATTCAAACATTTAAACTTGAGTATTTAGCTTATGGTGAAACATGGTCTAATTTTGTAGTTTCCCGTACAGCTGTTCAAGCTTTGAGAGTGGCTGCTTTGCAACCGACGCTACTGCATCTTGTAAGACTTGATTATCAGAAAGACTTGATGAAACGAAGATGAGTAAACATTACAATGTTACTACCAACCAAGACAACAGCAAAGTCAAGTGTTGTTGATATTACAATAGGGTGATGCTGTTTAATTAGGCTCTTAGTTGTTTCTATAAATTGTGTATAACCTGGAAAACTGTCTGCGAAAGATCATGCTATACAACAATTCCCCTCAATTACATACATATTTAACTTAAACAGGGGCATCATCAAAAATGCAAAACTTAAACAAGGGCATGCTACCCTTTTGCAAACACTTTGGCATAGACACACTTGAGCAAACCCAGAATAATGCTTGAATCAGAACAATGGCATTTACCAGTACACAATATATACCATGAACATGAATTGCTAGACGAGTATAGGATAACATGAGGTTAGGCTCCAACTGCTGAACTCATAATCTGTATCTGTAGACATGTGGGCAGATATAAGGAAACTAACAAGACTTTTCAAGAAACAACAGCAGAGTATTTAAAGCGAAATGTTTACCTTGTTCACAAGCAAGTTTACTTGCTCTCTGTACATCTCTTTCAAGTCTACAATATCCGCACGAAGTTCCTCCAGCTACAGACAGGCATTCACTCAGAAATTATTAGAAACAGACATAAAACGACAACTTTTGCGTTTCACGGACAAAAGAAAATGAATAGAACACGAAAGAAAAGAAGAAGGAAAAATAGAAGTCTAAATAGTCCAAATGGTAAACTGGTCACAGATGCTAAAGCAAGTATGTCTCAACTACTATAAAGCATCTCAAACTCTAAATGAAGAAGGTGGTTTCTATGAAGGTATAAACTAGCATCAGGCATGCGAATGTAAGAAGCATTTAAAGGTTTTGGAATCACTTTCCACTCAACTAAGTTTATCTGAGGCTAAGAAGAACAGATATTCAATTTTCCACCTTAGAATTCCTATTCATAATCTGGTCAGAGAGAGAGAGGGAGAAGATCATATTGTAGCAGAAAGCTACTTCCGAAAACCTACCCATCCTCCTAACATAATTGTGAATCGTGAATGTCAAAGTCTCATTTTTTTTCGTTTTAAGAAACATGCTTTCATTTAAAGACAAGAAGAAAATCGGAAAACAGGTGGACCGGAGTCCACTACAGATATTAACACTCAAAATCTAACCAAGGACAACAAAACACAAGACTAGATTAGGAACGTAAACAGAAAATAAGCTAAAGATCAAAAGCTTTCCTATCATAAAGTAGACAAATTCACATGCTTTGTCCTAAAAGACGAAATAAATAAATCAACCAGTGTAAAGCAGGAAATATCCTGCTAAATCTGTGCTAAAATACAAAGAAAAACTACTGCATTTGTCAAAACTTATTAACTTGTTAACAGATTAATGGCTACTTTTTAACTTTTATATGACTTTTACAAGAGGTTAAATAGCTTAAAAGGACAAAAAAAATGGCATCACGGTCCATAACACATGCGTGTTACACAACGATAGTTCAATTATTGACTTCAAAGCAAACAAAAATAGGAAGATATATACCTCCTCATCTCGTTCACCCATCAGCTCCAGTGCAGCAGAATGCCTCCTCCTTAGTGCATCTAGCTCTGCTCTTATGCCAGGTAACATGCCAGCCTCTGCTCGCAACTTTTCACACTGCAGCAACGTAATCAATTCTCAAGCTCAATTTCCAAAGAAAAAAAAAACAGATACAACAGACTGAAAATCACCTGTTCTGTCATTTGGACCAACTCTTCAGCTAGAGAATCGCGAATAGATTCCATGGATGCCTATAGTAAAATGGATGAATCATTTGTGAGACAAAACATAGTTATTAAATACACAAATGACATTTTAGCTTAGAAATAATCCTCACCAGACGAGACATGTAAGATGCAAGTTCACCCTCCTTCTGACGAAGGGAAGCCTCAAAAGCACTAGGTGTCATGCTCTTCATATAGTATGGAGTCATGGTTGCTTCCCCTGCATTTCTCCTCTCAGAGAAACTATCAGACGAGTCAAGAGATGCTTGTAGAAAATAGCTTTCCTCCATGCTCCCCAGGCTGCTAGCACTTGAAAGTTTCCGGTTCAAGCTTCCTGTAGAAAGTTAAAAATGTCTGGTGTAAGTGACAGACTATGGAGATCTTTTTCCCTTCCTTGTCATCTTTCATTGAAAATTGTGTATGGTAAGCAAGAATGAGAATGAGCAGAAGGATGAGTCGATTAGATTAATAGGAAAGAGGACTAGGCATCGACCTAGTTAGTCGTTTAAAGTGAAGCCTGAAAAGGTTTGGAATTTGGACAGATTTTACACAAACAAAAACATCATACCGTTCTCAAAAGCAGAATTCTGCCTTGTTATGGTTGTCTGATTAGATACAGTAGCAGACCGCGCACGAGATGTCCTTTCCAAATCTAACCTGGCAGCTTTCTCCTTTTCTACTTCCTGTCAATCAAAAGCTTTATTCAGGGAAGCTAATTAAAAAAAAATGACGTCGACTGAAAGAATTATTCTATTTTTTACCCAGGAAAAAGGAATTTAACTTTGAATATGCTCAGACAAGTTATGTATATAGCTTGTGTCTTGTACAAATAGTTTGGGATAGGAAAGGCTATTCTGTCACATCTAATATGACCAAATGTAGAGACTAGGCTTGTAAACACTATCAAGAGTTCAAGACAAAGTTCCTGTTACTTGATATGAAAACTGAAAGTCTGTGACTGATGAGAGTAACCAAACAAACAATAACAAAGGAAGTTCTCTAGCAATTTTAAAAGCATGACACAGTTCGACCGTTTCCATTTCCAATTGGTTTATTGCTTACTTCAGCAGTTCGGATGCCTTAACTCTAGCACTTAACATTTATTGAAGGGACAACTTCACTTAGCAAACCGTTTGTGACAAGGCAACCACTTAATTTTATAGAGATGAAACACAATAAACACTATTAACTGGAAATAAAAATACAACAGAACCAGGAGCACCACCTGCTGCAGAAGTTCCCTGTGCATCAATGCATCTTGTAGCTCCTGCTTATGTTTTCTCCTGAGTTCACGAATTTCTTCTTCAAGCTGGTTTGCACGGCCTTCTTGAGTATCAGCTTCTTCTTTTGCAGCAAGGTACTCCTGCCTGTTTTCAGCGGCTCTTTGTCTCTCCTTCTCGAGAGACTTGCTTAACTGGGATTGCTCGGCTCTAAGACAAGATATCTGTAGAATATATTTAGTTCAAGTTAGTGAAAACCACCATATTTCCTTGTACGAAAAGAAAAAAAAAAGAAAAAAAAAAGAAGCATATTCCCAAAAGCACGGGTTGTAGAAATCATAAAAGCTAACCTGAGCCTCAAGAACATTAATTCGAGATAAGGTTTGAGACAAGCGTTCATTCACTGATTGCTCTCTTTCCTCAGCAGCAGCAGCTTTGGCTTCTGCTTCCTGTAGCAGAATGAAAAAGATAATGACACAGTTTTGATATCTTAAAGCATGACTTGCTAAAACACTCTACAAACCTGTAGCCGATTGTTGAGAGACCTCTCAACAGCTGCCCAAGCTTCTGCTCTTCTTGAAGTTGTTTCCTGTAACCCCAAGAAAACAATTAAGAATAAGATCAAATTCGTACACCTGAATTCAGTAAACTAGACCACCACCAGATATTCACTTCAATGATCCGAATATTCTCATGGGCAAATGCAAAAGAATATCAATCCACCTGCATCGCTTCAATTTGCCTAAGAAGAGGCCTAGTAGATTCTGGCACTTGCGTGATTAACTCCTCACATCGCCGCTCACTTTCCTAGAAGAGAACAAAAGATTACATTTGTAAGGAATGCAATCAAACACTGTAGTGACGAGCTTCAGTTGAATGAAAGCAAAGGAAGCTTTACATACTTGATAACGTTTTTGCAGATCCTCAACGTCCCGGCGAAGCATGTCTTCTCTAAATACTGCCTGAAAGAACAATTGAAAAAAGTAACTCAGGCCATGACTTTTGGCAGGCCAGTTGAAACGTTTGCTCTATTCTAGCAGACAGCTAAAACCAACAACAAGAACACAAAAATTTTCAAACCTGTTGCTCTGTTCTAGTTAGAGTTTGCCGTAATTCTTCAAGTGCCTGAACTAGCATAGCTTCACGCTCCTCAGCCTCTCTTAGACGACTCTCTAGTTCAGATCTGGCTTCATTGTTAGCACGTGCCTCAGCCATTGCTTCTGCCTCCTTGGCAGCAGCCAAAGCATTAGTATAATACTCTTTCTGTGCTGCAAGTTCTGTTTGGTGCTTTTCTATAGTTTCCTGCAGCAGCTTTTCTGTAGCTGTCTTGTCCCTCTTGATACTCTCTACTTTATTCTCTTCCACCTGAAGACAGAATCACATATCTACGTATTACTATTGGTAAGACTGACAAAACAGTAGTTCAGAAAATGTGAACTTATCAATCCTAATGTGTGCCTATGTCCTTCGCAGTATTATGATTAGAATTGAACAGTAATGTTCACTAATGCCTAAACTTGAATATGCCATCGTCACTCGTCATAATTCATGTACAATGGTATAATAATTCAGTTACCTGAAGTTTGGTATTCAGCCCTTTCTTCTCTTCTTCGAACTCCCTAATCTGTTAACCATGTCATTTAAAACAAAAGGATAAGAATAACTAGGAGCCAAAGGACTGAAGAATGGCAAAATCAGAAATCAGAAATCAGTGAACCCGTTACCTGAGCTCTTAGTTTTCTAATGAGACCTTCTTGAGTAGCCTGTTTCTTTGAAAGTTCTTCGCCTGGTAGACAAAAAATGCATAAATGAAGGATATTGTACACTATATGAAAAATGAAGGTAGAAATTCAAATACCTTCAGCCATAACTTGATTAATTATTTCATCCTTTTCCTTCAGAAGTGCAGCAGCATCACTTTTCTTATTCTGCTCTCTTCGAAGGGTGTCCCTTTCCTTTGTAAGAGCGTAAACCTAAAATGTTGAGAATAGACATTCAGTAAAGAATTTAAATGAAAATAGACAAGCTAAACTAGCATAGCCCCTTGGGTCCTTATATTCTGAAGTAAACACCAGCAGTAATAACTTATTGAAAACAAATTGGACATATTACAATCAAACCGTGAAAAGCACAACTATAAACAAGCGTTTATGAGATACTGAAAGCCTTACCTTCCTTTCAAGTGTTGCAACCCTTTGATGGTATTCCTCCCGCAGAGACTCAACTTCTGCTTCAGTGGATTTTCTCTGTTCAATAAATCTCACTAGTTAAAGGATAAACATCTATATGAAATATATTTATTGATGCAGTTCTATATCCCTGATATACAATATCTTATTGAGAAGATGAACCTCTCAACCATGGTAGGTTTGGTGGGTTTCGAAGAAAAATTGACCAAAGTGCCAAGCCATAGTTTCATAAAATGATAATTATATCGACAAAGTTAAAGTATCAGAGAAATAAAAATAGAAATATGTACACACCTACATTCCTTAAGTAAGAAAAAAAATAATCTTACATTAAATGAAACAATAGTGCGCATTAATCATTAACAAAAATAAGCCACATATTAGAAGAATTGGCATTGATATTGCCAAGACACCAAGATATTACAGCCACCATTTAACAAGAAATCTTTCGTGGTAAGCTAGGCATCCAACTGCCTCTATCAAAGAAATTCCTTTGTTTTTCCTCTAATGGAACATAATACCCATTGGGCTCTGACAAGTCACCATCAATCTTCCATTTTCCTCCTCCCTATCAAGGGTATGACAGGGAGAAGGGAAGGCAATTGATGGTTGCAGATGCACAAAAGGAGAACTTGTCCATCCCTAGGACAAACTAAAGGTGAAGAGAAGCTTATTTTGGGAGGTGATAACAAATACTTGTGCAATATAAATCAAAAGTGAAAAACCAAAGAATGCATATGTATTCAATATTCTACCATCAGCTTGGCAGGCTGAACTCCTTAGATAGAAGTAGATAAACATACACACCTTCAAATCCTCAACCACAAGTTTTAATTGCTCATTTTCATTCATGAACTTGGCAATCTCATCAGCTTTTGCCTGAAAAAGAAAAAGGATCAGATTTTAGGAGTAGACAAATGTAGAGACATGAAAGAAGGCAAAGCAACGGAAATTTCTTGTATCTTAAGCATGTCTAAATACTTTAATCTAATTCACCTCATAAGCCACTTTAAGTTAATTACCCTACAGAAATAGAAGAAAGCATTTCACTTTTATATATAATCTACAACGGACAAATCAACTAAAAAGCCTACATAGCAACTATATCTAGCCGGCACAACTGAATTAAAAGTTAAATAAATACATACTTATATTGTATATAATCCATTCAGGAAGTTCAGCAGCACCTCATGTGTCTAACGACAATAATAACATAGACAGGAAATAGCTGAAGTCTTAACTAGCACTGGAATAAGATGATGCATAATCATTTCATCATTTACCTGAGCCTGTCTTGCAGCACCTTGCAATGCAGCTTCCATCATTTTCATCTCCTTCTTCACTTTCTCTAATTCAAGAAAAGCGTTGGAAGCGTCAGACACATTTACTCCCATGTCTGAATAGTCTGACTTTTGTCCTGAGCTCAGACGTTGCTCATTATAGTTGGTTTCATTCTCATCAACTCGTTGACCAATTTCAGGTTCCTCAATTATAGCATCCTTTTGTTTAAAAACCAACTCCGACGATGCATCTGAAGCCTCATTGGAAGTATATACACTAGGTAATTGATTGGTAGGAGATTCACCAGAGCTATGATTCACCTCAGTGGTAACGGAGTGAATATCAGATGGCTCAGTAACATCTTGAGGTAGGCTCCTGGTTGATTCCTCAGGTTCAACTGTAGAAACCATTTCAACAATATCTCCGGCTTGAGTCACAGTTTCATTATCGTTCTCGTCATTTTCCTTCTGGGCAACCACATTCTCATGCACCTCAGCATGATCATGTGACTCGCTCCACAGAGTAGTACTACCCTCCTCAACTTCACCTACATTAGCAGCTCCTGACATTCCTGGAGCTGATTCTGAAATTTCTGAGGATCCCCCTACTGAAATCTTATTGTCTTCTTGAGAACCAACAAGTTCTGATGATGTGGTGGGCTCAGGTGCCTCAACTGGCACTGAGGGCGATTGGGACTCTAATTTCTCAGGCTCTGATTCCGATGTCCTTGTTTCCTCTGCAGTCTCAGGATGACTTTCATTTCTTTCTTTCTTGGAAACTTCGTTTTCCTCCTTACCACATTCAGTTGAAGAATGTGGTAATGTTTCGATTGCCCCATCTTTTTCATCAACTGCAGATGAATGTTGTGGAGATTTAGGCTCCACCGATGACTTCTCATCCTTGGGTGGATTAGGCTCCACCGATAACTTCTCAACCGTAGGTGGAGACTTAGGCTCCACTGATGATGATTCAACCTTAGGTGGAGATTTAGGCTCCACTGATGCTATCTCAACCTTAGTTGAAGATTCCAGCTCCGCTGATGATTTATCAATCTTAGGTGGAGACTCAGAAGACTCGGCTCTCTGTGATGATTCAACACTGTCGTCCTCATTCTTTTGCCCCATAAAAGACATGATCCTGTCAGCAGATGAAGGCCATAATCCTGAAGCTGAAAAAATAGATGATATCATGCTTAGAAAAACTCTAAATCATGCTTTGCAACTTCTGCATTATATACACCAAATGGAGGAAAATAAAACATATCGTAAGCCACTGCAATCATATACACTGAGCAAAATCATAATTTATGGCTACCGAAAATGCAAGTCACGTACTGTAGCAAAAGTAAACTCTACTAATATAAACCCCATTAGTAAGCTCGAAAACCAGTCTTTTCCTTCTAGATTGGTCATGTATAAGTATAACATATTCGAGTTTCTAAACACTGCTCTACTTTAGAATGCACGAAATGTAGCTCATTCTCTGAATTCCAAACAGAATTCTACAAAACAAACTAATATACATAGCGAGTAGGAGCAATGTGAACAATGTGTGAGCTGGAGAAGTACCTTCATTGGCGGATTCAAGCTTCTCCTTCTCTTCAAACCCCAAAGCGCTATCAAAATTCTTCTCGATGTTCTTGACGCTCTCCTGGAGCTTATTCACAGCGCCGGCGATATCCGGGAAGCCCCCCAACGAGACCTTACTACTGAACCACGCCATTCTTCAATCACCGATTCGATTCAGTGAGATCACATCCAATCTGCAATGACCGACGAAAACCTAACGGCGAGAAATGGAAGGACGATACGGAGATTGATCAGAATCGGATTGCGATAGCGGAGTGGGATGCAAGATCCGATTTGGAATCCGGAAACAGAGAGAGAGAGAAAGAAACCTGGATGGAGATTTGGGGACTCAGATGATAGCGCTGTGGTTGGCCGAGCTGGAGATGTAAGTCGGCGTCGGATCGGCGTCGGCTTTTACAAATCGGAAACGTGATTTCATGGGGCGGAGAGAGTGATTTTTGGTGGAAAGAGGGGATTTGATTGTTTTTCTGTTATATATTTACACATGAAATTGGGTATTCGGTAAATGAGTTTGATGACAGACGCAACGGTGTCGTTTTCGCGTTTTATTGGTTACAAGCGTTTTATTCTTTTTTTTTCCCTTTTTTTTTCCTTTTTGCAAAGGTATTAATGAGGTCTTCAATCAAAAAAGAAGAAGGTATTAATGAGGTCACTTTTAGAATAACGGTGCTCAGCATCGGTACCGTCAGGGATTGCAGACGGCGGTTTTGAGCGGCTCTTCGAGACGTTGATTGTAGTGGGATTGGGTATTGTAAGGCTGATTTTGTTGCTGATTTGTGTGAGGTGATGTTGTTGGTTGACCACTGATCCAAAATTAAAAATAAAAAGATCTTGGGAATACTTGGTCTCGAAATTGAGGACCGTTATTGATGGCACTTATTCATCAGTCGGTTTAAGGCAAGCTAAAAGACGATAAAATTATTCCTATATGTATCCCTTGATCGGTCGAAGTCTTGAGAAGACAAGTTTCGTCCATATGACGAAGAAGTTTTGGGAGAAATTCTCCATCTAAGTACGGTAGCACATTCATGTACTTGTCACAATATGTTCGACTCAACATCTCATTCACTATAAACTTCTAAGACCAAGTTCTCATTAGCCTTTCAACTCTTTTCCTAGCGGTCGAGCATCTTCGCTCTCTCTTAGATGAGTGTGAAGGAATATCAAGGTAGTGGTCGAATGTACCCACACAACGCCAATGTAATGACAATAATTCCTTTTTTGAAAGGTTTAGGCTCATTACATCCCTACAGAAAGACACATCAAAGGTGAAATCAAAATCTGCCTAGTTTCGTTGGTCAACTTCCACGGGACCTTCATGATAGTACACTCGTTAGAAAATGGTGAAATTGGTACCATTGGAAAGGTCTATATGTCTACTTTCCAGGGACACCAACTATTTGATCACACTTATCATATTGAGTGAATTATGGCTATTTTCGTAAAGTATGACGGATCTGTTCGAGAATATGCTTTTGCAGAACAGTCAACTTCGACAGAGTTTTGTGATCAGCTCAAGATGAACTAGGTTATGGACCTTGTATAGTTGGAAAACTATGGGTGTATAGTTTCCAGAACTTTTTACGGTTTGTCCATACCTATTGTATCGAAGAAATTATAACTGTTAAGTACACAAAGGTCATGCCACGCGTGAATCTGATTTTTAACGCGAACATATGCTTTGAGTTGTTAGGCAACCTTCTCCTTAAAGATCAAAGTAATGCTAAGTATAGCAGACATGATCTAAGGATAATGTGGCTAGACTTAATGACTAAATCGTTGCCCAAGTATACTTTTGAAGCATGTGAAGTGAATTGACCTGCGCCGTTTATCTGAACTCCGAGATTGAGTTACTAATCAGAGGGAGTTGTTGTGTAGGCATAAGGAGGAGTCTACATCACAAGTTAGTTTCAAATGTAGTCGGTGCGTTGTGTTCTTTTTCCTTTCGTCCAAGTCTTTTGTTTTACTCACGAGGTTTTTGTTTTACTTGACAATGTTTTTACCATAATCACCGTGACGTATTAGGGACGCAACATAAGAGGGAATGTTTAAGGAAATTATATTTTCATCATTTTGTTATGTGTTTTGCCCTTAATACACGTATGATTGGTTAATTCGTTTCCTTATTAGAATATATTACACTATTGATAGATCTTCTAGATTCTTGAGGAGACTCTATGTAATGTCTATAAATAGGTATTTCTACCAGTAAATGAATAGACCGTTATTCTTGTTATATGTTCTCCTTCAACAGTTTTGATTTACCCGATTAGGACGAGATCTTGGTTGTAATTTTATTTCATACTCATTTGAAAAATAAAAAAATAAAAGAAAGGTAGGATTTTGCTTTAGAGAGTGCGACGTCCTGCTCTCACGAGTCACTACATATAACAGCAGATCCAGTCTTCTCTCTCCTCTTCTTCCGAGCTTCGATCTTGATCTTTTCTCTCACAATTCAAATAAAACTCGGCAAGGACTTGCGGGCACATTAAATGGATCTAGCTCCGATGAAGCGCGACATCGACGACCTCATATCCCAATTCGCCGCCGCCGATTCGACTCGCTTCTCGGAGATGAAGCAAGTCTGGCTCTCCAAAAAATTCTCCTACATCTACAACGCCCGTCCCAGCTGCGCCAACTCCCTCGCGCTCTTCATGCAATCCCTCTACTCCCACTCAATCGGCCACCTCATCTCTCCAGACTCCTCCCTCTCACGACGACTCGGGGGCCTCTACTGCCTCTACTGCCTCCACGAGACCCAGCCTAGTATGCCCCCTTTCAAAATCTACCTCTCCCTCGAGGAGCTCAAGAGGGTCCGGAGCCTCGTGGCGGAGGCCGAGGTTCGGGGTTTGGGAGCGGCGGCTGCTCTGGTGAGGAGGCTGCTGGAGAAGAAGGCGTTTCTGTTCGGGTGCGTGGAGACGAATGAGGGGCTGAAAGGGAAGGTGGACGAGCTGACGGAGCTGGAGAACAGGAGGATTCGGGCGGCGTGTGAGAAGCTGTTTGGGGAGTCCAAGATTGAGGAGTTTATTCATATGGATCTGGGGATGGAGGTCGATTTGGGGGAGGTGAAGCAGATGTCGAGGGAGTATAAGGAGCTGAAGAGGGTTGCGGCGGTGGAGGGCGGGGATGAGGAGATGAAGGGAGGGGTTGAGGGAGATAAGGAGTTGCTGGGGGACGTGATCGAGAAGATTGCCAAGGAGTGGGATGCGCAGAGGGAAGTGTTTTATAGGCAGACAGGGTTGAGTCAGAAATTGAATGAACAAGACGACGACCAGTGTTTCGACAAGGAACTCGAACAAATACTCTCTCAACAATCATGATACTCGCTGTTTCTAAAAAAATCTCTCGAGTTTGATATTGGTTTAGGATTGAATGAGACTGCGTTCAACTAATTCAACCATGTTTTTTCTGTGCTTTTCAATGCTTTCTTTAAGCCAAGTCGTGATTTCTCCTTGCTTCTTTATCTTGGTGACTGAAGTTCCCACTGCAATGATCAACAATGGATGTGCGTTCAGGCAGCTACAGGGTTTAAGGATGGGAGTGGATGACCCTCTTCTATCTCATCTGCTATTTCTAAAAGATAAACAGTATCTTGTCTTCAGTATTAGCTATCCATGAGTCTCGACTGTCTTGACTTCTGCACTTGAAAAGCAGCAAAGCTTCCCACCCAAGTTTTGTTTCCGCAGAAGCAATCTGTGAAAACATCATCTTGTAAAATCATTTTACGTAACCTGAAATACTCCATCCCCAAAATCTTGCTACTGATTCAAGAAAGGAAAAGGTTCAAATGATGACTCGCTGTTTTAACTAGTGCTCCACATACAATTATACAAATACCAATCCATGGGAACATTACCCATATAACTCTGTTCATACGAAGCCATACACAGATCAAATCCGTCAACATTTTCAAACAAAATCTACAATCTTTCTCTACTTTGCACAATGCCAAAATCTAGAATCAAGAAAAAAATTATGCGCCACATTATACAGCTCCTAGTTGCATCAGATGAACACTAGGGCAATTTCAGTCACCCAGTCTAATTCCTTGAATCATCCCCAAAACCCTTGTAGGAGAGTTTAGAGTGTAGGAGAGTAGACTACATTTAAGATTCTCAAAGACACTGTAAAAGACACGACAAACTGCCATCACTAGATAACCAAGTCCAGAGAAGGAAAGACAAAGATCCCATACGTTTGATAAAAGAAGAATATACGTACAAAATGATCGAACAAGCACATACAGCCAATTTTGATACCATGCATGATGCATAAAAGGTATGTGCAAGGTATTTGTGCTTCAAGATGGGCAAAGTAATGGAAGTGTCATGACTGTCATCAGGAAGAATAAAAATATTTAGCAATTACTATATCCAACCATCCAAGAACTGAGCTGACAATGGAAGCATTCAACAATCTCTGATTAATAGCGTAGAATCAGCACGCGCAGGTGCATATCTATATACCATACCAAACGTAGAAGCATAAACTTGCTTGAGATTTGCTAGTATAGAAATACCCAAAGAACCTAAACACCTATAATACCCTATCTTACAACTCAATCTCTCTAAAGACGATTATTAACTCTACCACAAAAGTACTCTTTATAAGTAGTGATATTTTTTAACAAGTGCCAAAGCAGCAGGTATCGTGCTAGTCTATTGGCAGCAAGAGTGTTCA
The DNA here is from genome assembly GCA_009720345.1 of Fragaria iinumae. NCBI lineage: Eukaryota > Viridiplantae > Streptophyta > Magnoliopsida > Rosales > Rosaceae > Fragaria > Fragaria iinumae. The sequence goes on along the minus strand of CM019122.1, from coordinate 28,639,506 downwards.
TTGTACATAGTTGATTGCTTTTCGCAAGGCACAAAGATATGCACTAATGAACCTATGTTATGCAAAAAATTACAAAGAAAGACGAGTATAATTGATATCTCGAGGCAAATAAATTTCTTCACCATGATAAGAGGGTTGAATGGAGCAAAACAAAATTGTGGGTGTTAAGCATGGCCCGGATGTGACCTTGAGCACTAATTTATCCAGCTTAGCAGCATCAAGAGACCATTCGATCGGCTGATGCAGGATGTTGAACATGCTGCAACACTTCTAGCCTTTTTATCCTAAATCCACATGTACATCAAAAAAAATTGCCACTTATAAGAAAAAAAAATGGAAAATAAGCAAAAGCCATAATTGTAATTAAGTAGCATTCCATGTTATAAAGTACCCTATGTCAACTATCATGTTTCAAATACTTGAGAAACTAAGAAGGAACGGATTAGTTCCTTATTAAGAGAGTAAGGACTAAGGCCATTCCTCTAACATCAGTAAGAACACGCATCTACTCCATAATCTAGCAGAATAAAACCATAAAATCCAACTCCAGCCAATAAGTGGCATTCCAGGTTATAAAATACCCTATGTTAACTATCATGTTTCAAATACTTGAGAACTAAGGACCAGGCCATTCCTCTAACATCAGAAAGAACACACATCTACTCCATAATCTAGCACGATCTTTATACGCCTTATGAACTAGTAAAATCAATGACAGTAAGCTATAGACTAATAGTGCAGGTCCAACAAGTCGTCCAAAAAGAAAATGTTACTAAGAATGGAGAAACATAACAAAATAACATGTACCAAAAAGTGAAGTTAAATTCAACTACTGCTCATCATCGCTGCTTATTTCAGAGTCGTCATCTTCCCTGAAGTGAATTTCATTTTCATCTTCATCATCATCTTCACTCCCATCCTTCTGGTCCTCGTGCGATAAAATTTGACTTCCGGTGTTTGTAGCCTTTTCAATCTAGTAAAAAGCATACAAAAATTCCAATCAAAGACCAACAAAGTTGGAAAGAAGTACTGAATTTATGTGAACTTCTGAGACTCTCAACCTGTGCCATTACAAGCTTCAAACGACCGGATAATTGTAATAAAGGCTGAATAGCTGCCTTTCTAGATTTAGTAACCTGCAAAGAGAACAATATTAATTACGAGGCTGCATGCAATACATTATACCACAAGTATAAGATGGAGTCTGGCTTTGAAAGAGGAATTGAGTGGAAGATTGCCCACTTCAGGACAAACAAATACATAGACCTTCCTAGGGAGCATTTATGTGGAAAGTCATTTTTCCTAAGTGCAAAGGTCAGAAGTTCAGGACATTTCAGGTAATGTAACCAAGGAAGTCATCTATGCTTTGGCTTGTCCCATCAAAGGTTAGTTTGTCATCGTATTATCATATGCATAACTACTAAACTAGGCATCCAGCAGCACTGTGGAGAAGTTTTGGAAGAAAAAAGACGTTCTTACACGGAAAAACTGAGCAGAAACTTTCCATCAAGAACAATTCACAATGAATCTAAAAGACAGTTTCAAATCACTTTCAGTACTACTGAACTTATCGTATGAAGAGAAAGAAAATAAAATAATAAGGGAGATAATAGAGACTAGGAATACACTAATACTATTTACCTTAAACAAGGAACTAAGCACCTGGGTCTGAGGCTCTTCTGACATGACATAATGACTGTGATTTACCAATATGCAGTATATCCATGGAAGGACATAGTTTCCACTGCTAGACCTTTAAATGATATATTAAAACCAGTCAAATTCAGTTAATTTTCACCATAATGCATTGGATATAAAAGTACTACTAACAACAAAGCAAATTAGCATAAAACATAACTAAACGGACTTGTCTATTAAAAAAACACTTTTGCACACATAGCTACGTTTAAAATTAAAGAAGAACAAAGAAAAAAAATATAATATACATACACACACACACACATAACCACATACATGTGATGAAAAACCTATGCAAGATCATGACAGCAAGAACAAACCTTGTTTGCCAAATGGCCACCAAAACTCCCAATAACTTGTATGCGTCACTAGGTACCATTGACAGTACAGCCGCCCTCATCTGGTTGATTATAATTTAGATGGGAACACACTCAAAGTAGTACAAATAGAAATATAAAATATATGACACTTGAAATACACAAATAAATAAGCACACCTTCTTTTGTGACATATTTGTCTGAATGTCAATACTTTTAAATGCCGCAGAATTAAGTGCGGAATTGATGGCTGGGTCATCTACTTTACTGAGTAGTCCTAATGATCTCAACCGGTCCTCCATGCAAATTGCTCCAGTGTCAAGTTCAAACTCTACCGTGCCATCTGGACATACCAGCATAGCAAATACATCAAACCCATAAAAAGGTTATTTTGCATCACTACTTTTCAAGAGGATAGTAGAAAACAAATAATGATCAGAGCCCAGAGGTCAAATACATATAAGTACACATGTTGACATTCGTAAAAGCATCATGGGTGAAAAGTGAAAACTAATATTTTTGCCACATACCATAATTGTTAATAGCTATAGGATTGCTTATATTACACTAGCACAACCCACACCCTACGTTTTATAGATAACCATGTTTTTTGTAATTTTTTTATTTTTATTTCATATATTTAATTACTATATTATCTCTATTGATTAGTTCTATTTCAAAGTATTTTAACATATAAAGGTTATATTGCTAAAACAATTCAGTTATGGAGAGCAAGCTCTCTTCTTTTAACAATAGTATAGATACAGGTAAGTTTCAGTGGCATTACTGAGAGAATATAGCGCCTACCTTTGCTCTTCACATGGCCAGAGAGGGTCCTGCTGTCCTCCATATCGGCCATTAGTTCGTCTTTGTCAAAGCGCAATTTTTCATGCTTTTTCTTTTTTCCATGCGAATCAAAGATCTTCGGAATCGGAAGTAGAGCATCTTCTGCATTTGCACGATCTAATGCAACAACTGATGAATCATAAACACTAGTCAGCTATCAAATTAATATCAAGAATCAGAATAAAAGTAAACAGTGCTAACTTGGACCGGAAACAGTTAACTACTTTTCAGCCAAAGGGAATTTTAAAGCACATAGTCTTATGAGACAACTAATTTGAATGTATATTAAATAAGTGGTCATACAAACAGCCTAACGAGGTGGTATGACATCTAAATTAAAGAGTTATGACTCTTGTTATCTAATAAGTTTAAGAAAATCAACAAGACATCTTGATAAACTGCATTAATTGGGGGAACTAGTTGTAATCAAGTTTTACCTCTATTTTGTACATCTTGGCCTCTCTTGGATTTGACAAGAGACTGACTCATTGGTAGAAGAACCCCATCACGAGAGCTACTCAGCTTTATGTCTGTACCGGAATGCACCAAAAGTTTCTGGAATGATGGCTTCACCGGTAATCCAGAAGCAACAAATATCTGCCCAGAAGCAGATTTGGCAATTCCTTGCAAAACTGCAGCAAATATTGCAGGTGAAGCCCTATGAGTTTCAGACAAACTGTCTTCAGAAGATACTGAAACTTTTGTGGACTTCGCATTCCGTAACTCCTCAGCATTCTTCCCAAACCAAAAATAGCAAACACCAGCTTCTGAGATTGCCAAGACATATAGACCTGCGTCACCAACTTCCTCATTGTCTATGCACTTGCTATCAAGAAAGACAGCAGGGTGCTCCATTGCAAGGACAGCACTTGCTGACTGCTTTTTTCCACCATCTATATTCCATACTGCAATATACCTTTCACCTGCGGCAGATGAGAGAATGTACTTCCCATTCTCAGTGAAGATCATACAGCGAACGGCTCCCTATGAATAGTAGAATAATGTCATTAAACTTTGAAAGAACCATTAGAAAGATTGCTATAACATAAATGAATGGTTAGCGCTCCTAATGGTTGAGAGCTTTGGGAAATTGGCATCTAAAGTTATCATGATCTTAAATTATTACAAATGTAATATCTAACTGTGCTGAATTCCACAAATTGGACTCTCTAATGGTGCAGAGTCCTTTGGGAGCTCAAAATCTCTAATGAATCATTAGTTTACATTCTAACAGATGAAAGATGGTAAGCCAACAGCATCATCAGAAAGATAAGCAGACTTAAAAGCAAAGAACTGAGAAAAGTATAGCACTCACGGGATGGCCAGAAAACTTCTGTATCTTTTTGTGGTCAGCCAAATTCAATATCTTCATTTGTGCAGCAGCAGTTGCTAATATCTTCCCATCTGGACGGAGAAAAGATCATACAGTAAAAGCCAGAATCTAGCAAAGAATGGAGTTTTATTTGGATCCCCGGAAAGCTTTTGCACAGTTTAGACATGTCTAAGTTGATTATTGCAGTCCATTTAGTAATAACTATTACACTTTGAATTACAATTTCCTCCAGCCTCACACTTGTGAAGCTGAAAGGGATTGCACATACCATAATTGATAGGGATAGGACTCGGTCCTGAATACAAACGCTTCCTACCTATCTATATGTACTAACCAGCCAACTCTACATTCTTTCACAGGACCTTGTAACTACGTGCTTGAAACAACTAAATTAAACATTAATATTCCTTTTTGAAAACTGGTTTGGACCACATCATCCAGAAATTGGAATTAGGTGATGACCTGAGACCAGAGAAGAAATTAGGTCATCATACAGGAATGGTCTGAGACCAGAGAAGCTGGTGATGTATGCGAGAAAATCAAAAGGACAATTATGGGACACATGGGAGTGCTCCTAAGATCATAGAAGTAATGCTCTGACAATAGCATTCTCCAATCAACCCATGAATTGGTCTAGTTCTCTCCATACAGGTCTTTAGACTTCTCTAACTTCGAAAGAAAGGTTGCCTAAGGGCCAAGTTCATTTTACACATTCCACCCTAATGAGAAAGTCCACTCTCTTGCAGACTTAAATACCAATTCTTAGACAACATTAGTTACAACTCGTCACCTCAATACAATACCATTTTCAACTTAATTACAGACCAAACAACACTGCATCCTACATCTAACATATCCAGATGGTTTGGTTCTTTAAGTAAAGACTTGCCAAATAGTACCTTCAGCGAATATGCAGAGTATTAAAAAAACAACAAACACTGAGAAGCAGAGCAGTACTCTGAGCAAAGACCATAAGAACATATATGCATTAACTACCGTACCTGCTGAAACAGACATAGAGGATATTGCCTTTGTGGACGCTTTGAACTTCCCCAACAGGTTTCCTGTCAGTGAATCGATTTCACATATCATCCCATCAGCACCGGCAGTATAAATAGAAGAACCACTCCTCGCAAAGGATATGGCACTAACACGACTGCACATGACAAAAACCGCAAAATTGAGTTAGTTAAACATCCCGAAACGTCAAAAACATCCATCAAACATTTGAACCACATACATACAACACCAAAGAAAGATTCAAGCAGGAAGCTAACCCGGCATGGCAATCAGTAACTCTCCATTTTGACTGACCAGCAGCCACATCAAGAGCCAACACATCACCACCACCAGTACCCAAAACCAATAATGAGCACCCAAGCTTCCTTTTCTTCTGAAACAATCATCAAACACAAAAAAATTTAAAACCCCCAAACAAAAAAAATCAACTTTTACAATGCCAACAAAGCAAAGTCAGAACCTTTCGTTCAGAAGTGAACCATTTCATGCATGTATAATCAACAGAGAGATGCCCTCTCTCTCTTTTGGCAAAAATACTTGTGTCTTCATCTGATACTATATCCGTAAACTCAGTCTGGACTTGACCCTTTACAGTATCCCAAATCTACAGCAAACCCAGAAAGTAAAAATCAATTCTTTCAGCATGTTAAGTAAGAAAAAAGAAAAACAACAACAACATAGTTTGGTGGTTTCAAGTACCTTGATTCTGCCGTCGCCGGAAGTAATGGCGAACAAGTCCAGCGACGGACTAAACGCCGTGAGGAGGTCTCTCATGTTTGGGTCTGGAAAACTGAGAATGAAGGAAGAACACGGGGCCGAGTCGGCTGGCTCTGACGCTAAACCCTAAACCCCCCTTGATATACCCTGAGATGTCATGATTATAGCCTTTGGATGTTATTTGACGGATAGGATTTAAAGTAAAGGACGAACAAGGTAAGAGACTCGGGGTATGAGATCGTATGTTTTGGTTCCATGTCTCCACATACGACATCAAAATCATTTCTTCAGCCTCATCTGATTCTGCATAGTTAGCTTCTTTGTCTCGTACTGAAACAAACAAGGAGGGAGATGATCGATGAGAGAGTTTCGACAAGGAACTCGAACAAGTTAATGCTCTCTGAAGCACGATGATGGTGACTCTACTGTAGGTATTTAGCTTGATCAATAGAGCTTTTGAATTTTCATGTCATCTGGTTTCAATTTTATTGTTCTATAGTTAAAATGCTCCGAATGTACTTTTGCTATTCTAGATCAGGACATTATTAGAGACCCTGCTAAAGATTTCTGGGTTCTATTCTAATTCTTTCTAGAATTAGTCTGTGGATTACGAATTTTTGCTGCATCTGCTGCTATTGGTATTGATATAAGGGGTACAACTGGCCTTCTTCTGACAGGTTGAAAGATTGCACCGAGTAACAATTGGTTGGGATGTAGTCTGAAAAATTGTAGCAACTGTCTAGATTTTGGTTTAGATGTTTTTGAGTTTTGTAGTTTGTTCTCGATGTGGTACAGGTCTACCCAACACATGGGTGGAAAAGCAAGAATATGTTTGTGAAGCAATGCTGAATGAGCAAGTCTAAAATGTTGAGGTAGGCATAATTCAATCAAATGTGTACTCGTGAGAAAGAATTAGAAGACATGTATAAACACTTAAAAGAGAATTCTCGAGTAGATAGCTGAAATTTTTTTATGAAAACATTGTTTTCATTTTTCAATATTCTTTAGATTACTCATTCAAACCTTTCATTCTGTATTTCTAGATTCTGGAGCCATAGTTCTGGTAGTTTCCCAACATACAAAGGCAACTAGTTTTTCATTTGGACAAACAGGTTAGCAGCCTCTCAAATCAGTGTTGTCGCTTTCGCTTTGAATTTTGTTATATATTTATCGCATGTGGATTGGACATTTCTTTGCTTGTGGATGCTCAGAGAATGTTCATTTGATAAGTCAACTCCACAAGTAAGATGATAGCTGTGTTGCTTTTGGATTCTGAAGCTATATTATCATGTATTCTTAGCAATGTTATAGTGAAAAACATTACTATAAAATTCATTAGATTACTCATTGAACTAGAGGTCTCTTCACTTTCGTTTGGGTCATGGCAACCAGTGTGAGCCATGTCAACCAGGGCTCCTAGGATCATAGAAGCAATGTTGCAGAAGAACAAGATTTGTTGCAATGCAGCTCCATAGGAACGATAAATAGAAACATATCAAATATTAGCAAAAATAGAAATTTTAGGCACAATAGAAAGGAATGCTGTAACTAGGCTGGGTGCGATCGCCAGTAAAAGAAGGAGCATATCCGGAAAGTGATACCAGCAGCAGTAGAGAAAAACTCCTGCTTACAGTGAAAGAAGCTATCTGCTGATGATAACAAGAACAGTACCTATAGCACCAATAGCATCCTTTCTTGTTCCCTACTAGTAAGGGGAGCTGTCACCAGGGCCTATGATCCAAACCCATACCTAGATGCCTTTTTGATGTGTCTCTCTCTTAGGTTTAGTCTGCAGCCTCACTTCCTGGATTCTCTCTTTGTTTAGTAAGTCTGAGCTCCCCGCTTTCTTCTTTGTTCTTTCCTCTCTTCAGGAATATAGTCAGGCCTTTCCCTTTGTTATTAGCTAGTGGGCAGGTAGCTTTTTGTATTTGGCATTCCTATTGGGAAGCTATGCAGTACGAACCCAGAGCCAAGTCACTATGGTATCCCCGACTACCAGTAGACTATTCCGGAGGAAGGGTCAATTGATAATGATCCTTCTTATGTGCATGTTGAATATCAGTTATGAAAGATCATCCAACATCTATTAGTTGCTTTGCGACTCTGTTCTGAACTTTGTGTAACTGCATGATTTCGTTAGTGAAGCAGTTATGAATAAGGAAGTCCCAAATGGATTATATGATTATGATATTTTTAGGTTACGACTCTTTCTTTCATTCTGACTTGTACAGATTTAGTGCCCATATACCAGTTATTTATTAATGCATGAAAGCATGTTGTTTTGCATGTTGACAAACAGCTTGGTTAGTAGTGTCTCAAATCTATGGTTTTGTCAGACTTTGGTACTTATACAATGTACGAATGTAACGAAGCAGTCTTTTGCATTGTAGATTCTGGAATCTTGGTTCTTATATCTGTTTAAAATCAAATCATGCTAAACATTTGTACATTGGATTCTCTTGGCATATACACCTTAACAAGTTCTGGAGGCCACTGCCTAGTAGAACTACTACGAGTATGTTCTGCACTAGTGAGAAATGTTGTAATTGGCTAACAAAGTGTTCTGTTCTTCTACGAAATAATGGATTAGAGCTAAGTGGAGGAGATGCGGCTGGTATTACTTAAAAGGGAGACCTAAAGGGAGGTTTGGAAGCCACTAAGGGTGTAATGGAAGGTGATCCTTTTTCACCAATCTATGAGTCTTGTGGTGGATGTCTCTTGAATAACAAGATGAAGAGCATAAGAATTGAGATTGATTGATGGTTTGCCTGTTAGAAGGGAGGAGGCTGAAATTTTGGAAATTTTCATGTTACTTATCTTCAAATTATTGTGCTTGCCGAATCTTCTTCTTGAAGTGAACTGGAGATGGTAGGTTCTCTTGTTTGATGCCCCTTCGGATCTTGAGGACATTTCAATCTCCTGTTCGATCTGTGAGCTCATATATTCAATCTTGCACTTTTGGTGGGGTAATAAGGAAGGAGGCTTTGAGCCGTGAAGCTATCCCTTTTACCGGGAATTTACAAACCAAAGCTTTAGAATCACAGGCTTTGCTTTCTGATCTCAGGTTATGCTCATCTTTGAGTGTAAGAAAATTGAAGCGGAAGGAGATGCTCAAGGTGTAATCAAGAGCCTGGCTAGTATTAGCTTTGATTTCAGTGAGGAAGAAGTTCCCATGGATAATGTAAGACAGTGAAGTCGAGACTTTTGAGTCAATTTCATATGGATTGTAGCAACGGTGCAGCAAAATGTACATGGCTCTCTTTTCATCTTTCGCTGGTCACCTTGCAGTAAAGTTTTCTAGACAGCTTCAAGGCTTAGCACCTGTTTTACATCTCACCGGATTATTGCATGTTTTCTATGTGCCAAAAGTCCACCAGTTACCACCAAACTTTGGCAACCTCAGTCGGCTTTCTGTTTCTCCATCTTTTGAATCTCTGATCCCCATTGTAATTATTGAGGAAGTCTTGGATGTATTTTTAATTGCCAGCTTGTCCTAGTGCTGGAAATGTTCTAAGATGCATTCGGTGTGTGTGTGTTTTTTGTTTTTTTGCCCAATTGAGTTGATTTTTGTTTTGGCGTACTGCAATTTCTTCACTATTCCTATTTACTTGATACCGAGTGGCACTTCACTAGTCATACGTCGACGTTACAATTTTCCTTGACTTTAGTATATTCAAATTCAATCATGGTTCTTCAAGCTAGTTTACTCAGTTCTTGTCTCTGCAGATTGTTGCTGTGTTTCTATAATTCTTATTGACCTGCACTAAATCCTAGGTGGTCACTCAATGTTAGCAAATCAGAAGTTCAAAGTTCTGATACCAAGCGAGTTCAGCTTCATGGGCAGTAAGTCTTAAGCTTTTTGGTACCATACTAGGTAACTTTTCGTCATTACTAATTTATGCTGCTAAGAAAGTAAAATTGCAGAGAAATTATAAAGATGCTTAGATAATTTTCTTGTTTTGATGAGAAAAGCTATAACACAATCGTATGCTAAAGCAAGATCTGACAAAATCAATACGCTCCAGCTAACTACCTAAAGCCTTGACCTAGTACTTGCGATGTTTTGTTTATCGACTCTCAACAATCTTGAGCTGCAGGTGAGTGATCGCTAGACTGTCTAGACAATGGGCATTGTTGCTACTTGCTTGTGTTTAACACTGAGATTAAACAATGGTTGCATATAGGTACCTGAATGCCGATCAGTACTTGGTCCCTCTGTAAGGATTTCTGGCTTTCTGCACCTTGATCCGTTCATGGCATGAATTAATTGAAAGTAGAACACTATGTCAACTTCAAGTGAACATTCACTTGAATCACTTCTCATGTTTCTAGTTTAGAATTAAGGATAGGGTTTGAGGTAAGAGACAGAGTTGACATGTTGTCAGTGTAGAATCACTGCAGTAATCTGTCTTAAAGAATATGCCTTGATCGAGACCGAGTATTGTTTCTTTAAACGCCATGATAGGGCAGTTTCCAAGGCAGATGATAATCAATGCCTTGAAAAAGAAATGCTCACTGCTCTTATCTGAGAGTTCTTATAATAGCAGCAAAGAGGTTTTACGTGATATTTTGCATTGAATGACATGGTTTTTAGACTCTAGGTTATATCAGCCCTTGTAAAGGTTTAGATGCTGAAACAAGCAAGAATGCTCCTAAATTGAAAGGCAAGGAGCATAAATACTGATCATCATCAATACTGTTATCTTGTGCGTATTCAATCAGCTGGAAAATAATGTAAAAGCCCCAAATCCTTCACTTCAAACGCGTTTTGAACTGCGACATCGTTAGTTCTTGCGCTGATTATATCATCTACAAATAGCAGAAAGTACACTAAAGTACCGTATGAGGCTGTGATGAATAAGGAGGACGGATCAGCATGAGAGCACCGACGTCAAATATGAGATGAACCTCTCATTCCAAGCCCCCAGGGTGCCTGCTCAAGAAAAAATAAATCACAGACAAAATTTGGATGCACGGTCCTAAATCCAGATTGAGCCATAAAAACTTGCTTCTTAAAGCACGCTGTGACGACCGAGTGATATCAGGAACACATGGTACAGCTGAGGGTTTGGGGCAGTGAGATGGAGTGGATGAAGTTTATTTATGTGATTTGAAAGGAAATTTATATTCATCACAGATGACATACATGGAGATAATGCGCTTGCCTGAAACAGGATTATTTCAGATACAGCTCTCCAATCCTAGAGGAAACCTATAATAATGGACGTCACAATCTTGGTTAAGTGGTGTGCATGTGAAGCTTATTAGAGTTGTATGGTTTCAATAACAGATAGCAAATCCAGAAACTCTAGTGTGATCCTAGGAAGGAATGTTGTAAAACACTGAGTTAGGTGATTTCATGGACAGGTTTTGGGAAAGGCATTCTATTTATCAGCTCCACTGATGGAGAAAACGGTAACCTAGTAAATTTGCCCGAGTGACAAAACTCAGTCATTGATTTAGAGGAATTAGAATGAACTGATATATTGGACTTAGATGACATGCTTAAGACAATAGTACTGGAGGGGTGACCCAGTCCCCGGTTCAAAGTGAGCGAGAAACTCAGTGACAAAGTACATTGCTGTTTCTAATGTTATTTTGCTATGAGGCTGACCATTAATAGCAATGAAGCTTGAACCAGTATCTGCAGCATGGTATGTATGTTGACCCTTCTTAACAACACAAACAGGATTTGTAACTTTGTAGATGCGTAGACACTGGGTTAAATGTACAGCAGTTCACTTTATCAGGATATCCAAATAGGTGACAACAGGATTAGAGGAGTAAGCAGGAATTACGCCAGAATTGCTAACAGTAGAAGTACTAGGATAGCTTGTGAATAACAGCAGTAGTGCGTAGGAGTGGATGCTATATGCATTATAACCAGGAGTAACACTACTAAAAAGTTGCAGAAGAGCGTAAAAATCCAGAGTTCCATTGCGAAAAGGTACAACACACCCTAATGAGTTATGTGATATGCATACATTCAATTTGTCGATGCCACATGTGTGACTAACAATCTTGAGCTGCTGGTGATGATTCAGTGTATTGTGATTCATCACTAGACAGTGTAGCCTTGTCACAACATGTATTTAACACTATAGGCCACATGTTTATGTATAAGTATGTATAAGCACTTTAGGTATCAAGTCTTGCACTTCCTTGAATCAAGTTGCAAGTGTTCTGTGTTGGCTATGAATCCTTCTGTTGGTTCCGTAGATGGTTTCTTTGTTTCTTTTATTCTTCTTTCTGATTTTTTTTTTTTTTTTGCTAAATTCTTGAATAAAATGTAGGATATCAAATCAGCCCTGAATGTGCCTTCCACCTCCAAAGAGGAGTTAATATAGATTCTATGGTCCCATACTCCCATTAGCTTCATGTTACTGAGGCAAGAAAGTTTGAGTTGTAGAGATTAATAGCTGATCCATTTCGTTCTTTGTTAAACTTTTTGAAAGTTAAGGCCTATATTTTACACCGAAACCAACAATCAATGACAACAATTGGCAATATCTGAAGAGCAAATCCTGAAATGTTGTTCTTACTGAAGTTATGTAGCCTGAGTTTTTGCATCTATTAACTCCCATTTGAGTTCACATGCATGAAATTGACTCGTTTATCAATTAGTAAGAAGTGACAAATGGAAATGGAATCTCTTTTGCACTGATTGATGTCTGATATAGAATGATTCTGCTGAGACTCATCAGATCCATTGTTACGCACATACTCCAGAAAATCTGATTACTATTTCTTTTTCCTTTCAGTACTTGTTAAATAATAGTCAATTTTGCATGGCACTACTTGGGTAGCTTTTCATCTGAAGGCCAAGGCCACTATTCCATCCACCCTTCAATTCTCAACTGCCTCTCAAGGTTGGATAGGAAGTTATTAACGTTTTTATGTAGGATCTTATGAGCTAATGTTAACTGTACTAAAAATATTGAGTTGTAAGCTGTGGCATCCTTCTTTGACTCAATTTCCAATGTGACTACATCCGAAGTAGAATGGTCTTTTGGCGTGTTGTCGGACCCTAAAAGTCTGCAGCCATTGCGTGGCGTAGTAAACTGCTTGGTGGTTGGAATTTATAACTAAAATTGTGTTATTAGCCTGAGGGAGATGTACATTACTATATTGGAAGATGCTCATTGATGTTCTGAGTAAGTTCTGGTCTAATGAACGATAGATAGTCATGAAAGTCTGCAAAAAATTGTTAAGACCCTGTATTATGAAATGATCGATGATGATAGGTAGGTCATTCAGCAAAGTTCGTTTAATCTTACTCGAACAAGTATGTTAGTACTATTCCATCTGGGTGGCTTAATCATGTTCAGAAACAAGTGGTGATTGTTTATTGAAATTGGACTTCTTGCCGATTATGTCTGGAATAAAACATCTAATATGGCTGCTTTATATTTAGCTGCTTTAGCATGTTTAGCTACCTTTCATGTAAATATTCATCTCTATGAGATAAGGGCTTTTAGTTTTTATGATAAATTCTTCTCTTCTTCGATTTGCAAGGGTTGCAAGGTTTCATCAAGAGAAACAATTGCTCTATTCTGTTTGCAGTAAATCAGATGTTTGTATGATGAACAAGAAATCAAAGTTGAAAGAATAGTAATGCTGGAACAGATGAGCTGGAACTCCAATCCTATACATAACCGAGTCATTTTGCTGTAATATGAGTAAGGATATAGTCTTTGAAATCAACTTTATTCTTTTTCTGTACAAGTTATATATTCTTTTTTGATGACCATATCATATTAAGCTCTCTTTTGTTTGTATGTCTTTGCCCTTTCTCTTGACCCTTTTTGTAGACTACATCATTTTAGGTACTCCCCACTTCAAATTTATCCAAATTTCCTCATGTTTGGGTTTCTACTTTATCATGAAAAAGAGAAAAAGGGAAAATTCATTTATGATGTTCTACCAATACCTGTTTCACAAGAAAACTAAAATTGCTTCAAATCAGAGGTAAAGGAAAGCAACCTGATAGATAGATCTTTCTTGTGGGTCATTTAGGTTTCTGTTTTTAGTTGTTTTCTTCAATTGATGTTAAAGGGGGGCATGTGGAATATAGAACCAAAGAAAGAACTAGAGTAGGAACACCAAAAACCAAATTAATATGTACTATTTTTCATTTGTTTTAGAATAATCATGTGATTGCTGCAAAATATCTACCTTTCCAAGCTACCATGCAGAAAGGAACTGTAGTGAAACTGAACAATAAAATTATGCTTTGATGATTTGAATTGTAGATGAATATAATCATAACCCATATGGCACCAAAACTTTAATTATAGATAGTGATGGACCCTAATGGTGCTACTGACATTTTTTTTTCTTATTTTATTTTATTTTATTTCTTGTAGATTAATCATTAATGTCAGGAACTTCAGTTATCATCAAGATTCTATTATGCCCAACCTAAGGTCAAAGGGTAGTCAATGAACATAAAATGAACTAAAAATGAAAAATCGCAAGCCCAAATTATGAATTGTCATTGTGCTCTTTTTAGCAACAATCTGAAGCATACAAGATTAATTCCTTACATAAAAAATAAAATAAAAAATCACTAAGATAACATAGGTATATATGTTATGAAAGTTTAACATTGTCGTTGAGTAAGGGCAAGCTTACAATCCTTCCTGACCTGAAGCCATTGATCACTAAACAAGAGCTTCTGCACTGCCCCCGGCGTAGCACTCTCTATGGGGTGAAATTCTGAATTACTTGTGTCGGAGTGGAGAACCTGTGCTCAGAACTTCATATAGAGCCATAGAGGTTGAATAATGAGTTATATCTCGCATAAATCCTCTGGTCCATATCTGATAGGAGTACCTTAGTAGTCAAGTAACAGACCTCCTACACTATACTGTATTCAGAAACAATAAAGCTAAGGTCTACAGGAATACAGTTCCATAACGACTCCAGTTACTTTCTCCGTGGGCTACTAATAGTTGTACCATGAATAAACATATGATCAAGTCCACATGCCATCTTACACTGAATAACAATAGTTTGAAACAGTGAGATTGGACCGAAATGGGGTAGAGACAAGTCTCCTTCTTTCTTTCTTTCTTTGGTTAAAAATCTAAAATTCGTAGAGGAAATAATATATGTGGAATAAGCTGAAAATAGTAGTAGCTGTAGAACTCTTACATGACAAATAATACTTTTGCTTTTAAATTACAGGAACGGATCCTGTGATTCGTCCCCATATATTCTCCCCTATATATTTATAACATTAGTAATTTAAAGTGTCAGCATATTAAACAATAACAATACAATGATGACGGTTCCTTGGAAGTTCTTGAAAATTGCTAAAGCTTTCTTGATATTATGATTTTGTATCTTTCTGCATTGCCTGAGCTCTCTCATTATTGGATGTTTCTGTGTTGGTTGAGGATGCCCAAGTTTTAATTGAATTTCTTATAATTGTAGTCTGTACTAGCTATGAGTTCTTGCTTCTGCAGATTGCTCTTATTCTTGTTTTGGACAATTCTGCAGAAAAAAAAAAATATAGATGATCACTCACTGTTAGCATATGTGAATTTCAGTTTCAGTTTAGGAAAATCAAAAAATGTCTACGGCTTCACTATTAGGTTTATGTTGGAGATTCCGGAAAAGATTACAAGCATCAGGTCAGTAGGGGATAAGTTATATAGCTGTAGACCGGCAGCTGTTTATCAAATTTTGGCAAAAGCCCAATACTTCAAACCAGTAACTAACCATCTGATATAGATGATTACTATTATCTGAAGATTAATTTCTGTAATTTTGCTAGTTGAGTTCTCCAGCTAGATTGTGTGTTGGTGTAGCTGGTCTAACAGTTGGCCTGCTTGAAACCATTGTATTTCTGGAATGACGAATTCCTCTGTGTTGTTTTAAATCAATTAAACATAATCATAAACAAGTAACAACTTTTCTTTAATGAAATACAGAAGGGGATATGCTGTAAAAAATACATGCATGCTTTCTGATAAATTAAAGTTTTATAGTAAAACTGATCATGATAGTACTTTGTAATAGTTTTCTCTTATAGGTTTTTTTCTGTGAAAATCCAAATTGTTCTTATTTAGTTACAGGTTTTATATTCCACCTAATCCTTCTAGGTTTTTGGTCACCTAATCCTTCTGTTTGTGCACACTTGATGATTTAGTTGTGCATAATTACTTAGAAGGGACAACTGAGATGGAAATCGAGTCTGGTTTTCAGTTTTCGTGCCTTCGATGTTATCCTGTGGCATGCCTAGCGATGACTGCCATTGGATTCTTCAGAGACTCATCAATTCTATTTTTAATTACATACTCCAGAAAATTGCCTTGGCATTTATTTCATTTCTGTCAAATGATCCGTTCAATTTTGCATGGTGGCATCTTTTCACCTGAAGGCCAAATGCCACTGTCCCATCCACTCTTCTATACCTAACTGCCTCTCATGGTTGGATGGGAAGTCATAATGAAGCTTTTCTCTGCATGATCTTATAAGATAATGTTAGATATGCTAAATTACAGTGAGTCCGGCCTCTTGAATCCTTATATGACTCAGTTCCAATGATACCGCGCTCATAATGCGGATGGTCTTTTGATGTATCATAGGGCCTACGATTCTGCTGCCACGAGGATTGCGTGTCGTAGTAGTTTGCTTGATCATATCGAATATATACTTCAAAATCATTTTGTTAGTCTTAAGGGGATGTACATTACTATTTCGGATGATGCTCTGATTTGATGAAACTCTTGTCTGTTGAACGATAATCTTGAAAGCCTAAGAATTATTGTACCTTAAACTACCATTTGATGGCGAGAGGTACCCGATATAGCTGCCTTTGTTTGATTTTATGTTAGTGTAATCAGGTTCATCAGAATTGAGTCATAGAAGGATGCAAAATAACAATTAAATACCATGTTCATCAGAATTGGTGACTTGTTTCACTAATGAATTGAACTTGCTGTTATGGTTGAAAAGTGCTAAAACTTCTTAATGCATGGCTGCTTTACATTTATCATGTCTGCTATCTTAATATCTGATATTATCCTATATGCAATATGAACCAAAGGTTCTGAGTTTTTTTTGGTGAAATGGAATTGAATGATTGAAGTACTATGTTTTATTCTTGACCGATTTCCCCTAATTTGAATATAAATTAGTTAAAGATGTTTCAGCAGGAAAGAGACTTCATTTCATTACAATTTGGAACAAGTAAAATAGGACTGACTCATATTGCTGCATAATCTGAATCTGATGCTGTAATCTATCACTTCCAAAGCCAACCTTCATTACCATATCTTTCCAAATTGTTAACTTTCTTCTTTGACAGCCTTTCTCTTTTATTTTTCTCTTTTGTTTGTATAGCTTTATTCCCTTTTCTTTTGAACCCTTTTTAAGCCCTCATCATTTCAGGTATTCCCTATTTCAAATTTAACAATTTTCTTCAGCTTAATCCTACTTGCTCTATCCTGAACTTGAACAAAAGAAGGAAATTCATATCTATCTTTGAGATAAATACTTGTTTCGCAAGAAAACTAGAATTGCTTCAAATCAAAGGTGAAGCAAAGTAAGAAAGATAGACAGAAAGAGAGAGAGATACCTCTTTCTTGTGGGTCTTTTTGGTTTCTCCTTTTAGTTGCTTTCTCAGTGGATGTTAAAAAGGGATGTATGCAATATAGGACGAAAGGTAGAAACCAAAATCGAACCCCAAAAAACTTAATACTGGTTTCTTTATTTGGTTTATGAAAATCATGTGAACTATATCTACCATTCCAAACTACCAATATTGCAGAGAGGAAAATAGTGTGGTGAAACTGAAAGAATGACATATATAAATTTGGTTATTTGAATTGCAGATAAACTTAATCATAACCCATATGGCACCAAAACTTTAATTATAGATGGTGATGGCTCATAATGGTGCTTCTGACCCTTTGTTTCTTAGTTTTTATTTTCTTATATGATTCTATATAAATGGTCAGGATCTACAATATTCATCAAGATTCTGTTGTGCTCAACCTAAGGTCAAAGGGTGGTTGCTGGAAGAATGCATGGATGAAGTGAAAACGAAAAGTTACAAGCTGTACTGAAGTAAAATGAAAGGTCACAAGCTGCTACTGAAGTGAAATTGAAATGGCTGCAATGGTGTTGTTCCATCTACCTACTTACACCTGCTTGCCTTCAAAAAAATTCAAATAATGTTTTTGGTCTGAAGTTTAGCACAGATTTGCTTAGCTAGCTTAACCAAAATTATGGAACTGTGGAATTAGGTTATCGGTAAAACTATTCTCCGGTGAACCTTATGTGAAAAACGAAAATAACTACTGCTAAAGCTGTTAGATAACAAGTATTACAACCTAATTGGACTGCAAAATTGTTCCTAGACTTTTGGAGCTTAACCAGGTAAGTAGGTAAAACATGTTATGTTCTTCATAACAGCTTGCTTGCTTATAGTTAGTCATGTTGGGATGGTTAATGAACTGTATTTAGATTGAAATGCTTGATTATACTTATACACACCTATGAAAGTATACGGTTGGTGCCTTGAGGCTTGGAGGAAGGCTGCGGTTTTCGGCCAATAGAAAGTCGCCTAGTGGAAGTTTGGACACTAATATTGATATTTTGGTCTTATAATTTGCATAAGCATTTTAACTCTTGCTAGTTAGATAGAGTGATAGACTGATCAAGAATTTCAATTGGGGTTACCTCTTGTTGCTTCCAAATTGGGGTTTTCCCTTGAAAACTATACTTTGGCTTGTTTCTATTAAGAGTTGTAGTTTTGGCATAGCCTTTTTTCTATTAAAGCAAAAGACATCATTTTCATTGTTCCTCCTCTTTATTTTCTAAGAATTATCGACACCGAAAGCAAACATATAAGCCAAAAGAAATCTACTTACTACCATAAAAAATTAATATACAAGAAAGAATTAATCAACATCCTCCTAGTTTTCTTAATAGACATATCACTTTCGAATTTGTATTCGTTTGGATAAATTTGTTCTATACAATCAAAACAAAGACGACAAGCTCAAAGTCCCAATGTATATGCTCTAAACTTCTTCTTTACGTGCAGATTCAATGAAATTTTGCTTTCCTTCCATCAATGTCAATTTATAATTCGATCAGTATCTGATAATTACATGCATCAATATTGAAGTGAAATTTCATGTTTAAGGACAAAAAGAGTTTCTCCTCCTTATGTGATGTTACTGTTGTCAATTTCCCAGGAAGTCCAATTCAAAACATAATAAGATTTGTAAGAGGCATTTGACTCAAACACTGGTTGGGGGTGGTTTTGTGAAACTTGTTAAAGAATTGGAAAGGCTTGGAGGCAAATTCATTAATGGTATAAAGACACAGACAAATAAAACCAATGTGAATAAATAGGGTACCAGAAAGAAAGAAACCTCACACTCACGAGTCACGTACTGGTTGTTCATCATGACTGAACGTTTTGACCTTTTACAATTGGTTAGCTCCAGCTTCTTGTCTTCTTTCTCCCCTGCTTGGCTAACAAGCCGAGCCCCCCATTCATTTTCATGTTATTTTAATTTCTTTCTTATTTTTATCGTTTTGAAAATGAGACGATTTCATTATTAATAAATAATCATTTTTGTTCTCGTTTACGATTAGAGAAATTTTATTAACACATCTCTAATTACTTAATACATCATACTTAATACATCACCTATTAATTTTATTATAACATTTTACGGGATACACATACCCAAATTTCCTACAATACCCTCAATTTAAATACATAACTGATTCACTAAATACACAACTCATTCACTAAATACACATATTTTCTAGATCTAAAAGAAAATTCACATTAGTGAGATCTCTTGCGTCACGAGGGCACGATTTTTCTTGAGATCTCTCTCATTGAGTTAGATCATTGGCAAGCAAACTACAAGAGTATATATATAATTATATATAGCACCATCTCAAGTTCTAGTTTGGTGTTCAAACGTAAATGCTTTTGAACGACATAACTTGTGTGAACAGTAAAAAATAAATTTTCCAACTTCAATTTGTACTATCTAATCAAACAACAAACCCTAAAATCTAAATTTTGTCGTAAATCAATTTTAATCAAAGATAGAGAAGTCATACCTCGCTTAGGGGTTGAGAAATACTACTGGAATCAATTACGTTGTTTTTAGTTTTTGCTTGAAACTATGGTTGTCTCTAGCTATTTGTGATTAGGGTTTGGTATCTTCACATACGTTGTTCTCGTAGAGGAGAATAGTATTAGTCTTAAGCGGGATATTTTTTTTCAACTATGTTTCTTTATTTTTGATATAAATGTTTCTTTTGGTAATTTTATGTACATAAAAAGTCTTATCTAATTTATATAAAAAAATGATGTGTATCTAACATTTAGGGATGTGTTAATAAAATTTCTCTTACAATTAAGTTTCATGAAAAATAAAGAGTCTAAAATGAGAACATAGTTAAAAAGTAGAACTAGAGTCATCGTGTGTGTTTCCAAGAAAGCATAACAATATCTCTTAAAGGAATTAGATACGTACTCTCAACTGTGAGATTCATATAAATGTATCTGGCACAAGTAATAGTAACGAAAAAACTCATCATATCATGAACCAAATCCATATCTGGCACATGCAGGCCGAAATGTAACTAACAAAAAAAACTCGCCTACAATTTTGTAAGCATATTTTGTTATAGCAATTTTATCAAACTCTCTATTTTAGCTTTTAGCTATTTTAGAGAGCGTGTTTAGTTTTTTTTAATATTTTCGGAGCTCCAACAGACTAGCCAAAGTTTAGTTATTATAACTTTTAGCTATCTCGCTAGCTAAATATAGAGAACGAGATGACTCAGATGAGGTTAGCTATAATTTAATACATTCCTTATAAGATATTTTACATGATATATAAATATACTTAAACTATTTAATTTTTATTTGAAGAATAATGTTGATGTAATGATAGCTAAGATAGAGAGCATTGATGCAGCCGCATTTCTAAAGTGGCTAGCCAAAATAACATTTTAGCTAATTTGACTAAAATTTAACTAAAAAATGGCTAGCATTTCTAAAGATGTTCTTAGTGGCATATAAGCCTTATTTTACTGTGGTTCTAAAAAAAGAAATATCGGTGGTTTAAAAAAAAGAAATATTCGATAGATATATCGAGAAAATATCGAATGATGAAAATTTTACCAAAATTTATATTAAATTTGTATATTTGACCAAGAATAGACTAAATATTAAATATCAGAAATTTCGGAAAAATTTCTGAAATTTCAGAAAAATATCAAGGATATTGGTAATTGTAATTGTAAAAAACAGAAATTTCGGAAAAATATCAAAGATATTATGGGTATTTTAGTCCTTGACCCATACTGATCATGTTTATATACGATTCTGAGCAGTACACAAACTCAGTGGGATATTGAATCAAACAACTCTAGTCTCTCCTAATTATATATACTAACTAATGAAATAATTGTTAGAAACCAAATAGAATTGAATCAAATACATTGTTACATAGAAATTTAATCATAGCCATTTGAATACAAAGCTCCAGTTCTTTAATTTTTTTACGTTCCAGCAATCTACTGTGATAGACAAACACAAATATTGAAGAATAATTATCTGGAAAAAACAGAGGTCGAGAGTCCCTTTCTCTATTTGCTTGTGTTTGGAAAAGAAAGATATTTCTCCATATTTTTTTCAAAGGCAGAAGGGGTAGAATAGGATTTTAAATTTTGACAAAAAAATGGGATGTGTATGTAACAGATAGAGTTGTATGAATAAAATTACTCTATTTGTGTTGGTTAATAAACGTAATGGTACGTAGATTAGTAAAATAATGTTGATAACCATTAAGTCATTAACCAAGCTAGTTGTATGGAATCCAAAACAAGCTGAGTTCTCTTGCGGTTAAGAGTCCATGCTGAGTTAGCTTCCCACGAAATAGTAGTCGACATTATAATGAGATGGGATTCTGATTCATTCATGTTAATCCATTAAAAATAAAAAAGGATAACTTGGCTTGTTAATCCACAAGCAAATTTAGGGCTAGTTGATGAGTTTGTTTTGGAGCTACAATTTATAAAAGATTTGATCACCTTTGAAAACAAGGTTCAACCACAACATGTTCCTTTCAAAGATTCCTTTTTGGAATCATTATGCTAAGAATGACACAAGAGTATTTGTTTGAGGGAAGGGATTTGAGCATTGATATGTAACATATTTTGAAGGACAAATGATTACCAAAGACCATGAAATCTAAACATATATTACTTAAAATATGTGAAATCCACATTCCTCAAATTGTAATTCACACTCTCATTTTCTATTTTTAGTCATCATTTATTTATTTTTATAAGAAGACAAAAGTAAAGTCATCAAGGACAAAAATTAAGTTACCACAAATGGAAAGTAGGAGTGTTGATTACAATTTTAAGAGTGTGAATTTCACTTCCCTTACGTAATACTTTCATATTGTTTATAGTTGTTAGTATAATGACAGTTTTTTCATAGAATTGAATGTAAAACATAATAGATTGAAATGTTAGATGACATTTATGTCAACTCATATGATAAGAAAAAACTTAAAATCCCTCTCTTAGAATTTTATGAGCACGTACAAGAAAAATATTTTTACTCGGTAATGGAATGGAATACGCATTTTCTTGCTAATCAAACATCATAAATTAAACATCACGCATTAACTATTGAAAGAAAGTTAAAATACTCATAGTGCTAATCTACTGAGAGAGACACCGCAATATTGTCATTCACCATAATTGCTTACTTCTAATTTCTAAACCAACCCAAATGACCGTTAAATGAGACACATCTTCACAATTTGTTTTTTTATCCACCTAGGACATCTGTTTTACCCTTGTTTAGTTGTTTAACACTAAACATCAAATTTTGATCATGTAACAACGAAATTTGTTATACAACATGACTCGATAGTGTTAATGAAAACTTCAGCAACGCGACGATGGTAGAATTTGGTTACAAAAAATCGAATTAAAACAAAGTAGCTTTGTCATTTTAATGTCACATAGAGAATTTTCTGAGGACTTGAGCTATGTTGCACGGACATGGACACAGACACAGCGACACGACACGCCGACACGACAAAACTCAAAAACTGAATATCCGACAGGGTTTGGACACGGCAAATAAAATTATATATTTATTATTTTTAATAAATAAAAATATATTAAAATATAAAATAAGTTCATTACATTACCAAAATAATGTTCTAAATTCAATTCATTGCATAATCATAAGAAATAACATTAAAGAGAGTCAAATACAAATGATAGAAGTGCATAATTAACAATATTAGAAGTAACAGACATCTTGCAGTAGGTTGCTGACAAAATTAAGCAATAAGTTTATTACATTACCAAAATAATGTTCTAAATTCAATTCATTGCATAACCATAAGAAATAACATTAAAGAGAGTCAAATACAAATGATAGAAGTGCATAATTAACAATATTAGAAGTAACAGACATCTAACTTAAAACATAACATTAAAGAAAATCAAATTTGCAGTAGGTTGCTGACAAAATTAGACAATAGCTTACTTTCAAAAGTGGACAGTAGATTTACTTAGGTTTTGGTTCCTTTTTTTTCAATTAAAAAAATTGATAAATGATGATGTGGCGTGTCGAAAATGATGTGGTGTGTCGGTCAACGTGTCTGAAACGTGTTGAAAAAATCAACATTTTTCGACACGTATTTTGCCGTGTGTCGGGTGCCGTGTTGGCACTCGGACACTCCACTCGTGCAACATAGGACTTGAGCCACACGAAGCCGAGCCAAAGCTATCTGTGGGATCTGAAAATACAGTTGAGCTCAGCGTTAGATACTCAACTGCTTCAAGTCAAAGACTCAAAGGTAGTTGAGAGAGTCCCATTCCACGTAGAAAATAGCTAACAGTCAACCCCTACCAGCCTTCTCTCTCTCTCTCTCTCTCTCTCTCTCTCTCTCTCTCTCCCAAATCCACAACAACTCAAACAAAACACAGAAACTCTTTCACTCCATTTTTGTTTTTATATCCTTAAATCAACTCTCTCTCTCTCTCTCTCTCTCTCTCTCTCTCTCTCTCTCTTCTCTCTCAGACACTTCTTCACCTGCAAACTAGCTAGCCTCCATTACTAACCATAAAACAAACCCATTGGTCTCGTCAGCTGTACTACTCAGTCATCTCTCTTAATATAACACATGCACCACGCTTGATTGCCATGGGCGTCGTCGACATGTCCAACAATCCACCAACTTCTCGCACCAAAGACTTCTTCGCCTCCCCTGCTCTCTCCCTCAGCCTTGTACGTTTCTCCTCCCTCACATTCTTCAAAACCCTATTACTATTTCCATGTCTTTATTCTCTTTATTGGGTTTCTTTGTTGTGTTACGGTTTCTTCGCTTGTTTGTTGTGTTTCTCAATCTGGGTTTGGTTTGGATATCTAGGCTGGGATTTTCCGAGATGCCGGAACTCCGGCGGAGACGGCGGCTAATAGGGAGGGGGAAGAAGGCGATGAAGGGAGCGTGGGCGGTCGCCGGAGGTCGAGAGAAGACACGGCCGAGATCAGCAGCGAGAACTCGGGCCCGGCGAGGTCGAGATCAGCGGAAGACATTGATTTTGATGCCGAGTTGGGAGAGCAAGATGAGGATGATGGTGATGGAGACAACAAGAACAAGAAGAAGAAGAGGAAAAAGTATCACAGACACACCACTGAGCAAATCCGAGAAATGGAAGCGTGAGTAGTTCTTTAATTTGATTTCCTGTTTTCTATGTTGAATTTGGATTTACCAATGCGTTGATTTTTAGCTTGGAACACTTAATTCTATGAGTTTGTTTTGGCAAACCCGAGTTTAATTTGTTCGAAATTGGGTGAGACTTTGAATGGTGCACATGGTTTTGGAATTGGTCGGTTTTGAGTTGTACTGGTCTCACTTTTAAAAAATTGCATGCCTCACTAACACTAAGCATGCAGCTTTTTAAACAATATACTTTATCATGTACTGTGTTTTAGTGCTGCTGCTAGGAAAGATTCAAAGAGTTAGTGACATGATCACTTATAAAGGAAACCAGATTGATAAGTAGAAGATAATACATAGTGTTTTGATTAGTGGCTTCATTTTTTGCTATTTGTTTTCATGTGTAGCAGTTAGCTACAGAAAATAATACAATTGAAAAGACTGATCAGAATCCTGATGAATGTGACTGGTTTTGACCATATGTTAATCAGTGTTTGTTGTTTTATTAATTTCATTGTAAATGTTTGCAGGCTGTTCAAGGAGTCACCCCATCCAGATGAGAAGCAAAGACAGCAGCTGAGCAAGCAGCTAGGCCTTGCTCCAAGGCAAGTCAAGTTTTGGTTCCAAAATCGCCGTACCCAAATCAAGGTAATTTTCTGTTTCAGTTCTCTTAGTTTTACGTCGAATTGTGAAAACTGTACTGAAGATATAATATTGGTGTTTATAGGCTATACAAGAGCGCCATGAAAACTCATTGTTGAAAGGAGAAATGGAGAAACTCCGAGATGAGAATAAGGCAATGAGGGAGCAAATTAACAAATCTTGTTGCCCCAACTGTGGCAGTGCCACCACTAGCAGAGATGCCACCTTGACTACCGAGGAGCAACAACTCCGAATTGAAAATGCCAGGCTCAAATCCGAGGTAATTATGTTTACAAGAGCACACCTGATCAATGCTTCTGTAGATTGAGTAATGTAACGAGTCTTATATCCAGAGTTTGAAGTAATGCGGTACACGAACTTTATGTAGGTTGAAAAACTCCGAGCTGCTCTAGTAAAATACCCTCTTGGGACATCCTCTCCTTCCAGTTCTACTGGGCAGGACCAGGAGAACAGAAGCTCATTGGACTTCTACACCGGTATTTTTGGTCTTGAGAAGTCTAGGATTATGGAGATAGTTAACCAAGCAATGGAGGAGCTTCAAAAGATGGCTACAGCTGGAGAACCACTCTGGGTTCGAAGTGTTGAGACTGGCCGTGAAATACTTAACTATGATGAGTACATCAAAGAGTTCAACATTGAAGTTCCAGCCACTGGGCGGCCAAAGAGATCCATTGAGGCCTCAAGGGAGACGGGTGTTGTTTTTGTAGATCTCCCAAAACTAGTTCAGAGTTTCATGGATGTGGTAAAGACTAGAACATTTTTCCTACTATTGCCTTGTAGGTACAGAACCGTAAGATAATCTTATGTTTATTTTTGTTGTAGAATCAATGGAAGGAAATGTTTCCATCTATTATCTCAAAGGCTGCCACTGTTGATGTTATTAACAATGGCGAAGGAGACAATAGAAATGGTGCTGTACAATTGGTAAGCATTTTGTGGTTTTGTTTCTCCAAAGTACTTGCAACTAAAGATGTAGAAACTATCGCTTTTGATTCGAGAAAACTCAAAGTTGAGTTTGACTGCAGATGTTTGCAGAGCTGCAAATGCTTACACCTTTGGTGCCCACCAGAGAAGTTTACTTCGTTAGATGTAGCAAGCAACTGAGTGCTGAACAGTGGGCTGTCGTTGATGTTTCCATTGACAAAGTTGAAGATAACATCGATGCGTCCTTGGTGAAATGCAGAAAACGTCCCTCGGGTTGCATCATTGAAGACAAATCAAACGGCCATTGCAAGGTATGCAGATGTATTATACAAATTTGATCCAACCATTTATAATCTTAATGCATATTGATTAGTTTAAAAACAAGGGATGAAAAACTATACAAGCTGAGTTTGACTAGGGAATCAAAAGCTACTCAAAAAGAATTCAGAAACACAGAGAGAAGATAATGAAGGAATCATGCATACATTTCATATTCTGCTAACAAGGTTTATAATGATTTATGGTTTACAGGTAATCTGGGTGGAGCACTTAGAGTGCCAGAAAAGCACAGTTCAGACCATGTACCGGAGTATTGTCAACAGTGGTCTGGCTTTTGGCGCAAGACATTGGGTAGCGATGCTGCAACTCCAATGCGAAAGGCTTGTTTTCTTCATGGCAACCAATGTTCCAATGAAGGATTCAACTGGTACGCCTACTTAAATAAGCTTCAGATATACACATTGCCTCATTTTAGATGAAATATACTGATAATTAGCATATCAGGAGTAGCCACCTTGGCTGGGAGAAAAAGCATTTTGAAAATGGCACAAAGAATGACATCAAGTTTTTGTCGCGCAATTGGTGCATCAAGCTATCATACCTGGACTAAGATCACAAGCAAAACAGGTGATGACATTAGGATTGCCTCCAGGAAGAACTTGAATGATCCAGGAGAGCCTATTGGTGTGATCTTATGTGCAGTTTCTTCAGTATGGTTGCCTGTTTCTCCTTTCACCCTCTTTGATTTTTTGAGAGACGAGACTCGCAGGAACGAGGTTTGTATTTTTGAGCCTTGTCTACCCTACAATTCTGCAACTCTGCTAATCAATAATCCTGTTACTAGTACCTATATTAGGATCTGACATTTTTTGTTCTTCAATTGTTAGTGGGACATTATGTTAAATGGGGGTCCAGCACAAACAATTGCAAACCTATCCAAAGGACAAGATCGTGGCAATGCTGTTACTATTCAAGTGAGCTCTCTTTCTTTATACATTATATGAATAAGCCTCATTCCTAATGCAAAATGGTCATAAAAATTTCTAATATAGCCATGCATTTCAATCTTCCAGACAATGAAATCAAAAGAAAACAGCATGTGGATTCTACAAGATAGCTGCATAAATGCTTACGAGTCCATGGTGGTATATGCTCCGGTGGATATCACGGGCATGCAATCTGTGATGACAGGATGTGACTCGAGCAACATGGCCGTATTGTCTTCAGGGTTCTCTATTCTTCCAGATGGGTTGGAATCAAGGCCTATGGTTATCACTTCCAGGCAAGAAGACCGAGGCAGTGATAGTGAAGGAGGAACTTTGCTGACCGTAGCATTTCAAGTGTTGACTAATACCTCTCCTACTGCCAAACTAACAATGGAGTCTGTAGAGTCTGCCAACACTCTTATATCATGTACTTTGAGAAATATTAAGACGAGCTTGCAGTGCGAGGATGGCTGATTAGCTCAACTTTATTAAATAGCTAGGAATAGGTAGCTGAAACACAGGTTTTCATTTTTGACTGGATTATCAGTGGTTTTAGCTGATCAGGATTTGCAGTTTGTTTCATTCTTTTTTGCTCAGAATGGTGGACTAGGCTTGTAAGAAAGTCTACAGCAATGTTCTGGCAAGAAGAACTTATTCACAATCTTTATAACTATATAATTTTACTAGTTTCCTTGTATATAACTCTATCAATTATTATTTTCTTGATCAATTGTTAATTTTATTACTATGTGCTACCATTCGATTAAGGTTCAGATAAGCATAAAGCCACCACTTTTAGCATCAAAAGCGCCTTCAGTGTATGAATTGTGACCAGCAACATTCGAGGCGTTTGTAGCTACAAAAGCAAATATACACATCCTTTTCCAGATAAGTTCTTTTAAGTTGGAAGAGTTTAAATTAAAACAATATATACTTGCACCTGTTTCAGTCTATCATCAAACCAAAAATAATCCAATTTTGGTTCCCAAGTTCCATGACCCCGCTGCCAAATTACAGTTTCATCATAGATTGGTAGTGGAACTCAAATGTGGTGGAAACATCATACACTCTGGGAAAGGTCCCAAACTCTAAGCAGGAATCTTTCTAACTTAACAAGAGTGCTTTTTGAACAAGCTCATGGTAACTCGAGCACCAACAAGAATTCAAAGGTAAAATTGTAGAACCATTCAAAAGCAATATTCCTTCCAGTTAAGAAAGCCAAAGACTGATAAGTTCTTATTGGAAAATTGTGATTATTAGCAAACTGTTCAGCTATTCCTCCTAACGGCGAATGACATCAAGATAAATTCCAAACATAAGTTGCTCATGCCAAAAGTGCAGTCTGGTGGCATTACTTTGTTTACCAAAACTCAAAACTTGCAGCTAGTGATAAAGTTAAAGTTCTTTTACTTTCAGGAGCATATATCTCCAACTCCATAGAATACAATACTCAACCTACAAAAGTAGCACATTTTCACATAACTTCAGCAAGCAAGCAACAGCCTTTTATAGTTTTCTTGCGAATTCAACCCACAATGACCACATTTAGGCCTTCTTTAGTTCAATTTCATCAACGTGTCACTCCACTTTTGTATCTATCAGACCAGATTCATTTCAAAGGCCAACAGTTCCACTTCTTCAAGCACTTATCACTACCTCCATTGGCCATCCAACAAATCTCAAATGTGAAACCTAAATAAATTCCTAATTTCAAACACTGACACAGGAGTTTCTAATGGCATATTGTGATCACTATCAAACAACAGTTCTCCACTTCCTCCTAACAAAACACGAGATGATCAACTCGCAGCATTAGATTAAATTGCTCATTAATATCAATTATTAACCAATGACAATAGTCTTTTATAGTTTTCCAGAGTATTTAACACACTTGATCACATTTAGGCTTCCTTCGTTCAATTGTCCACTCTAGAATTTACTAATCCGATTTCATTCAAAAAAGCACTGCTATCACTACCCCCATTAGCAATGCCTCAAATCTCAATCAAACCCAAAAATGCATACCATTTAGAGTTTTAGATTAAAGGCATAAACAAATTCGCATAACCCATCAAAACACACCCATTTCAAGCACGAAAACAGCTCAAGCATTGCATTACTTTCCACCAAATTACACTAAATCCATAACATCATCACAGACACTAAGCACAGCACAAAACCAACAATGAAACAAACAACATTGGGACCTCACTCTAAACCTGCTGAGACTCCAAAGGAATCCCCAGCTCGCTCGTGCCCTCTTCCTCCTTCTTCTTCACATTCTTGGGCGGAAGCGGCACGGCAATGAAAGTCTTGGTCTTGCTGATGGGTCTGCTCTTCTCAAGCTGCACCACGTCACCCACCTGGAACTGGTTATTCTCGTCATGGGCCTGGTACTTCTTCTTCTTCCTCACCCTCCTCTTGTATTTAGGGTGGGGGGCTAAGCGAGTGACCTCCACGGCGACGGTCTTGTCGTTGGTGGAGCAGACGACTCGGCCCTGAAGGTACTTGAGGGCCTTGATGGGTTGGAGGGAAGTGTGGCGGAGCGGGGTTGGGAAGGAGAGAGAGGAAGTGGGTTTGGAGAGGAAGGAGAGAGGAGTTGAGCCATGGATGAATTGGGTGGAGAGCTTGGTGGGGGAGAAGGGGAGGAGTGAAGCTGTGAGTGACATTGTGATGAATGAGTCTTTGGGATTTTTGGGTGGAAAAGGGATGAAAGGATAAGAGCTCTATCCCTTGGATTGGCATTTTTAGGAATATTTATACATTAAAAAAAAAATCATAACCCGATGAAACTAAACCAACGACAATTTTTATTTACAATGAATTTTCGAGTTTATTTTTCGTTTCTTCTCAAGAAAAAAAAAAAAAAAAGAGAATTTTCGAGTGTATATTATGACATGAAACATCTTTTCTTTTCTTTTTTTAATAAAGGAAGTCACTTCGTTGATAACTGAAAGTAAGAATACAACATAAAACACGATCTGTCTTTTTAGGCTCGAAATAATTCAACCATGCTAAAATAACCCAGAAAAGTTTAGGCCTAAAACCTAAGACCGTGTTTGGTTTCCCGGATATAAGGCCCAGACATGATAAAGTTTTACCAATCTAGCCACATGTCATGTTTGGAGGCTTAGATATGATTTGGTCAGAAATTTTTATTCCTGTCAGACATGGATTAGAAATCCATTTAAACAGGTGTTACTAGAATTATTCGGCTTCATTTCGACGAACGCCAAAACCACAACAGCTTCTCTTCCTCAGTGAGACTGCGACCATCTCACAACAGCTTCTCTTCCACAACGGCTTCTCTTCCACAACGGCTTCTCTTCCTATGCAATCGAAAACGACTGCCTCCGATCGTTTTTAACCGTTGTTGATCTCGTTCAACTGTTTTTCAGGTAACGTTTCCTTCAGAGCTAACTCTTGTTTGTGCCTTTTGGTCTGTAGCTGATATTCTGTATGAGATTCAAATTTTGATGGGTTTTATTTCTCTTTTATGTGGTATTGTGAATTTAATTCATGGGTAATATGAATTTTTGAATAATTGCGATTTGTGTTTCTATTGTTTATAGATCTGGGCTCATGGCATCACGTATTCGATTTTTAGCTGACTCTTCTCTCAAATTTGTTATGAATGATATATTTGTTGTAAGCAGTGTAAAATTTTTGCGTGCATGGGTTCAAGTGTTTTCTCGTTCAGACAAAATTGAATCAGATGCATTGTGTTTATTGTGTTAATTCATGGGAATCACCATTTTCTGTTCCTTTTGTTGTTGAAAGAAAATGATATCTGTTTTGGTAACTCGCCGTTTGTTTAAAGAGAAGAGTGGGATTATAAGCTTAAGGAATAATCATATATTCTAAATTTAAGACCAAGTATGCATCACTAATCAAGTAATCATTCAGTAACATGTAACCAAATGATTAGCAAAAAGCTTCGATTACATAATTTGGAGTTTTCTACCTCATGACATTTAGGCAACGGAAAATTCATCGGTTAAGATCCTAGGCGACGAATAGTTAGTCTTAGGCGACGAGTTGTTTCCGTCGCCTAGGACTAGATTTCCTGTTAATATGTTCAAAAGATGGTTGGAGAACATAAAAGGCTAAAAAATGAGAGCCAATCTAAAATAAATACCACAAAACCTCATAGATTCAAAACATTAAAAGTTCCTCAAGTAAATTCTTCACCAAGAACTTTTCTTTTTGAACCAACAATGAGTCCAAGAGTTTTTGAATCCTCGGAACCTCCAAAGCTTAAAGATATAAGAGACATGAAGATGATGAGCATCTTTGGAAAGAAAAAAGGAGTATAACTGCCGAAGAATTCGAATACAATGAGATAGAAAGTAATGTCAGGAATTTAGCAATTCCAAAATTCGAATTAAACCAAATTTATAAAAGAGGAAATTTTGATTTGTTGGATAGCCATCAATTCAAAATTTTAGAGTTTACCACTCCAGCAACAACAGGAGAAACGGATCTCCTCTTGGTAACTCTTGAAGAGGTGGCTAAAGCTCGAAAAAGAAATTATACATTTATGCATTGGAACATTCCAAGTAGACATAAAGCTACTTGCTAGAGAAGGATTAAATTGTTCAGTTCTATGTGTTTTACAAGACAATAGGTTGACAGATTTTCAGAAAAGTTTGCTAGGAACACTTCAAGCATCTCTATGCAATCAAGTTGCATACTTCAACTGCTTCCCAAACTTTTCAACAAGCTTGAATGATGTTGCTCACTGTTTGAGGCTGAGAGTTAAAACAAATGACACATTTATGAAAGAAGGCATGTAAGAGCTTGCTACAGTTTATAGGATTTACTATAAACTAATGAGTACAATGGTAGAGCCAAGAACCAAGCTATCAAATATCCATGGCCTTACTACTGGATTCCTCACAAATCCAAGAAATCATTAAGAACAAATTCATAAGGTTGCTTGGGACGAAGTAACATTTCCATTAGAGTGGAAATTATCTTGCCCTAAAGAGAAGTCAGAAAGTGCGAGGGCGGCTATCTATGAAAATAGGAGAACATGAGACATTAATCTCAAGTTCGAAGAACATAGAAGGAGTGATGTAACCCTCGAAAGTCTAAAAAGTGACAACTTCAGATTACTTAGGAGATGCAATACTTCTAGAGAAGGAAGCACTTCTAGAAGTACCAGAATTGTGATAAATGAAGAATCTATTCTAGTAGTGGAAGAAGATTTAGAAGAACTTCATAAATAAATTAACATGCTAAAGTCAGAAAGACTTTACGAGTTCTATGATGGGGCATAAAACTACAAAGATCCAACTCATCTAGACCAACTAATCAAAGAAATAAAAAAATTTAGTTTTGAAAAAAGAAAGGACAAAAGAAAAGTCTTTCCCTACCATGATATCAAAATAGAAGAAGGATAAAGCTCCTCAAGATATCCACAGACTACCATTATCAAAATTAGTAGATATACAAAACTTCTTGAAAGAAAAAGGCCTGCTGGAAAAAGACAAGACAAAAACTCTCAAAGATTTGTTCCAGAACTAAACATACAAAAAATGCCAATATCACAGCATGATAACTTGCACAATATATGGAAAGTTTGAGTTACAAGATCTACAAACAATCTATCAAGCTACTCTTACAAGAATGACAAAAAAAAAATTTATCTTGCATGGAAAGAAACCCAAAAGGGTAGAGCATGGCTAGAAAGCATAAAAGATGACAAATCTCCAACAACCTTTGCTACACCAATCTATGAGCAATTTTGTGGAGATATATCATTTGTTGGTAATAAAGTTAGAGAAACAGCCAGAACCAACATATATGCTTTCAAGATATGCAACATGACATATTTTAAAGGTACTTCAATGAGGTTCAAGATTACTACTGTACCATAGGAGATTTGAAGAATATAGATTTGATATATCTTCTATATAGAAAGCTCCCAGAGCCGTGGATGACGGCTGTAAAAGAAAGATTAGACGCCAAACCTTTAGAACGACTCTTAGTTGATGGAGTAGCAGAGAGAATCGGAAAGCTGATGAGGGAACAGTGTAAAGTGAACATAAGAGCCAAAGCTGCCAAGAAACAGCTCAAAGTAAAACCGGTTGAACCGACCCGAACTAACCGGTGCAGGCCGAGCTTTTTTCCGGTGTCAATTTCTTTTTTAATCGATCTGGTCTGGTCCTTATATTTGCCGGTCCGGGACCGGACTGTCAAACTAATAAGTTTATAAGGCCTGAAAACCCGATAAATATGCATATTGGTGATAATATAGAGATATATGTGAATTTGTACCGATATATATTCAATACAGATGTCATCAACTATAGGTGTCAACATGTCATCAACTATCATCACTCGTAATTCAATTATACTCATAGGTGTCAATATGTCATCAACTATCATCACTCATAATTCAATTATACTCATCATCCCTCATCCGTAAAAACAAAAAAACAAAAACTCATGTCTCATTCATCACAAAAAAAAAAAAAAAAAAAAAACAGAACTCATCTGTCTTATCCTAACGCCAACCTACCTCTTCTGCCACGGTTGGTTCATCAAGGATTACAAGAACAAGAAAACGTTTTTCCCATCATTCTCAGCATCTCTGCGTCTCAAGTTTCAAATGGGTATGAGTTTCTCTTGACGAACTCCAATTTTGAGTGTGTGTGTGGGGAAAAGAAGAGAATTTTGGAACCCAGAAAAATCGAATCCCTCTATCAAATCACAACACTTTCCCAATTTTATTCAATCTCAATTCGAATTTCCATGTATATCTCTCAATCTCAATTCGAATTTCCCTGTTTCTCTCAATTTCAATTCATTCCCTCACAACCATAGATCTTACCCAGTCATACACGATTCAAAACGACTATAGATTTTCAGATCTCCAACACTTGTTTCGGGTAGCACTTTGTGATTTTTAGATCCTTAGTCCATCAGGTAACTCGTCCTCGAATCTGGATAAGATGGGTGATTGAGGTCGTCGCACGCGCTTCATCGGAGCTAGATGCGGCAAACTGGAATAAAGCCCGAAAACAGGCAAGCCCGGCCCGGTTAATACCGATCCGGGCTTTTCCGGGTCCCAAGAATTTTTCCAACAAAGACCGGCCCGAGTGCACAGTAGCCGGTCCGGGCCCGGGCTCTGAGAATTAGCTACCGGTCTGGGACCGTGCCCGCCGTAGCTCAAAGGAGCTGATAATTTTTGTACTAAACTCCTAGAAGTACCAACCAATTTGGGTTGTGAGGAACAACACAAAAAGAAGAGAAAAGAAAATAAATTTCGCAAACGTTTCAAAGGAAATAAAAAGAGAAATTGGAATTTCAAGAAGAGTTCTAACTACAAAAGAGAGAAGCATAACCCTAAAAAGAGATTTTTCAAAAAAAAAAAAAAATCATCACATGGAAAATCAACTTCTCAGGAGTCTGAAAAGAAGAAAACATGTAGATGTTGGTTATGCAAAGCAGAAGGACATTATGCCAATGAATGTCCTAAGATGTGACGCCCCGTACCTAATTTTACCTATTTACTGGGTATTTTATGAGTTACTGAGGAATTTAACCGTGCTCGGTAACTTAGTAAGTTAACGTTTAAGTTTATTTTTGAATTTTTCTCAAAATGTCAAATTCTTCATTTAAGGCCCCGATGTTGTAGTACGCGTCGACACAAGTTCACCGATGTCTTCGGATTATTTGTCGGAGCTTCGAGTTATTTTCTATTGTTTACCGAAGGTTTGGTAAAATAAATTAATTTTCTGAAATTAGAATATAACTTTTAATCTGGGTCGTCGGATCAAGTAGGGTTTTGATCTTGGCCGTTGGTTTGAGTATATAGGGAAATAAGATGGGTTGACTTTGTGAAAGCCCAACTCGGGCGTTAACCCGAGCTCCCGGTCTCTCTTCTCTCTCTCTCTCTCTCCTTCCTCCGTCGTCTCCGCGCCGGAGCAGCACCGTCCGGCCACCCCTGGCGACGAGACTGCCACCAAAGTAATCCTCTCCTCCTTCTTGACTTAGCTCGGTTCTTGAATCCGGGAGGCATCCACTATCGACGGAGATCGGAAGAGGAGGACGAAAACTGTCCTTCACAAATTCCGGCGAGTCTCGGCGATGAATCGACAGACCAAGGTTGTATTCTTATCCACCTTCCTCTCCTTTTCCTTTCGGGGTTTGTTTCATCTCGAATCGAGCTCTAACTTTGAAACCCTAATTTCTGCCTAATTTGGGATTTCTGGCGAGCTACCGTCGTTGACGCCGTCGAGGCTTCTCGGCGTCAACAAAGCGTTATGGAGTTCCTCCTTCCTCCTCTGATGTCATGGTGGCCAGCTTGAGTTATACACTACAAGAAATCTCGTCCTAGGCGACGGAAACAACTCGTCGCCTAAGACTAACTATTCGTCGCCTAGGATCTTGGCAAACGAATTATCCGTCGTCTAAGTTCCATCGCCTAAGTGTCTTGAGGTATAGGCCTCATCATTTAGCCCTTCAGCCCTAGCCCGCCCTAAAACCCGCCCTACCCTATAGGGCCGAAGCCCTACTCGGCCCTCTGTTAGGGCGGGCCGGCCCTAGCCCTTTTCAATTAGGGTAGGGCAAAGGTCAAGCAAATGAAACCCGACCCTATCCTACGGCCTTACCCTATTGAGCCCTTTAGGGCCAAGCCCGGCCCGACCCTATCCCGGACCTAAAAGCCCGCCCTTTAGGTCCCAATAATTACTTATTTTCTATTGTTTTTAATATGTTTCTTATTTTTTATACAATACAACTAAACTCGTAAGTTTTATTTTTTTAATTTGTATTTTTCTTTGTTAAATAACGATTGATTTTTGGTGATTTAGAGAGATAGTTAATGAAATATATAAATATAACTACTTAGATTAATAATTCTAGATGTCTTAAGTTAAATATAATGTATATGTATGTTAAATATGACTAAAAATAGGGTCTTGTATCACATATATCCCTTGAGGTAATATTTGAGAAAAAAAATTAAAACTCATGAATTTATTTCGTTAAACAAAATAACGTCATATTCGGCCATTTCGGCCCTATTTAGCCCTATTCAAAGGGCCGGCCCTACCCGGCCCT
Organism: Fragaria iinumae; assembly: GCA_009720345.1. Taxonomy (NCBI): domain Eukaryota; kingdom Viridiplantae; phylum Streptophyta; class Magnoliopsida; order Rosales; family Rosaceae; genus Fragaria; species Fragaria iinumae. The sequence continues at coordinate 28,602,905 of CM019122.1, read as the reverse complement.
ATTAGCCCTAGCGAAATGGGCTTTAAAGGTGGGTAAGGGCTTGCATATTTGAGCCCCAGCTCGACCCTACCGGGCCCTAAATTTTGTTGACCAAGTCAAATCCCTACCCAACCCTACCCTAAGCCCTAAAATTTAGGGTAGGGCCGTGCTATATGAGGCCTAGTGAGGTAGACACTTAGGCGACGAAACTAAAGTTAGTCGTCGACTAAGAGAAATCCTACCAGACGGATCCTTTCCTGCCTTGTCGAAAAACTGGTTCGTCGATAAGAATCTCTGTCGACAGAACGTTTGTGTCGGAACGATTCTTAGCTGACGAATATGAAATTGTTCTTAGCCGACGAAATTGTCGTCGGTATGTATGTTTACTGACGAATATTTCATCGTTCTTAAGCGACAGAATATTCGTCAGCAGAGTTGTAAACCGACGAATTCATAACAGTTCTTAGTCGACGATCGATCTTTGTATTCGTCGGATAGTTGGTTTATCTTAGGCGACGAATGTTACTGTTTCCGTCGCCTAAGTGATTTTTTAAAAAAAAAAAAAACCTTATTCACTGTTTCCAAAATTTACTCATCAGTAACAATAATCAGGCAGGAAGCACTGGATTTGGAAAACATATTCATATATTATTTGATCATGATAACTAGATGGACAAATATTGTTCATATATACAAAATAATTAATGAACTAGCTAGAAAATTGTTCATACTATCTTGCTAAACTATGAATGTACTATAAAATCAATAATGTCAATTTTCATTCTCGTCCAATCCGATGTTGTCGCCTCTATCTTCATTGTTCTGTGGGGAAACTTGTGGAGGAGGAGGAGGTAGCATACCTAGGTGCTCATATATGGCTGCAACTTGGGATTGCACAACACTATACATAGACTCGGCACGCAGGGCACGTTGCTAAACCTCTTCGATTTGTTGTTGGGCACGCTCCCGTGATTCCTTTAGTCTCTCCTCATAGCGCTCCTGCACATTTTGGAGTTGCTGCTCATCAACTCTAGGAGGACGACTACGTGAAGGCACCCCTGGCATGCCATGGGCGCGCTGCTGGCACCCCGAGACGCGCATGCCCGCACCCCTGCAAGAAAAAGGCCAAAACTCCCTTGATGGATTCTACATAACTCCCTGTTATCTCTAGTACTAATCCATACATAGACAAACCCAATTTTGGTTCAGCACAGTCATTATACTAAAAGTCATCCAACCTAAACAACTCCAAACTACCTTAAACCAAGTACAATTTCATAACATCATTACCCATTTCGAATGAAGCTACTGCAAACACAACTGATCAAACTTAAAACACAGCTACAATTCTTAATTGCACTTAGACTTCTACAATTCACTTTAGAAATTCACTACAATTCACCTAGATTATCAAAGCACACCAAACTCTCACTATAATTCAACTGCCCTACCAAAACACTTGTTCAAAAAAAATTTGTTTTAACAATTCCTGTTTAAGAGAAAAGAGAAAATCAAAACACTTTATTCACCATGCCAATAAATAGAATCAAGCAAGGCTGATATTCAACTATCTGAGAATGAAGTTGCTAATTTGATCATATATATACCAACTTAAAAATACAATTTTAGGGTCTTCTAAAATAGTGAAAGATTTATTTATTTTACTGTTACTCAATCATACATGCATTTTTATATATGCATAACAAAAATCATAAAACTGCTGAAAAGAAAAGATGTTGAAAAGATTTATTTTACTGCTGAAAACATGTTGTAATGATTATTCACCCCCAATCAAATAGTAAAAGGTATATATATGATCAATACTAAAAGAAGAGACACTTACATAATGCTTGGTCGTATCTTCATCACCGGCCATGACATAGGTCTTCTCAAAACTTTTGATAATTGGAAGATGCTCCCCTTGTATTCTAAGTTCCTCTATTGTGTAGATTATAAGAGAAGACCCCGTGTGGTGGTGCATAGTCTTCTCCCCACGGTTCCGCTTGTTTGTCAGGGAGAGTCTCTAATGCACGAAAAAATATTAAATAGATTAGTAAAATACAAGGGAAACAATGAAGGTAATTTAAAAAAATCACTTTGAACGCATCTGACTCGTAATGAAATATGAAGACATGCCAGAGGGCCCTTCCTTCAGATAAGCTTTGTGACACTGGTACTTCCAGTCTTTTTACCTCTCATGTGCCCTCTTCAGTATCCAATTGAACATTGACTCATCATTTTCATCCTACTCGGCTAAGTAATAAATAAAAAAAAATTCTCATGTTAAGCACTGAAAAATAAAATAAAAAAATGTAATTAAATAAATTTACTTTTCAAACTGTTTTCAGTTACTTACCGATATTGTATTCCACATCTTCCACTTCTCCTCCTGATCAAGGTGATAGCACGTCCTTGCCCTCATTCCCAAAAGACTCCGTATGGCGCAACCGATAACATGTGTCACCAAGTTGTTTATACCCCTCACGCTAGGGCCTTTTACACGGGGGCAATACTCCAGCTTGATCGTCTGCCCCGTTTGTGCAACGATATCCTTTGCCTTCTTTTCAGAACATAAACCCCGCTTCTTTTTCAGGGCCGGAGCTACAATTAATATGTGAAAAAACATTAGGATACTTAATGCTATAAGACAAATTCTAATAAATTAATACAAGTATAAGAGGAATTAATAAGTAACCTGTTGGGCTTCTAACTTTCAAACGAGCGCTGCCGATGATGCGCCTTGCAGATTTGGGTGCGGTTGTAGACGCCGATGGAGATCTGTTGAACTACTGTCAACGGTAAGGGGTCGCACGACTAAGGGGGGAGCCCCTGGTGGTACTGTCGTAGCCGGCATGGGGGTAGGGTGGCTGCTTCTGCTAGCTGAGCCGACGCTCTGCCGTATAGACTCTATCAAAGCACTGACCTTAGTGGCTCGGTCCTTCCTCTTCCCCATGATCACCATCTTGCACATGAATAACACACAATTGTTAGTAAATGAGTGAGTAATAGATAAAGATTATGAAAAATAGTCCATAGAAAAGCAAACGTGTTGATCAAACCACTTGTATTTCTTCACTTTTTTGTTTTTGTTTTTTTGACTTGATGCATTGTGGATACAGAAAACACTAACAAAAGTTGTTACCCACTAAAGCAGAAGATACAATGTAATATTGTTTTTGTTTTTTTTGATAATTAAAAAAAAAAACAAGAAAAGCATAGGCATGAGAGAAATGTGCATACATATATGATAGAACAAACAAACATAGACTTAATGTATATGCCTTCAACATATGCAAATGGATTCAAAGCATCCTACCTTACTACATCATTATTTTCCTCTGTTTTATCTCGCTGCATGTACTTGGTTCTCTTTTCCCTTAACAAAGCATCCTTATTTTCTTCTCACTTGAAAAAAGAAAAAAAAAAAAAAAAGAGTAGACATAGTTCACATTACTAATTTAACTGAATCAAGTTCATCTTGTTCAACGTGTAAATTAGGACTTCTCACTCTAAAAAATAAAAAAGAAATTAGGACTTCATCTACTCTCATCTTTGCCCACCAAAGAAGGAAATTTTGAAATAATTCATGGTCTGTCTATTGAAATGATGAGATGCTAAAGAAACAAAGAAAGAATGCTAGCCAAACCAGTATAAAGAATATGATATAGTTTTCCGGTACTATGATATGTAAGTGTTACATGTATGTATGGCAAGATGTAATGGTGGTGAAACAACTGCATGCACATTGCTAGGAAAACAAATAGTTTTGAAGACTTGGACTTTGCAACATGAAGCAGAAGACAAAGGCCAAAGGGTATGCTTGTATGTATACATCGAGAAAAACAAATCAACTGCTATATATGCTTTGCCTATGTGTTGAATTCTGCTTTGAAGAATAGTTTTGGATGAGGAAAGGTAACTCAACTGCCTTTTAAGTGCTATGATGACTTCTAACCTTGTTTGGAGTGGACAATCATTTCTAAAACAACTAGTGTATGGTAAGGACTAAAGAAGCAATTCACATTACTACATCATTCTTTTTGAAATAAGAAACACAAACCTTTGAGAACTAATTCATTCTAGACCGACTAAAAAGACTTAAGCTGGCCTAGTTGATTGTAACGCCCTGATTTGTACCTCATCAAATCGAGCACATTACAGTACCGCGTATTCATGAAACCTAAGCTAGGATCCATCACTCAGGTTCTAAGAACCCGCAAGGCAAAGAAAAATTAAAAATTTCAAAAATATTTGCAGAAGCGTTTAATTTAAAATAAGGTGAAACTATATAAACGTTTAGATATCTTTCAAATCAAACAAGCCCTCTCTGAACAAAATCAATATCAGTCCGGTTCATGATCAACAATCGAAAACTTGCAAGAAGAATAGTTTATCGAATAAACACATACTCAATCAAAGGGTTAAACAAGAACACGATAAATAAGGAAACCTGTCATACGGATTTAACGCTGACAATAACATGAAGTATAGAATTTCTAAGCCACACCCAATGCCGTCCAGCTGTCCCGTCTCCATGCACAGTACCTGCATTCATAAACTGTTGTAGGGGTGAGCTTTCGTCCTCGCTGCTCAATAAACTTTACCCCAATTAGGTGTGAAAACAATTTAAAACATTTGTCATGGCTAGCAGTGAAAATAATGCATAACAGTTTAAAATAATCATTTCTTGTAAAAATGCAAGTAGGGCCCAAAGTAGATACACAAACCTGATGACCGATCTATCTCAAGCCAACTACCACCTTACCATGATTATTATCGTACACACCGGCAAGGTGTAGTTAGAGTGTCCATTTACGCCATACCTCCTAGGAGCGACGCCACACCTCAAAGGATGTTAGACGTCCTCCAGTCTATACAGCCCCTCTGGAGGTTTAGGGGATCAAAACCCACGGAAGTCGCTATGCCCCGCTCACTCTCAGGTCATCAAACAATAATTCACAAGGAATCGAAAAATATATCTTTCATGCATAAATCACTTTACTTTAATATTATATGCATAAAACACTAATTGAGGCAAGTCCAGAATATCGCTGCTTGATTCCATTAGGTTTCTCTAGGCCAACACCACCACATTTCTTGTTCCGGGACTGGAGTCCTAGTCCGACAACAAATATAGTCGTCAACACCATGTAACAATTACATGAAAAAGAAAGTTCATTCTCAAGCTAATGTCACCATTTAAGGGTAACAATACATTTATAGTTCCATACACCAATTTAACTGGCACTCATCCTTAACATGTTTCAACTTGTCAATTAGATCACCAATATACCAAAGATGATCATAATATTTTTATAAGAACCAACACAGGACATCCTCCCTAAAGGTATGTCCATTTTTACAACTTTTTAATCTCTTAACGCAACATCCCTTAGACAAGTTTAACTAACTCCTTTAATCAACATTAGTAATCCTTTAGGGACTAATTGCACTTGTTGACATTCACAGAGGTTAAGGGACCTCTTTCCCTTAATTCTGTGTAAATATCATAGGTAGGTACAAATGATAAAATTCACAATCCCATCACTAGCATGTAGCTTTATCATGTAAACAAGCTTGCAGTTAAATCATATACCACCATTCCAAAGGCTATTATTGCCAACTCTAAAAGCACACTGTACTTCCATCAATCTTTCTTGATCACAACCACTGAGATCCTACATTCTATAACTTATGCAATTAACATAATACATGTGCTCACAGATAAACCAACACCCATAAAAACAATTCTTAAGGCTTAGCATACCAACCGGCAACTCACCTTTCTAATCAACAAAAGAGTAATCTGAGTCTTTGGTCGTTGTACTCTCCATCCTAACAGCACCTTCTGCTTTACCTTAAATTCCAGAATAACAATTCAAGTCAATAACCAAAGCTCTGACCCGAACTAAGTTCACTTCAACTCACTAAGTAAACATGTAATCAGTTCAACTATCATAGACACCGAAACTATTTCTCTTTACACTAGTCTTCTATACATGTAAGCCTCTCACTACAACAATTGCATATCAACTGGTTATCCATTCTCAAATGATTACTTTTAAAAAAATCGTACCATCCAAATTCTGTCAAGCTCCACAAGATTCTTCTTGACCTTTTAATTAACTCAAGGAATTGAAAAAACAAACATAAATCATTCCAGCCAATATCAAACTAAAGGAAGAAAATGATCATAAACCTAACTTTCTCCAAACATCAACCAATTTCGAATTCAAGTATAGAGGCTGTAAACACGAAAATATCTGCAACAAATAACAGAACAACACGTGTACAAAGAATAATTTAATTTAAATCAAATACGAATGCGGGTTACAATCTTTGTGAATTTCTCTGATTCTATCTCCGAATTTAGGTCTACCTCAAGGGTGACAAGCACTTGTTCTTGAGGGTTACGCAGATTGATCACGTAACAAGTATTTAGGATTAGTGAAGAACTGGCTACCTGGGGAGCTTGATAGTTCTTCAAGGATCTAGTGAAGAACTGGCTATCTGGGGAGCTTGATAGTTCTTCAAGGGTTTAGGGGAGACTTCTGAGCTTGCGGAGGGATTTCTCTCTCTCTTTAGTTCGTTGCCTTCTTTTTTATGCCTCTTGGTTTCGCTCCCCCTCCTTATTTATAGTGTTAACATGCCTCCACTTAAGGCAAGTAATGAAGATTCTGAATCAATAATATTTCCTTAATCGAATCAATGAATCTTGACTGATTGATCTACTTGCCGATTTTAACATAATCAAATCAATCAAATCTTGAGATTTAGATATGCCCAGATCGCTTTGGATTGAATGTCCTGTTTTGGGCAAGATCCTTACGCTATCTCGCGGATATGGAAGGTACCCCGCGAGGAAGCTTGATTTCCAAGCAAGCGGTGATTTCTAATCCCACTTCGCGGACGACTTCCCTTGGACATGCGAACTTTGTCGTCTAGCTCCTTCGCGAGGTTCCCCTTACGCGGGGCCATCTCGCCTCGCCTTTATGTTAATCTACGCGTGTGGAACCATCTCGCCTCGCTTTCATGTAAATCTACGCGCGCGGAGTCCATTTCGCCTCGCGAAGTCAAGGTCACCTCGCCAAGCCTAACTCGCTTCGCCAAGCCTAACTCGCCTCGCGAAGTCCATTTCGCCTCGCAAAGTCCATTTCGCCTTGCGAAGTCAAGGTCACCTCGCGGAGTCCATTTCGCCTCGCCAAGCCTAGCTCGCCTCGCGAAGTCCATTTCGCCTTGCGAAGTCAAGGTCGTCTCGCGAAGTCCATTTCGCCTTGCGAAGTCAAGGTCACCTCGCGGAGTCCATTTCACCTCGCCAAGCCTAGCTCGCCTCGCGAAGTCCATTTCGCATGGCGTAGTCATTTCGCCTGGCGGAGTCTATTTTGCCTGGCGAAGTCTTGTTCGCCTGGCGAAGTCATTTCGCCTGGGCAAGTCTATTTCGCCTGGGGAAGTCTATTTCACCAGGCGAAGTCTATTTTGCCTGGCGAAGTCTTGTTCGCCTGGCGAAGTCATTTCGCCTGGTGAAGTCTATTTCGCCTGGCGGAGTCTATTTTGCCTGGCGAAGTCACATCATTAATCGACACTTGATAATTAATTTCAATCGGGATTTAAGGTTTTGTTGTCGGCCGATCATTTCCACGTTGCCACGTGTTATTTCCGACTGCTTCCCAATTTTGTTGACTCACGAGCCACGTATTTTCTTGGATTATTCAACGACTATTATTATCGTTAAATTTTACATGTCTACAAATGCCCCCACTTTAAGGTGCGTCGCAGCCATGCTGTCGTCATGTGCCGGAGGCGTGACTTGAAGTCTATGTTTAATGGGTTTATGGTAATTCCCGAATTGATAGGGATTCCTAATTTTGTAAGGATTCTCTATTTTCTTGTAGAAATTCCTCGAATTTATAGGATACCCAATTTTGTAGGGATTCCTTAATTTGCAAAGATTCCTGTAAAGCCTCCAAGTAATGGGCGGAAACCTTTGATGTATTTCTTCCTTGATTTGCTTGATTCTCCATACTTTTCCAGTTTCAATGAGGAAAGATTGCACTATAAATTAGAGCTTCCGGTTGAACATTATTCATCACAAAGTTACAACCATCTCGCTGTGAGATCAACAATATACTCTCTCTCCTTTTGATTTGATTGCTATGGCGCGGAGTCATATGATTCGCTGACCCCTCTTTTTTTTTTTTTTTAATCTTGTAGGTTGTGAGATATTTCTGAGTTATCCATCTTCAGTAGCAGCAGAAACCTTACTCGGCGAAGCGTGGCAGAATCTCAAGGCAGCGAAGCGCAATTTTTCAACAAGTAGACGTATACCACTTCGCATGGCCTTTTTCAAAAGTTTCAAGAAAGGCACAATCACCATCCTTGAAGATATTAACGACGTTCAAAGTGATGGCACCACCTTATATACCTATCCTTCATTGACTGGGCCGTGCTCTCTTGAGTCTCCACCATATGATGGTTCGGGTCATATTCCTCGGTGGTCTTTCCAACAATCGCGTCAGCTAGCCACCTTTCAATCAGCCAAATCCAACAACGAGAAATGAAGCGCAGACGTATGGATGTTGAAGTCCGCCCATCATGACCATAACGTTCCTCAAACACCGTTCGTGCTTCTTAGCGACCGTACGTGCAATGGTTCAGTGCAATGGAGAGGGTTTCATGCCAACGGAGCCTTCTCCTACACGGAACGTTACTGGGAGTGGTTAGAATACATCCTAAGCCGAAGCGGAGCTCTCATCCATAAAACTGGCCTCTACCGAGCGGTGTTTGCATCGCTCTTCAGCTATGACCATGTTGTACCTGTGATACGGGCCTTCTGTGAGTTTTGGTGCCCTGGCACGAATACTCTTCATACATCGTGTGGAGAGATGTTTATCTCTTTGAGGGACTTGACATATATCTGTGGCTTGCCCATAACTGGAAGGTTCTACGACGAAGTTGTTCCATCTATTGAAGAATTTGCAGCCAAGGGTAAAGGTGTTGAGCCAATTATTCCTAAGAGTTGCAAATTCTTATTTCTTGCGTACCACAAGCTTTGCGCTAAAGGGCAGAAAGTGAAGATTGCATCATGGATCCGGTACTGGTACAAAGGAAGTTTGAGATACAAGAGGCCGCCCTCCAAGAGTGTACGGAACAAGAAAGATGCACATCAGAATACGTGCAACCCATCTGGCGAAATCCGTGAGGCTCAAGCTCGAACTGATGATGACTCCGCCCCGTTTGATGACTTGGGTGTGGATGACGAAGACATAGAGTCTACGTACTTGGCGGCATTTTACGCGTGCTGGTTGTGTCTATTCGTCTTTCCTATCTTGATCCGACCTAGCGTGTTTAAAATTGCCAGCAAAATGTCTCAAGGCTGTCAATTCTGTCTAGCTGTACCTGTGTTGGCCAATATCTATCAAGGCTTGAACGAGATTTCCGCTTCCAAAGATCCAGGGAATTGTTCGGCTACATTGCCCTTTCACTATGTGTATACGTGGTTGGCAGAGTATTTTGGCACCCATTTTTATTCTCCTCTTCCTGACAACTTTAAACCACGCATGATTCACTTTTCAGGGGCATTTTCGGCCAAGCACTTTGGAGACGCACAAGCTCATTCTTTATTCAACACATGTGGCAATGTATGGATGGACATCTTAGCCGTAGTCTCTAAAGAACGCAAAATGATCGTTGATCGTGCAAATGTTAACCATTCAGACATTGTCTACCTCACCTGCCTTCGATCTGGATTTCTTACTCTTAGGCAGGGTAACCGGCGAGTCGTTCAACCCTACAGTTCTTACCGTTTCAGCCGTCAGTTCGGCTATGTTCAAGATGTTCCAGGAAGCCTTCAAAAGGACATTCGGACAGGCGCATTATCCTCGGCGTACTGGCATTGGGAAAGTTTTACTAAACGTGAGACATGGAGCACAGTGACGTTGCCGCCTGAGAGCGTTCTAAAAGAGTACATGATGACTCGAGATTATGTTGAATGGTGGTCCAAAGTATATCGTTCCATGCCCAAGATGACTACAGCAACAACGCTTGGGTCACCGCACAAGCCTTTAAAAATGAAAGAAGACAAGATTGTTGCTCGCGTGGTACCGCTCCGCCAGAAAGTGGTTCCCCGCGAGATACTATTTCAGCAGGAAGTGGTTCCCCGCGAGATGCCGTCTCGCCAGAGGGTAGTTCCTCGCGAGATGCCGTCTCGCCAGAGAGTTAGTCCCCGCGAGATTGAACTTGACAATAATCTTCGCGCATCTTCTACCAAGGCGTTGCCCCCAAGTAGCAATTCTCCCAATGAACCGCACCAAGCTTTAGAAGGTCATGGGGACTTATCTGATCATCATCGCCCAGAGTCATCTTAAGTTGAATGGGACAAAAACTCAAGCAAAAAGACTTAATGGGAGTAGTAACAGTTCCAGGGACGTGAACTTTAAGCGTCGAAGGATTGAACCCGACCTTGGCTCCGTTTATTTCAATCCTGACGACGAGTTTCTCCTTAATAGAAACTTTCTTGGCGAAGTGCCTGGTCCATCGAAACAGACTCCAAATCATGTCGAGGTATGTTCGCCACCATCACCATGTATATTTTTTTGACATTATATGCATGATCTGAACTCATTTTCTTTACCTTCTTGTTTTCAGCTAGAAAGACTCCCACTTTTTGAAGATGAAGCTTGTTCGAAAGAGGTTGGCGTCATTTCAACAGAACCAATGAAGATCGACTCTTTTCACGAAGATGATGCATGCGAACCAAATGAATCGCAACAAGTTAATCGTGAAGATATTTTGGTGAATCCTCCGAGGCTTTTAAGCAATATGGCATTCTCTGAAGTCACCTGCGGTGAAGTTGATGTCATGGACACTAACCAAGGGCTCCGACAGATTTGTATGCAGGCCGCCACTCTAATTTGTGAACAAATTGAAGACGTCATCACGAAGCACTCATCAAGAACCATTCTTTCTAAAAAGAAAGACCTTGGCGAGATGGTGGCTGAACTTCAGTGCTATGGGTTTGATCCTTCGCCAGTAAAAGACAAGGTAGAAAGCTTGATGACTTGTGCTACTCAGTATAACGCGACGAGGCTTGTATGCACGCATAAAGCTACTCCAGGCGCATGTGATCAGCGTTTGTCTCGTATGGAGGCTGAAATTGCAAAGTCAATCGAACTTTGTCAAACTGATCTTGGTCAACGTCAAGTTGTGATTGGGTTCTTGGAGAACTTGAAGGAGAAGCAGCGGAGGTTGGAGCAGGAAATAACCTCCCTAGACGCGAGCCTTCTACTTCATGACAAAAAGCTTGCTGATTTAGAGAAGCAGAAAGTCCAAATTAAGGAAACTCCAGAATTGACTGTTGAAGAACTTGAGGAAGCAAAGAGGCTCCGAGATGATTTTGAAAAGCAACGCAACAACTTCAAAGGCCTATCTTGGACGTGAAGGGCCCGTCATTGTTTGGCAACTTATGATTTATTCTTTTTTTTTATGCATGTAATAAGTTATTTTGACAATAGCACTCATTATGCAATAAATTTTTTTTTTGATGTGACTGAACTTAAGAATATAATTCTCAAGCTGCCTACGTATCATTCCAAAGAAAAAATCAAGTCATAACGTAGTTCAAGGATGAGGATTTAGAACTCCTTTATTTTTTTTTTTGGGTGCCTTGTGCAGTTTAGGCTCATGCAGGCTAGGAGTATTTTTGTCATTTGCAGTTTAAGCTCATGCAGACAAGGAGCGTTTATTTGTCATTCACAGTTTATGCTCATGCGGATAAGGAGCATGGTCTGTTTCAAGCATAGTATTTCTTTAAGAACTTGCCGTTGATTGGGCCAATTCTCAAACCGTCTTCAGCCACGATTTTATAAGCTCCATTGGTGTAGACTTCGCTGATGACATAAGGGCCATCCCACTTTGACTTGAACTTGGGACCGGTCTTGTGTGTCATGATGATGGGTCTACGTACAGCAAGGACTAAGTCGCCAATTTGAAAGGATCGAGGCCGAACTCCTTTGTTGAAGGCACGCGACATCCGGGCTTGGTAGCATTCTAGATGTTGTTGCGCATCGAGCCTCTTCTCGTCTAAAGCTTCCAACTCTTGAAGTCGTAGCTTGATATTTTCTTCATTTGTGAGGCCTTCTTGCAAAGTAATCCTCAATGAGGGAATTTGCTTCTCTAATGGCAAGACGGCTTCAACACCATACACAAGAGAATAAGGTGTGGCATTTGTGGCTGTTCGATATGTCGTTCTATATGCCCACAATGCTTCGCCCATCTTCTCATGCCAGTCTCTTTGTGACTTGCTGACGGTCTTCTTCAAGATGTTGCAGAGCATCTTATTGAATGCCTCCGCCAAACCATTAGCTGGTGCATTGTACATCGACGAAAAGTGTAGCTTGAAGTGATACTTTTCGCTAAGTTTTTGCATAGCACTATTTGAGAAATACTTGGCGTTATCCGTGATGATGCAACGTGACACACCATATCGCTGGATGATGCATGTCTTGATGAAGTCTACAACGGTCTCTTTCTTTATCTCTTTAAGCGGTACTGCCTCTGACCACTTTGAGAAGGAATCCGTGGCTGCCAAAATGTACATGTGGCCTCCGGAAGATTTCGGGTTTATGGGTCCCACATCGTCTATCCCCCAGACATCAAACGGGTGAGAAGCGATCGTAGGATGCAATAGCTCAGGCGGTTGATGGATAAAGTTCACGTGGAATTGACAAGCTTGACATTTCTGTGCGTACTCCATGCAATCTTTGACCATCGTGGGCCAGTAGTAACCCATTCGCTTTACTTGAAAATGCAATTTAGGACCTGATTGATGAGCTCCACATATTCCGGAATGGACCTCTTCCATGGCTTTGGACGCCTCTTCTTTTCTCAAACACCTAAGGAGTAACCCGTCAAATGATCGTCGATAAAGAGTCTCCTTGTAGTAGAAAAAGCGCGGGGCTCTTCGTTTGATATCCGTTTGCTGTTTTAGATCGTCAGGTAGCTTGCTATGCTCAATGTAGTCGATCAAAGGATGCCTCCAATCTTCGACGTCGATAACATAGACGGAGACCACATTGGAATTTTCGCATAATGGGACAATCTTTGTTGAGACAACCCATCGTTGGCAAATGGAAAGGTCCACAATTTCATCATTTGATAATGCCAAAGTTGCTGCTAGGTTGGCCAAGGCATCCGCCATCTGGTTTTCTTTCCTTGGCACATGTTCTAGTGTAACAACGTCGAAACCCGTCAAAAGTTGTGTAGCGAGACGGAAATAAGGAACCAAATCCTCTTTCCTGACTTCGTAATTAGTTAGTAGTTGATCAATTACTAACTTCGAATCCCCGTACACTTCTAGATTTGCAATTTGCATTTCTAAGGCCGTTTGCAATCCCATGATGAGAGCTTTGTATTCCGCAACATTGTTGGAACACAATTCACAGAGAATGAAGGCATATGGCAATATTTGCTTTTGTGGGGTGACGAAGACAACACCGGCTCCCGCTCCGTCTACTCTTGAAGATCCATCAAAGAACATCTTCCAACTGGGGAGAATTTTTGCAAGAAATACTTCTTCATCCGGCAAGTCATCTAAAATTTCCCAATCGGCAGGGATTGGGTGATCCGCTAGAAAGTCAGCAACAGCTTGGCCTTTGACTGCCTTGGCAGGTACATAGACAATGTCATGTTGATTGAGGAGCAAAGCCCACTTTGCCATTCGTCCTGATAAGACTGGTTTAGACATGATAAACTTGACTGGGTCAGCTCGGGCTACTAAATGCACCGTGTAAGCTTGCATATAATGCCTCAACTTTTGGATGGAAAAGATGAGAGCTAGACATGTCTTCTCTATTGGAGAATAATTTAATTCTGCTCCTGTGAGAGTTCGACTTAAATAGTATAAGGCCATCTCCCTTCTTTCCTCGTTTTCTTGAGCTAGAAGTGCTCCAAGCGATCTTTCTTGAGCTGCGATGTAAAGAGTAAGAGGTTTACCAGGAATGGGTGCACCCAACACCGGAGCGTTAGCCAAGTACTTTTTAATGCTTTCGAAAGCATTGTGACATGCTTCATCCCACATGAAAGGCACATTCTTCTACATGAGTCGACTAAAAAGTTGACATCGACCTGCGAGGTTGGAGATGAACCGCCTGATAAACGCGAGTTTTCCTTGAAGGCTTCTCAATTCTTTTAAACTTGTTGGCTCCGGCATTTCTTGAATGGCCTTAATCTTTGATTGATCTACTTCAATGCCCCGATGCTTCACAATGAATCCAAGGAACTTGCCTGAACTCACACCAAAAGCGCACTTCAATGGGTTCATTTTGAGTTGGTACTCGCGTAACCTATCGAACACTTTTCGTAAGTCTTGCAAGTGATCACTCATTTTTCTTGACTTGACAACCAAATCATCCACATAGCATTCAACGTACTTGTGAAGCATGTCTCCAAAGACCTTCTGTATGGCACGTTGGTATGTTGCACCGGCATTCTTTAATCCAAACAGCATGACTTTGTAATAGTAAATGCCTTTGGGAGTGCGAAATGCAGTTAACTCCTCGTCTTCTTGCGCCATCTTTATTTGGTTGTAGCCAGACGACCCATCCATGAAAGACAAAGCTTCATGACCTGTGGTTGCATCCACCATGAGTTCGATGATAGGCAAAGGGAAATCGTCTTTCGGACATGCATCATTCAAGTCGCGAAAGTCTACGCACACACGCATTTGTCCATTCTTCTTTTCAACTGGGACAATGTTTGCGATCCACCTGGGATATTGGACTTCTCTAATGAAGTCTACAGCGATCAACTTGTCAACCTCTTCTTCAATTTGAGTTTGAACCTCCGTTCGAAAACGTCGTGTCAGCTGTTTGATGGGTCGAGCCTCCGGTTTAACAGCTAATCGATGAACTGCTACTTTAGGGTCAAGACCGGGCATTTCTGTGTAGGTCCAAGCGAAGACATCCCTGTATTCAAGCAACAAGTCATAGTACTCTTTCTCCTCTTGGGGACTTAGTGATGCGCTTACAAATATCGGTCTTGGGTCTTCCTCCGTCCCCATATTGATTTTCTTAAGTTCATCGACCGTAGATTTCACCCCATCTTCAAGTTCTGGAGGAGCTGCCTCTACTTCATATTCGAAGCCTTCATGGTCATCCTCTTCGTAAGCTTCTACCTCTGCTACGGTGATGTGATAAGCACATTGAGTAACATCATCCTCATCGCCGCTAGCATCGTCGCCTTCTTTATCTTGACCAGTGAGTATGAAGGTATGTTGCCTCACTTTAAGCTGGTCAGTCGAATTCACCTCTAGCACACAACGTCTTTTGATGCGTGATGGGATGAGACTTTGGATTTCTTTATTTTCCGACTGACCAACTTCTTTTCTTTTTCTATCTTGTTGTTCTTTGGGAGCTTGGATCCTTTCAAATGCCGACTTTCGAGGAGTTGGCTTTATTTGTTTATTTTCTTCATTTGACGATGACAACATTTTGAACACAGAAGTTCGTGTAGTTGCGGTGTCAAGACGATCGAAGATGGAGCTTCGACTTATTGACTTTTCAACACGTTCAAACACCGAAACTCTACCTGTTGATTTAGTAGAAGTACTTTGAGAACTTGGGCAGATGCGATCGAACGCTGAAGTGCGAGGAATAGATTGGATTTGTGGAATCTCATCTTCTATTTCTTCGACGCTTTTGTACTGCATGCTTGCCCTCTTCGCCTTTCTTCTGCCTGAGATTTTGACTGGCTTGCTCGGGACAAAACCAAGTCCCGTTTTAACCGAATCACTTGTTTTTCCCTGTTCTCTCAACTTCTTTTGAGACTCATTAAGCTCATGTGCTTTCTTGCTGACAACTTGATCATCCTCTTTACTTGACGAACCGAAGTCGAATCCAGCCTTTGCCAACAATTTGTAAGCATTGGGGTCAAACCCTTCATTTGTTCTTTTCTCGGGTAAAGGTCCGTGCTCTACCCTTTCTCAGATTGGTTTGACAAATCCCTTCAATGGTTGCTTGGTAGGAGTTTGGTCGTTTAAATTTGTCAATGGCAATATTGATGCTTCCTTCAATAATTTTATGTCCTCTTCACTCAACTTCCGGGGACTCACTTGCCGCTTTGTTCCCGCAAATGGAGACTCTCCTTCCTTGCGCTTAGACTTTGGCACATATCGAAGAATTGGGACAATTGGACTAGACTTGTCTGATGTCGCAGTTTTGGATGGAAGCTTATGCGACTCTTCATTTCCCTT
The DNA here is from genome assembly GCA_009720345.1 of Fragaria iinumae. Lineage (NCBI taxonomy): Eukaryota > Viridiplantae > Streptophyta > Magnoliopsida > Rosales > Rosaceae > Fragaria > Fragaria iinumae. The sequence goes on along the minus strand of CM019122.1, from coordinate 28,586,680 downwards.
GCCTTTTGCTTCAACTTCTTTCCTTGTTGCCGTCGTAGCTTTCCCTGTTGAGGGTACTTTGACTGAAAGAACTTCTATTACCGATTCCTCATCTGAATAGAACTTGGAATCCGCGTAGTAAGACTCAGCTTCGGTGAATGGCTTGGTATCACCTATCACTGTTTTCACGCCTCCGCGGTAGAACTTGAAGCATTGATGCAGAGTTGAAGGCACGACATCATTTTCATGAATCCATGGTCGCCCCAACAATATGTTGTATGAAGTCTTTGCATCGATCACATGGAACAAAGTGTGTGACTCCAATTCGCCAATAACCATGTGTAGTCGAATCATGCCTATCGCTCTTTGCTCTCCTTGGTTAAAACCTTGGATCATGAGACGACTTTTAGATAACTCGTCGATATTGATGCCGAGTCGAGACATTGTTGATTTTGGCATAATGTTCACAGCAGACCCTCCATCTACAAGCATGCGGTTTAACTTTTGCTCTCGCATGTAACCTGTCACAAAAAGAGGTCGATTGTGTGGTTTTGAACCCAATTGCAAATCTTCATCCGTGAAGTGAATGACGTCACAACACGCTACGCATGCCGCACACTCATTGGTGTTCGAAGAATGCTGGCCTTCATCAAGTAACAACTGGACCAACGCACGTCTTGCCGATTTGGAAAGTTGCGACAGGTTAGAGAGGCTAAATTTTAGAGGCAAATCTTCCAATTGTCTCAGCACTTTAGTTTCTTCAAACTTCTCATCATCTTTGGAATCACCTTTAAAGCTTGTTGTCATTGAGCTAGCTCTTAGACTCGGTCGCGCCTTGGGCATGCATTTCGTTGGCGGATTTTGATTGAGGGACTTTTGTACACAAGGAGCGAATTTCTCCTTTATACATCTTGTCTCATTTCTCGCGAGGCATTGCCGACTCCCATGTGGTCGTTTATGATCTGGCTGTGAGAGTGGTGGACTTGACAACACACCTTTGCGCGCTTTTCGTCGAGTGACAAGCATCCATCCCTCACCATCATCGCATGGGGCGGCTTTAGGAGCGAGGTTTATTTGCTGGATTGACTTTACTCCTTCTAACTTTTTATCATTTCCCGTCTCTTTCGAGTAATGGCATGGCGCCTTCATTGGCATGGAAGGCACTTGAACCGGTTCAAAAGACCCAAATGAAATGGTAGTGCAATTGACCGCAGCAACCTCGTCGACATCCAACTCGATTCTTCCTTGTTTGGCAAGCTTCATGATCAAATCCTTCAAAACAAAGCACTTCTCAACTAGGTGGCTGACGAGGCGATGAAACTTGCAATACTTCGAATCATTGACCCGATGCATTTCTTCTGGACGTTTGCATTCTAGAAGTTCTATCACTTTGTTCTCAAGCAAATCCTCCAACATGTCTGCCACGTCGGAATCTGGGAATGGATAAGTCTTTTGTTCCCACTCAGTCAATGGATGCTTCTTCCTCCAGTAGGCTTGAGTCGGTTCTACTCTCTTAACCTCCTTCTTGTCTCGTGTGGAGATTTTGATTGGAGCAACACTTACAGTCATCGACTCTTTTGTAGATCTTTTCACGACCTTGTCAACTTTGCTGCTGAAAGCTTTATCTTTTCGTTGTTCATTGACAAATTCCTTCTTACCCTTGTGGCTAGCTATGCTTAACTCCATATCATGGGCTCGCGTAGCTAGTTCTTCAAAGGATCGAGGCTTGATACCTTGGAGAATGTACAACAAATCAAAATGCATGCCTTGGATGCACATCTCTACCGCAGACGTCTCCAACAAACAGTCTTTACAATCGAGACTGAGCGAGCGCCACCTGTTGATGAAGTCAATCGCTGGTTCATCTCTCCATTGTTTTGTGTTGGTGAGTTCCATCATGCCTACAGTTCGCCTTGTACTGTAGAAGCGGTTTAAGAATTCACGTTCCATTTGGTCACAATTGTCGATGGACTCGGGCTCTAAGTCCGTGTACCACTCAAAGACATTGCCTTTCAACGAGCTAACGAATTGCTTGACAAGGTGGTCACCCTCCGTCCCGGCGTTATTGCAGGTTTCGATGAAGTGAGCAACATGTTGCTTTGGATTGCCCTTCCCTTCGAATTGCTGGAACTTTGGTGGCTGGTATCCCAACGACATCCTTAGTCCATTAATTCTTTTGGTGTAGGGCTTGGAGTAGGTGAGAGAATCACGAGAATGACCTCCATATTGAGCTCTGATGGAGTTGGTGATGATGTCTTGCAATTGTTGAAAGGACATGGATCCAAGCGAGCCATCATCGTCTTTTTTAACGTTCTTGGAGCTCTCGCCTACTTTGTGCTTCTTTTCTTCATCTTGACCTTCAAGCCTGCTGTAGAGCTCGGCGATCTGCATGTCTTTTTCTTCCACCGTTTTGGTGAGCTTTTCGACCGCTCCCATCAGATTGGCTATTTGCTCTTCAATGGTGGATGCTCCTGTCACCATGACTTGCATAGGGATAGGTTGTGATGAATAGTCCGTTGGCAGGCCATACGTGTTGTCTTCATCACCATTTGGACTTCCATCATATGAAGCCGTGCTTGATTCATCATCCGTAGCAGGTGAGAATGATCGCTCCCTTGATTTGTTTGGAGTTTCCTTCTCTTCACTTAGCGAGGCGCGCTTGTCTTCACCTCGCGAGGCATGCTTGCTCGTGAGATTCGCCAAGGTGATGACTGGTTTGCGAGGGTTGGAAGGCAAAGCCACAAAGGTTGTGGGTTGATTCCTCGCCATGCTACGGGTGACATGACCAGAGGGCTCGCTGTTTGACCTCGCGGTCATTGGTTTAGACTTCTTCGTCGAGATGGCTTGAGTGCTCTTGGAGGCCATTACTTCGAACGGATTTGAGCTTGCTGCAGAGAAGGAGATGAGAGGCAAAGTTGTCCCACTAGGCGTGCCAATTTTGTAAACATGAAAATATCTGCAACAAATAACAGAACAACACGTGTACAAAGAATAATTTAATTTAAATCAAATGTGAATGCGGGCTACAATCTTTGTGAATTCCTCTGATTCTATCTCTGAATTTAGGTCTAACTCAAGGGTGACAAGCACTTGTTCTTGAGGGTTACGCAGATTGATCACGTAACAAGTATTTAGGTTTAGTGAAGAACTGGCTACCTGGGGAGCTTGATAGTTCTTCAAGGATCTAGTGAAGAACTGGCTATCTGGGGAGCTTGATAGTTCTTCAAGGGTTTAGGGGAGACTTCTGAGCTTGCGGAGAGATTTCTCTCTCTCTAGTTCGCTGCCTTCTTTTTTATGCCTCTTGGTTTCACTCCCCCCTCCTCTTGGTATGAGATGGGATATTTATAGTGTTAACATGCCTCCACTTAAGGCAAGTAATGAAGATTCTGAATCAATAATATTTCCTTAATCGAATCAATGAATCTTGACTGATTGATCTACTTGCCGATTTTAACATAATCAAATCAATCAAATCTTGAGATTTAGATATGCCCAGATCGCTTTGGATTGAATGTCCTGTTTTGGGCAAGATCCTTACGCTATCTCGCGGATATGGAAGGTACCCCGCGAGGAAGCTTGATTTCCAAGCAAGCGGTGATTTCTAATCCCACTTCGCGGACGACTTCCCTTGGACATGCGAACTCTGTCGTCTAGCTCCTTCGCGAGGTTCCCCTTACGCGGGGCCATCTCGCCTCGATTTTATGTTAATGTACGCGTGTGGACCCATCTCGCCTCGCTTTCATGTAAAACTACGCGCGCGGAGTCCGTTTCGCCTCGCGAAGTCAAGGTCACCTCGCCAAGCCTAACTCGCTTCGCCAAGCCTAACTCGCGTCGCGAATTCCATTTCACCTTGCAAAGTCAAGGTCACCTCGCGGAGTCCATTTCACCTCGCTAAGCCTAGCTCGCCTCGCGAAGTCCATTTCGCCTTGCGAAGTCAAGGTCACCTCGCGGAGTCCATTTTGCCTCGCCAAGCCTAGCTCGCCTCGCGAAGTCCATTTCGCCTTGCGAAGTCAAGGTCGCCTCGCGAAGTCTATTTCGCCTTGCGAAGTCAAGGTCACCTCGCGGAGTCTATTTCACCTCGCCAAGCCTAACTCGCCTCGCGAAGTCCATTTCGCATGGCGAAGTCGGAGGTTTGTCAAGTCGGAGTGATTGACTCAATATGTGGCTGTGGTGCTTCCACGTCATCAGATTAGTTGAAAGTGAACCTTCACTCTGCGGAGGGAAGAATTTTCGCCTCTTTGTAGTTTTTTTTTTACTCGTTTTCCTATAAAAGAAATCATTATTACCCAATTGTTGAGGTTCAAATTAAATATATTTTTTTTAACGAATTACTTTAATACTATATACGATTCCATGCCATGCATCAGTACGTGAGCTGGCTGATATGAATTATTTTGCAGTGCATCAGGATGATGAGGATGAGGCTCTTTTCATTAATTGCTAACTTCAGACATGTCGTCAATGTATTGTTGCTCCATTGTTCACTGACTCGAAAGCTTGGAAATGAAGTTCGACTCAAAATCAGAAATTTTAGCTTCATATATGTAATGATTAACAGGATTTGTGGCGTGAAATATGGATCCAGTCTAATTAACTAGTGCTGGCCTAGCTGCATGCATCATCTGTTTCAGTACATCTTCACGCTATCAGTTTTGGTGTTCCAATAAGAAGAAGCAGATGGAATCGTATATTTACCCTAGGTTAACTGTCCGGCTTGATGAACCAATTAGTTAGCTAGGTCAAAATAGTATGCGTCAGATTTCACTATATATATGCCAGAAATCCATGTATCTTTTAGAAAACAGTTTGCTAGCATTAATTAATTGATCTCATAATTTCATCAACAATAACCATAGAACGAGATTATTTATTTAGTAAACTGCATGAGGTGGATATCGATCATCAACGATAACCATACTTGATGACATATGGCTTGTAATGTTGGCTACAAAACCTCTTAAACATGAAGCAAAGATTCGATCGCTTTCTAGCTATATAAATGGCCACCACAATGCGAACTTACAGACTTACTGGTCAGTTTCATCGACATAGAGAACGATAAGTTCAGAATAGAAGTTAGGAGAGAGCTAGCTAGAGATCAGTTTCAAACTTTGAATCGATCTAAAATGACGAAAGGGTACCGGTTGGGAGGGATTTCGATGGTTTTGGTTATGTGGACTTTGGGTTTCTTTTATGTAAGCTCTGTTAGTGGCGACGGATTGGAGCTCCATTTTTATAGAAATAGTTGTTCTAATGCTGAGATGATTGTGAAGGAGCTAATGAAACCGATTATACTCACCGATCCTACCACTTCTGCTGCGCTTCTGAGATTGGCCTTCCACGATTGCCAAGTTGATGTACTCGATCTCCTTCTGTCCCTCATTTCAATCTCATTCGTTAGAAATTTGAATCATTAGTTTAATTATATTTTTGTTTTTACTTTGCAGGGTTGTGATGCTTCAGTTCTTCTCAGGGATGCTGAAGGCAGATCAAGAATGGAGACAGAGTCGGATAAGAACTTTGGGGTACGAAACCTGGAAACGATCGATATGATCAAAACTAGACTTGAGGAACACTGTCCTCAAACTGTTTCCTGTGCTGATATAATCCAGTTGGCCGCAAGGGAAGCTATATATCTGGTATAGTTCTTTATAGCTAGGCACCAGAGAACAATTAATTAACTACTTGTTCATGCATGCAGAACAATTAAGCTATGATGTTAACTATTATATTAACTAAGTTAAACCCTAATTGCTTAATATACTCTGGGTTCTAATGGGTTGTCTAAGACGTACATCATGAATTTGTTTCATACCTTATGCCCTATAATCTGTTTGCTTCATTTATAATTTGTTTGTGATTTGTGAATTGCAGACAGGAGGACCATATATTGAAGTTTTGACTGGAAGACGAGACTCTTACTCTGCAAGCCAGGAAAGAGCTGATAACCAACTCCCTTTGGCAAATATATCTATTGATGACTGTATTCAGATTTTTAGGCAGAAGAACATTAGTTTGGAACAAGGAGTTGCACTCTTAGGTATAGAGCTATGCATGCAATTGTGTTTCTGTTTTACTTTGCCTCTCATAATACTTGATTATTCATCTGTTTGCATATATATGTAGGAGCTCATACGCTAGGAATAACCCACTGCCGGAACATCAACGAAAGGCTTAGGCCAGCAAGTGATCCGACGTTGTCACCTACCTACTCATTGGCGCTACAAACTATTTGTAGCAATCCTTTACTCTCCGATACAACGTTTTCTGGAAATGATGCCACACCTATCACATTTGACAACCACTATTTCACTGACATCCAAAATGGAAGAGGACTGCTCAAGATCGACTCTGAGATTGCTAGAGACCCGAGAACGATGCCTTTTGTGATTCATTTTGGGAGAGACAAGAAGTTGTTTTTTGATAGATTTTCCTCTGCCTTTTTGAAGCTCTCAAGCTTGAACGTCTTATTTGGAGAAGATGGAGAGGTCAGGAGGGATTGCAAATATAGAAACAGCTAGCTTCAGAACATTAATCAGTTATTTTGGGATGAGCTAGCTGTGTATGGCATTTTCTATTCAAAAACACCTTAGGGGACATCCCGGAATATGTCAACATTTCTAGCCAATTGTATAATTTGCTACTTTCAGGTTGAAAAATCTCTTTTCGATCAGTTTTTGCTTTTCACTTTTAGATATCGAAAACGAAAAACATGATCACGTCGTGAGTAGTAAAAAAATTATTCTAATTTGAAATGATCATTTGTTAATATTTAGATTCAATTCACTCGATCAAGTATTATTGTACATTGATTCCAAAAACTTGACATATGTTGCCAGTTAACTATTTGCACCATACCAAATAAGAACATCTCATCGATCAAAGTGGTGAAAATGGTGAAGATGATATTAGAAGAAGTAGAAACTATTCAGCCAATAGAAGACTTCAAATATAATGTTTAATTTCTGGTCTTCTGAATATCAACAAGGATAGGGTTATCCAGCTTACACTCCACATGGCATCTCATAAGTGAAGCTCAATATCCTCCTAATAGAATCCACCATACAGGTGTCAAGCTAAGATCCATGCAAAAGATCAAAAACCCAAACATACTCGTCCTTCCCAACTGAAACAGAAAACACAACTATTACTTAGTCAGATAGAGTGAGTCGACCTCGAATTCGATAAACACCATGGCATCTTTGGCAACCTTGGCAGCAGTTCAACCGGCCACCATCAACGGCCTTGGAGGAAGCTCCCTCTCCGGGACTAAGCTCGTCATCAAGCCCACTCGCCAGACCCTCAGACCCAGAAATGTCAGGTACTGTAAATTACTACGTTTGTATTTCCATGCCATCATTGCCATCATTGCCATCAATGCCATGCTGATGAAGAACGAAGCTTTACTTATCTTCTGGGTTTGAGCTTATTTGTTATGTGCTGTTGTGTGTGTGTTTGTGTAGGAGTGGTGCTGTGGTAGCCAAGTATGGTGACAAAAGTGTCTACTTTGACCTCGAGGACCTGGGCAACACCACTGGAAAATGGGACTTGTACGGCTCAGATGCACCCTCACCTTACAACCCTCTTCAGGTTTTCTTCCTCTTCACTCTCATTAGGGTTTAGAATCATTTCATAACATATGTGTGAAAGAGAAAGAACCAAAATCATGGAAAAATAAATATAAAAAAAAGGAAAGAGAAATGCTTTCATTGAGAGTTGAACTCAAGACCTCCCGCTTACTAAACGGGTGCTCTAACCAACTGAGCTATGAAAGCTTTTGTTAGTATGCGCCGGATTTGCAACAGTTATTAAGTGATCTCACATTTTCTTACAGTCATCTAAGATGTCTGGGTTGATCAATTGCTTACAGTAGAAATTTCTTATTAGTTACCAAGATTCATCGTATATTCATTTGTAGTATTTAGCCGATTAAAGGCTATGAAATTGTAGAAATGCTAACATATATATATGCATATGTAGACTGAAGCTTCAATTATTACAAGTTACTAGACATTGGTTGAGTTAGTTTAACTTAATTGTAAACCATATGCGACTGCAGAGCAAGTTCTTTGAGACATTTGCTGCTCCGTTCACCAAGAGAGGTCTGCTGCTCAAGTTCTTGATCTTGGGAGGGGCTTCCACCATTGCTTACCTTAGTGCCACTGCCCCAAATGATCTTCTACCCATCAAGAAGGGCCCACAACTTCCCCCAAAGTTGGGACCACGTGGCAAGATCTGATTCTACTTCTCTGGGATTTTCATCTTACTTTGAAACATTTTCGGTGTATGTAATGTAATTTCTTATTCTCTACTTTTGTACTTGTAAAGTTTGTCTGATGTGGGATTAAGACCCTCAATTGATTATCAAGGATATCCTTTCCTGTGCAATCTAGGGAACTCTTTCTGTTCTGCTATTAGATTATTGATCGACTATGATTCTTTAAGGTCATTTGATACCAGATCTAAGGTTCTTGATCAATGAAGGAAGAATTCATCATCAGAATATTTTGCACTCTCTCATAGAATTTGGAGCAGAATGCCCCTGCTAGGGACCAAGTAGTCTTCAAAACTATAATTCATTCAGGCTACAAAGCCATTTCTCTACAGATCAAAGCATATGCAAAATGCTTGATATACACCCCCATATTGGATTATCTCATTCGTTCCTATTTACAAAAGGAAGGAACAGAATGAAAGTAGGCAAGTAATCATAGCTCAAAAAATGAACAATATGAGTTTTACATTTAGAGGCCAGGAATGTTAGCTCTTTTATGTTTTTCCGTATCTGTTGTTTGCTCTTGAATGGCTTTGGTTCTTTCTTCTTTCATCAATTCCTATAAGTTCTGTTAGTGGCGTGCCGTTGGACTTCTCATTCCACCCAATGTGTCTAGATATGACATCTTCTTGTTGGTCACAATGTTGGCTAGTTTCTGTATATGTGGATGCTTGACATCATTTTCATCTGCTGCAGCAGCTTGTTCCTTCATTGCCTCACTATCACCTTGATCACATCCCCAACCCATGAAATCCGATAGTGTCATCGACGAGGGTGTCTCTGTTCCCCCATTATCATCTTTATGCATGGACCTATCCGGAGAAGTTGAAGGTGATGAGGGAGTTGTTTCTCCTAAACTGTTCTTTTTACTTGCTGCTGACGGATTCTGCACACAATAATCTGCATAGAGTACATCTTCAATTCGAGACAACACAGTGAAGGCCAAGCTCTCTAGGATTCTTGAATAACTTTCGAGAATAGCCTGCCCGACATCCTATGAAGCCAAGAAATAATCCTTGTTATAGGTTTATAAGCATAACTAAGTATCACATGGGTAAAATAATTGAGTACAAACATCTCAAGAAGTCAAAGAAGTTCTTACTCCATTGTATTGAATTTTACTTATGTCCAATGAAGATTGAGGGATCCCAGGGAACCTCTGCTTGAGAAGGAGTAAGATAGTCTCTGCTCTCTCTTCAAAGAGCTCTCTCTTTTCCAAACTCACAGCTGAGCCCCAGCCAGATTTTCCATCTTTTTGGTTCATCTTTCTCTTCCATATGACCATGGAAGCCTCCATTTTGTTTTTTAAGTCTAGAATTTTGTGGTCAGAGGACAAGTCCATTGCACAAAGAAATTGGTCCGGATCAAAGAATTCCACTGTAATACTCCTATAGATTTGGTCACCAAGACTTGCCCTCCCATTCTACATAAACCAAACAAGCCAAAACAAATTCAATAGAGAACCTATCAAGGGTCTAGAATTACATATTGTAGCATTCTAATGAGACTAGTTCTAGTTCCCTCTTTCTTTACCTTGGGAAGGGCTTCAATGTAGTTTTCTGGAATCTCCATTTCTGTTAAAACTTGAGCATTTATGGCCATGGCTGCTTTAAGCACTTGGTTGACACAATCTTTTTGATACTGCAAGAATTTTCTTGCCGCTTCTGATAAACCATCTGGTGGAACTTTAGGAGTTGGTAGCCACCATTTGTCATTTCTCTTTCCGCTCCCTTTCTCCTTCTCATCAGCATCTTTAGATACATAGAAGAATTCCTGATCGCCTTCGAAGTTATCTAGACAATCCTGATTATGGTAAGCTTCTGTTAGAGAAATATTATCCATGGTAGATTAACCACATATTTACATTGACCTCAGGGCATTAAAGGACATACAATAAGCATTGCATCAAGCTTTTTCAGGGCAGGAATGTTCATGAGGAGATCTGTTCGTTGCCGGGTCACCATTATCTATCAAGTCAAAAATCACAGGCTCTTATCAATATGATGCGAGATGTGTTGCACAATGTACGCGTTAGGAGAGATTAGATTGTACCTCCATAATGGATCCATCCTTATTCTTCTGTTGTGAAGCAACAAACTCAACAATGTAATCGGTGACACATAGCAACCAATCTATTTCTTTTCTCCATCTTGCTTTCCTGTCAGGGGACATAGGCTCTAAGCGAGTTTGCTCTCCAAAAACAGAAGCTGAATTGCAGATGGAACAGAAATTTACATGAGGGATAATGAATCAGAAACATGTATTTGGTCATTCCAATAGAAAAAAACGAACAATATATATGGCAAAATGCTACCATCTGAGTTCCTTATTTCATTCACAGGACTCTTAAGATTCACATTAAAACTATTTGTACCACATTTACATACCGGCCAGGTTTGTAATGGCATTGGACAATGCCAAAGCTGAAGGAACACCCTTTCCTCCACCGGACATATCTTCACCCAAAAGCAATTTAGCAAACCTCTCCTTCATCTGTTCTATATCTGAATCAAAATCCAAACACTGAATCACATAAAAACTCGACCATATACAAACCATTTGATCTCAGCTAGCCATTACATGAAACATCATGCTTGCATTGCAACAGTTTATCATCAACTCACCAGATTGCTGCTGCTTTTCTTTGGCTTCTTTGGCAGCCGCGGCGGCTTCCTCCATGGTCAGCTTTGACTTGAGGCCTCTAGGGTTGGACTGAGTAGGCGTCTGAGTTTCATCCGCACCATCGTCATCCTGATACTCTAATGCTCTTGAAGCCTCAAGGCTCAAGCTCTTGGTATGCCTGCCTGCGGTCTCATGCATCTCCCTGAGATGGTGCAACCTGGTCTTGTGATTCTCTGGATTGTCCTCAATAGCCCGAACCATTTTCAGCCTTTTGAGAAAGACCTTTATAGAATGGACAAGGGAGAACAAGGCATGAGTGTTGTTCAACCTATTGGGATGGGCGGATGGAGACGGATCAATTTTGTCGGCTAAGCTGTAACTCTCTCTAAGGTTTTTCTTGCGTGACAAGGTAAAGAGAGAGGAAGGGTAAAATGATTGAGAAGTTTCCCAATGATCAGGAAAAAGGGTCGTTGTTGTTCTTGTTATTGTTGGAATGGATGTAGGTAGTTGATGATCATTTTCTCGTTTGATTTTTTCTGAAAAAATTAGGGAAAGATGTGTGTTCTTTGGGTTTTGGGGGGATTAGGTTTTCTTTTTTTGATGTCGGATCAGAACGTGGGGTGCATGTTGGATATTTTTTGATGTTGTGGGGGTTTTTGGATGGTGGAGGTTTTGAAATGAGCTTGAATCCCGGAAAGACAGAGAGGTGCAAATTTCTAAATTTCCAGCCCTCTCTCGCCGAACTGGACGGTTCTGATAGGTCAATACCAGTTCCTCCTTTGGAAGTCATTTCTTTATATATGAGGAGCCAGAGAAATAGACAGAGATCTAGAAAAAGAGAGTGATTTTCTCTTATGATTTTTTGGTCAAGGAAAGATGGAGAATTTAGTTCATCACTAGCTACTCACCCGACAACTTCATGATCCAGTACTCTCCAAGGTCTGGTACGTCATACGTTGAGTAGGTTCTGCCTGCTTATACCACATAGTCATTTGGTTTTGAGAGACGTCAATCCAATTCATGAGCATCTCCATGACATGATAGACACTACCAACCATTTGATTTCGAGAGTTTAATCCAATGGATGTGGCTGCTGTGCCGCACTGTATGGCATGCCTCACAAATTTGATCCGTCCATTACTCATCTATTATTTATTTAAGTAACGTAATTTTATTTTTACTTTAAGTGGACAGTAATACATTATATTGTTTTGTCTTTTTCTACCTACTACAAACAAATCACTAAAATAAAGACTTTGGTACTACTCCAGCTCCTTCTACTCCACTAGGTGATAATAATCTCCTCAATATGCTCATCTGTTCTGGTCTTTGTTTATTCACTCACCGATTTTCATCTTTTCACCCTTCCATCATGTTCAGAATGTTGTGAGTCTCTTCCTCATTCAGATTTTCCCAATAGTCATTGTCTGCTACTTCATCTGCTTCTATAGTTGCCAACACCTCCATGCCTTCTCTATGAAGCTGCTCATAAACCTCTTTGGTAGTCTTGCATTTCCTGACATTTGATTATGGTTTAGGGCAACTTAATCAGTGCTTCTTATAGAGTTTGACATACGTGTCTTGATAAAGCAGAATGAGATAGCTATCATCCCAAATCTCATGGTGCACTATTTGGGCTCCTCTGTATTTCTGAATGTCTTCTATTATAGGGCTACTCTCTAGTATTGGCCTAGCTTCTGGTATAGTATAATCTCCTTTCATTATGGTGATGTTATACCTTGCTTGATCTGGATAAATGCTACTAGAGAATAATGCTTGAGGAATACTATTTACTTCTAAGACAATATTGCTCCCATTTCCTCCTAAATGTTGAACACATTGCAAAATAATGCACTTAAGCTCATTTGAAAAAGAATAAATATGATAATCCTGCTGAAAATATATTTTGGTTAAAAATCCATGCTCTAACAGTAACCCAGGTGTTAGCTGGATTGTTTGATTATCATGCTCAAAGTGCAAAGTCCTATGCTCCATCATATTTATGCTTTCTCCCATGATTTTATAATTAAACGCTTCATTAGGATGACAACATATTGCTTCGCTATGAATATCGAATCCTGGTAGAGGATTCTTAATTTAATAAATGAAAAATGGATTGTTGTATAGCCTGCTGCAGATTATAAAGTTTCATTTGCTCGTGCTGACAGAAAATTGCTTTAACATATGGATGCTGCTTAAAATTATCTCGAGTTAAAACTTGCATAGTATATATGCTCATCACTTGCTCATTAAAATTAACAGACCAATTTATATAATCATTCATGTTGTTCTCCCAAAGATTATCTACTGTTTCTGATCTATTATCTTTCACTACTTTTCCTTGCTCAAAGTTCAATCGCTCTTGTTCAACATTAGTTATTCCATAGAGATTAACTAATTTTTCTTGCTTTTCTACTAATTTATTGTATGTTCCTAACAAAAAATTATGCTTTGTAGACAGACAATCTTAAACAGAAAGGTGGATGGAGATTACATAAACATATGTTCGAGTAGATATGTATATAGTTGATGAGATATGCATATATAGTCGAAGGAATTTGTTTATGGTTGAAGAGATATGAGAAGAGATATGAACATATGCTTGAGGAAATCTAAACAGAGAATTGTTGTGAACTGAGAAAGTTTAGGAAATCTAAACAGAGAGTTGTTGTGAACTGAGAAAGTTTAATTGATACTGGAAAAGTTACAACCTGAGACTACAAACTAAGAGATGAAGTTTACAAGAGAGAGTAGTACTGAGATTTTTTCTTCTCTAAGCATACTATCTCTTCTCTTAACTTTGCTTCTTATACTAGATGAAGCTGACTTTTCATATTTCATTGTGTATACATGGCTGCAGAATGCAACCTCATGCAAACTCTCATGTTTGGTGAACAGATTCTCATGCTCAGCAAACTCTCACAATGATATTAAAATCCTTTCAAACTCTTATGTAGAAGAGACAAAATCCTTGGTCAACAGGTCCTTTTCGTCATTTGGAGACTCACACAACTACCTCGTTTTACCCCATTATGCATTAACCAGTTTGTATGTTATACCGACTTGTATAGTAGAACTATCTTAATCCAATATATGAGCATTTCTGTAGCAAACTATAGTACTACTTTTAAGGCTAGCTTTGGTTTGGTGGGATTTGTCCCTCTTATTATATTGTGTAGGTATATGGCAGAGAGAGAAAGTCTGCAATATTCAAGCACAAAGATTTCTTGGTCAAACTAGGAGAAGCAAAGCCCAGGAGAGAACTATTGATTTACCCAAGTAAAAATGATCTTAAATCACACAAGGAAATATGCATTTCATGCATATCATATCTTTGTATTTCTTAAAATAAATCTTCTTCTTCATAAGGAGTTATATGTGATTAGATTTTCGTAAAATATCTTTGTAATCTTTTAGGAAAGCTGATATCACGGACGGAGCCAAGATTCAAAAATCACCTGGGCTAAATTTCCTTTGATAAAAATATTAAAATGTATGAAAATAAATTAATAATGCTTGTATCTACATTAAGAGCATGTTTACTAATATTACCCATTTTTTTATTAAATTTTATTTGAATTAGCTAAAATGTCATTTTAACTAGCGACTTTATAAATACGTCTGCATCAATGTTCTCTACTTCATATAGTATTAAATTAATTTTATTCTTCAAATTATTCAAATTGATATTAAATAGTTTATACGTATTTATATATCACATAAAATATCTTAAAATGAATGTATTAAATTATAGAGAGCTTCATCTCGTTCTTTATATTTAGCTAGCAAGATTGTTAAAAGTCATAATAGCTAAACTTTTACCAGTCTATTAGAGCTCCTAAAATACCCAAAAAGCTAAACACGCTCTCTAAGAGCATCTTTAGCAGACTCTCTATTTTGGATACTTAGCTATTTTAGAGAGCGTGTTTAGCTTTTTTGGATGTTTTAGGAGCTCCAACAGACTAGTCAAAGTTAAGCTATTATGACTTTTAGCTATCTCGCTAGCTAAATATAGAAAGCTAAATGATTTAGATGAGGCTCTCTATAATTTAATACATTTATTTTAAGACATTTTATGTGATATATAAATACATTTAAACTATTTAATCTTCATTTAAAGAATAATATTAACTCAATACTAGCTAAAATAGAAAGCATTGATGTAGACGTATTTCTAAAATGGCTAGCCAAAATGACATTCTTACTGATTAAAATTTAACTCAAAAATAGCTAGCTAGCATTGCTAAAGATGCTCTAAGATAGCTAAAAAGTCAAAATAGAGAGTCTGATAAAAATGTTCTAAGAAAATATTTTTGGCTTCATAAAACCCGACATTAGGAAGATTAATCTAGCTATAAGAGTATTTCGTCCAAAAAAAAAATCTAGCTATAAGAGTAGAAGTGATATCGAATTCAGAAGATAATCATATTCACATTGTCACACCCCAATTTTCGAAAGATAAATTTTCAAAAATCTGGGCGTGATATAACTCAAAATCTTAAAATCTAAAAACATGCTTTACAACTTCTAAGCTAAAAACAAAACTGGAAGTGTATAAGTTAACAACTCGTAAATCGAGTTGACATTAATCCTACTTAATTACATGGACTTTAAAAGTCGAGTAATAAATAAGTCGCTCACATGAGCATAAAACAACAGTCATAACACAATAACATAAAATGCATAGAAACTACAATCCTGCCACTATGCCTCCGCCTCAACCCTGCTGATCAACACCTGCAGGTCTAACCCCTACACCAGAAAATGGTGCACCGGGTTGTAAACAACAAACCCGGTAAGCTAAAAAGCCCGTATGAGTAAATCCTCAAAATAACTAAATACTTCTACCAACAAAGTAAAACACATGAACAAAAGATAAAACTGATAATTCCTGCATTAGCAACTTAGTTCAGGAATCACCGAAAAGCAAGAGAATTCAAAACAAATAATTAAGGAAACACAACAATCACAATCACTCGAATCATAAATGAAATCCTGCAAAAAGCGTAGTTCAGGAATTCCACAAAAAATCATACAATTAAGATTAAAAAATCTCCTGCGGACAAGCATAGTTCAGGAGATACTCAAAGCAAAGAATCTAAATGACAACATGTAAGAACATCACACAATCATTTCTCTACTCTTACTTATGAGTTCGCCAACACTTAGTCATCCCCCATAAGTAACCAAACAAACGCGTACTCATGGGTTCATCAACACTTAGTCATCCCCCAAGAAGTACCAACAGACAGACTAGAGCTCTATACTGACCGTAACCAATCACCCGGCCAAGGCTTGGTTCCCGATCCACCACGAAGGCTCCTAATCTAATACACATAATCACCACTAAGGCACACACATCCACAACTAATGCATACAATCACCACTAAGGCACCACATCCACAACTAATGTAATACAATCACCACTAAGGCACCACATTCACAACTAAGACACATTAACACCACTAAAGCACCAATTCACAACAAAAGCACACATTCACCACTAAGGCACCAATTCACAACAAAAGCACACATTCACCACTAAGGCACCAACATGAACAAAAGTCCATTTGAAGGATTGTATTTTTAAAAGAAAACTTGTTTTCACTTACCATGAGCCGTTGGCGATCAAACTCATATATTTTAAACAAAACAAAAGATAAACATAATTTTTAAAATCAAAACATCATCTTCATAATTTAATCATCATAATCATCAATATATAATCACCATCATAAAATCACCATAATCATCATCATATAATTACCATGATCATCATCAAATCATCATCATATAATTACCATGATCATTATCATCATCACATAATCACCAACATTTTCATCAACATTATCATCACTAAAAACATCATATAATCATCATCATATAATTATTATTAGTACATAGCCAAAATACTTGACCAAGCCGAGAATGTGACACCATTACCCGGTCGCCGGAGATCATTCCTGGCAAGACAGCACCGGCGAGCCCTTCACGGGTACCCAGAGGGCGAAGGTCCGGCAGTGACCCACCTGCCAGATCCGCTCTCCAACGGCAAAACACCCCCCAAAGGGGAGGTGCCGCAGAGGACCACAAACAGTCCCACATCGAGGACTGAGGCCGCAGCGCCTGACATTAACCTATAAAACAAGCACAAACTCCCACAAGAGGTAAGTCCACAAAACTCCTTCTAAATACTCCCGTACTCGGTAAGTAGCCACTAAGCGCTAACTTAAGCATCTGAGAGTCGAAGACTGGGCCACCCCAGTCCCGACTCCTGACGCATCGCTACTTGTGCAGGTACAAGACTCGGTTCCAAGAATTCGACCTCCCGTTCCTTGACCTCGGGACAGGTAGAAACAATTGGCGCTAGAAGGAGTGCCTGAACCTCCGACCTTGCGGAACTCGCATTTAGCTCAACCTTGTGGAACTCGCGTTTAGACTCGAAACAATGGACACCGCAGATGACCCCAATGACCCTGGCACTCAGATAGAGAAAGAACTTTTCTGATCTGGAGATGCATCTCTTCCCCAAACCAGCAATGCAACCTCCATTAACCATCCCGACCCCGCCACCGCCCTTGAAATTCTAAGGCGCGACTTTCATTCGTTTCGCGAGCAAGCAGCCAGAGAAAGGGCGGAGGGTGAAGCATACCGGGTACGCATTGCCGAGTTGGAGAAGGAACAATTCTTGCTCCGCGCCACGTTAGACAATCGTAACGTGTACAATGACAGCCTGGACTGCGCGGCACGGGTCGCTGGTACCCCAGATCCCGCAACTACATCTTTCCCTAACCAAGGCCCAAGCAGTTCCGTAATCCCGGGAGGCCCTAACCAGATCGTCCACTACACCCACCCACTTACAAATCCATCTTTTCCACTACCAGCCCCTCAACCATCTACAATCCCCACCCTCTTGCTAAATCAACCGGACCCATCTGCTCCGCCTGTCCCCAATCCTACCCCTGCCAACGCCTCCGACCCACCTCTCGACATGCAAACCCACCTACTGCTCCAGCTCCGCCAATCTGTTACTCAGTTGGCTTCGCTGATTGACGGGGTCGAGAGTTGCGGGAACCCGCGACCTTTATTCTCTGGCTATGGACATCGCCCAAGTCCCTTCACACCACGGGTACAAGGGGAGAAGCGCTCCCCCGAGGCCAAGCCCTTCAAAGTGGACAAGTATAAGGGCACTGGGGACCCTTATCTTCATCTCGAGACATTTCTCTCGCTATGTAGCTCCACTCGCTACACAGACGCCATGGCCTGCCACGCCTTCCAAGAGACCCTCTTTGACGAAGCACTCAGCTGGTTCCTCAACCTACCACCCAACTCCATCGACAACTTTGACCAACTCTCGGAACGCTTCCTCAACCGCTTTATACTTCATGCAGCATTTATCGCAGCGTGGACGCCCTGTTCCACATCAAGCAGAAGAACGGCGAAGGCCTCCACGAGTTACTGTCCAGGTGGCAATCCGCCACCGCGCGATGCCATAACTTGGAGCCTCGGGTGGCCGAGCAAGCTATCCGCCAAGCCCTGCTCCCTGGCAATTTCTTAATGGAGATCAACAGGAACCCTCCAGCTTCCTATGATGCGTTGTTGGACCTGGCTGTCCGATGGGCACACGCTGAATTTGCCACCTTTGGGCATTCTGCCCCAGCCACATTAGCACTCCCCGTTCCTCCCCCAAAGCAGCAACCTCAGCAGAAGTATGAGCAATTTGACAGAGGGCCAAATAAAAGTAAACAGCATGGCTCCTCCCGGGACCAGGGACGCGGTTTCGACCGTCGTCACGGGGGACAGCGGAACCGCGACCACCCTTACCGATTACAGGACCAGAGCCCTCCGCAACACCAGCGCCGTTCTTCCCCGCCATCTCGTTACGAGGTCCACACTACTCTAACCACCACATACGCGGACATATGGGCCAAGCACAAAGACCTCATTCCTCCAACTCCTAAGAGCAAATATCCAAAAAAGCCCCGGCGGGCAACAGACAATAAATACTGTGTTTATCATGACGATAATGGCCATACAACAGAGCAGTGCCATGGCCTCCGCAATACCATAGAACATCTGGTTCGGAATGGACAACTCCACCAATATTGCACTCCTGCAACATGAGCTAATACCATCGAGGTGCATGGCCAGATCCTAACCCTGCACGTCGGAGCCCCGCGCCCCCCCCCCCTCGCCAGCCTTCTACAAAAAGGCAATGCACAACCCCCTTGGAAGTCTTTGACATCCAGCGAGGTGTCACGATCACCCCATCAACGTGGGATCAAGTGACATTTCGCAAAGGGGAGGATACAATCAACTGCCACCACAGTGAGCCATTCATAATAAACGTGCAGGTGGATCATTACAGGTGCCATAGAGCCCTGGTAGACACGGAGGCCACCGTCAATGTCATGTTTGCCGACTGCTACATAGGGCTCCGACGGGACCGAGCCAAATTGTACAACAACCATGATCCCCTTGTCAACTTCTCTGGCGAGATAGTGCAGCCATTAGGCTCAGACCGCCTAACCGTGTTAGTGGGAACCGCTCCTTGCCGCTCTTCCATAACAGCCCGCTCCCTGATAGTCGATTGGCCCTCATCCTATAACCTCATCTTAGGCTGGGACATTCTTTGGGGGCTGCAGTGTTTTATCGCCGACCACATGCTACTCATGAAGGTACCCACCCCAGGCGGCATTCTGACAATTCAGGGTGATCGGGCAGCCATCGAGCATTGCCATCTTAATGCCATTCAGCAGGGGCGGCGCGCCTATGCGATGTTGCCCCTCAGCCCTTCAGAGCCCATTGATGACCCGCGAGACGACCCTGAGGGGAGGGGAAAGAGGGCTCCACGCCCAAATCCAGCGGAAGACACGGAATGGGTATCCCTGTCACCTACCGCCCCGGAAAGGAAAGTTCGCATTGGCACAAACCTCAGCCCAGAACTCCTCCAACAGCTCATTACCTTCCTCCAAGAAAAACAGTCAGTCTTCGCTTGGCCCTATGCCGACATGCCAGGCATCTCCCCCGACATCATCACCCACAAGCTCAACATTCTTCCAGACCACCCCCCTGTCAAACAAAAAAGACGTGCTTTCCACCCAGACAAGTATCGAGCTATCCAAGCCGAGGTCCAACGGCTCAATGAAATCAGGTTCATACGCGAGGTTTCTTACCCAACATGGGTCTCCAATGTCGTCATGGTCCCCAAGCCTAACGACAAGTGGCGAATGTGTGTGGACTACACGAACCTCAACAAGGGATGCCCCATAGACAGCTTTCCATTGCCACGAATCGACTAATTGATTGATTCCATAGCTGGCTACAAGACACTCAGCTTCCTCGATGCTTACTCGGGCTATAATCAGATCAAAATGCACCCCGCGGATCAGACTCACACTACCTTTGTCACGGACAAGGGACTATATTGTTACGAGGTCATGCCTTTCGGCCTCAAGAATGCAGGGGCAACCTATCAAAGGTTGGTAAACGCCATGTTTGAAGATGAAATTGGAGAAGTCATGGTAGTATATGTTGACGACATGTTGGTCAAGAGCAAAACAGAAGGCAACCACATTGCCAACCTTAGCAAAGTATTCACTAAGCTCCTGGCGCACGGGATGCGCATCAACCCACAGAAGTGTATCCTAGCCGTCGGTGGCGGCAAGTTCCTAGGCTTCATGGTCAGTGAAAGAGGCATTGAGGCCAACCTAGAAAAAGTACAGGCCATACTTAACATGACCGCTCCGACCTCACGAAACGAGGTCCAGTGCCTCACGGGACGCTTGGTAGCTCTGGCACGTTTCATCTCTCGCCTCACGGACAAGTGCAATCCCTTCTTCCAACTGCTCAAAGCACAACATAAAAAGGATATCACATGGGGCCCGGAACACGACGACGCCTTCAACAGTATCAAAGCCTACCTTGCCGAGGTCCCTCTACTCTCGAAGCCAGTCCCGGGAGAGGTGCTTTACCTGTATTTGGCTGTTTCCGCCACTGCCGTCAGTGCTGCCCTTACACGCCATGAGCACGATAACGAGCTCTCGGTCTATTACTATGGCAGAGGATTTACAGATCCCGAGACTCGTTATCCAGACATAGAGAAACTCGCTCTCGCCCTCATTACTGCTGCCAGGAAACTCCGGCAGTATTTCCAAGCCCACACAATCCATGTGTTAACCAACCACCCCTTACGGCAAATACTGCAGAAACCTGAAACCTCAGGCCGCATGGTAAAATGGGCAATTGAACTGGGCGAATTTGACTTGTATTTCAAGCCAATAGTGGCTATCAAAGGGCAGGCAGCTGCAGATTTCATTGCTGAGTTTATCCCCTTGGCCAATGACGATCCACACCTAGACGCCCCCACCCGGGACGCCATCTGGGAACTCCATGTTGACGGATCCTCTAATCACAGACTCAGCGGAGCAGGAATCATAATCACAGACCCAGAGGGCAACTCGTATGAGTATGCTCTCCGGTTTGAATTCAAAGCCTCCAACAACATAGCTGAATACGAAGCCCTCATAGCAGGCATTCAGCTCTGTTGAGAACTTGGCGCCCGGCACCTCCACATCTTCAGTGATTCTCAGCTTGTAGTTAGTTAGGTGGCAGGGGACTTCAAGACCAACCAGCACAACTTGGGATCCTACAAAAGTCTCGCAGGCGCCCTCCTGCAGCACTTCAATTCATACACACTCACCCAAATCCCGCGAGCGAAAAACTCCAAGGCCGATGCTCTCGCGAGACTCGCCACAACTCCCCCCGAGTCCACGCCACCTGATGTGCACATCGAGACGCTGGATAAGCCTAGCATCTCAAAGGCTTATTCAGAAATCTTTACCCTCGAGCCCATTAACCAACCCTCATGGATGGACCCATTTGTCACTTTCCTTTCTGAGGGCACCCTACCCCGAGACAAGAATGAAGTACAGCGGCTACGCCGTAAAGCCTCACTTTACTTGCTCAAGGGTGGAAAACTGTATCGCCGAGGCCAGTCATGTCCCTTACTGAGATGCCTCCCCACGGCCGAAGGACACAAGGTGCTAAAGTCGCTTCACAGTGGCATTTGTGGGAACCATGCAGGGGCCCGGAACCTCATGTTCAAAGCGCTTCGCGTGGGGTATTATTGGCCAACCTTAGAGCAAGATGCCAAGGCAATTGTCCAAGCATGCCTTCAATGCCATAAATTTGCAGATTTTGCACATCATCCCCCAGTGCCCCTCTCTGTTATCATCTTACCTGTCCCTTTCAGCCAGTGGGGACTCGATTTCATCGGGCAACTCCCCACAGCCCCGGGACAATTCAAGTATGCCATTGTCATTGTAGATTACAACACAAAATGGATAGAAGCAGAGCCCCTTGCCACAATCACCACTGAAAAAGTGATAAACTTCTTATGGCGCAACTCGTACTGTCGATTCGGGGTGCCCCAGACCATCATTACAGACAACGGCACCCAGTTTGACAATGACACATTCCGGGGATTCCTATCAGACCAAGGAACTGCGATCTTTTATGCCTCCCCAGCACATCCCCAGACCAATGGCCAAGTGGAAGCCATAAACAAACTCATCAAATAGAACTTGAAGAAACGCCTGGAAGAGGCCAAAGGGTTGTGGGCAGCCAAGCTCCCAGACGTCCTCTGGACACTTCGCACATCCCCCACAACAGCCACAGGGGAATCCCCATACCTCTTGGCTTATGGCACCGAAGCAGTGATACCAGTGGAAATGGAGGTCCCGAGTGAACGTGTCACATCCTACAATCCCGAGACAAATACAATCGGGTTACGGCTTAATATGGACCTCCTGGAAGAACGCCGGGACAAGGCGCACCTCAGGACCATCAACAATAAGCAAAAAATAGCCAAGTACTATAACAAAAAAGTCGTACCCCGACCCCTGAGAGTTGGAGACTGGGTCATGAAAGAGGTCATCCCCCACCCCACCGGCCTCAAGGCAAAGTGGGAAGGCCCACTTGAGATAGTTCACGCTCCGGGACCTGCCACATTCTATCTTAGAAGCTATGACGGTCGCGTGCTACACCACCCCTGGAACGCTCGCCACCTCCACCTCTACCCCAGTTAATCAGTATTAAGCCCGGCATCATAGCCGATACTTGTGTACTCTAGCCCAGTAGCGGCTCCCACAATATGTACACCTTGCCCACTAGCGGCCAAATCTAAATGAGATGAATCGCTTTATCATCCCAACATGCTGAACTAAATCCCGATAACATGGGACCATAAACAAAAGCATTCATACAAGGCAAAACAAACACACAATATGGCTACACATAACGGCAAGCATCAACCTGGACTCCCAGGCAATTCATATATTTCAAACATATTCAACATGGCTAACCACGCCACTTACACTGTTCCAGACACAAAAATTCTCTTTCCCTATACCTACCAAAACAAAACACTCCCAATCACATCAATCATTTTCCCCCAGAAGACGAGCCACCACGGCCACGAGACGTGCCGGCATTCACTGAAACACTCTTCCCTAAAAGGTGCTTCGCGCGATCGCGTGACACAAGTGGAGGCCTCATAAGAACATTGGGGCGCACAAGCGAACTCACTTGGGCCACCTCAGGAACAGAAGACTTCTTCACCGGGGATCTCTGCATATCGGGGCGAGCAGGCGCCAGAGGCCCCACAGCTAGAGCCTCAGACGACACTTGAGACACCACCACTTGAGTGGATAAGGACCCATCGGGACCAGCAGCCCTCGCGGGTGACGCAGCCAAAGGGGCCGAAGGCCGCGACGCACCCCCAGCCGAAACCTCCTGCCGCCCCGCAGAAGACATCGAACGCATGTGTCATGCTGCTTCGCCAAAGACTGCGAGATCTCGGCTTGCTTCCTCTGTTCAGGCGTCATCTGTTCCCATGCCTTCTTGGCAGCATCTCTACCGGCATACCACTTGCGCATGGCCGCCTCATTAATCTAGCCCGCCCGGCAACCAGTCCGACTCAGCTCATCCTGGCCTTTATGGTAGGCACCCCTCAGCTGCTGCTTGTAGGCTGAACTCTCGCGAAACAACCTCTCCCCTACCCCTCCAGCTCGCCCACACTTGGCCTTCCAGGACGTCTCCAGCTCCGCCAGAGACTGAGTCAGCCTCGCCACCTCAATCTCCAAGGACGCTGCCTTGGCTATCACCAGCTGCCCAGCCTCCACCTGCTCATCCTTCTTCTGCATCGCCCCCTTCAGTTTTGCCACAACTTTCTCTGCGGCGGCAGCCTGGTCTTGGAAGACAGCAGCATCCTGCTCCACCTGCTCTAGACGCTCCGCGAGGACACGGTTATTATCCTCCGCCTCCCTCACCCGCTGACACTTCGCCTCGGCATCATCCCGCAAATGAGTGATCGCCCTCTCACTCGCAGCGTACATCAGCAACGTCGCCTGCACGTACACGACAACACGGCTAAGCCAAAAAAAAAAAGAAAAAAAAAAGAAGGGAGTTACCAATACCTACCCGCGTCAGCTTCTCCTTGGCGAGTGCGATGCCAGCCAGCGGATCCACCTCCTCCAAAGCATGCATATCGTGGGAGCAATGCCGCATGTCGTATGCCATTTGGGCTTAGTATGGCTGCGCCTCCCCCGTCCCTTCTAAAGCTTGAGTGATCTCAGCTAAGCTACTCGAAGTCCCGGAATGCCCTTCCCTCCGCGGCTTCTTATATTGGCCCCCGCGAGTTGGCCCGACACTCTCCCTTCTCTTCCGCGACTTCGCCACGCCAATCTCCTCAACAGGACCCACTAACTCCTCCAGCACGTCTTCGCCACCTGAGCGAGGCCCGCCCACATTCTCCACCACTAAGTCCTCCACAACCTCTGGCTCCGCGACAGGTTCCTCACATGGGGACTGACTTTGTTCGTCCTCGCGATCACCACCCTCTGTCTGCGTCTCCTCGACATCCACTTCCTGAACGCCCAAACCTATTGCTTCCGCCACCAAAGGAGGCACATAGGCGTAATCCTCATCCGCCAGATTCAACCTCAAAAAATCTTCACAATCACCCAGCTCCACCTCTTTCCCTTCCCCGGTCTCCAACTCAAAGTCGTACCGCTTGGCGTGGTCAGCCTCGGCACGCAACCCCTCCAGCACGTCCTTATCCGACACCTTGTCGTATGGACCTTCCTTCTTCCGCGATCCGCCGTCCTGTGGCATTGTGACTGCAAAAAAAAAAAAAAAAAAGGGAAGGTCAGAAAGAGACCAACAAGCATAAAAAGGGACCACAACAACCACAATACAGACCCGGAACCCGGGCATAGTCGAAATGGCTGTATATGCCAAGGCGGCATATCTGGTAAGAGCTCCTACACTCGAATGCCCATGTCACCCCGGCGTATCCGACGCTCCATCAGCTCGGTTAGATTATACTATTGGGGCACTACACAAAGCCAGCAGTCAACAAGGGCAGAACAGAACAGAACAGAGTAAAGAACGATAAAGACACGAGAACACAGTACCTATTTTCTGAAAAGCCCCGGGCACCCGGAAAGGATGTTCATGCCACTCCTGCCACTGCCCCCCAACTAGAAAACACTTCCGCCGCCAATTCTCATTTGTCGACGTCGGCAAGTCTTCCACCAAGACTTTGAACTTCCCCCGGGACTTCATCGTCACGCAGCCCTGGCTACCCTTCTTTGCACACCACCCCATATGCCAGCAGGCATTAAACTCCTCAAAGTTGGGGAACTCCTGCTTCAGAAGGCGAAAAAGCACCCCCGTCCCCAATATCTGCCTTAACATATTAGGGGTAACTTGCCCCGGGGCAACATACAAACACGCCAGTATGTACTGCACGAACGGGGGCAGCGAGAACGTCAGCCCGCACCTAAGTTGGTACTCGTATACCAACGTGAAATTGCCCGGCGGGTCCCAAAACTTCACACCCTTGCCAAGCGGCCACAGCAAGACCTCGTCTGGAATACTCCAATTCTGTCGAAGCGCTTTAAGTTCCGACACGGTCATACTTTCGCCAGGAGGTTCCCAAAACGAATCATCCTCCTCCCGGGATCTCGCCATGCTAAAATCCTCTACCTCTTGCAAGAGAGGGTCAGACGAGGACACATGAGACCCGACATCCATAACAGGGATGTCTTCCCCTAAATCAAGGGCAACTTCCACCATAAGCTCATCTAACTCTTCCTCCCACCGGTGCAGGGTGTCCGAATCAGAATCAGGCGAACTAGAGACAGCCACAGTCTCTTCGCTGGACACCCATACCGGATCTGTCATACCCGACACCCTCACAAGTTACGCTCGCTACCTTAACCCTAACCAACCCGACAGCAAACCAGTCAATCTCTTACTCTAGAACTCCTACCAACTTCACAAAAATACGAACAATCCCTATCAACTCCAGATAACAAAAACACAAACCCAGCAACAAAACAAAACTCGAGCTTTGATTTCATATCTTGAAACGGGGGATATGCGTAGTGGCAGTGAAGCTGGTTGCAAACAGCCGAGCGCTCGCACCTAATCGATCGAGGGTGAAATTGGACGTTCCCCAGCTTGATTCCAAAGTACAACCCAAAAACCTCTGCAGAAAATCACAAGTAACCCCCCCTCCAATCTACCCCAAGTCTATTTATACAGCCAGGGCACAGCCACGTCGACCACGGTCATAAATGCATTTAAAGCGCATCCACTCCCCCACGCACGCGCATTAACTACGCACGTGGGGCGAAGACGAAACGCACCAACGCAAACTGTTACGCCACTAGTGCGAACCATAACGCCACCAGCGCGGACAGTGACGCTCCCAGCGAGGACAGTTACGCCACGACCGCGAACCGTTACGACCTTAACACTCGATGTGAATGACCATGTGCCTCATAAACTCGCCATTTATGACACACGTGAGACATGGCGAGATGGTCCGCTTCGGATTCTCGGAACCTCCCCCCGTAACCTCGCGACCCTCGCGTGGGGACTTGGGGACTCGACGTCACGCCACTAACGCGGACTGTTACGCCACTAACGCGGACTGTTACGCCACTAGCGCGAACCGTCACGCCACTAGCGCGGACTGTTACGCCACTAGCGCGAAACGTCACGCCACCAACGCGGACTGTTACGCCACTAGCGCGAACCGTCCAGCCACTAGCGCGAACCGTCACGCCACTAGCGCGGACTGTTACGCCACTAGCGCGAACCGTCACGCCACCAACGCGAACTGTCACGCCACCAGCGCGAACTGTCACGTCATCAGCGCGAACTGTTACGCCACCACCGCGCACCGTTACGATCTTAACACTCGGTGTGAATAACCACGTGCCTAATAAACTCGCCATTTATGACACACGTGCGACATGGCGAGATGGCCCGCTTCAGATTCTCGGAACCTTCCCCCGTCACCTCGCGACCCTCGCGTGGGGACTTGGGGACTCGACACCATGCCTCCAACGACCAAGTAAGACACATTCTCGGCACCTAAAGAATAACTCCCCACCCAAGAGTTCTCTCGGACCGGGGACTTGGGGACTTGTTAGTACAAAGCCAAAATACTTGGCCAAGCCGAGAATGTGACACCATTACCCGGTCGTTGGAGATCATTCCGGGCAAGACAGCACCGGCGAGCCCTTCACGGGTACCCAGAGGGCGAAGGTCCGGCAGTGACCCACCTGCCAGATCCGCTCTCCAGCGGCAAAACACCCCCCAAAGGGGAGGTGCCGCAGAGGACCACAAACAGTCTCACATCGAGGACTGAGGCCGCAGCGCCTGACATTAATCTATAAAACAGGCACAAACTCCCACAAGAGGTAAGTCCACAAAACTCCTTCTAAATACTCCCGTACTCGGTAAGTAGCCACTAAGCGCTAACTTAAGCATCGGAGAGTCGAAAACTGGGCCACCCCAGTCCCGACTCCTAACGCATCGCTACTTGTGTAGGTACAAGACTCGGTTCCAAGAATTCAACCTCCCGTTCCTTGACCTCGAGACAGGTAGAAACAATTACCATGATCATCATCATCATCACATAATCACCAACATTTTCATCAACATTATCATTACTAAAATCATCATATGGTCACCATGATAATTACCATAACCACCATAAGTAAAAAGGTCACAAACTGAACATTGGTGAGATTTTACTCACCTCAATAACCCCGCTGCGTCTTCAACAAATCACAAGGGCCGATCCCAAATCACACTTCACAAGTCACCTAAATTACACAAATAATTAGTAACCAACCAACTAAAAAGTAACATTTGCCCTCTTAGCTCAAAACTAAACCCGAAGGTTTGCCCAAAGGAGAGCAACTCTCCTTCAAGACCTCTCAAGGTCTTCGATCCCCAAAACAACACCTCCTGCAACTACCAAAAACTGCTCCTACATTCTAACTCACAAACCCAACAACATCAACGAAAACACTCCAACAACTAAGCATTACATGATCTCAACCTAACCTATAATATATCAACATGCTCAGAACAACAAGAGTTAGCTAACCCTTGCAACAAAACCTACACACCCTGCCAGACGCGTCGCCACGCGCCACCACAAGCGGCGACGAGTGGGCCCCACGCGCCACCCTACCAAACTCAAAATCTCAACAAACTTCCAACATCAAACTTGTAGATTGAAGCAAGGGAAACATCTTTTATACTTGAGGTTTCACCCAATTCGGCCGGAATCGGTTGGAAAACACCGGCAAACTCGCCAGAAAGTTGGAATCCACCGCCGCTATTCTCCGCCGTGAGTCGAGCTTCAAGACTACCCGCAGTCGAACCAGGGTGCCAAGGAGCTCCTATCCAAACCGTTTCCAAGCCGCGTCGCCGCCGTCGGAGGTGGGAATCCCGACTGGTCTCCAAGCTGAACTTCCTAGCTTCGGTTCACACGAACCACCACGAATCGAAGCAAGCCACTACCACAGGGAAGGTTGCGCCGCCGAGATGAAGCGACTCCGACCGGTGCCGTCGATCGGAGTTGGCCGGAAAAACCGGGTCGGGTTGGCGGGTTCGGGTCGGGTCGGCTGGAGAACTTTGATACCGAAGGTATCGGGAGAGAGAAGAAGGAGAGAGAGAGAGAAATGGGTTCCGGAGAATGGAACCCTTAACTTCCTTAATAAACCCAAAAAAAACCATAAAGCCACAAACTTCTGATGACCATAACTTTCTCATACGACATCCGTTTTACGCGTGCCACGTGTCTACGAACTCGTATCGACAAATTCTACAACTTTCGTGAAGGAAGTTTCTCGAGAAACCCAACAGATTAAAAAGTCAACTCTTGACCCTTCAAAACCATAATACCGCTTCGGTAAATTATGCAACCGAATTTTTCCGCTCTTCCTTCGAATCTCAAAACACACTAACTTCTAACTTGAAAATTCCTAAATAATATTAGAAACTAATATTAAATTTCCGGGGTATTACACACATCCCCAAAATGCCAATATCGATTGATAGCACCCAACATGCTTTCAGAATCGAATAAAATTGAAGGAAAACTATTTATTGGAAAACTGAAAAAAAGAACCTAAAGTTTAGAAACAAAAAATGCTGTAGTTGAAATAAATAAAAAGAAAAGAAGAAGACAAGACTTATGTTTTGCAATAACTGCGATAAAATTACTTTTTTTTTTAAACTATGACTAGGCCGAACTTCATTCTGAATGTCCCGAGTTGGGACTAACTTACAAAATAATTTCAATGACCGTCTACAGGTGGTCAAGTTATACCTAGGTTTGAAATTTTGCGTCGCTAATCGAAGTTAGATCTAAATTTGTTCTTGATGGTCAAAGAGAAAAAAACGACTAACAACACAAATTAGTTTGTTGGCCTAGAAAACCTTTAAGGAAGACAGTGTGATCTCGATTGGAAAAACTAACGACCAGCACTTTTCCCTCATTTCATTTCGGGACTTTGCTTCTCTTTATTTTGCAGCTCTCCAGTTGCTTGTATTGTGTCACCTCTTTTGCTCAGAGATCTAAAATTTATTCTAGTGAGTTGCGCTAGTCCTCCTGTTGGTTGGCTCTTTCGTAGGCTTGATGTAGTAGGTTTTGGGGACTATTTAGAGATTCATATGGCATATTCAAGGGTGCATTTGCTCATCATGTTACTATTAATAATGCATTGATGTTGAAGTTCTAACCGTTATTAAGGCTTTTCGTGTTGCCTATGCAAGAAGTTGCACCATATTTAGCTTGAAGTAAACACAGCTCTGGTGGTCAATTATTTCAATGAGAAAATTATATAATAGCAGATGATCAATTTTAAAAACACAAAAATCAATATTCAATAGTTTTTATACAAATTAAGAGATGAATCAAGGAGGACACTTCACACGCGTCCACGACAGTTCTATCCAGCACATCACGGCCAGTTTTACAAGAGTATAAACTCGAGCGTCTGGTCTCTCTATTAGTCTCTACTGTGGTAGAGGCACAAAAACCAATCCCAACAACCCCAAATGGACTCCATAGATGTCCTCTACCCCTCCCCCATATGCTCCTATTTAGAACAAGAACTCGATAAGCGCTTCAACGTCCTCAAGCTCTGGACAGCCCCCGACAAAACCCAGTTCATCAAGGACAACTCCACCTCCATCCGCGCCATCGTCGGCCACGGTGGCGTCGGAGCCGATGCTGAGCTTATCGAGAGTCTACCCAAGTTGGAGATCATCTCCAGCTTCAGCGTTGGGATGGACAAAGTCGACTTGAAGAAATGCAAGGAGAAGGGTGTGAGGGTCACCAACACACCCGACGTGTTGACGGATGACGTGGCTGATATTGCTATTGGGTTGGCGCTGGCTGTGATGCGGCGGCTGTGCGAGAGTGATCGGTATGTCAGGAGTGGGATGTGGAAGAAGGGTGACTACAAGTTGACCACAAAGGTTACATTTTCTCTTTTCTTGATCACTGTTTTATTGGTTGTTTTTGGATTTCGAGTTCAATTGGATTGTTTCCTTTGCTTATTTGCTTGTTTGATTGTTGTTATAAGGCTTAGTTGGGTTTGTTGGAATTCCCAGTTAATGATTGTGGTAAAGTTTCCTAATTGTTAACACAGAAAGGACGTTTACCCAATTAAGTTTTTGAATTTACATGGTAGAGTTGGTACTTGTTTCTCTGTTCTCTGTGCAAAGGTGAATCAAAATTGGGGATTTCTCTGGTTATTGTACTATTATGTGTGCTGTTTTGTGTCATTGTTGTGGAGTTTTTAGTGCTGAATGATTTGTGTAATGGCTTCTGCACTTCTACCTTTCATGTAGAAAATTACCGCACGGTTGAATTGAGGTCCTTTGGAGCTTTACTTCAGCTGGCTGTGCTATATAGCCATGTCAAGCAAATGGAAGCATAAGACGGAAAGTTTTTAAAAAGCACCATTTCTGGATGCCCAAGGTGTTATTAGGGTATTTGGATTGTGAGATGTTTCTGAAAAACATTAGTGGATATATTGTTAGTTTTCAATTACTACCCTTTGATTTGGCCTGCCAGTTGAATATTTGAAGAACTTTTTAAATCGGACATAGTTGTAGCTGTAATATGAAATGTCAAGTTCATCAATTAACAGGAAAAAAAGGACATTTTTATCTGTTTTTTCTTTACCCTTTTGTCTTCCTCATCTAGATTGTTTCCCCGTTAGTAATAATTTTCCTTTCATTTCAGTTCACCGGAAAAACAGTTGGTATCATCGGTTTGGGAAGAATCGGCAAAGCAATTGCCAAGAGAGCTGAGGCTTTCAGTTGCCCCATTGCCTACTTTTCCAGAACAGAAAAACCAGAATTGAAGTACAAGTATTATCCTACTGTTGTGGAATTGGCCTCCAAATGTGATGTTCTAGTTGTTGCATGCGCACTTACTGTAGAAACCCGCCACATTATCAATCGTGAAGTCATTGATGCTTTGGGGCCAAAGGGTGTTCTCATTAACATTGGAAGGGGTCATCATGTTGATGAGCCTGAGTTGGTATCTGCACTGCTAGAAGGCCGATTAGGTGGTGCTGGCCTTGATGTGTATCAGAATGAACCAGAAGTGCCGGAGCAGTTGTTTGGGCTTGAAAATGTGGTGCTCTTGCCTCATGCAGGAAGTGGCACTACAGAAACTCGTTGTGCAATGGCTGACCTTGTTATTGCGAATCTTGAGGCTCACTTTTTGAACAAACCATTGCTGACACCTGTGGTTTAACAGTTTGAGCATCCATATCTATAAAGTCCAATGGAGGCATCATCTTGTTCTGGCACTACTGTATTTAATAGCTAAGATGATTGTTTCAGATTGGCTAACATGTTGAAACAGCTGAATAATACTAGTCCATTATTGAAATAATCTCCTGGCATCTTAAAAGTTAAAATACATGCTTGGTTTCTTGGAGTGATCGGTTTGCATTACACCCACACTCATCCATCTATTTCAATATAGTGCAGCAGCAGGAGGCTTGTAGATTCTATTGGAATTCCAGTCTTGAAACTATTTCGGAAGTATTGGGCATTTTCTAGCGTCCAAGCTTCGACTGCAAGACTGCAAGGTTTAGTGATTGGTTGCATTGCACCCATTCATCCATCTATTTCAAAGTTAACAAACTTATAATTTGATGGGCAAAAAGCTACGTGGTATTTGTTAGGAGTCGTGTGCCATTGGTATGTATATGTTAGGAGTCGCACTCTCTGGCGCCACTTCAACTCCCCCTACACAAAACAGCCTCTCCAAACCTTTGGGAGTCGCTGCAACCCAAAAGCAATCCCAACCCAGATTCCAAAACCACCCCCAACAATGGAGTCCATAGGTGTCCTCCTACCAATCCCAATGTCCCCTTACTTAGAACAAGAGCTCGAGAAGCGCTTCAACCTCTTGAAGCTTTGGACCGCTCCCCACAAGACCCAGTTCATCAAGGACCACGCCGCCTCCATCCGCGCCGTCGTCGGCAACGCCTCCGCCGGAGCCGACGCCGAGTTGATCGACTCTCTGCCCAAGTTGGAGATCGTCGCCAGCTACAGCGTGGGGATCGACAAGGTCGACTTGAAGTACTGCAAGGAAAAGGGTGTGAGGGTCACTAACACCCCCGACGTGTTGACCGATGACGTGGCCGACATTGCTATTGGGTTGACGCTGGCGGTGATGCGCCGGCTTTGCGAGAGTGACCGGTATGTCAGGAGTGGGCTGTGGAAGAAGGGTGACTACAAGTTGACCACAAAGGTTACATTTTTCTCTTTTCTTGATCACTGTTTTATTGGTTGTGAACTTTTGGATATTGTCACTTTGCTTCAAATCAGTAGTCAGGGGTAGGAATAGTGTTTGTGCAAAATAGTTGTGGGTCAATGTTGCTCACCGAAGATGTCTGCATTGCTCATACCAATATGTGTGTTACTAGGCTTTTCATTTTCGTCCATGAACTATAACTGTTCTGATGTTAAAATGACATCAACCCAGCAGGCAGCAAGAAATATGATAGATAGCTGGTGTTGGTTGATATAGGGTTGTATGCTGTACATTTGGTTTGTGAAGAACTCTTCGTCTGTTTGGACTTGGAGTGGGTTCTGCATTTTTTTTTTTTTTTTTTTGAGAACGGAGTGGGTTCTGCATTGTTTTCTGTAATGAATGAAAAGGAGACTGCAAAGTATTTTTAGTGTTAACTGAGTTCTTGAAATTACATGCTACCGTTGGTGCTTGTTTCTCTGTATCCTCTGAACAGGGGATTGATATCGGTTGAACTGGGCATTTCTCTAATCATTGTACTCTTCTACGTGCTGTTTTGTGTCATTGCTACTGTGTGGAGTTTTGAGTGATCAAGCGTTGGTGAATTACTTCTGCATTTCTACCTTTCATGTAGAAAAATGTGCATAGCTGGATTTAGGACTTTAGAGTTTTTCTTTTAGCTTCGTTTGTTCTATATAGCCATGTCAACTGTCAAGCAATTAGAACCATAAGATGGAAAGTCTTTAAGATTACGATTTCTAGATAATCAAGGTATTCTTAAGGTATTTGGTTGTAATATATTTCTGGTAGATATTAGTGTGACTTATTGATAGTTTCAAATTACTAGCTTTAAATATTCTTAAGGTACTAGTGTGACTTTTGATTATGCCGGTCAGTTGAATATTTGCTAGACGAACTTTCTAAATTGGACATGGTCGTAGCTTTAATATGAAATATGAAGTTCATCAATGTCGTCCTGTTATAGATTGTTACCCCTTTTCTAATAGTTCTCTTTTCATTTCAGTTCACTGGAAAAACAGTTGGTATTCTTGGTTTGGGAAGAATTGGCAAAGCAGTTGCCAGGAGAGCTGAGGCTTTTGGCTGCGTCATTGCCTACTCTTCCAGAACAGAAAAACTAGAATTGAAGTACAAGTATTATCCGACTGTTGTGGAATTGGCGTCCAAATCTGATGTTCTAGTTGTTGCGTGCGCACTTACTGAAGAGACCCGCCACATTATCAATCGTGAAGTCATTGATGCTTTGGGGCCAAAGGGTGTTCTCATTAACATTGGGAGGGGTCATCATATTGATGAGCCTGAGTTGTTATCTGCACTGCTAGAAGGCCGATTAGGTGGAGCTGGCCTCGATGTGTATCAGAATGAACCAGAAGTACCGGAGCAGCTGTTTGGGCTTGAAAATGTGGTGCTCTTGCCTCACGCAGGAAGTGACACTACAGAAACTTGCAATGCAATGGCTGACCTTGTTATTGGGAATCTTGAGGCTCACTTCTTGAACAAACCATTGTTAACACCTGTGGTTTAACAGTTTGAGCATCTGTATATAAAGCCCATGGGAGGTTTCATTTTGTGTTTCCTTATATAATTTTTACCACTTTATACCATATCGGTTTTCCTTTCTTCTGACTTCATTTGCCTTTTTTTTTTCCTTCTCATTACATGTTGCATTACATTTGTGCAGTCATCTTTTCGTAGCTTCGTCGACTCCTATGCCGGTATTGCCCTGATGTAGAGAAGTTTGTTCTTTTTACTTTTTTGGTTGGCTTAATACATTAGAAAACTGCAGCCATCATATAGTGATACCGACTATTAAACTATACCCGGTTATTAAGACAATTATATATAGCAGAATAAACACTATGGTGTTAGTGTCAAACCAGTTATCCCCTGTGACTTAAAAAACATGGATGGATTTGCAACAATTCAAATTACCCAGAACTTTCTGTTATTCTTTAGTAACAACTTCATTATGTAGTATAAGCATTCTATCGAGCATTTTCATGTAATCCTGACTGAGAGGATGAAGAGATTATTGAAGTATCACTAGTTATTTTTACTGCCTTGTTCTCTTTAAACTTGGCCTTCGGACGCACCAAACACAAGCAAGAGAACTAGTACTTGAAACATTTACAATAAATAGACTAGCCCTCATTGTTGTTTTAGTCTCTCCAGCCTTTTTGTGAGAATTTTGCCTGAATGTGGAGAATCATGGAATGTGTTTCAAAGAGTACGTGAACTGAGTTTTGAGTTCCAACTCACCTGAAAATCTCAAGACAAAGAACATGCACTGTCCAGTTCCATTTCAGCAATATATGTTTCATTTTGATAACAGCTAAGTCATCTTGTTTGAGGTTTATTAATCCTCATCTTTGAATAACTTGGTGTCAGAATGGTCGTTATTCACCTCTGCTCAGTAACAAGATGACTAGCTAACAGTCATGTTCCCACAAGTGTTAAAGTTAAACAGCTCTTTCATGTTCAGGTATACAATGGAAGAAAGGAACCATTAACACCCAATTTGGAATATATGCAATAGTAATATAGTATGGGTCCATCCACATCAATATAGTATGAGTCCATGGTTTAATGGACGGACTGAATTATGCCGAACATGTTTATAACAGAAAGACACAGTTATGAGTGTCTTTACAATTACTAAATTAGTTGAAATTTTACAAAGATGATCTACCCATATATACCTAGATACTGAACAGTTAAGATGAGAAAATGTGATCGAAAAGTGGGTCTATCCGCACCATAAGAATAAATAAGGATATCCTTATTTGATCTAATGGGTACTAATTTCCTTGTTTTAGTTCAAATGGTCATTACCCCTATATATAGATGTTGTATTTAAACTAGTATACTATCATAGCAGATAAAAACTATACATATATTTTGTCTTGCCTTAACTTTTTTTTTGTTACAAAATGGTGCCCGGGTGAGCTACCATTCTGGGACCGGGAGCAATTTTAGGTGGCCCCTCCTCAAATGATGTTTTTCACAAGCTGGGGTTCGAACCAAATCTTTACAGTTTCCGCCTCACTACAGCCTATCATGCTTCTACTATACCAACCTCATTGGATGTCTTGTCTAAATTTTACTTACATGTTTGGTTTGCTCATTATCTCCGTGGAATGTATCAAAATGAAAAATCATAAGCATGCCCATCAGCACATGCATCTCCTCTTTTAAAGGTTAAATAACATTTTTCCTCGGGTGTGTCTTTCTTATAGTTGTGCAAGATAGAGTAGTAAAGTCTACAAGATTCCATATAAGTAAATTTCAGATAAAGTATACTTGTCAAATTTCAAATATTCAATATATAGATTATGAGTACAGGATGCATATTGGGATTTGTGTTTCGAGATGAAAATGGGAATCCGTTAATAGTTGATATCAAGCGTATTGAAGATACTTAGGTGTCTGTGGGTGAAACTACTAGCTTTAAAGAGTCATTATACACGACGTGGTTGCAACAGTTCTCTCATGTGGTGGTGGAATGTGACTGAAAAAGGTTCTTATAGACAATCTGAATGGAAAAACTATGACACCTTAGTGTATTCAATCTTTAATCCAAGATATATAGTGACTAGCATCTCATTTTCAAGTTGTGTACTTTCGACATGTTCACTATGAAACAAACTTTATGACAGACCGTCTAGTCTTCGTGAGAATTGCATCGTCAACTCTTGTAGTTTAGTTTTACTGCTTACCCTTTTTTACTGTTTAAATTTTTATTGTTCTGAAATAATTTTGTAAGTAATCAATAATTCAGCCGAGCTTTAATCCCTTTTATCCTACCTGTTCCAAAAAAAAAAAAAAAAAAAAAAATCCCTTTTATCCTACACGGCCGACGGCGACATTTGCATTTGTCGTTTCTCGCTACCATTTTGTGGTGATCAGCGAGAAATCACAGCCTCTCCAAACCTTTGGGAGTCGCTGCAACCCAAAAGCAATCCCAACCCAGATTCCAAAACCACCCCCAACAATGGAGTCCATAGGTGTCCTCCTACCAATCCCAATGTCCCCTTACTTAGAACAAGAGCTCGAGAAGCGCTTCAACCTCTTGAAGCTTTGGACCGCTCCCCACAAGACCCAGTTCATCAAGGACCACGCCGCCTCCATCCGCGCCGTCGTCGGCAACGCCTCCGCCGGAGCCGACGCCGAGTTGATCGACTCTCTGCCCAAGTTGGAGATCGTCGCCAGCTACAGCGTGGGGATCGACAAGGTCGACTTGAAGTACTGCAAGGAAAAGGGTGTGAGGGTCACTAACACCCCCGACGTGTTGACCGATGACGTGGCCGACATTGCTATTGGGTTGACGCTGGCGGTGATGCGCCGGCTTTGCGAGAGTGACCGGTATGTCAGGAGTGGGCTGTGGAAGAAGGGTGACTACAAGTTGACCACAAAGGTTACATTTTTCTCTTTTCTTGATCACTGTTTTATTGGTTGTTGTTGGTTACGAGTTCAATTGGGTTGTTTGCTTTGCTTGTTTGGCTAGTGTACTTCTGTAGTATTATCGCTTTGCTGTTTAGTTGTTGGGTCTATTGGAATACAAAGATAATGATTCAGGTGAAAAGTTTACCGATTCTTGTCTCAAATCAGCACTCAGTGGCAAGTTTGCTCAGTGAATATGTCTCCGTTGCTATTCAGATGAGAGGATTGTGCATTCTTTTCTGTAGTGTATGAGGAAGAGAATGCAAAATCATAACAGGGTGGTGATTTTTTTTTTTTCTGTTCTCTGTGCAAAGGTAGATCGATATTTGTTGAACGGTGCATTTCTCTAGTAATTGTGCTCTTCTGTGTGTTGCTACTGTTATGGAGCTTTAGTGCTGAATAGTTTGTGTAAATGTTTCTGCACTTCTGCCTTTCATGGAGAAAAATGTTGCACATTCGGAATCTAGGACCTTCGGAACTTTTCTTTTAGCTGCTTTTGTGCTAAATAAGATGGAAAGCTTTAAGATTAAAATTTCAGGATGCCCAAGGTGTTATTTGTATATTTTAAGTGTAATATATTTCTGACAGATATTAGTATGATATCTTGATGGTTTCCGATTACTAGCCTTTGATTATGCCTGCCAGTTGAATATTTGCTATAGGAACTGACTTAATTCGACATAGTTGTAGCTTTAATATGAAATGTCAAGTTGATCATTTGACATGCATTTTTTTCTTTCTTTTTCTAAACCCTTCTGTATTCCTGGTATAGATTGTGGAGGCCCTTTTGTAATAGTTGTTCTTTTATTTCAGTTCACCGGAAAAACAGTCGGTATCATCGGTTTGGGAAGAATCGGCAAAGCTATTGCCAAGAGAGCTGAGGCTTTTAGCTGCCCCATTGCCTACTTTTCAAGAACAGAAAAAGCAGATTTAAAGTACAAGTATTATCCTACTGTTGTGGAATTGGCATCCCACTGTGATGTTCTAGTTGTTGCATGCCCACTTACTGAAGAAACCCGCCACGTTATCAATCGTGAAGTCATTGATGCTTTGGGCCCAAAGGGTGTTCTCATTAACATTGGGAGGGGTCCTCATGTTGATGAACCCGAGTTGGTATCTGCACTGCTAGAAGGCCGATTAGGTGGAGCTGGCCTTGATGTGTATCAGAATGAACCGAATGTACCGGAGCAGCTGTTTGGACTTGAAAATGTGGTGCTCTTGCCTCATGTTGGAAGTGCCACTACAGAAACTCGCAATGCAATGGCTGACCTCGTTATTGGGAATCTTGAGGCTCATTTCTTGAACAAACCATTATTGACTCCTGTGGTTTAAAGTTTGAACATCCGTACTTGCAGACCATTGCAGGTATCATCCTGATCTGGCACTAGGTACTCTCTTCTTCAATAAGTAGGATCATTGTTTCTGGACTGGCAAACTCATGTCGAAACAGCTGATTGATACTAGTCCATTATGGAAATTATCGCATGGCATATTTTGCTTCTTGGTTTATTGATAACCGCATTGTACCCATTCATCCATCCATTTCAATTTTGGGTTTTCATTTATGACTTGACAAAATTTGTTTGCGGTATCGCAGTGGCATGAACCTTTGCCAATGAATTTTAAGTAGCAAACACGATTGGGAGATTATCAGAACAGTGCACTAAAATATGGGCACCCGATAAATAATATTTGGTTCATATGTAGTGGCCGCCGCATCAGGCTCTTAGATTCAAGTGAAATTCCAGTCTTGAAAATATTTCGTAAGTAGAATCCAAGGACATATTTTAGCGTCCAAGCTTCGAGTGAAAGGCGGGTTTCACCTGTATGAAAGTAGGCTTTAAATTGGAGGGCACATTGAGGAGAGAATGTTTTATGAGAAACCTATAAATCTAATGACAAGCAATGTTTTAGTAAGTAATGCAGTAATGTTGAGATGAGGGAGAGCACCAGGATTTTATGGACCTCGAGTCTACTTTGGCTGCATATTGAGCTCATGTGGTGCTGCTACATAACTGAGTTTAGTGCCACGAGTTTCCTTTTTCCTAAGCTTCTCGTGTGATCTTAGCACTCTCCTTATGCTAAGTCAGCCTTACTCACGCAAACGCTTTGGCCAAAACACCCGAACGAAGGGAGAAGATCTTTAAAAGAAAGAACTTGTATTAAGCTTTAAGAGAACTTTACAAAGCTTTACAAGTGTGCTTGAATGCTATGCAACTCTCTATGTCCCAAATGAGAGGGGTGCCTCCCTATTTATAGGCATCCTCTCCCTTTGTCTAAGTTTCTAGACAATTCTAGGACATGTACAAGTATAGAGATTCTAGAGTGTTCTATACAACTCTAAGTGTTATCTTGAGTATTCTAGAGACTTTCGGAGTAGTCTTGAGCCTTGAGCCTCTCTAGGGTTCTAGAGAGTTCTGGAGTGTCCTAGAGACTCTCTAAGGTCCTAGAGAGTTCTAGAGTTGTCTGAATACTTCCCGATTCTTCCGGATGCTTCCAAGACCTTCCATAATATTCTGGATGCTCCTAGAATGCTCATGTGCTCTCCAAAACTTTCCTTGAGCCATGCTTGCATCAAAATGCTCAAAGAAACTCCTTGTTAATTTGGCGGGGCGTGACATTAGGCAGAGTTAGAGTCAATGTTTGAGAAGGGCCTTGTGTTGGAAGGAGATAAGGCTAGATTTCTATTTGAACTCGACATAACTTTCTACAAAGAGTGCTAAATTGAGTTTCATATTGTGATATGTTGCATACAAGAGGACTAAACGAGATACGCATTACTATAGCTGCAAGTCTGCAACTGTGTAGATTCCTATTTATCAATATTAGACCAGACTAAATATCCGAAATTTGTGATATGGAACACGAACTATAATGCCCTACTGGTTACTTGTTTGCAACATAATGTC
The DNA here is from genome assembly GCA_009720345.1 of Fragaria iinumae. Classification (NCBI taxonomy): domain Eukaryota; kingdom Viridiplantae; phylum Streptophyta; class Magnoliopsida; order Rosales; family Rosaceae; genus Fragaria; species Fragaria iinumae. The sequence continues at coordinate 28,546,281 of CM019122.1, read as the reverse complement.
ATGACAAGTCTCTTCAGCTTAAACGTAACAATAGTCACTGAACTCAGATTCCTTTACGTTCCATTCCAACTTATACTGCAACAAGACCAATATAACATTTTTCTTCTCGAAAAGATATTAAACATTCAAACATACATAATAAGGTTTACACATAAAAAACATCAACCACCCAAGATAACTCCGGAAAAGATAAAACGCCAAACTTGAGTGAAGTCTCGAACGCCCATTCTCTCGGTCAAATACTTCTCTTCTCCACCAACCCTGGTCTTCAAGGATCGAAGTCAATCCCTAATTGATCGTCGCTCGGAGCCCGTCTGCCCAGGACTGTTCAGGTCCGTATTCTTACTCCAATGAGCTTTGTGTTTGTGTTCTGGGTTATATGCGTTATCACCTGCCCATGCCATTGCTCACTCCAGTGTCCACAAAATTGATCTTAGATGGATACCTCTTCACTGTTGATGCAATTGCTAGAAACTCTGATGCACTATCTATCATTTTATTCTGAGAGAGAACAAGAAGAATTGATTTGCTTCGTTTATTAATATTTAATAGGCTTTCAATTGAATTACTGGATTGTATTCTTTTGAATGTTTATCAATAGAACTATAGAGAATGATGTGTTTGTTGTATAACTTAGAATGTCTGAGGAACAAATTGATCGTGTCAAAAGGCCTAGATCAAAAGATACCACTACATTTCTCGCACTGTCGGCTTCATTGAATTTTTTGTGTGTGTAAGAATTAGCCCAGGTTACATTTTCATCCTAGCGTGCCCTCTTTTCCTGCTCAAACAAGAAAGAAAGAGAAGTGGAATTTTAGACATAGATATATACAATTAAACTATGAAAAGCATTGATAGCATTCATATTGCTTGCAGGTAGTCATTTATCTCATAGCATCCTCATTACAGCATTGATTGTAAGTGACCATTTGTTTTTATTGGACAGGAAGATCATCCTATAGAGCGTATGCACAAAGTCTACACCTCATTTTGCTGCTGCTGTGTTGCACCATCTTAATCTCTTATTCCTTTTCAGGTAAGTGCTTTCTGTAATTCTTTGTCTGATTTTGATGTATAGTTAATGTATTTGTGCTTTCTGTGTTATTGGGTACTCATACACTTTTAATATTGGACTTCCCTGATTGCTATTGTTTTTAATACCGGTAACATATCAGGCTATATGGTAGCTGGTCTATGGTGTGTAAACTTTTAGATTGGAAACAAAAATTAATGAGCTGTTCTTTTTTTTTTTTTTTTGATATTTACTAGTCCCATTTTTAAAAATTGTATGAGGGAAAAAAGTAAGGAACTTGAAAAGTGATTATTAATTATAGTACAATACTGCGATATAATAACTATAACTCCAGTAAACTCATTGTACTCTTAGTGTGTCGCCCAAATTTTTTTTTCCTTACTCTAGGTATTCTCTTCTTATCTGAACATGAACTCTCTGCTAATACATTATGACTTCCATTCACAATTTCATATTGAAAAAACTTTATTATGTTTATAATCCTGTTTTTGGTTTTGTGTTTGCTGTTTAGTTGTTTCATTCTGTTGCTTTTTGATTATGTAGGGGAGTTGGAAGCTGTTATTGATAAGATAACGTGTTGTGATTTTGGGTGAGTCATGTGTAGAGTGTTTATGTGATGCCCCGTACCCAGTTTTGATGCTTATTTGTGTTTAGTGTATTCAAGTTCTAGTTTCATGTTTAAATACTTATTCTTTTCTTATTTTGTGGTATCGTTTTCCTTAGTTAAAAATATTATATGATTATCATGTGTGTGTGTGTGTGTGTCTAACGGACAGGATCAGAAGAGGACGTCCGCAAACCCGTAAAAGTGCGGACGTCCCTGCTTTTGCAGCGATCAAGCGCCGACGACGTCCCTTCTCTTGCCGGACAGACACCAGACCTTGATCGTGAGCTTCTCTTGCCAGCGGACTCGCCGAATACCAGTTTGCAGCCAAGATTGAGACCTTCAACTCCGATCTCCATGGCCTTCATCTTCATGGTAAAGTCGTCCGGGATGCCTCTGGTGTCCGTCTGGAAAGAGAAGGGGCGTCATCGGTGCTTGATCACTGCAAAAGCAGGGACGTCCGCACTTTTACGGGTTTGCGGACGTCCGTCTATGATCCGGATTGTATATATATATATACAGGCCGGATGTGGAGCGGACATCCGCACTGTCCTTAAAGTGCGGACGTCCCTCCATTCGTCACTGTCCGGCGCCAACGACGGCGCGCCTCCACCCGAGCGGACTCCAGCAGCGTCCCCGATCACTTTCCCTCCCCGGCGAGTCCACCGAATTCCAGTTTTCCGGCGAGATCACCCAAAACTTCAAACAAGATCGATCTCACCGGAAAACTGGAATTCGGCGGACTCGCCGGGGAGGGAAAGTGGTCGGGGACGCTGCTGGAGTCTGCTGGGGTGGAGGTGCACTGTCCGGTGGCAAACGGAGGGACGTCCGCAGTTTAAGGACCGTGCGGACGTTCGCTTCACATCATTTTCGTATATATATATTTACTTTAAATATTTGTTTAACTTTGGTTGTTCTTATCTTTGTGGTAAGATAAGAAGGATTTGGTGTTGACGGTGGGTAAGCCAAAACAGAAACAAAAAATAAAGAAGATAGAAAGAAAGGGAAGGAGAGTGAAGAAAGAGAAGAGGGCTGACGGAAGAAAAAAGAAAAGGAAAGTAGAACAGAAGAAAGAGGGAGAAGAGTAAGAGGGAGGTCAGGTTGAAAAGAAGAAGAGAGAGGAGGGAAGGGAAAAGAGAGAAAAGAAAATGGGGGAATGAGAAAACAGGAAGAGGTGAATTTGGTTTCTTTGTATGCTGGGTTTATTTCCAGAAGGAAGGAATGAAGTTTTGCCATTCGATATGGATTGGGTGAGGGGGATTATTCTGTTTGGGAGATGAGTGGATGTTCTGTCTTAAACATGTTTTGCTATGATTTTCCTTGGTTCAGTTCGTACGTGTTAAATTGAGATGATTGTGTACTGTTGTGAGTGACTTCTGATTTTAGTCTTCTTCTCTATTAGTCTTAATTGCTTGAACTTTAAGCATGATTTTGTTGTTGCTTGTTTGTGATTTGGGTGGTTCCATTACTTGTTTTCTCCTGGAATTTAGTCTTGAGGGGTTTGGGTTCCTCTGCTAATATGCTTCATTTGTTTCAAAGGTGATAGAGTTTGTTGCTGCTTAGTTTGGCCAACTAATTGTCTTCTATTTTCAAATGCAGTTACTGTATGGTTGGTTTAATTTTGTTATTGTTATGATTGGTGGTTAATAGAGCTCTTTGGAGTTATTTTTACTCTTTGAATTTATTTATTTCTTTTGGTTCAGTCTTTTAAATAAGTGATGATTAGAATATGTGATTTGAGTTTATTCGCCTTGTTACTTGCTGTTGTCATTTGTGTTCGTGAGTGCAATGGTTTTTATTGTTTTTGCAGTGATATGATATCGGTGTGTGATTTCCTGATTTGTGTGGTGGGAGCACGAAAATTATATATATTTAGTGAGAGGAGGTGTTGGCAATCTGCTTATTACTTATGACGTGACCGTAAAGGCACGATCATTGAGCTTAGGTAGCTCGGGTTGAAACAACCAAGACATAGCTAAAAGGTTTACAGTGGCATTCCTAATATATTTTAGTTTACGGGTTGCAGTGGCATTCCCATATGATATCTAATTTATTGAGCATGCAGTGGCATGTCAAGTAATTAATAAGTATGCAGTGGCAGCTGGGTTCTTTTCAGTGATTTGTTTGATCATAGTGTTGATCTTGTTTCAAATGAGTGATTATGAGTTCTTGTATAAGCCATATCTCGGTGTTGCTGTGACAGATTTTGTGAAAGATTGTAGTTGAAGAATGCTTAGTTGGTGACGTGTTCTCAATTTCTCAACTTTGTGGCTGTTTCTTGACATTGTGATCAATCTTTAGTTGGTTTTTATAGTCACTCACTGAGCGTTAGTTTGCTCGTCCCGCAATGTATTTTGTGTTTCCAGGTCTGTTAGTTTCCTTTTCAGAAGAGTTTGGGTTGTGTGCAGCTCAGAGTAGGATTTTCTTTCTTTGGTTGACTTATTTAAAAAAAAAGGCTTTCCTGTTGTAAGTAGCTTTTGAATTCCTTTTGGGTTTTATTTGTAAAATGTAAATTATTTATGCTGTGATCATTTTCTCTATCTTTATTTTTACAGCGAATTACTTGCTCATATATTTCGTATTTGAAATTTCAATTTCGGCTCATAACAATGCTTTTGTACAATTTGGGACCGGGTCGTTTCAGTTTATGTTTCTATTTTGTTGATTTAGTTATTGATTTCTCTGTTTGATAATACCCTGAAAGAATTTAGAGGGGGGTTTTGTTGTTAATGTAAACTGATTTTTCAAAACTGGTTTTTAATTTAATTTTCTTTTAGCAATCTCAATCTGTAGTTTTTTAAAATTAAAGCTTTTTATTTCTATGATCATAATGTAAATTGGGAAAAAACAATAAACACTTTGTTTACAAGTAGTTTTGTTGTTAAGGTAATCTGATTTTTAAAATTGGTTTTGAATCTTTAGTTTTCTTTTAGCAATCTCAGTCTTTAGTTTTTTAAAATTAAAGCTTTTAGTCCTATGATCATCATGTAAATTGGGAAAAAACAATAAACACTTTGTTTACAAATTATTTTATTGATATATTAACTCTTAACCTCAAGAAGAGATTAACACTTATGGAGAAGTTGCTTATAGTAAATCACCTGGAACTAATATATGTACATAAAACAATTAAGATGAATTACTGATATTAGTGTCTTACTCATTTCTACTTACTCTGCATCAAATGACCATGGAAAACCTACTAGTAAGTTCCATAAACTGTGTATTTTTCAGTTTTCCAGGAACCATGAGCACAGGAGGATCAACTTCTATTGGATTGACGATGTATTAATTTAAGAAACTTTATTGCTTGTGTTTCGCACCGTGTGAGAGAGCAAAAGACTTCCACAGTTCCACTGCAGAGCAAAGGAAGTTGGAACTTTCTTTCCACAAAATTTGCAGCCCCACCTGCAATGGCTGCCATAGCATTTACACCCCAGGTTCAACGACCTCCCTTGCCCTTATTTTCCGCACCCAAATACCCAAAACCCAAAACCAGAGCCCCCCTCCAACCTCCTTCTTCCTCTTCTTCAACTTTACAGCTCGCCTATGACCCCTTCGTTCACCAACTCGCCGAGTCCCTCGACGACTCACTCCCCTCCTCCTCTTCTTCAGCTCTCCAAAACCTCCGAGACTCTTCCGTTCAAACCGTCCTCTCAACGCCATGGCCCACTCGCAAAGATGAGCCTTATCGCTTCACGGACACCTCTTTCATCAAAAGCTCTCAAATCACTCCAATCTCTCGCCCACCCAGCTTTCCAACCGCACTGGAAGATACCAAGTTTCCCCATTTGGATATTGTCGATGGTTTCCTTGTGAATTCGATAAATTTGAGCGAATTGCCGAGTGGGGTTTATGTTGGTAGCTTGATGGAGCTTTCAGACGAAACAATCATGAAAAGGGTGTCTGAGTTTCTGTCCAGTAGCTCTCAGGGAGACTTGTTTTGGTCCATTAATGGAATTGGGGCGCCGGATTTGACTGTGGTTTATGTTCCAGCAGGGTGCCAGGTAGAGAATCCTATATGCTTGCGCTACTTTGCCAATGAAGGAGGTGAGATTAGGTCACATAAGCTGCCGTTATCGAATCCGAGGGTGCTTGTGTTGGTGGAAGCGGGAGGGGAGATTGGTTTGATTGAGGAGTTCCTAGGTGGTGATGGGGACAGGTGTTATTGGGTTAACTCTGTTTTGGAGGTTGGGGTTGGAGAAGGAGGGAAAGTTAAGCATTCTTATGTTCAGAACCAGTCTGTAAATGCTGCCCACATCAAGTGGACTTCTGTTCGCCAGGTAATTTCTTCTGCTCTATCTTTTCTTTATTTTTTTTGTTACTTGGTGAATTGGTTGTTAAACTTTGTGTAAATATCCATACTTTGAGAAGACTCTAGTAATGGAGATTTGATTCGTTTTTTTTAAACCAGGAATCTGCTAGTACGTATGAGCTTGTTGAAGTTAGCACTGGTGGAAAGTTGAGCAGACACAATCTCCATGTTCAACAACTGGGACCTGACACAATCACCGAGTTATCAACACTGCACTTGTCTGCTGGTAATCAAACCCAAGATCTACATAGTAGCATAGTTCTGGATCATCCACGAGGTTATTCCAGGCAACTACATAAATGCATCGTGTCTCATTCTGAAGGAAAAGCTGTATTTGATGGGAACGTAAAGGTTAACAGGTAAAGTGATTTTCATACAATATCAGATTGTTCACATTTGCTGCTCAACAATACAGTTAGGCATTGTGTTTGTCCCTCATAAGTCTTCACTGTTATATTTTCAGATACGCACAACAGACAGATGGTGGGCAACTAACAAGAAGTCTTCTTCTTGCACCCCGTGCCACTGTAAATGTTAAACCAAATCTTCAGATTATTGCTGACGATGTGAAATGTTCCCATGGAGCTGCAATTAGTGACCTAGAAGAAACCCAGCTCTTCTATTTTCTGGCACGGGGGATCAGTTTAGAGGCAGCAAGAAAGGCTCTTGTATATTCCTTTGGTGCTGAGGTGATTGAAGGATTACCGTATGCTTGGATAAAGAAAAAAGTAGAAAATCAAATGAAAGAATTGTTGGAAGGATCCTCATAATTAAGACATAACATGTCATTGTTTACAGAAAATGTAATTGTCACTCAGATTATTCGAACAAATTTTGTGTGGTATGAAATTCTGGAAAGCTTGATGCGCCAATTGTTTCCCAAGCAAAGTTAATCAGACCCGTTCTCTTATAGGAGTTATAGGGACATGGCTTGCCTTGTGTTTTTCCTTTTGCCAATTACTTGGCCGTGTTTTGCATTTTTGCTTGACAATGTGGAAAGTAAATAGTCAATACTAAATACTAAAGCTTTCTTCTCGTCGCTTCCTCGTTGGTTGCAACTGGTGAATCTGATCTCAGACTTCCATAGTTGTTCAGGGTGTCTAGATGTTTTTAAAATTTAAGCAACCATTGCTTTCACAGGATCCAAAAGACATCTAGTATGATTGTAGCGGAGGCACTGTCCTGTCCTTAATACCAAATTCCAAATCCAGGTTATATACAATTTTTCACTTTCCTTGAAAGAAATCTGACCTCTAGATCAGTTTATGGTAAACTCGACATGGTGTGCTGAACTGAGGATCGCCTTTTGTTAGAAGGAGAAAAGGCGACACGGTGTGCTGAACTGACCTCTAGATCAGTTTACGGTAAACTCGACAATTTCTCTTTCAACTCGACACGGTGTGCTGCCTATTATTTTGAGAATCTTAAAAAGGATTGCTGCCAATCATTTTGAGATTCTTTTTGCTCTCAATGCAGGTACACATAACAGAATGCATCTCCCAAGTGACATTACGGTTGATGAAGTCAAATGTGCTATGTTTAACATAGGTGGGTTGAATGCAAACTATAATGTTCTACTGCCAATTACTTTGAGAATCTTTTTGCTCTCATAGTCGTAGGAAGAGTTTTCATGGAACACAAATTAAAACGCCCTACTGGTTGCTTATTTGCAATGGATTGCCATGAAAACTCTCTTCAGCTTAAATGCTAGCTTTTTAAAGTCACTGATCTCAGATTCAAGTGCTGTTCCACTCCATTGCCTGCTTTATTAAAAGATTCCAACTTTTACTCCAAGCAGAACACTTTTAAGGCTTCCATTCACTAAAACATTGTTCTTCTCAAAAACGGAAATAACATACAAATAAAAGTTAAAACCATTTTGTGCTCTTATGATCTTATCAGTGGGCCTATGAAATAATTGTTTTTTTTTTGTTAGAGCTTCAGAAGTTGAAACTTCTGTGGCCTGTACTCAACAAACAACATACATTGCAGCATTCAGTATTCCACATGGATAATGGAAATCCTCTGTCAAAGAATCAGTAAGAAATCTCAATCCAATTGGAAAACTGAAGAATTGTGCTGACTGATGTGTAGATTTCGTAATCCACATCATCATCTTCTCACTCCCATTACAAGTATCCCCACTCTGTCCTAATTCTAAACATCTTCATTTCCTAGAGTTCTCGACAGCACCCCAGTACACAGACACAAACAGCCATGGCAAGCTCAGCAATCCAGCAGTCAGCATTTGCCAGGGACTATAAGCTATTTGATTCATCATCTGACATAATTTAGATAAATAACATGTAAATGAAAATTCATTCTACCACAAATGACAAATTCTTGGCTATGTCACTCACTAGACTTTCTAGCTAGAAAGAGAAGAGAAACTTGCTTGTGGTCGCAGCTATCCATCAAATCCTCGCTATTTGAAGAAGTGTGAATAGTAAGGAAATAGACAATATAAGGATTTGAGTGAGTTAAGGGAAATGAATTGATCCCCTATAGACAGTGCAGAAGTACGATGCTTGTATGTGAGATTAGGCTTTCCAGTCTTTCCTTTCATAGCCAACAGCTTTGTGAAGTTTAAACAAAAAGCCTAAAGGGCATCAGACTAAGTAATTGACCAAAATATTCCAAAGTGCTGCATCTCATATAATTTCAATGAAAGAAAAGAAGCATAAAAAAAAAAAATACAATAACATTACCTCTAGTCCTCTACCTAAAGAACAACCAAAGCGAAAAATTTAAATGCAACATAGAACACAGATGACAACCATCCATAATCAATGTCAGACTATTTTCTTCTTTATCGTAAGTTGGTAACACAAAGCTATTTCTCGCAGTTTGTTCTTACTCATATCACACTTAAACCATGGTATATTGGTATATGAACATGTCCGAACTCGAGGACATACGGCGGCCTCCAAATCAATGAGCATTACCATTATTGTAACCAGTTCTCTATTGGGTTGATGTCCCATGCTTGTCGTATTCATGAGCCCAAAAGTCCTCATTACTACCTAAATATTTTTCCAACCTTTTGAGAGTGTTCTCTGTAACGTTTGATTTAACTGTTCAGAAGAAAATTTAGTCAGAATGCGTAATGAAAAAAGGGAAACAAATCAAAAGAAACAGAGAAGCAAAATGAAAGAAAATAATAAACCGGCCACCTGAGATGGCTGAAAAGGACCAAATGGTTGAGGAATTTGAGGACAGTACTTACGATATGTATATAGTTGTATTTGGTATTAGAAATATTTGGGTTTGTTGCCGTAGTCTCGACGGGCCACATCGCGTGCAGAGTGAAATGCAGTTTTGATACCAATGATCCACTCCTTTTGGGACTTGATATGTTGATAGTATGGATCATCCGCCCCAATATTTATTGATGATGGAAATACAGCACGAGCCGAAGTGAAAAAAATTATATGTAGTTCCATAGACGAAATTAAAATTAAAAATTGGAGTGTGTATGTTTAGAAAGATATGAAAAGATCGAGAGGAAAGTAAGTGATCAAGATGGGACGGAAAGCAACTGATCAGCTAGGATGGGGGAAGAGTACTGTTTTTACTTTTTAGGAAATCAATCTATCTTCTAGGACTGAAACGACAAACTTGTTAATATTTATATGCAATGTTTTGTGAAAGAAAGACCATGCATATGCGCATGACTCACCCAAGTGTTATTGTTCCTTGGAAATGTCTCCATGCATGACTACAAATCTTTTTTTTTTTTTTTGGTCAGTTGTGACTACAAATCAATAGACGTACTTCCGCTTCATTTCATTTTTTGGCTTTTTCGTCCTTTTTTCTGTTAGCTTGTTCATACAAATTTTACGTGCACATTTCAAACATGCACACCAGATAAGGGTTTGAGTGAGGACTTGAAAAAATTGCCTCATATTTATCCCTTCTAGATAGTGTACATGTGTACAAAAGAAATTGAGTTTGATGACCGCAGCAACTCTGAGAAAACCACCATATAAACTCATACACACTACACAAAATCAATAGGATCAAACATGTATCTGCAATTAACACCTGCAGCTGGTATTAACAAACATTGCAACTAGTACTGGAATACGAAAAGTTGGATTCTATGCGCGGTTAGCCAAGAATGGCGTAGCCACGGCTTTAAGAGGATGCTTTGGATGTATTGGCATGCCGGTAGTTTCAGTCATGTCTAAATCATCCCCGCTTGCTCCGCCAGGCAATGACCAATCAAACTTGTGCACCAAGTTTGCTATAGCAATCTCATTAACAGCCATGGCAAACTGAATTCCCGGACAGACCCTCCTGCCAGCTCCAAATGGAATCAACCGGAAGTCGTTTCCCTTATAACTTACTCCACTATTCTCATTCAAGAACCTTTCTGGCTCGTACTCCTCTGGTTTGTTGTATGACTTGGGATCTCTTCCAATTTGCCAGATATTCACTGCAATGCGTGTGTTAGCTTTAATTTTGTAACCCTTGATTTCCACATCTTGGTTGGATATCCTAGATAGTATAGGAAATGGAGGGTGTAAGCGAAGAGTCTCCCTGATCACAGCCTTCAAGTAGTTCATTTCAATCAAATCATCCTCCGTTATATTTGCTTTGTTTCCGGCCAATCCCCTGACCTCACTTTGCAATTTGTTCATAACCTTTGGATGCCTTAAGAGCTCGGCCATTGTCCACTCTAGGACAGAGTATGTGCTATCAGTGCCACCACCAAACATATCCTACAAAAACAAAAATCAAAGCAAGTAAATCCATGCATGATTGAAAAGGTAAACCAATAAGAGGTAGAGAGTGAGATAGTTTTACGTACCAATATAATAGCCTTTATATTAACTCTATCAATAGGTAAACCAGAACATTTTCCTTCTTGAATCTCAAGCAAAACGTCCAGAAAATCCATTTGGTCGTCCTTATTTGGATCAGCATGATTCGCATGACCACTACTTCCACTGGTCTTCGAACGATGATCTACACGAACTTGAATCACTCTATCTAAGAAGTCATCGAACTGCTTAGCCACCTTGTCTAATTTAGCTTCGAAACCATTAACATGGCTCAACCATGAAAGCCATGTAATGTAGTCTCCAATATAGAGACGACTCAATAGCTCATTAAACTCCCACAATAGCTCCTTAAACATAATCTTATTACCACCTTCCCCTACAGCACTAGTACTGTACTTCCTCCCCATTGTCACTCTAGATATAACATCACTGGTAAACATTGCAAAAATTTCTCTCAAGTTCACAACTCCTCCCGACGATTCATTAATCTTGTCGATCATGAGTTTTGTTTCCTCTTCTCTCACAGCGCGAAAAGAGCGAACGTTTTTATTGTTTAAGAGATTTATAACACAGATACTCTTCACCTGCCTCCAGTACTCACCGTAAGGTGCCATGGCGACGTCTTTGTAGTTGCAGAGAAGCTTCTGGAAGATGACAGACTTGGGCCTATTGGAGAATTCGAGATCATTGGTGTTCATGATCTCACGGGCAGCCTCAGCCGACGAGACAAGAACCAGTGGGGCAGTTCCCACATAGAGGAGCATGAGATCAGGGCCATAGCGTTGAGCTAGATTTTGGATTGAGCGATGAGGGTTTGAGCCTATTTCCAGAAGAAGTCTGAGAACAACAAGGAGCATTGATGGAGAAGGTGGTGAGTTTTGTGTAGCAACCGAGAAGGACCATTTGTGTAGGAAGATGGTGAAGAAAATGAGTAAAACTAGTACTAATGTGATGAGAAAATGGTGCTGGGAAAAGAAGCTTTCATGGATCAGCTGCTCAAGCATTTTCATCAGGAAAGTTATGTATGTGTGGCCTTCGTTCATTCTCTGCTTATAATGAAATTTATGTATGTGTCCTCGTGTTTTTCTTGCTGTGCTCAATTATTTTGATGAGGAAAATTTATGTACGTATACCTAGTTTTTTTTTTGGAAATGTACGTATACCTAATTTATGTACGTATACCTAGTTAATGTCACTGATATCACATATACATGTTTTTCAGTTTTTCCCATGTCATTAACAAAAAGAAAGAACAGAAATCTCTGTCGAATTAAATTTCGGTAATTTTCAATTCCGAAACAAAATGCATATGTTATATTATTTTCCGTTAATTAGGAAATTTCAGAAATTTTCTTTTCATTTTCAAATGTATATAGAAGAATTCACACTGAAAATATAAAATTTTGTATGACACCGACAATGAGTTTTACATATGCTTTCCTAGATGAATACTACAGAAGCTCCATTCCCAAATCCAAAAAAACACATCACATCATGTTTTTTTTTTTTTTTTTTTTTGAGGGGACACAATCATGTTTGTTCACAATAATTCTCAAAATATCTATATCTATCACTCGCTCCTATAACACTGATCACAAAGTTCACAAAGCAAGCCAAAGAAAATAGAGAAAGTAAAGACTGAACTGTGAAGAAATGAAAGAGGTGTGAGCTGGAGAAGACTCAGAAGAGGAGAGGAGTTGACGACTGAATCTCGTCAAGCTTGTTGGTTTTTACTTTTTGGATCTACCTAGAAGGAATTCAGACCCAAACAAAAAAAAAAAAGGTTCTAGCTAGAAGGTATGAAAGAAAGAAACAAGGTAACTAATTTATGATTACATAACAAACACCCTCAGTGTGGTTGAGCAGTAAAGAGTTTTTGAATATATAGGCAGTGGCAGACGTAGAAAGTTTTGTAAGTGGGGGCAAAAAATAAAGGCTAATTAAAGTTGCTGCAGTGGAGATGGAGAGGCGGTAGTTGAAGCGGTGAATTCCACTTTTGTTATCACATCTGCTTGATCGGAAGATCGACAAAAAGATAAGAATTTTGTTGTCATAGTTTATAACGTTTCGGAGTTTTTAATCTTCTTGTTTTTGGTTTTATCTTCATAGAAGGTGAATGTATTTGGATTAGGTGTTTTGGTATGTTTGTGTGAGGAGCGTACTAGAATAGTTTTTCTGCATAATGACTTTTTCTGATGGCCCTCTGAGCAGATCATTATTGTACTGTTCGTTGAGCTTCATTAATGAATGACCTCTCTTTAAAAAAAAAAAAAAAAAAGGAGTCTATGGAGACGGCTCACGTACTGTCCATTTTCTCTTTCTCGATTTCCATTAATTTGTAGCTCTTGAATCCTTCAAGTATCAACAAGACACGATTCAAAAATATGAAAGAAAAAAGACTCACAAGCTAGATATGAGCTCAAATTTGGAAGTGGGTTTGAGAGATGAGAGTGAATTAGGGTTGTGGGGATGTGTTAATTTGGCGGTTAAAAGGAGGTAATCAGATATGGAAGGAGAAGACAAAAAAATTGGAAGTGGAAAATTGATGGTTTTTCAAAAGTGGGGTTAAGGGTTAAGTAGATGTAGTTCTAGCAGTGATGGAAGATAAGAAGACAGTGAAAATATAGGGAAGGGGAGAGAGTTGGGTTCTTCTTCCCCATTTGAGCAAACCACCGGCTTATTGGGAAAGTACATCACACACAGCGCCGCCGTTCTTTCTACTTTATATATCTCTACTGGGATTTTTTCCTTTGCTGGGTAATAGATTCTCAAACCACAGGTCTATATGCTAAGTGGTGAAAATCAAATGAACATTGACATATACAAGCAGGTTAGTAGAAAAATTGAAAGTTCACTGGGGGCAACTGCCCCCACTCGCCCTCGGTGTGTTGAGATATCAATCTTACATCGGGAATATGAGACCTTGCCTGTGGGTTTATAAGGGTTTGAGACACTCCACCCATTGCCAATTGGTTTTGGATGTGAACCCCAGACTACTTTATCATGGTATCAGAGCGGGTTACCCATGTCCACGTGTGAAGCCCAAAGGCCACACGAACTCCACATCACCCCAAATGTTGTCCACGTGTTAGGCTTCAAGATTCGCCACACGTGCGGGGGCGTGTTGAGATATATATCCCACATCGGAAAAAATGAGACCTTGTCTATGATTTATAAGGGTTTGGGCCAGTCCATCCATTGCTAATTGGTTTTGGATATGAACCCCAGACTACTTTATCACGATGCGTCCGCCATAATAAGACGTGCAACATAACATTGTCTTGTTAGGTTGTCTGAGTTTTTAGGTTAATCCCAGAAGCTCCATATTATTATTCTTTTGAGAAACTTCTTTTAACTACCGTGATCTTGCGCGTTACTCAAACAGCACCGTCCCTAAGAAAGTCATAACTCTAACACTCGTTTATACTGCATACTGCATATCAGTAAAATCCTTGTCAACTTGGTCCAAGTATTGTGAAGACAATGTCATAATAATTGACAAATATGGGTCACCAGCTAGAAAGCTACTTTTATGAGGAAAAGGGGCCAACAAGACTGCAGACTCCCACATGCTTGGACAGCTTGGTTGAAAGTGAGGCCTTGCCTGATTCCTCAGGTCTACTCTGGTTACAAATCACTAAGTAATCACTATCATATCCTATTAGAATCCTTGTAGACCAATCTGTATTGTATCTATAGTTCATCTTTAGCAACTTCGTATTTGGCTTTCACATGTTTGTTGATTGATGTCGCCAGGTCCTTCAAGCTGGTTTTTGTAGAAAGTTTGATCTGCAAGTAGTAAAAGAAATTCATACATAAAAATGGTCTTTTTTGGTCTGAAGAGTAAATATCCGCAAGAAAGAGATATGTCGTTATTACCGGATTCTCTTTATCATTGGCTGTGTAAAATAAGAGTGTTGGATAGTCATCTACCTGCAATGGCAAACAATCAAAACAACATAATCTTCTTAGAATCACCGCACTAGCATCTTTTCATCTATAAAGTTCACTGCCATTTGATTTTCATCAATAACATGGGAGCAAATATTGAATTCCTAAGAAATATGAACTAACATAATGCCGTACTATTTAAGGGACCCAAACAAGGACTGACAGACTTCCCTGTACTATTCCAAATGATCCAAATAAGAACAAACAGCAATTATTGGATTGCACTGATCATTAAGCTTTTAAGGAAAAAAGATGAGAGGAACTATAACACTGGCAGAGCACAAGTAGACAACCTAAATTACTGAAACATGGTTTGTTCAGAGAGAGTCCTCACAACTATAACCATGGAAAAGAAATCAGTTCACATCTTTCTCTCCATAATGCTTAACTGACATCCAATCTCCTAGATTCCATGAAATGCTAGGTTTTCAACTAAATGTTGTAAGCAAAAAATTGATGCCAAAAATAACACTTACTTTCAGTTTTGGATGTTCATTTACAGAAGCATCAATTTTTGCGAAGAATAAATTATCCAAGCTTTTGAAATGCTTAGCCAACTTCTCAACTCGCTTGCTAGTGGTCTCACATGTGATGCACCAGGGTGTAAACACCTGTTTCCCAACAGTGATGAGATTTATATGCAAATAGGCAATATAATCTGTCTATAGATAATTAGGAATTCTTTAAACCAATTATGGTCGTTTCTTCTTTTTCTTCTATTTCTTTTTTCTTTGGCAAAATAAATGGGAAGGACTCAAGTATATTCCGAAAATGTAAAGTATAATCCAAAACTGTATGTTATTTTGAACAACTCTTTATTTTGTTTCAAGTTGGTCATCTTTTGTTTCCAAACATATGTTGCTTCAGCTTAGATACTAATAGTAGAAGACTAGAAGAAGAAAAAAAACACATACCTCTAGTAGAACATTCTTGTTATTATTCAAAACCAAGTCATCAAATGTCTTTCCAACGGCGACATGGACTGTTTCATTTGTCTGCAAATTCCCAGCAGTAGAGTGGTATAAAATTTCTGATAAAAGAATGTTTTTTTTTTTTTCAAAAATTGTCTAAGAAAGACATGATGATTCACAGCTTTTCTGTGACTTAGACCAACAATATGCATGTGATAAATCTATCAGATTATGAAATTAGCATTGACATTATTCTTTGTTTCAGCTCTGCCATAAAATAAACTTTTTTAGAATGAAAGATTATGTAACAACACATAAAGAAGCAAATTATATAACTATTTTCAAATGAATAGACTAAATTTATCATCTTTGATCCAAAAAGCTCTTAGGGAAACTACTCACGTTATTAGGTATTGGTTGTGATTTGAAGTATGGAGACAGAGTGCCATGCAGAAGCCCCGAGCAGAACTCCTACAAAAGCCAAACCAGATGTTTTAGGTGCCGGCGTAGTTATTGTTTATAAGGAAAATAGGATACATGAGAAAATTTTACCTTTATATTGCTTGGTGTTGGATTTGATTCTAATAGATATTTAGTGTTGACTCTGACATCAAAAGAAACCACCTGTGCAGAAAACAAACAAAACAAACAAAGTTATAGCCTAGGTAAATATCATCTAGCACAGAGCGAAACGTCATAGCCAACATGCATGCCGTTCACAAGTAGAAAACTAACCACAGTGCTCTCTGCTTCTTCTAGCCCAAATAATGTTAAGTAAGGCTTGGCAAGGTTTTCATCTGTGATGTCTATATAAATAAACATTATCTGGATCAAGAAAGTGATAACATCATTAGTAGATTGACCCAATTCATTCAACAGTTTCAAATTCAGTCCATTCATATGTACCTCTGACTTGAACTGTCGAGCAACATCCTGAAGAGGCTCCAGAAGTTTCTTGAATTCATCTTCTTCTGCAAAGACAATGACCTAGCAGACAATGAAAAAGAGTTACCAGATCAATAACCTTGTAAGTATGTGTGATTGTTTTCCCATTTCCACTGATACTGAGCTTCAGAAAAATACAATTCTCAGCAGTTAATCTAAGCACACAAATATTAGTGGAGGTATTATCTGCTTGTTATCTGTTTTCAAAAGAAAATTAATCCAACATAATTTAGTGAAACAAAATACGTGGACAACCTGCATATTGTCATTTTAAGCATCTTGAATTACTGAATGAGTGAATGGAGAGAAACATGTAATATTAAAAGATGCACAGGATGTTAGAAAATCCTAAACTTAGATCTGAATTATCATTTGAAAATCCCATATTGATTCCAGGAAGGTCTGATTGCAGTTTACTTATGTTATATTCTGAGTCAGATTTATAAAAGATCTTTTCTTTTTCGATACTGTTCCAGAACTACAAATTCCATTTGTGACAAGGTACATGATAAATAAAAAATAAATAAAGATACAAATTTATGTACATATCTACGTATTCCATCAATAGAATGTTATAAGAGGTATGTATATCATAAGTATCAGAAACCTGAAGTTTAAGAGGGCTGGAGTAAACTGTGGCAGAATTTGATTCAGTCAGTCTGTTAACTAATGGAAACTGGTTATAGTCCAAGAACTTCAATATTTGCTCCATCTCAAATGTCCCATCTGCAAAGCAAACAAATTAACAAGTACTTTAGTGAATTCTGGGTCACTGGCATAACTTCAGGATATGTGATAAAATAAAACAGTCAAATATGCAAGTCCACAATACCAAGATCAGGATTTATGGTTTCCTCAGCATATAAACTCTAGTTGACTACAGATAATATGCAAGGAAAAATCAATTATCCTCGCCTCTAAACTAAAGATAAAGAATTATGACAGAGCAACAAAAAAAATAACAACAAAGTGAAGCTAGGCACAGCGAAAATCTGTGAAAAGAGCAGACAAATAAAGGTTCCTATTTGCCAACTCACCATATGCAGTGTATCTTTCAGCCTCACTTTTCACAATTCCAAGGAAAAGATTAGCTTGTTTTACATTTGGAAAGAGAACATTGGCAACATCAATGTTGCTTACTTCTACGAACTGGATTGCATTATCAGCAGTTGCTGCTTTTACAAATTCTTTATAGTGAGGCCCCTGATTCCATAACAAAAGAAAAAGAAAACCCAAAATGTCAGTAATATGCAAACAAATCGACAATCAAAGCAAAGAAAACAAAGCATCCCAATACAAGAAACCAGCATGTACCTCAAACTTTTCAAACAAACCAACAACAAATATATTGTGCCTCTTGAGAAACTCCTCTGCTGCTGGCACCGAGCTTATCCTAATAACAGGCTCACCGGTCTTCTTCCTTGCCCATATCACTATTTCTTCCCTGAATAAAAATGTGCCCCACAAACACATCAATGACATACACTATAAATCTTAGATATTCAGAAATTTGCTTCAATATATACCAACAAATGCAAATTGTTTGAAGACAAGTTGATAGTAGGCAGCAAAAACTGATATTCAGCCACTATTGATAAAGTTACTTGATTGAAGCTGAAGACATATATCCAATACAAGAGACAACAACAATCACAAAGATTCGAGCAACGAAAAGAGACAGTGATATAATTGACCAGACTAATATTCAGATAGCTAATCCCAATTAACATAACACAAACATATTCACAATTGAACAGTCTGACAAAGTTATAAGCCCACTTACGCAGAAAATCCACCAGTGTACACTTGAGACGTGCCATTGACAAACAGAAGCAGAGTAGGGAACCCTTTGATCTCAAGCAACGACGCCGTTTTCGGATACCTCTCTCCATCAAGCTTAGCCATCAGAAGAGGACTCCCCAATTCACTGAGTGAAGTTGCGGCCTCAGCAAATTGAGGCATGAGCTCAGCACTTCTGGCACACCAAGGAGCATACCCAAGAACCAGAACAAACTCATTCTTCTCAATCACCCTCTTGGTATTGTCATGGTTGAGCTCAAGAACAATCCTTTGGGCTTTGGTTAACATCTCTGCCTCTGAAGACCTCACATTTGAAGCCCCTCCTTGCTCTTCTTCTTGTTCCACTTCATCATCCAATGCTAGTAGCTCCTCCAATTCACTGTCTTCACTTTCAGTAGTGGCTGTGATTGAAGCTATCAAGTTGGCCAGTAGGAGAAGGGTGAGGGCTAAAAGGATGAATCTTGATGTGGGTTTTGGTCTAAACATGGTGGTGGGCAATGTGGGATTGTGGGTTTGTGAGAATTGTGCAGGGGAAATGAGATCTATGGAGTGAAAGTTTGGATCTTTGTAGAACAGAGGAAGGGGGTGTGTGTGAAAATTGGAGGATATAAATGGAGGTCCAGTATTAGTCAAAAAAGATTAGAAAGGTAATGCCATCCTGCCGCCTTTAATGCCTTGAATGATGCTATTGCCTAATATATATCTCTAGTATTATTGTGGGGTGTTTATTACCTCATTTCATACAGGTATTTGCAAATGAAAGAAGAAAAATGGACTGTCTATTTTTGCATAGAAAGATTGATGGTCGTGCGTATCATGGTAGCCACTACTTCAACTTTGCCATATATTTGGTCTTTTTTTTTTTTTGTTATTATTGTACTGGGATGATAATTGATTTTGTTATTAACTTAGGGGTGTTTTTGTGTTTGCTTAGGAAAAGAAAACCAAAGTGCAGTTTGGTTTCCACTGTCCTTGTGTTTGCTTGTTGAAGATGTGCGATTTGTAGTTTCGTCCTCTTCTTGTTTTGATCAACGCTCGCCAAGCTTACGTTTGCTTTGCTGAAACATATTTTGTGCATGATGCGGTTGCTAACTTTGCCATATTTTTTGTCATAACCATTTTGGTCTCACATTCTTTTGTGAGTCGTTTGATAGTTTGAACAAAGTATGTAGACCTCTGAGATGAGAGCAGATACAGAAATTCGGATTGTACAGAGGGTCTTCCATCTTTTTTACTTAATGTACTTATTAAGTAGGACATGATATGATATTATACCTATAAAGAAGAAACTCAAAATTGGGTTTAGAGTATAGGGTTAAGGTATAGGGTTTAGGGTTTAGGGTTTAGGGTTTAGGGTTTAGGGTTTAGGGCTTACGGTTTAGGGTTTAGGGCTTAGGGATTAGGGATTACGGTAACACTATAAAATTTCTTCCTTTTACTTTAATAAGCAGATATGTTATTTATATTATATTTTACCTGATGTATAGATCATAGAATGTATTTATTTCACCTAGATTTTTTTCATAAAAATAAAGAAAACTGCATGATTCTTGCAAATTGATTGAAAAATGTTAGTGTTAGAAGAAAAACTCATAATCAAAGTATTTAAGACAACATCAATTAAGCTTATTTATTATGTTTATATGTTATAGTTGAATAGTGACAATTGTGTAAAATTTAGAAAAAATTAGACATAATATATATCATAATTGATACATTTTATATGTCTATCAGAAAGAAATATTAGGTGAGTTTTATTTAAAACTACTCTTCAAAATTTGGTGTATATGAAAATCCCCCTACATTATATGGTAGAAACAAAACCTTCGCAATCATGTATCGAACATTTACACAAGTTCAACCTATTTACATCAATTTATTTGCACAAATGCATTACACAAAAGCATTTTATCAAAACTAGTCCTGCAGTATCTCAGAGTAGGATTCTTCCTTGAACAATGATGCTGCTCATTGAGCTAAGGACTATAGATATATATCAGTTATAAGTGCATGAACTCTCGTTGAACTTGAGGGGTTTGGTGACAGTAGGATCTATAACCAAAGGACATGAGATTGCCCTTATGTGCTTGGTTTTCACTAGATGTCCAACAACGTACCCTCGAGACTTGATTTCAAAATTTAGGGTCAGTGGAACTGGAGCCAAAGCACCAGTTGAAGAGTACATCAAACTTGATCCGGCACCATACAGAGGAACCTTGGTCCCTGCCAAGATCACTGATACTGTTCGGGAGCTCTTTCTTGGCTGGTAGTATTTCTTTAACTGCAATAGCAAAGTAAACAAAAATTTACTTACCATGATGAGCTTCGAACACGTTTTGTTCAAGATGCTTATTAGTCATGAATGGTTCGGGAACAAATAAAGATTCAGGGGAGAAGAGATTTCCCAACCTGACCAGTTGCAACAGAAATGTCTGAATAGAGAAGATTGATGGGTGTGGAGCTAACATGAATGCCAAAAATTGAAGCAGGGTTGCGCACAGTGAATTTTAGTGAGCCATTCACTGTCAGCATCTTTGTTGGAACCCCTGAAAAATCTGAACCCTCGCCAACGTAGACATTGCTAACTGTCAAGCTCTGCACATTGAATCATCAATTCTTCATTTAGGGATTGGCTTGCAGCAGAGAGAAATAACAAGGCAGAAAGCAGTTTGTGCAAATAGGTAAAACCGCCCAAGGAGCTAGCTTCAAGGTGTTTGTGTTACAATACATGCAGAGTTGTGTCAAGTTTGGTGATATTGCTGTTCCAAACTCCCCAAATAGACCATCCAATCTTATCCTATTAGGAACATTGCACTAAATACTAAACCATAAACTCTACCATTACTCAAATAGGCATAAGCCTAAAAACTGCAGTCTTGAGCATAAACTCAAAACCATTTTTCACAAAGGCATAAGCCTAGTAACTGCATAGTCTTGAGCATAAGCAAAATGTCAACGCATAAAAAATCAGCATAGTGTCATACTCGTTTACTTTTGAGCCAATTAGACCAACTGACAAGGATGTTAAAGAAAAAAAAAAAAAAACCTAAAATGACCAATTCTTACAGGCACATCTTAGCATCATCATACAGACCTCAGACAAAATTAAGTAAGAACTTTTCATAATGACTTGAACCTTTTGAGAAAAATTGAACTGCAAATTAGACAATAAGTTCTCAATTATCATACCTTGACTAAAACCTCAGCTTTGAAAGGCTTACTTGCTCCCCAAATGATCAAGCAGAAGACAGTGAACAACACCACAAAGCCAAATAGAGCCATCAAGATCTGCATACGCCTCGAAAACTCCTTATCAAGATCATCATAATCCCCTTCTTCCATAATTACTTTACACTCCGGCCACCCTTTGTCATTGTTCCTATGCTGCTTCCGGCCGCCCTTCCTCCCTGAGGAGGACCTGAAAATCCCCGAGAACCGGCTCGCAGAGGAGTTCCTCGAGTGCCTTCCAAAGGAGGGGTGGGAGGGTGACTCCATAGGGCTGTTATTGTAAATTGGAGTGGCCTGCATTGAGGAGGACTTGTCTCCATCATGTGAGACTTGTGAGTCCCTTGAAGGGCTTTGAACATAGTACACAGGAACCTTTGGAGACCTTGATGGTGATGATGCAGCTAAGCTAGTCATATCAGACTCGGATTTAGCTGAAAGCATGATTGCTTGTAATAACTGAATGCAGGAAAATCACCGAGTCTGAAAATAGTTGGAAAGGAACAAGAAGATACTAGTGAACCTGAGTTGAATATCACCAAAGGTCTTGGTATCTTAGCAGATTCTCTGATATCCTGAGAAAAAATTCAGAAAGATATCAACATTCCATGCAATACTGAGAAATTGAAGAACTAGACCAAAGCAGGGAACATAAATTGGAAATTCTATGAAACTTACAAAGCAAGCTTTGTGCAGAGATTGGTTCTGCAGAATCAAGGAGCAACAAAATACCAAGTAGTCTGAGTGAAAATTCACACAAAGTTTCAAACTTTCAGCAGATTCTCAGAAACCCAGAAACTACTTTCAAAAGATAGTGAACTAAAGTTGAGTTCTGTACTATAGAAAAACTGGAAACTCTCTGTCACAGTGAAAGGACTATAACCAAGAACTAGCTATCTGTTCTCCCCTGTCTTTGTCTGTCCCTATGTCTGCAAAGCAAAGAGAGCAAGTGAGGTGAAGCTTTCCCTTTCCTCTTAACAACCAATGAGAGGAGTCTAGGAAGTCACACTTGACACTCACCAGTCACCACCCCTTGTTCTTTAGGCTTTAGCCAAGACACCAAGTTGTAAAATAGAGCCACAAGTGTCGGCAGCACTCAAATTTCCATATAAAACCCATAATTGATAACTAATTTAAATGGGAAGAGATAATATAATCTGTGAATGTGTGACAATGATGCTTTCTAATGAGACTTATTTGTTGGATGGAGGTTTTGACAAAGTACCTACCAAGATTCCAGCATGGTGGTGCTTGGTGTCTTCTTCTTCTTCAACAAATCAACATGCTTTAATTTAATGGAAAAACTGGTTAGTTCTCTTGTATGTTTCACGTTTATGTCCTTTTCTGGGGTAGTACATCTGGAAATGTGAATTTATATTTGAATTCTGTGATAAATCTCTAAGTCATGACATAGAACTCTAGCTTATAATGATCCCAATCATGACATAAGAGCTATCAGACTTTATGAACCACACAAGCAGATACGCTACGCAAATGTCAAGTACTTACTCTTTGGCTCGTGTGACGTGACGCGCTCTAATTGAAGCCAAAAATTAGAATGAACAATATTGCAACTTCTAAAATATAGATTTTGAAATAGAATCTTTTGAAATGCAAGGAAAATAGTCGGTTAAAGGTAAGAGAGACAAAGAGGTAAATTGTAGAGTTGGCATACACGAGAGAGTAATGATCGATCGTCTTAGTCTCTTGCCAGCAACGACGTCCTCAAAAATAACTGTGAGGGGTCAAGGACAATAAAGCTACGTATGCACTAGTTTCCTCAAGCCTTTCTTGGCTATCAGAGCCAGGTTTCGATCCTGGGACCTGTGGGTTATGGGCCCACCACGCTTCCGCTGCGCCACTCTGATTTGGTGATTGTATGTTGTATTTAGCTTACTTCTATTATAGATTGGCATGCCTCACTGCCTCAGCTAAATGCCCAAATCTTAGTTTCAGACGATAGAGTATAGACAGTGCTCTCTCAGGGTCGATGTCTCTGCTTCAAAACCCTCCAACATCACACCTTCTCACAACATATTTGTATTAAAGATCATCTAAACTGAACTTATATATTTTGTAGAGAACAAATTAACATATTACTTCTCATCAGTCAACTACTACAACATGCATCCTTCAAGCTTCCGGATCAAATATTCAATAGTTTAAGCCATATATCAAGCACCTAATGACTTGAATACTAAGACAAAATTCTTATCGAAAATTATATCTCATATCTAAGTGATCTGTTGGGGAGGTTCTCTGTGACCCAGTGAGTGAGGTTGATGAATAGGGCAACTGAAAATATGAAATTTGTTTATACTATAATGAGGCTCAGATTATTCTTTAGAGCCAACATATGTCAGATGTGTGGATGAAAGAGGGTAGAGGATAAAGACCGATGGAAATGGAGGATAAACTGGGAGCTTTGGAGGGAAGAGGGGCTCTGCTTAACGATCAAATATTGTTTAGCCTATAGAGAGAGGTATGGTAAAACTAAAATGCCATGTTACTCCTGTTGGAAAAGTGTGGCTTAGATATGAGCCATATGTAATTCCACATCGGAAACGTGAAAAAGTCATCATTGGGTTATAAGGAATGGTATCACACACACTAATGTCGAGGTCTTTTGTGTAAAACCCCATACCCGTTTCTCCACTGGGTGACTAAAATAGGGGGAGTATCGGCATTATTGGACCCGTGTGTGTGGGACCCTCGGGGCCTCTCGGTCGCTTCCGCATGACAACTCCTACGTACGTCCTTACTGCTAGACTATATACAATGTCGAAGGCAGTTGTGAGTTTACGTATTTCTTCCCTTTGTACATCCTTACGGCCTCTCAGCTGATCCTTTTCTCTTTCTTTATCTCAATTACCTGGACATGTGGTGTGCTTTTTGTGGTAGTGACACATCTAGCATGTATTGCTACTAGATAAAAAATGTTCACTAGTCTCTTGAGTGGAAACGTACACTCTTTGATCTCTAGGCGTCAAACTTGCCAGAACACATGTTTTTATTTAATGGTTGTATAGGAGTAGAAGTTTTTTCGCTTTTTATTGTAGTTGTTCATCTTTTTAGACGTAGTTTTTAGATTTCCCTTTTAGTTTTAGATTTCCCTTTTAGTCTTTAGTTGTAGTTGAATACAGAGCTTTGCTCTTGATCTTGTATCAGAGTGCCTGACCTAGCAATAGTTAGTTGAATGATTCTTTGCAATGATATATATCCATCTCTTAAAAAAATAAATAAATGAAACTTCAGTTGGCAATGCACTCAAAGATGATTGAAAACTCTTCGATTAAATGATTATACGAAATTTCATGTATGTGTTTAGTTCAGTTAACCTTAGCTTGATGATATATCAATATAATCTTCGAACTATACAAGACACACACATTTTCTTTATTGGTTCTTTTTTCCTTTTTAATAAGAGGAGTCGTTCTTGTGTTGCTCATGAGTGAACCATACCATAATCCCACATTCCTACTATAGGTAGGGAGCATATTCAACGCACTAAAGTACATTTGCACCATCAATGTGAATGTGCAAGTCATAACGATTGAGCTGTCAAAATGGACTGAAGACTATAAAATCTCAATTTTTTCATTTGGCATTTTTATTTCCGATCCGGTTAGATTAAGAGCTCATAATAGAAAAACCTATTCTTCGATCTTGGTGTTCACGTCATGTGTTTGAAACACTTGGACTAGCTTTTTGTGTTTCAATTGGATAATAAAGTTCGTATATATGTATGATACTGTCACGAGCTAGGATTGTATATTAATTGATTGGTTTGCTTGCACCTTGCAGCTTGCTTCATACAAGAATTTCCGCTATAGGTAACTCATTGAAACTAAAAAGTAAAAATAAGAAGGTTTTATGGGGATTCAAATTTGCACTCCTCTTTTTACAATCCATATTCCTTATTAATAACTTTAATTTTGTCTTTACTTATGTGTTGTCTTTTTTTGTGAAAACTTTAACTAAAAAAGAAAAGATTGAGTATAGATTTTTCACTCCCTTTTATAAATACAAGAGAGAGAGAGAGAGAGTTTCGTAAATTACCAAAAAACTAAGGAGAAAATGGTAATTATCGAGTTTCCCACACCGGATAGCAGAGGCGTAAATCAGCTGCAGAGGCGTAAATCAGCTAAAAAGGGGGGTAAAATGGTAATTTTTGCGGCCGATGAACAGTGTCCACCGATCACCGGCAAATAGTATAATGTAAATATATGGAGTGAGTGGTTTTTGGGGAGTGAAAAAAGGGATTGGCCGACATACAAACTACTATAGGAGCCTCTGATAACTTGCATGATTTTAATTTTCCCGATAACATGACAAATCTGACCTTGACTATACCACGTGCTATCAATGAATTTTTAGTTAAGGTGGACTGCATCCACTCCCTCCTTGTTATTACTCTACTACCCTCTTACCCGTAGATGCACGAGATCAAAAAATGAAAGAAGTTTTATTTGAACACTACTACACGTTCTTTTTTTCCTTCTCGTTCTTATTTTTTCTCCTTTGAATTTCTACGGTGCTTTACAATCAAGCCCATAGTAATTTTATTTTTATTTCTTAAAAATTTTGTTGCTACCTTGGTTTTTTGGGCAATTAAAAAAGAACTTCACCAAAAAGGACTTTCTAATAGTAAAGATGAAATGCAAGTGAAAAATAGGAGGGTTTTGCTACCCTTCTTGAGGCCATCTACTCTCATTTTGGAGAGCCAGCTTGTCGTCCCTCTCTGCTCAAGAAAGACAGTCCAAGCCCTCTGAGTGTAGACTCCCTCGTTTTCAGGAGGACCTGCAGCATTCCCAGATTGGGGTGTACTTTTTTCTGTCCGAGAAATTTGGGTTTCCATAGGAAATGATGAAAACGGCAATAGTAAATTAATTCGGTAAGATAAGGTAAGGTTGGCTAGTAAATAAAATTGACGTGGCCGTGACTCATCCTAAAAATCACATTAAAAATAAAAATAAAGAATAGAGATAAAAGAATCCCATAAAGTGAGGAGAAAAAACATTATTTATTGGATTCTGTGCCAGCTTGGAATTTCCCTATTTAAACCCCTTGTGTCTCCTGGGGGTCATCCATTGTCCTTTCGTCCATTTCCTTCTTCTACTAAAACGGAAAACTAATCTTCCTCTAGTTCTTGGGAATAAGTAGGAAATCAACCCTGCAAATCCCAACTGGGTTTTCTTCAACAGCCACACACACACACACACTGAGAGAGAATGTTGGAAGGCAAAGCTTTGATAGAAGACACAGATATGCCAGTGAAGATGCAGATTCAAGCCATGGCTTCTGCTTCTCAAGCTCTGGATCTCTTTGATGTCTTTGATTGCAGATCCATATCTGCCCACATTAAAAAGGTACAATCTTCCCCTTTCATTTCATCAAAATTTCAAATTTAGCCTTCTGGGTGTGTCTTAAAGTACTTAAATTTATGGTTTTGACATCAATGTCTTGTAGGAGTTTGATAAGAGATATGGATGTGGCTGGCAATGTGTGGTGGGTTCCAATTTTGGATGCTTCTTCACTCATTCCAAAGGCACTTTTATCTACTTCACTCTTGAAACTCTCAGTTTCCTTATCTTTAGAGGGGCTTCTTCTTCCTGATCTTAGTTAAGACAGTGTTTGGCAGAAATGAACAATTAAGTACTAGAAGAAATCATAGAATCATTAGAATGAGCCCACAAAGTATGTACATTATCCTTTTCCTTTTTACCCTGAACTGGAGGAACTGGGTTGTATGTTGAAATGAACCCAGGTGCCCAGCTTTGTAATGCCTTTTCCATGTATTGGATTAGCTCAGCTTAGCATTTTAGTCAGTCTTAGGGTCGGCTTGTTTGGAAGGGACTATGATTTCTGTGACATTTTCTATGATTCTGGGTCTAAAGGAAAGTAGACCCAGAACAGAGGAAATGGACTTTGGATTTGTTTGTCCATTTTTTACTAGTTTGAGTTTATCCTTTTCCTTTCTGATAAGATGGTTTGCATTTATCTTGATGATGTCAAGCTCTTATTCAAATGCATTGGCGCATTGAAGAGAACGGAGTGTGTCCTAGAAGGCTAGACCGCTTGAACAGTGAGCAACAATAGGAAGTTGGCATTTTCCAAAAGTCTTGTCTCAAATCGTTATCCACCGAATCCTTAGAACATGATAGAACTTGCTGCATTATTAGTACGTTAATGATGTGCCCCATTAAACTTCTGACAAATTCTATCTACTTGAGAAATGGTGGTTCGGTTTTCTCTCTACTCTTGGAATGTTCATCTGTTTTAACCAGAAGTTGCTGTAAACTTCGGATGTTGTCCTTTTAGTGGGAAGACAACGAACTGTTCTATCATTTTTGCTCATACATTACCGAAATTCAAAGTA
Organism: Fragaria iinumae; assembly: GCA_009720345.1. Taxonomy (NCBI): domain Eukaryota; kingdom Viridiplantae; phylum Streptophyta; class Magnoliopsida; order Rosales; family Rosaceae; genus Fragaria; species Fragaria iinumae. The sequence continues at coordinate 28,518,331 of CM019122.1, read as the reverse complement.
TTGCACAACTTTCAATCGGAAGTTGCATTCCTCCGAAAATTTTGAAGTATTGCACAACTTTCATATCTGCAGCATCACTCCAAGCAATTGCATACATTCCTCATCGTATAACATTGTGATATTCGCTAAAAATGGTTTAGTTTCACTATGAGTGTCTTAATGTGGTGTTGTAACCTTTTCAGTATTTGTTCATTACAGATCATCCGTCGATTTAGCTACATAGAATGTGGTGGTTCAATTGTGCTTCTGTATCTGCAGAGGCATACTAACTTCTGATTATACTTCATTAATTTTGACGACAAGCAGTGAAGCGGGGATGAGACTATGAAACTAAAAGTTGTGTGCAGAATTTAGAAGATCATATGCATAATATAACAGCTAAAAGTGTTCATCCTGAGCTTCTCATAATAATTTTAACTGAGGTTTGAGATATTCACATATGACCCAAGTCTTCAGACGTTTTAAATTCACTATTTTCTTTTGGACAACCATCTCCATCATTTGCACCACAAAGGAACAGTCGTTTCTTATAGGGATATAAAATCCACACATCTCAAATTGAAATCCAGATACCTTCTTTCCTTTTTAAGTTAACATTTTCATAAAAATACAAAGTTTAAGTCACTAAAGACAAAATTTAAGTTACCAAATAAGAAAAGAGGGTGTGTGGATTTTACATCCCTTCTTATATCACTAAAAGCTTATCCATGTGAAATGTCTGAAGTGTTTTCTAACTTCACTACTTAAGAACAAAATCAACAATACAAAAGTAGCAGTGGTGTTCTATGCGAAGTACCAACAGAACACTATACAAAGTCAGATCCTAGAACTTGAATTTAGTATTTGAGAGCAGGCGTTGCATTCCTCTCATGCCTAAAATCAAAACTTGTATATGACTTCAAGAGTAGGAAGAATGTTGATGCTTGGGGCGGGAAGGAAGTCATTAAGCGAAGAGTTAGAAGATTAGGATTTATGAGCGCACATTTTCTCAAACCCCAAGTACTCCTTGTGCTCAATCTTTTTTACCATGTGTTCTATGCCTACCCCTCCTGTTCAGAAACAAAATGCATGTAAATAAAAATCTATATCTTGGTCTTGAAATGAAGTTACGAAGAGAAAAAGCAAAAGTGATCCACATACCTAATGTGAGTGTACTCACAGATATTGTGAAAGCTAGAATGAAGATGATCAGAGATGCTCTTCCTAATGCTTTGATTACTTTCCCTACTACATGTTGTCCTATGATTGCAGAAACAGTAGCGACACCAGCAAAATAGAGAGCTGCAGAGAAATCAGAACCAAAGAAGTCAATATTAGTTTGAAAACACAAAGCTGTATGAAAACTTTACTCCTCAGTTTTTTAACAGAAATGTGAAGGCTCGGCTAGGAAAGTTACCATAAGGAACTGGAAATCGATTTAGGAGGTAGTATTCTACCACAGACATGGATGAAGAGAATGCCATGATAAATGTGGATGTGGCACTCGACACCTACATAAGTTCTTACCCAGTTACTTGGTGTAAATTTGAGCATCATGCCCAAAAGTCCAAAACCAATCAGTAATAGGTTTTGTCAACACAGACAGTACTACAGTAATATAGATAACTTAATCCTGCTTCTCATCAGTATTACATAATGGAAAAGGTACCTGAGGAGGGATCCCCATTTCCAAAAACAATGGACCCATAATAAACCCTCCACCAAGACCAAGCAGTCCACCAACTAATCCAGCTGCCAGGCCACAGGCACAATAAGAAACAAGCTTGTACACTCTCCACTCTTCACCTATTTCTGATCCCTTTGATGCAAGTATTCTCTTCCCCTGGGAAAGTTTAATTACCTCATATGAAGTTACTGCAACAGTCACAGGAATCTGATTGATACAAGATAGAGTTAGGAAAGGAATATATTAATACTTCAATAGTTTTCTCAGTGGTAGAAGATTGTTTCTTGTTACATGAAGCTATAAGAGTTACCTGTAAGAGATTTAGTGACCAGTATGCCACTGAACATTTTGTCACATAATTCTGTTCCAACAAGCAAGTAATTCCTATCAATTTGATTTCTTAATGCATAAAAGTTAAGAGTAATTTCAAATTAAAAGCTTGTAAGGAAAATGAACCACAGAAGTACTAGTTGGGTAAAATAGACCTTAGCAATCTGCAATCCAAGAATTATGACCCACACAGTAGCAATAATTCCAAGTTGCTTCCAGCAAACATTTTCAAGAATAGAAACCTGTTGGAAGGGTCAAAGAAGTCACTCACTGAAATTATTCTAACAGAAAAATTGAGCTGCAGAATTGTTACCTCTCTTCTTTTAACTTGCTTGGTTTGTGTTGGGTCATTGCTTTCACCACTTGGACTATGTCTGTCTTCAACGTCTGCGATGCTAACACCAAGTTAAGGAGCTTGTAAGAGGGAGATTGATAACCTCACCCTAACCCTATACCTAAACCTCTACGAGATATGTTTGAGTTATAGAATAGGTGACATAGAATTTCAACAATTTAGTGAAGAATGACTTGTAACCTCTCAACCTCACCTTTTGATTCCAAGCATTTGGAAGCATCCAGTAAAATCTAAGGTAATGAGAAAAGGATCAGTATTAGATGGATTGAGTAATGCAGAAGACAAATGAACCTAATATTAATTTGGGAAGATCACCTTTTTGGTTTTAGTTTCTTTCTTCCATGTCTCTACGCCTTTGAAGAAAGACTTGGTCGATAAACCTAAATATAAACACAAGATTGTTGTCCAAGTGTCAACGTGGAAGATTTCACAAGTTTAGGAAAGAGAAAAGCAGGGCCGGCTTTGAGATTTTCGGGGCTCTAGGCGAAAATGAAAATGTGGCTCAAATATATTTTTTAATTTTTTTTTCTTTAAAAGTAATTTACTAAGTTTAAATAAAATTCACTAATAAGGTTAACAATACAGCAATCCCAAAATGATGATTGTAGTGTAATGCATCAAAGAAAGAAATCTAAAAAGAAAACAGAAAGAAAAAAATTGATGTATATAAGAAGAGAAAAAATAATAAAAATAAAATACATGCATACAAAAAAAAATTAATTAAAGATGCGAGCACTTTTTGAACCAGGGAAGTCCTCTAATTGTAACATCTGCCTCTGCTACTATGTCAACAACAAATAATGTTTCTTCAAAGAACTTCTATTTATATATTACGGTTAGTAAATTTAAAAAATTAAAAAACTTGATTTTGTTTTTCGGGGGCCCATAAGTTTTGGGACTCTAGGCACAGGTCTTCTGGGCCTATAATCAGGGCCGGCCCTGGAGAAAAGTAGTGTTACGTACCTAAGAGAATGATAATTAGTAAGATGGTGATCATCCATTCAGCAAGAACAACATTCAGAGAAACTCCAATACTGATCCCCAATACTAACATTGGTTGGAATAGAAGTGCTAGATCGTAATCGATGAGTGGCAACTCTAATGTAGGATGCCTTTTCCTTAGATTGTACAAGACAGTGGCAGCTGCTCCGCCGGTAATCATACCTAGAAAGTTATTCAGATATAAACATATTGTTAACGTTGTTCATTCTGTCCTGAAATAATTTGGAATTGATCGCAGACGCTATAAACTTTGCAGCAAACAAGAACAGTTATGAGCAGCAACATGCAATAACTAGACAATACTTACACTTTGATATTGCAGTTGATGATTTCTGGTCAAAGCCAATAATCAGAGTGAGCATTGGCACAAAAAAGCCACCCCCTCCAACACCTCCAACACTTCCGAATGCTGATCCAAGAAATCCAATTACTGTACCAACCAGAATTTTCCAGCCAAATCTTATATCCTGAGACCAAAATCCAATTAGTACTAGACTTCCCCACCTGGGTATTAAAATGAAATGTTTGATAAGCAAATAATTGGATTCTCCAGATTTTAATTCTTATTCAACAAATATTATGTGAAATTGGACTTACAGGCCAGACATGCGTATAGCCACCAACTCCACTGGTCTGTGATTTTGAAACGTTGGTTAAGTAATTAGATTCAACCTCCTTCCCATGATTCTGACTAGAAGAAGTTTGTTGCTCCAAACTTTCTGAAACAGATGCCAAGGCTAGAACAAGACAATAACAAATCCCAACTTTCAGCCTGCACCAATTTGATGATCTGCTCCATGCCATCTGATACCTAAGACTTACTTCCACCAATTCCTCCTCAACCCCGAAATCGAAGTTTCACACACGTCTATCAAGAACTTAGGGTTGAAGACAAAACCATGTTCTTCGTTCTTTCTATAAAAGGTTCTGGAGAATGTAAAAAGTGGTGCGAGTGGAATAATATCTACGCTTAATGAATCAACAGTCATGCATGTTATAGCTTCCTTGGGAAAACAGCATTCAGCTAGAATGTACTTTAGCTAATTGTCACTATCATATGAAAGAGTGTGTCTATACAATTTCATTTGTAAACTGTACCAAAGGTGCGGTACTTTCTCAGTTCTCACTACGTCAAAAGTTGAAACAGAACGGGAGCCCATCCCCAGCCAGGACGACTAGTCTCTCTCAAACACCATAGTCAAGAACACAAAAATCTATGTTCAGATGCAATATCTTCATAGTAGTTGCATACAAAAACTGCATATATATGTTGTCATCGATATGTTACAAAGAAAGATAGGTTGAGCTGAGTTGAACAATGGAATGAATAACATGACCCTTACTATTCAAGAGAGTTGAAACCAAGTCATGAAATCTGTCTGACAAATTTAGCCAAGACAAAATCTTGAAATTCTTTGTGCTGGAAGCCCTTTACTATTGTTTAGAACCAAATAGCCATGGCTAATATATGGAATTGCCCTCCTAATATTTACTGAAAACCCTCTAGTGTAAAATAGGGTTTATTGCAAAAATAGAGAATAAAAATCTATGACTCTTGAGTGGTTTGAATTAAAAGCCTTCTATGTAGTCTTCCTACTTTCTCAATCATAACTCTAATGTCTCTCTCATATCCCTCTCATTCATTGAAACTCTTGTTGGTTTGATTTAACGGTGATGGTTTAGTTTTGTTAGTATATATCTTTCTGGTCCTGCTGGTTTTTTGGTCTATGTCGGGATGTCCTCCTCTTCCATCTTGTATCTTCTGTTTCTTTCTTGTTCATTGCGGATCATCCTTCGATTTAACTTCACAGAATATTGATCGTTTGATTGCGCTTCTGTATCTGCAGGCATACTAACTTTTGATTGTTCTTTCATATATTTGATGACAATCAGGTATGGGACTATGGAATTAAAAGTTGTGTGCAGACTCGATCTAGAAGGCCATTTACACTATGCTACCCTGATCCTCCCATAATTATTACACATTCTTAGCTAGGCTTGGCATATTCACACAAGTCTTCAGATGTTTCATCTTTATCATTTTCTTTTGGATGATTATTTCCCCCATTTACATCACACAGGTATAGTAACCATAGTATTGCTTCATTTTTTATCAATAGCCTTCTACCCGTGCAAATTTGCACATTGTCACAAATTCACCCAAAATCTCTAAATTATTTCTTCAGTTTATTTATTTTGTTTTTTTATTTTACAATTTACCACAGTAGCCATTTTTCTTAAAATCTAAATGAATTTAATAAGGGTAATTTTGACAAAACACAATTTGGTAATTTAGAGACTGCTCGCTTTATATATAATAGAGATATACCAACAATACAGAAGTAGCAGTGTTGTTCTTATATGAAGAGTACCGACGACATAACACTACTTACAAAGTCTAATCCTAACACTTGAATTTAGTACTTGAGAGCATGCATGATATTCTTCTCATGCCTAAAATTACAGCTTGTATATTTTGAAGTGCAGGATAAATTTTGATCGTGAAGGAAGTCATTAGGCATAGAGTTCGGAGATTAGGATTAATGAGTGCACATGTTCTCAAACCCCAAGGACTCCTTGTGCTGAATCTTTTTAACCAGGTTTGCTATGCCTACCCCTCCTGTTCAGAAACAAAATGCATTTAATTAAAATTTATATTTTGGCCTCAAAATGAAGTTAAGAAGAGGAAATAATAAATTGATGCATACCTAATGTGAGTGTACTCACAAATATTGTGAAAGATAGAATGAATATGATCAGAGATGCTCTTCCTAATGTTTTGATCACTTTTCCTACAACATATTGACCTATGATTGCAGAAACAGTAGCCACACCAGCAAAATAGAGAGCTGCAGAAAAATCAGAACATAAGAAGTCGATATTAGCTTGAAAACACAAAGCTGTATGAAAACTTTACTCATTAGTTTATTAACAGAAATGTGAAGGCTTGGCTAGGAAAGTTACCGTAAGGAACTGTGAAGGTATAAAGTTGTTGGCAATCCTTATATAGAACAAAACACAACCTATGAAGTCTAAAGCAATTGGGAGATTGGTTTTCCACATCTGAAGAACAAGTTGAAGAAGTAGAAGAACCAACATGATCTCATGGAACTCAGGTAAAATCATACATGTGCATTTCATGGTTTTTCACAGAGGATAGCAGTATAACTTGCCATCCTAAAAATCAGGGTTTCCAGCTTTTTGATATTTTTTTCTGTTGTCTTATGTTTAAGTTTATTTACCCTTGTGGTATTAATTTTATGTCTGGGGGAGATCCTAATTTGAATTTCAAATTGACAACTAGAATATTTAAAGGTCTTGCCTTTGTGCTCAATTTAGTTTTGGGTTTGATGCTTTTGTCTCAACCCGTGACTCATGGTTTAGAGCTCTAAGACTACAGCTGTGTTTCTGATACAAAAACCAATATATTAGCTGTCTTTGTTTGATATCAGAGAAAAAGTAATATGCTACACCAGTGTGGTATTATGCTTTTGGGAAAAGATTTGTAAAACCTTTTGTCTCTTTCTTTTAAATCAAACATTGTTTAGGATAGTTTTGTTTGTCTTTTTGCTTAGTCATGGACAGCTGCATATGTCCTCTCACTTTCTGAGTTTGGCCAAGGACAAAAGTCCAAAATCCTTTCCTTGCTTTGGCCCTCGTGCCTGCCCTCTTGTGGCACACCTTTGGCTTGTGTCTCTCTTGTTAGAGTACTCCATCAACCTATATATATTGAGCAAGGCTGCCTTTGCTCAATGGTTGTCAAAATGTAGTTTTTACATTTGCATTGTTGGGTTTTGGTTTTCCTTTGCATTGTTCATTAGTCTCCAAGTTTTCCTTTTGTGATTATAAACCTTAGAGTTGAACAAAATTTTTTCTCATAAACACATTGCATTCTGCATACCATGAGATCAGTTGATAGTGTAACAACCCCGGAAGTGCTTCATGAAAGAAGCAGCTGAGGATAGCTGAGTTTTGATGTATCCGGCTGAGGTAGCTGGGTTCATGAAAGAATCAATTTAGGATAGCTGAGTTTCTAAGAGTGAAACTTCTGAGAAGTGTTCAAGAAGAATCAGATAAGTGATAGCTGAGTTCTGAGTTGAAACTTCTTATACCTTCATGTGTAGCCACTTAGAGACAAGAGAGGTAGATCTAGACTAGTTTGGGACTAGGTAGGGTAGCAAGTCGTTGCTGTATCATATACTGTAATCTTGTAAGGAGTGAGGTACTCAGAAACAAGAGAGATAGTATAAATTTAGACTAGTGGGTAGTTTAGGCAGGATAGCAAGTCGTTGATGTATCCCTAGACTATAATCTTGTAAGAAGTGAGTTTTACATAATGGAAAAGTTTGTCTCTCAAGAGTTAGGGGAACGCAGTTTTTCTCCCTGGTTATAGGGTTTCTGCGAGTAAAAAACATTTTGGTGTTTATTGTTATTTTACTGCAACTTTTATTTATCGTCATTGTGTATTTGTTTTTTCAGGATAACTATAACCCTTATTATCCCTGAGAACAAATTTATACGAAAAAAGTTGTTAAGGACCTATTCACCCCCCTCTAGGACCTTCAAACTGGAAATCATTTTAGGAGGCAGTATTCTACCACAGACATGGATGAAGAGAATGTCATGATAAATGTGGCTGTGGCACTTGACACCTAAATACATAATATTTCCTACCAAGTTACTTGGTGTAAATTTGAGGATTGTACCCATAACCAATGTTTTAAAAAACGTGCCTTGGGCACGCCTTGAGGCTTAAAAAACGCGAGGCGCATGAAAAATTCATTGTTGTTTAAGGAAATTATGTTTCTGTCCTTCTGTTATGTGTCTTGCCCTAATACACGTAGGATTGGTTAATCTAGTTTCCTTATTAGAATATATTACAGTTGATACAACTTCTAGATTTTTCGGGAGACTCTATGTAATGCCTATAAATAGGCATTTCTATCAATGAATGAGCAGACCGTTATTCTCGTTATCTTTTCTCCTTCAACACGTTATCGGCACTTTGCTCTAACCCGAGCTTGATAATGAAAACCCTAACCCTAGCATCAGCAACAACGAAAAAAAACAAAAAAAACCTAGTTCGTTTTGAACAGTCGTCGGACTAGACTGCCTCATCCCCACACCTCCGGCTAGCTCTGCCCCGCCCCTGAGCCGAGCTCGCCCCCGAGCCGAGCCCCACCTGCGAGCCGAGCCGAAACCAAGCCGTTCAGCCAAGCCCCCGCCCGAGCGTGCCCTGACGATGCTTGCTGCCTCGACGACCTCACCGGCGACTCGACACCCTGTCGCCTCGATCCGCACGCTGCCCAGCCTTGATCCGACGAGCCGGCCTTTTCCATCTCCGCCCGACAACTCCCGGAGACGAACCCCCGAGCATCGCACGCACAACAACAGACCGTGCAACTCCGACGCCGTGCTTCCGATCCCAATTTGGCACCGCCACCCTAGCTCTCCGGCCCATCGACTTGTGCTCACCACCAACCCGGATTTCCGCTGCATGTTTCCAGATGTGACACTACTAATTGTACGAGGGGCAAAACGGTAAATTTGCCCCTCCAGGTAAAAAAAAAAGGTTTTACCTCAGAGTAAAAAGGTTTATTTACAATAGTAACTATTTAATTAGTTTTACTGTTTTTATATTATATGGTGAATATTACTAACCATATGTTTTCATTTTTTATGAAATTTATCGCATGACTGATCGCGATGGAATTGCACGAGCCATTTTTCTGCACGCACGTGGAAGTACGTATGAAAATTGCAAGGGCAACTTCTCTTAAACGCAGCTTACATGACAAACTAGCAAGTAAGCTTTTATAAAAGTTACCGCTTTTGAATTTTAATTTCATAGTTGGGCTTCGTAGCCTTCTTCTACCCCCATATTTCTTATAACGTGGGTTGATATTGAGGGATTGGGACCCTTCATATCAAAGTTGAAATTTGTGACAGTTTGACAAGTCACGGTATTACGACGAAATATTATCGTGGTTAATAAAGGGACAAATATCGATTTGCGACGGAAATTGTCGCGGTTAACATCGATTAGTGACGAAAACCGTCACAGTAAATATCAATTTGTGACGCAATTTGTCACGGTTTACATCGAATTGAGTTACCATAAACTATGGTCTTGACCAAATTCAATACTTGGAATTAATTATCGTATATCCATAATAGTCAATCTTCCATTTTGTTGTTTGAAATAATTGACCAAAACATGAGTCTCATATTTGACATAAAAAAAAAAAGTGACGAATTTCATGTTACGAGTTCTGAAAAGAGGGAGAGGCAACGCCTCGAACCCCATATGTCATAAAAAGATTGGGCCAGTAAATGAAAGAAAAAATCATGTTATTGATGTGGTTCTACATCAGTTCACTAATTGCAATGAAAGCAATATTATGGTCAATGTATACAAAATATATGGAGTTCTTGCAACAAGAAACTCACTGTTGATACCCAAAAAATCATGCGGTCTATTAATACTTCGTCACGCAATAATTTCTTGTAATCTTATGTTAAATACCCAAGCGAACATACCCATGCATTCATGTGGGCCCAAGCCACATACACGCATCATTGGGGCTTGTAGAAGTGGGTATGGTGTGGATGGTTACGGAGGCACGTAACGCTCGTCCGCCGGTTTAATGTTGTTAAGAAGTTTCGGTCTTGGGCCCGAAACTCAAGCCCAACGACTTAAGTCGGCGACGAATCGGTAAAGAACGTGAGAATTAGACTGCTCATCTTTTAAACCCAAAACACATTTGAGTTTGAGGCCGAACACCCTTTTTATTTCTCTTTTAGAAAAAAGCCCAAACCCTCTTTCCCTTCCTCTTTACCGACTACACAGTCAGCCATTTCATCTCTTCCCCCCTCGCAGTAGTACGACGACAAGCTTTACACAGTAGAAAAGTGCCATCCACTCCCCAATCCGAGGAAGAAGAAGGCCAGTGACCGGTTCCAAGGCAGCTCTTTCATCCTTGGATGACGAGATTGTGGGATTCAAGTGTCTTGGCCCGTTCTGTCCCAGGATTTCCGTCTCTGCAGCCGTCCTCGCAGCCTTCCCGCAGCGAGTTGTCTCTTCCATCTCTCAAGGTCAACTTCTCTCTGCCAACTTTTGAGGCCAAGATCATGTACTTGAGAAGAACAATCCTTTTACACAGTGGATTAGGCGTCGCGACCCATCGCAAAACCCTCCAATTCGGTTCTATAAAAGGGAGGTTTGGGAAGCTGCAAGGGCATCAAGCAAAAACCAACCTAGAAAAATCCCAAAAAGCACTCCAGCCTTCATGCCTTCAAACCTTCAAGCCAAAATCCCCCTCTCTAGCCATCTTGCAGTCTCTGTCTTTGAAACCCAAGTCCCTTCCCAGAAATCTAACTTCAAAACTCAGTCCAATCTTCACCACCGCAGCGTGCCTTCAGCTCCCACGCCAGCTCATGCTACAAGCCTCTCCTTGATCTTGAAACACGCACAAGGTTAATTCGATAATTCAGTTCTTTGAGTTAACTTTGGCTTAGTTACTTCCAAATAAAAAAAAAAAAGAACCCTCACATTTTGGCGACTTCACTGGGGAGTAACTAGGTTGTGATTCAAGTCATGGCCCCAAGCAAGAGAAGCAAGAATGCACGCTCACGCTCTCAAGAAAATGTCAGCGAGTCTGTTGCAAATCCTCAATCCCAGCAGCAGCAGGATGAACATCAGCAAGAAACCCACGAGGAGCAGAAGGTGGATGAGCTCACTGTCGCTGATCTCGTGCTCGCCCTCACCAAGCTTGGAGATACCCAAAGAGAACTCATACAAGCTGTGAAAGACCTGAGGAATCCCAACCCTGCACCTAAGCCAAACACTGAGCACCAGGAAAAAGTCTTACAAGAAGAGTCCGAAGCGGCTAAGGGGTCCGAGCAGAAAGGGACGTCCTTTATCACCCAGCAAGACGTTGTAGCTATGTTGGAAAGAGAGCTACACCGCGCTAATGAGGACTGGAAGTATGTTCCTCAACCCCCTTATCCAGCAAGTTTGATTTCCATGCCTTACCCTAAGGGTTATGAAACACCAAACTTCGCTCTTTTTGATGGAAGGAAGGGAAGTCCCAAGGAGCACGTCAGTCGCTTCATTGATGCACTTGGGCCTCATGCTACGGATCATAACCTCGAGCTTTGTGAGTTTTCAAAATCACTCACCGATCGTGCCTACACATGGTATACCACACTCGCTGCAGGCTCAGTCCGGTCCTGGGAAGATTTGGAAAGCAGGTTTTGCAAAAAATATTTTGAGCATGAAGAAAGAGTCACCATCACTCAACTCAACTACACTCGCCAACGAGCTGGAGAAAAACTTTGTTCGCAGGTTTAGAGATTTGGCTCTTGACTGTTATGATGAGAAGGGTGAGCAGTCTCTGGTTGAAATTTGCGTCAGTAACATGCTGCCAGAATACAGAGTTTATTTGGAAAATGTGGGCATCAACCAATTCACCGGACTGATGGATGCGGCAAAGAAGACAAGCATGTCAGTAAAAGCACAAAAGAGTTGGACATCAGAAAAGAAAGACACTTACCAAACTCTGGCAGTAGAAGACAGGTCTCCTTACAAGAGGAAAAGGGAAACCTTTCCGGCCGTACCCTGCGGCAATGAAGAGTTTCATGCCATACTAGATTCACTGTTTGCTGATAGTGTACGTCATCAAGCTGCCACGCCCACAAAAACCTCCAACAAAGGAAGAAAAGAGTGATGCCCGTTATTGTCGCTATCATCAGTATGTTGGCCATCCAAGCCAAGCATGTCAGGTTCTACGGAAAATACTCCACGAGAAGATAAAGGATGGAACGCTTGAGTTATCCACCAGGCAACAAGCCATTGATGAAGATCCCCTATCGAAACGGAAGGGGAAGGAAACATGTTGTGTAATCACTGCAGCTAATGACCATATGGAGGAAGATGACAGAGACGTGATGGATTACCGGAATGCACTATGCCAGTATCAGGGGTCACATGTCATGGATCGATATGCTTGGGATAGGTATTCTAGACCTCAAGGCTAACAGACACGCTACTGGGGTGACAGGTCTTATTGCCGCGGTGAAGCAAGTCAGGCATTCTTTGTGACAGAAGCTGACGACATGGAACAGTACATTGACAAGAGCCATAGGCCCAATGCCTCACAAGTACTTCAGCGGAATCCCAAGTTCAAGTCTTTGTTTGATCAATTGGGGTATGGTCCACAAGCTAGGGAAGCTGCTGCTCAAGCTTTCATGCACATCTCTGAGGAGTACGGACCTCAATACTTTACTGTTGAAGCAGTAAGGACTGCATCCATGCTAGAGAGCAACAATGCTATAATCTTTACCGACTTGGATATGGAGGTGCCATACCCGGATCACAGGAGGCCACTTTACTTGGAGGCTCAGATCAATGACGTGTTTGTAAGAAGGGCGCTTGTAGACACTGGTTCCTCTCTCAATATCATACCACTTTATGTCCTCAAGGCTGCGGGGATCCCACAATCAAGGATAGTGAAGTCAGAATTGAAGATATCTGGTTTTGCTGAAGCAGATGAGACCTCCATTGGGTACATACAGTTGGATCTTAAGGTAGGACCAATTCGGTCATGGACAAAGTTCTAAGTACTGGATGTTGACACAAGCTACCATGCTTTGCTAGGGCGGCCATGGCTCAACAAGCATAAATTGATCCCCTCCACCTATCACCAGTGTGTCAAAGGGCGAATCGGTCTCAAGCCAATAAGAATTTCGGGGAATCAGCTCCCTTTTCACCAGAGTGAAGCTCACTACATTGAAGCTGAGTATTACAATGAGTTTACTAACGATGGAGGACTTGCTAAAGCTTCTGGTGTGCCTTTGCCGTCGTGGCAAGATATCAGGGATATTAGCGACAGTGATCTCCCGACAGTAATAAGACAAGCAGGGGAGGCTAGTGCTTGCGCTCAAGCAGCACCGAGATGCACCAGGGTAGTGTTGCCCAATGGGCGCACTATATACCGCTTATGACGGACTGCGGGGCCTGACCACAACTCGTGGGAGGGTCTCATATTGAGAGGTGTCATGGAGAACGAATGCGCAAGCGCAGAAGGGATGCATGTGACACCTTTAGGTGCTGGCAAAGTTTCTTGAAGGGATGCATGTGACACCTGACCCCAATGCCCTTCAAGAAACTTTGCCAGCACCTAAATACATGCAAGATGGATCCACCGCAGTGGCTGAAGAACTGGAAACTATAGATCTGGGTAATGACCCCGCAACACAGAAACCTATACTCATCAGCAGCAACCTGTCAACTGAAGAAAGGAAGCATCTTGTGGAGTTACTTAAAGAGTTCAGCGATGTTTTCGCTTGGAATTATGAAGAAATGCCAGGGTTAAACCCGAGCCTTGTATGCCATACACTGAACGTGGAACCTGGGGCTAAGCCAGTTGTGCAAGCAAGGAGAAATTACCACAAGGAGGATGAAGCACAAATCAAGCAAGAAGTTGAAAAGCTTCTAGCATGCGGTTTCATCAAGCCCATCCAGCATCCAACATGGCTCGCCAACATTGTCCCTGTGAAGAAGAAAAATGGCCAAGTTAGAGTCTGTATTGATTATAGGGACCTAAACAAAGCTTGCCCAAAAGACGAGTTCCCGCTACCAAATATGGATATGCTTATCGACTCAACTTCAGGGCAAGGCATGCTCTCCTTCATGGATGGATTCAGTGGTTACAACCAAATAAAAATGGCTGCCAGAGATGCTGAGAAGACTACTTTCCGCACCCCTTATAGAAATTTTCACTACATAGTCATGCCTTTTGGTTTAAAAAATGTCGGAGCAACATATCAACGCGCAATGACTGCCATTTTTCATGATATGATGGGAAGAGAAGTTGAAGACTATGTCGATGATCTGGTGGTAAAGTCTAAAACAAGGGGCGAACATTGGAGCATACTGAGGAAGGTCTTGAAGAGATGCAGGGAATACAGGGTAAAAATGAATCCAATGAAGTGTTCTTTCGGAGTGTCGGTTGGAAAGTTTCTTGGCTTTGTGGTTCATAGCAGGGGAATTGACGTGGATCCAGATAAAGCAAGAGCTATAGCTTCCACTGCACCACCATCAAACCAAAAGCAGCTAAAAAGCTTCTTGGGTAGGCTATCCTACATCAGGCGCTTCATACCAGGTCTAGCTACGGTGATAAAAACTTTCTCTCCTCTCCTTAAAAAGGGCACCAAGTTTTTATGGACGGAAGAATGCAAAAAGGCCTATGAGAAGGTGCAACAACTTGTTACGAAGTTACCAATCATGAAGGCGCCAATCCTTGGCGTACCTCTCAAGTTGTATTTAGCTGCGACTGACACTACAGTGGGGGCACTCCTCGCACAAGATGATGAGAATGGAGAGGAGCACCCTGTGTACTATGTGAGCCGTTTGTTGGGAGAGACTGAAGCACGCTACCCTAAGACCAAAAAGATATGTCTAGCTCTTATATATGCAGCACAAAGGCTCCATCATTACTTCCTTGCACACAAGCTTCAACTCATGGTCAAGACTGACCCTGTAAGGTACCTGCTCACAAAACCAGTATTGTCTGGGCGTCTTGCCAGATGGTTATTGCAATTGTCAGAGTTTGATATTGAATGTATAACGCCTCGCGCCATCAAAGGGCAAGCTGTGGTTGACATGCTTGCTTTGTTTCCCGGCGACGAAGAAATTTCTCTCATACAAGACATTCCAGGGGAGCTACCAGAAATGGTGGGAGTGGTGACTGAAAAGGAACCAAAGAACCAGCAGCCCTGGACCCTTTTTTTTTATGGGTCAGCCACAAGCAACGGGGGAGGGGCTGGAGTCATGTTAGTAGATTCCATAGGCAACACCAAAGCTCTGTCATTCAAGTTAAGCTTTCCCTGCACCAATAATTCAGCTGAATATGAAGCTTTCATCACTGGTATGTCTACCGCGGTGGAACTTGGAGTTAAAAGGATAAGAGTGATTGGAGACTCAAACCTGGTCATCAGCCAAGTAAAGGGTGATTTCGGGCTGAAAGAGCCAACCTTAGCGCCATACAGAACTCTAGCAGAAAAGATAATGGGGATGTTTGATCACGTCACCATGGAGCATATACCAGGATCCACCAACAGATATGCAGATGCTTTAGCCACGCTTGGGTCTAAACTGTCGTTCACAAGAGACCATCCTAAGATCGCAGTAATACAAAAGAACAAGCCATGCACAGAAGCGATAATTCTTACTGAGTTACTTGAAGAGGATGATTGGAGAAAATCTGTTAAGTGTAGCCTGACAAGTCGAAATGCTGGCAGTGATTTGAAGACGATGAAAGATTATGTAATCCTCAATGACGAATTATACAAGCGTCTCTCAGGCAATATCTTGGCTAGGTGCATCTATGAGAAGGAAGCCAAGCAAAGAATGAGTGAAGTGCACGAGGCCACATGTGGACTTGAACAAGTGGTCAGCTTGTACATAAGACTCTTGCGCAAAGGATACTACTGGCCAAAGATGAAGGAACATGCATCTAGAATACAAGCTGCATGCTCTAAGTGCTCTGTGCTTCCTTCAGAAGAGGAAGTCCTCGCAGTAACATCAGCCGATGATTGGAGAACTCCGTACTTGGAATTTCTACTCGACAAAATACTCTGAGCAGATGCAAACCTCAAGTACAAGGTAAAAAGAATAGCTGCAAGGTATGTTGTTGATGGAGGAATACTGTAATATCCCACATCGGCCAAACGGAGAGGGGTTATGTGCTGTATATGTACATGCACACCTCCAATCTAACACGAGGCCTTTTGGTGGCTCAGCGGCTTCGGAGGGGATGGGTACTCCGAGGTTAAGCATGTTGATGCTAGAGCAATCCCAGGATGGGTGACCTACTGGGAAGCTGCTCCTGAGCTGCCGGAAACAAAACCATGAGGGCCGGTGGGCCCAAAGCGGACAATATTGTGTTACGGCGGAGCGGATCCTAGGATGTGACAAATGGTATCAGAGCCACTCTGCCGTGTGGTGCGAGTGTGCCGACGAGGGCGTCGGGCTCCCAAGGGGGGTGGATTGTAATATCCCACATCGGTCAAACGGAGAGGGGTTATGTGCTGTATATGTACATGCCCACCTCCAATCTAACATGAGGCCTTTTGGTGGCTCAGCGGCTTCGGAGGGGATGGGTACTCCGAGGTTAAGCATGTTGATGCTAGAGCAATCCCAGGATGGGTGACCTACTGGGAAGCTGCTCCTGAGCTGCCGGAAACAAAACCGTGAGGGCCGGTGGGCCCAAAGCGGACAATATCGTGTTACGGCGGAGCGGATCCTGGGATGTGACAAATACTGTACAGAAAATGTTTCAATGGAAAGCCACTGCGATGTTTGGGAAGCGCAGAGTCACAGCAAGCCTCGGAGGAAATACATGCAGGAGAATGCGGTGAGCATCAAGGCAAAAGAAGGCTCTATCGGCAGCTATTAAACCTTGGCTATTATTGGCCAACAATGAGAAATGATGCTTACATGAGAGTGAAGACATGCCATACATGCCAAGCACATGCCAACCTAATTCACAAGCCCTCAACCATTCTTCAAGACATGGGGACTCCGTGGCCCTTCCACACTTGGGGGCTTGATTTTGTGGGAAAGATCAACCCAGCCTCAGACGGTTGCGTCTGGATAATTACAGCTACAGAATTCTCAACAAAATGGGTGGAAGCAGTTCCCCTTCGCAAGGCG
This sequence comes from Fragaria iinumae, assembly GCA_009720345.1. Classification (NCBI taxonomy): domain Eukaryota; kingdom Viridiplantae; phylum Streptophyta; class Magnoliopsida; order Rosales; family Rosaceae; genus Fragaria; species Fragaria iinumae. The sequence goes on along the minus strand of CM019122.1, from coordinate 28,501,261 downwards.
TCAGGAGCTGCGGTGTGCAATTTCATAAGAGAATACATCATCTGCAGGCATGGAGTCCCCTACAAGATCGTCACGGATAATGGAACCCCTTTTGCGAATAGAGAAGTCAGCAACATGCTCAAAGGATATGGAGTCAAGCATCGGAAGTCAACCCCGTACTACCCTCAAGGAAACGGTCAAGCAGAAGCTACAAACAAGACTCTACTCAGAATCTTAAGCAAGATGGTGTTTGAATATGAGAAGGGTTGGAGCACCCGCCTCCCAGATGCGTTGTGGGCTTACCGTACGTCACCTCGGACAACTACGTGTTTCTCTCCTTACTCATTGGTATATGGTTCAGAAGCAATTTCTCCAGTCGAATTAACGGTCCTGACAGCTAGAGTGTTGACCGTAAATGACCTGGAATGGGATGCAGCATCTTGTTTTGATTGGCGACTCATGGACTTGGAGGCGGCAGATGAACAAAGGCAGCAAGCTGAAGAAAACATGAAGGCATATCACAAGATCGTCACTCAAGCATACAACAGGACAGTCAAAGAAAGATGTTTCAAAGAAGGCGACCTTGTGCTCAAAACAGCTGACTGGGTGAGGAAGCAGATTTCAGGACCCTCAAAGTTTGCATCGTAGTGGGAGGGACATTCATCGTCAAGGAATCTCACAGCAGCGGTTATTATGTGCTTGCTTCTATCACCAGAGGAGCTCGCATGAGCCCCATCAATGGGAAATGGCTCAAACTCTACTACTGTTAGTTACGCAATTTCAGTTCTTACTTTCAAGCAAGGAAGAAGCTTTTTCAAGAGGTCTAACCCTTTTTGTAAACACACCACTATGGTGATGTTACAACCTTTTGTATTGCTCTCAGCAAAAAATAAAAATGAAAAAGCACTTTCTTAATTTCTCACGCTTTCGGTTCCTTGCAACCTGCTAAAAAAAAAAAAATACAGGAAAAACCCAGGAAAAAAACGCCTAGAAACAACTTTCATGTCGTCAAGCCTTTAAGCCTTCAAGCCTCCAAGCACCAAATCCAATTCTTAATCACCATTCCAAACAGCCACCTTTGATATCTACTTTTTCCAGAAATCCCTTATCTAGAAAACCCTCGAATTCTCTCACCGCAGTGTGTTTCTAGCTCCCACACCATGCTTTCATGCTGTCAAGCTCATTTCGATTTTTAGGCCATCTGAATCACGAACGGGGACTTCGTGAAAAAGAAATACGTGCAGCCCGCATGCACGTTAAGCCAGGCGAAATGGCTTCCAGGCGAGGCGAGATGGCGCCCAGGCGAGGCGAGATTGCTTCCAGGCAAGGCGAGATGGCGTCCGCACAGGGGGCTTCGCGAAGAAGAAAGACGCGCAGCCCGCATGCACGCCAAGCCAGGCGAGATGGTTCCCAGGTGAGGCGAGATTGCTTCCAAGCCAGGCGAGGCGAGATTGTTTCGCGCAGGGGACTTTGCAAAGAAGAAAGACGCGCAGCCCGCATGCACGCCAAGCCCATCTCTAACACCAAATAAAAAAAAATGCAAGAGTCTGAGCCATCCCATTTCAAGCTGTAAGCTAAAAAATATATATATATATATATGTATTTACATGCAAGAATCCAAGTTATCTCACTGCAAGCCTTTGGTAAAATGCAAAAACAGCCAAGGTGTCATGCTCCAAGCCTTAAAACAAAAGGAATGGAGCGAATACTGGGAATTCATCCTAAGTTTAAACAAAAAAGCTACATCTGATTCCAAGCCCGAGCAAAAGACCACAAGATAAAACATGCAACAAAGCTTAAATAAGCCATCAGTGGCGCGGCTCTGGGAGGTCCAAGAAGATTCCAAAATAGAAGCCACGCTAATATCGCCAAATCTGGTGCGAAGATCCTCTTTTGCTTTCCCCATCTGCTCTTCGGGGCGTGCAAGCTCGCTCTTTAACTCAAGCACAGACTGCTCCAACTGTTGAATCCCCCTGCAACAGTCCTCTAAGCCAACAGGCTTGAGCCCAAAGTAACTTTTGGCAACCTTCTTCAAATGATCACATATGAAACCAACATTAAGCCCCCAATCCACCATATCACGGCATGCATCCCTCCAAATCAGAAAAGTCTCTTCATCGCTCACCTCCTTAGACTCCATGCTATGCAATAGCTGACCAAGATATTCAGTTAAGACCTGTTTCTGACGAGCACTCTTCACCCCAACAAGCAAGTTAGAAAAGTTGCCTCCGCCATGCTTGCAGACAAAGTTAGTCAAAGGAGCCATAAACTGTAAAGAAACTTTGCTACCCTCAAAAGAAGATTGATCGCTACTCAACGGCTGCGCAATGCTATCTATAGTGATGCTAGAGCGATGATTCATGTCATCAAAACGGGCGACGAAATTGCTGAACCTTGTCTCCAGGTCAATGAACAAAACCCCCTGCGCCTCGCCAGAATCAGGAGCAGAGGAGAAAGTTAGAGTAGCACAGGAGGGCATTCCTTCACTAATCAAGGATGCAGGGTCCTTGCTCCCATAAGTTATAGCAAGGAGATGAGACTCGTGTTTTTCTCCAATGACCGACGAGGCCAACTCCACCTGCACAAGAAAGAAGATGAAGAGAAAGGGATTTTCATGACAACTATACATCAAGCCTCAACATAATATGCAAATCCCGACAAGCCGAGCATTTTTGATTACGTGAACTCTGTCTTTTTTCTCCACACTCCACGTAATCATGGGGGCTAAAATATACTACCAAAAAAAAAAAAAAAACCTTACTGTTTCATATTGAGCATCGCGGTTATCTCCATGAGAGTCGGCATTCACCTCAGCACCTTCTTCCATCAAGTTGTCAATAGCATCCACGGCGGCAGGATCAGCAGACTGTTTCGTTAAGGTGACAACAGTGCCCACGACAACAGATTCCTTAATCGGACTATCAATACCAGCATCCTAGCAGGGCACACACAAAGAAAAATCAATCACTATATAGGTGACCGGTGAGACAATTCCCCATGCAACAAAGTTTAATTACATACTTGGCTATCACTGAAACCGTCCCTCTCGCCGGAAGAATTGCTCTGTAAGATAGCAAAGTCATCGTAAGAAGAGAAGGAGGAAGAAAATCGGAACAAGCAGTGGGTCTTATAGCATACCTCATTGAGACTATGGTCATGATCCATTGAAGTAGCACCATGAGCGCTGTGAGATTTGCCCTTATTCACCAGAGTCCTGGTCTGCAAAACAAACGAGTCATCATAAATGCACCATGCAAAACAACCACATGCCAAGATCATGCACCAATGCGCGAGAAGCAAATGCTCATGACAAACAACGCCAAAATCTCAAGTATGCAGATACTATAACACATGCTTGAAATACCCTTATACGCAATGAAAACACCAAGAAACTCACCTGACCCCCATCTTCCGTTTGATCGTCATCATCCTTACGGCTTGCATCTTCAAGAGATTTTGTCTGAAAGCAAAAAAAAAAGAGGAGGAAGAAGGCTCAGGTGCCAAGTTACCGAAAAAAAACCTACATGTAACTCCATTAAATCAAGCTGCATGCACTATCCTAATTCCTACATATGCTTAAGACGAACATGCCATATGCCTATATATCAAGATCATATCCAGATATATCAAGCCAATACAATCTCAATATTATAATCACGCCAAGCTTAATCTCATGTCAAGCGGCTTTAGTCCATTCAATAAAATATTTTAGTAAAGATGGAATTAAGCTGTTCTTAAGCTGTAGTGTAGTGTCCTCCATAATTTACAGGGTTGTAAAAAAAAAAAGGGGGGGAGAAGAAAATACCCGGCTGCCGTCATCATCAAGCGAGGCGTCATCCTCTCCGTCATCGCCTCGCATACCGCTCAAGTCCACATAAACAGGTGGTCCAGGATCAGGTCTTACCATATTAGCAATACGGCAGCTCCGCCTAGAAGGAAAAGAAGGAGTAGCCTGCGCACTTTTCTTCCCTGGATTGCCACCTAGTCCTGAGTTAAAAGCAGCTTTCCTTTTCTTCTCCATGCTTTCAGCCATGCGCGACAAAACTTTCAAAAGAACTCCGTTGGCATTTTGTACCTCCACAAGAGAAGAACCACTCATCGCAGCCTTTGGCTTAAAGCGACAAACGCCCTTGCTCTTGAGCTTCCTTTCGTTGTTAGAGGCCTCACCCCCTGCAGCACAGTCCTCGTCCTTCTCCACCTTAAGGACCTCACTAAGACGACCAACCTCTTGCGTCCTGCCGTTTGAGTACACCTCAAGGAAGGGCAGATTCAGCCTAGATACCACGAACGCATATCAAAGTTCAACTTTGATATGACAGTGCTACTACGAAGCAGCTTTTTGTTCTTACGTTCCGCAATAGGGCACATCCTGACACCCTCAATTTCAACAAATCTCCTAAATTCAAGCTGCTATGATTTTCTAAAACTCTCAAACGCTGGCGTAACAGCGCCAACATCACACCTTTTCCCCACACAATCGGAGAACTCTTCCCTACAAGGAACCTCAGCCTCACCAAGGAATTTCTTGACGCACCCCTCAACATCCTCGCTGCCAAAAGGAATTGGAACCCCCTGGTCAATACCAAACTGCCTCCTAACTCTGTGAGGAGCATACACCTCCGTTGAGGGGCCAGGGCACGCATTATAAGAAGGTATAGATTGCATGCCAGTAGCCAAAAATAGCTCCAAATCACTCAAGTATGGCAAGGACTGGCTGCTCGGATAGAAGAAAGGGTTTTTCTGAAAGTCATGCTCAGCAATGTACGGCCGGAACCTGAACAGATCAACATCATCCAACATGGCAGGCTTGAATACCCCTTTCGCTGGTCTCCTTCTTAACCACCTAAAGCACAGAGGTAGCCCAGCAAGATTGAAGCTCCTCTTGGCTCTCTCAAATTGAGTAATCATGTTAGGAGCTACTGGTTGCACTTCCATATTCTTAATCCTTTCCCAAATAAATACCTGTAGGAAAAAGCTAGAAACCAGAGAACCAATGCCATACTTCCCCGCACCTGCCTTTTCATCTTCAAAATTTTGATCCAGCATCCGATATTGATGGCTGAGGAACAGAGGGGCCAATGGAAAGCGGGTGCCGGCTGCTAGCTTGATGGCAAGAGGAAAGAAGCGTTGTTGGACATTCTCGTAAGGAAAATCAGGGAATAAGAATCTACTCAACCAATAAGCAAACATGGCTGCTAGGCGGCAACTAGAAACAAAATCGGCACCTCTCCCATCAGTTGAACCCCAGAAGTGCCGCACCCAATAGCAAAATCGGAACCTCTCCCTAGAAAAGCAGGCGCCTGACTCTAAAATCCCCATTTTTTCTTTTTCATCCTGATCCAACACTATGTTGAAAGGGTCAGCATCTCCGATCGTTGGGAGCCTCATGATGTTGTTTACATCCTCTAAGGTAGGAGTGAACTCCCCCCAAGAGCAGATAAATGTGTGAGTAACAGGACTCCATCTTCGTACAACATGACGGAGGCAAATGTCATATTTATAAACTTCGCAGAAACCAGAGATGAACAGAGAAATTCTCACCCCTGCCTCGTTGATGGCTTCCCCGTACTCATCCTGCTCCATCTCATGACATATCCATTCCGACCAACCTGTGACAGGCTTCGAAGAGTACTTAAAGCAAATAGGCGCTGCTGAGTAATCCCCTCGTTCAATCAATAGCCTGGAAATAGAACTTGGGGGAACAAAGTGAGCCGCAAACTCATGAGGCGCTCCCTCTGAATCGCTTTCACCATTTACCGCCGTAGGTGCAACTTTAAGGCCATCTTCCAGTGAGAAATAATGGTCACGGAGCTCAATAGGTTGAGAAACTTTAATCTTCGAAGCCATAACGAGTTCTTCCTGCAAATGATAAGGGGAGGCACATATAAGCAAGATTGCAACATTTAATCAAAGTTCCAATATGCATCAACTCAAGACCAATGACGACAAAACATGTGGGTACCTCAAAGATTGAGATACGACACCCCAAGCAACACCAAGCCAAGACATGTCATACTACGGTAAAACCCCCATAACCAATGTGTTATCGGTACACCACCCCAAGCCTAGCCATAATGGCCAAGCAGACATAGCCTTGCATATCGATACACACATCCTAACAACACCCGATAGTAAAAGTAACATCTATGCAAAGAAACAAAAAAGCAAGTACTAAAACAAGACGCAAGTCTCCACAAACAAAAGCAATCAACAACAGCAAGTCAAGCCAAGCTGGGGTGTGACATATTCATTGCCAAGTTTAGACATCGCAGAGTCTATAATAAAGAAAAAGACATGCAAGCATAGTAGACACACGCACTAAAACTAAAGATCATCTCTCACAACCTGAAATTCCAAGCTAACTCCAACTCAGTTACATTCATGCTATCATCATCAACATCAGTAATCCAATTCCTCATCTCTTTTCCTTCGAGCATCATAAGATCGTTACTGCAGAAATGATACATCCCCGCAACGTTCCCGGCAAACTAAGCAAGAAAAAGCTAACAGCAAGCACACCCCTTTCGAATTCAAAACCCAAAAGCAAAGGTGTCCAGTTTAGTGGACACGGACTCACTTGAGCGGATTTGGCGCAGTCGGGCAATGGCAATTCAAGGAAGGTTGGGAGCAATCCGGGCAAACCCAATCAGCATGTTGATCTCTGCAACAAGAAGAAGTTGTGCGGCACCGCAGCAAAAAGAAACAGAAAACACCATCTGGGCGCAGAATTCCAAGAGTTCGAAGTAAGAGGAAGAGAAGAGAACAAGCATACCTTAGAGCTGCAATTAATCTTCAATCAAAGAAAGCCATCTCTTTGAGCCCCGACGCAATTTAGGGCAGAAGGATTAGAGGATGCAATTCGGGACAGACGGATTAAGAGGCGAAGTAAGAGAGAAAAAAGCAAGAAAAAAAAAAAGAGGACGGAAAGAAGAAAACGGAAGGGAAGAAGAAGAACAAGTAAAATTGGGAGATAGTCAACTTGGGCTTATCTAGGTTGATCAATGCATGGGCCGGGCTGATTTTTCTGGCCTTTCTTTGATTATGTGGCCGATTTCATGCCTTAAATGACCCACACAATCAAGGAGGCTAATGTTGATACCCAAAAAATCATGCGGTCTATTAATACTTTGTCACGCAATAATTTCTTGCAATCTTATGTTAAATCCTTGATTTAACCCAAGCGAACACACCCATGCATTCATGTGGGCCCAAGCCACATACACGCATCATTGGGGCTTGTAGAAGTGGGTATGGTGTGGATGGTTACGAAGGCACGTAACGCTCGTCCGCCGGTTTAATGTTGTTAAGAAGTTTCGGTCTTGGGCCCGAAACTCAAGCCCAACGACTTAAGTCGGAGACGAATCGGTAAAAAACGTGAGAATTGGACTGCTCATCTTTTAAACCCAAAACACATTTGAGTTTGAGGCCCAACACCTTTTTTATTTCTCTTTTAGAAAAAAGCCCAAACCCTCTTTCCCTTCCTCTTTACCGACTACACAGTCAGCCATTCCATCTCTTCCCCCCTCGCAGTAGTACGACGACAAGCTTTACACAGTAGAAAAGTGCCATCCACTCCCCAATCCGAGGAAGAAGAAGGTCAGTGACCGGTTCCAAGGCAGCTCTTTCATCCTTGGATGACGAGATTGTGGGATTCAAGTTACTTGGCCCGTTCTGTCCCAGGATTTCCGTCTCTGCAGCCGTCCTCGCAGCCTCCCCGCAGCGAGTTGTCTCTTCCATCTCTCAAGGTCAACTTCTCTCTGCCAGCTTTTGAGACATGTACTTGAGAAGAACAATCCTTTTACACAGTGGATTAAGCGTCGCGACCCATCGCAAAACCCTCCAATTCGGTTTTATAAAAGGGAGGTTTGGGAAGCTGCAAGGGCATCAAGCAAAAACCAACCCAGAAAAATCCCAAAAAGCACTCCAGCCTTCATGCCTTCAAACCTTCAAGCCAAAATCCCCCTCTCTAGCCATCTTGCAGTCTCTGTCTTTGAAACCCAAGTCCCTTCCCAGAAATCTAACTTCAAAACTCAGTTCAATCTTCACCACCGCAGCGTGCCTTCAGCTCCCACGCCAGCTCATGCTACAAGCCTCTCCCTGATCTTGAAACACACATAAGGTTAATTCGATAATTCAGTTCTTTGAGTTAACTTTGGCTTAGTTACTTCCAAATCAAAAAAAAAAAAAAGAACCCTCACACTCACTATATGGAAGAAGATAAGAACATTATTCTCACAGTTACGGATTTTAAAAACAAAAGGTATATTACGGAATATATGAAGCATATGATTTCGGTTTAATAGTCTGAGTGACTACAAATCCGTTTATTTTTCCAAGTTTTGTGAAGGCATACACCTCACATATTTAACTAAAGTTACTTAGTCGTTATGTTTTGAATTAAATTCATGATGAAGACCTCGTTATCATTGTTGGCATATATATTCAGATTTTGTCTGGCACATATGATTCGATCTACATAAGTTATATGTTAATGCAATATATCGCATTACAACATGACACTACATTGGACTACATTGGACCACTAGTTATTATAAGGTGACGTTTCTAAAGGCTAAAATATCATGATGTGGCGAAATGCACATCGTTTTTGGATCAAAAGAGGATTTGTAATGTCAAGTGTAGCACAATGCACACTTATTTAATTTTTCTGCAAAGACATTACAAATAAGAGTAGTCTTCTATACTCTTGAGCGGATTCATAATTGCAAAAAGAAAATTGCGTTACGCTAAATGTCATCCAAAATTGGATGTTGAAAAATCCTCATTTTTCTCTAAAGATCTAACAGTGAGCCGTTGGCGGTGGCGCCGCCCCTATATAGGGCTCACGACCTATTTTGCCAAGTTTTGGCATATGCATGTTTTAAGCCTTGTTTCGTCCATCTTAGTAGTATTACACGTCATGTCATGCACTCTAAAGGATTCTAATACCTTTTTCAATCTTCATCGAAATTGTTAACATATTTCGGTTTCTATGTCTTGACATAAGACTGTTGTTTCTACATTCTTATATATGAATGTGTCGTAGCGAGATTGAGTGCTTAGCTTATTGCAAGGAATAGACAACTATTCATGTATTTAGTGCTTTATAAATCCGTTGTGACTACGATGACTAGATCATCACAAGTAATCAAAGAGCGGATTCATGCTCAAGTTCCAATGCCTAATGGCGTTATGATTCAAGTCACATATGCTCTTTATGCATGCATAAGGAAGCAATCGAACCGTGCTATGATTTAATGATATTCACGCCAACGTTTATCACTTGTAAACACATTGTGAGAATTGATGAGAATTTCTTATGTATCACTATAATGAATGCGCAACATTCATGAGTCACTAAGATTCGGTTACTTGAATCGGTTATTGTCACCAATGATGAGAATGGAGACATCGACTCATGTAGGCTTTAACATAAATTGTTCGGGACAATTTTGGACGTGTTTTGATGATCCGTATACTATAGAGTAAAGACTCTCACAGACATCCTTTCTTTTGAGCAAAGTAACCATTGAGATCAAAGATCACCAAAATACAACTTGGTGGAGCCATGGGAAATGCTCACGGCTTATGGATGACATTAAAGTCGTCCGCGTCATCCTCCTATACAATGGAGGCACTACTCATGCTTTCACAAGCACATATGACGCAAAAGAACCCCCATGATCTCTCATTGGCCATGCTTGTTAATTGTTTTGTAAAACCTATTCTTTAGCAACGATTAGGAGTGACACCCTCTTATGCTAAAGATAATGATATGTAGAGACTAGCATAAACAAGATGCTAAGTTGTTGTTCACTAAGTAAGACATTACAATATCTATGAGTGATTATACAAGAATGATACATAAGATGTTGGCTTAGATGACTTCTCATTGTTCACTTTAAGGCATAATGATGTTATGGTGATGTTCACACTGGTTTAACTCAAGCCATAACAATTGGATGTTATGGGAATCTTAACAATGATTGAAAAGTTGAAAAAACCTAGAATTTCCGGTTTTTTCAGCTTGCGGATCAGTCATTGTGAGGACCGGTTCACCAAATTTTAGACCGGTTCTGGAGGTTCTGTTTATGACCACGGATTTCTAGCATCTAAACTACTGATTTACAAAATTTCGTAGCATTTGGAGACGTGGAAGGTGGTGAACCGCTCAACATAAGTGTTCACGGATGTCCAGCGACTCTGACGGACGGTTCGGCACCTTTTAGGCCGGTTCCGTCATTGAAGCTGGCGGTTTTGCAATCCTAACGCCCATGTCTACCTGCTGACGAAATTTGGTAGCGTTTGGAAGTGTAAAACCAAGGTCCGGTGAACCGTTAAAGGAAGTGTAAAACAAAGGTCCGGTGATGCCGGCGGTTGGTTTAACCGGTTTTCTTTTTGACCAGTCCCGGCGGTGAGGCCAACAGTTTTTTTTGGACCAGTAAGACTAACGACTACAGGTTGTAGCAGGGTCATAGTTTAACTTATTCATCTTTGCCCACCATCATTCAGATCTTTATGTTACGGTTGTAACGATATGTATATTTGTTAACGAATTGAGTTAACGTTCTATAATCTATATCGTCCACATATTATATGTGCCAAATTACGCCTCCACAAGCGCACAATGATGGGTTATTTATGATGAATATTGTCTTTGAATAAGACATGAGCTTCCGACTATATTCCGCTTATATAAGGACCTTGACATGCGATCTCTTTTATGTCACTTTGATGAGCCAGTCTTCCCGTCGTTAGGGGGAGATAAGAACAAGAATGTTCAAGTAGAACGACTTGGAATTGTCGTGGTTTGTCCCTATTGTGTCTCATCAAGTTCCCTAAAGTGACGAGATCACATATACATGCTGCAAACATGCCTGCAAGGATTGATGTCCGGATAAGGACATGTTGATGTCCGGATAAGAGGACATGTTGATGTCCAGATAAGAGGACATGTCGTCACCCATAGATGGTGGCATGGTGACACCAAAAATGTGGTAGATGGTGTCGCTAGGCCGTGGCTCCCATGGTTTAGGGGGAGGCCACTTGGTTCGATACATACTTGCCAAGGAAGAATGTGAGTTTGGCACAACTTGATCATTTGATCAATGATACTCATTCGTCTGTTATTTCTGGATTATGGTCATCATTGGGGGACGCCTAAATGTCAATACTAGGGCTGCCACTTGGTTTGGTAAATACCAAACCGATCGAAAACTGACCGAAAATTTATGATTTGGTAAACCGAATTTTGGTAATCGAAATCAAAAAAACCGAAACCGAGAAATACCGAAAAAGTTGGTTTGGTTTTTGGTAAATACCGAATTTACCGAAATTCTAATTATTTAAAGACTTATATTTCTAAAAACACACAGACTAATAATTTTATCTCATGTTTTCAATTGTATATACCATTTAGTAAAAAACAAGACAATGAATAGAAAAATTCAACTATACTTGGTAGCATTCGGGTCTCAATTAAAGCGATCAACTTTAATTCAATATTACTTGTTATATAAAAACGCTCTTACCTACCCGTCTTAGTCGATTCATCACACACACACATAGACAAACCCACTTAGATGACATGTAACCGCCCATGTAAAAATTTAGGAATGTTTTTACCTCTCTTGATGATAGGGCTCCCCATTGGAAGCACAAGCGTAAATAGGGTTAGCCGCCTTGATCAAGGTCAAAACATTATCAAAAATACCTAATTTTTCTACCATAGTCGTATTTCACTATATTGATCACATCATAGTTCACAAGGTTTTTGAAAATTTTGCTTCCTCTTTGTAGTTGGTTCACAAAGATGTACATATGCATATAACTTACTAAATAAGTTATACCACATTACCAGGCATGTTGTGGTTCCAATGATTACAATTCACAAAATTAAAATTCGACCGTCTGATGTGATCATTATAGTATAATACAATTATGATAGAAAATTCAATTGTACTCAATAATGCTCAGGTCTTGATCAAAGCGGTCAACCATAATTTAACGTCACTTATTACACGAAAAAGCTTTTACTGCCCTTATGTGACTTATTTTGGTTGACTCTTCCACACACATACTTTCACATAGATGACACATAACTTGTTCATATAAAAATTTGGAAACATTTACATCCTGACTATTTCGGTAGAAAATTAAACCATACTCGATAATGTGTACTGAAATGATTATCTTTTGTATATGTATTATCAGACTCTAGAAACTCAAGTGATATTTAAATTTTATAGTTTTGTATTGTTTTGTTATATTTTGAAAATATATTTGTTATGAAGTTTGGTAATACCGAAAAACCGACATCCGAAGTTGGTAAGATTTATCTCATACCGAAGTTTTTGGTTTGGTAATTGAAAGTCATATTTCATTACCGAAAGCTTTGGTTTTGAAGTTGGTAACGCCCATTACCGATTCGAACCGACCGAGTGGCAGCCCTAGTCAATACCAATCCATATAGAGATCTCTACACTTAGAAATTACACCAGTGTACATGATGACGTGTTTTAATGAGTTTGATATCGAACCATACTTCGTTGAGAAAATATTAACGTTGTAGATTGGCCTAAATGGAAAGATGCGATCCAGTTTAAACAAAGAGATAGTGCTTTGGTTAGGTGACGCCGACACCCCAAGTGTAAACTCTATCAGTTATGTCTTTGTTAGAAAGCGTAGTGAGAAAAAGAGTTTAGACTCACCTTCTGGCGCAAGGTCTCTCACAAACACCCTGGAATCGACTACGATGAGATATACTCTCGTAATGGATGTCATTGCACTCAACTACCTTGTCAGTTAGGTAGTTTCTGAAAAACTGAACAAGCAGCTTGTGGTCACAACTTATCTCTGTTGGGAACTAAGAGATGTACATAAAGATCTTAAATAGATCGGTTTTCACCCAAATCAAGTGGCTCCTGACCACGGAGCACGTTTGCAAGGTATTTGCTTAGTATTTACTTGATGGGGAAGGGATATGAAGAATTATGCCTATTTGCGTGTAAATTCTGGATGAATCGTGATGAACTCTTGTTAAACTAAGAGATGTCACTGATCCAAAATTAAGAATGAAAGGATCTTGGGAACACTTGGTCTCGTAAGTGAGGACCGTTATTGATGATGCTTATTCATCTGTTGGCTTAAGGTAATCTAAAGGACGATGAAGTTATGCCTATATGTATCCGTTGATCGGTTGAAGTTTTGAGAAGACTTGTTTCGTCTATATGACAAAGAAGTCTTGGGAGAGATTCTCCATCTAAGTATGGTAGCACATTCATGTACTTGTTACAATATGCTTGACTTGACATCTCATTCACTATAAACTTGTAAGGCCAAGTTCTCTTTAGTCTTTCAACTCTCTTCCTAGCGGTCGAGCATCTTCGCTCCCTCTTAGATGAGTGTGAAAGAACATCAAGGTAATGGCCGGATGTGCCCACACAACGCCAATGTAATGGCAGTGATTCCTTCTATGAAAGGTTCAGGCTTATTCATCCCTACAAAAAGACACATCAAATGTGAAATCAGAATCTACCCAGTTTTATAGGTCAATTTCCACAGGACCTACATGATAGCCCACTCGTTGGAAAATGGTGAAATTGGTACCATTGGAAAGGTCTATGTGTCTACTGTCCAGGGACACCAACCATTTGATCACACCTATCATATTGAGTGAGTTATGGCTATTTTCATAAAGTAGGACGGATCTGTCTGAGAATCTGTTTTGGCAGAACAGTCAACTTCGATAGAGCTTTGTGATCAGCTCAAGATGAACTAGGTTATGGACCTTATATGGTTGGAAAGCTACAGGTGTCTAGTTTCCAGAACTTTTTACAGTTTGTCCATACCTATTGTATCGAAGACGTTATGACTGTTTAAGTACACGAATGTCATGCCACGCGTGAATCTGATTTTCAACGCGAACTTATGTTTTGAGTTATTAGGCAACCTTCTCCTTAAAGATCAAAATAATGCTAAGTATAGCAGGTCTCATCTAAGGATAATGTGGCTGGATTTAATGACTAAATCGTTGCCCAACTCTACTTTTGAAGTATGTGAAGTGCTTGGCTTGCGCCGTTCATCTGTACTCCGAGATTGAGTTACCAATCAGGGGGAGTCGTTGTGTAGACATTAGGGGGAGTCTACATGCATCACATGTTATCTTCAATTGTAGTTGGTACGTTGTGCTCTTTTTCTCTTCATCCAAGTCTTTTGTTTTACCCACGAGGTTTTTGTTTTACTTGGCAAGGTTTTTACCGAGGCAACACCATAAGTACCATATCGTATTAGGGACGCAACACAAAGGGGAGTGTTTAAGGAAATTATGTTTCCGTCCTTCTGTTATGTGTCTTGCCCTAATACACGTAGGATTAGTTAATCCAGTTTCCTTATTAGAATAGATTACAGTTGATAGAACTTCTAGATTCTTCGAGAGACTCTATGTAATGCCTATAAATAGGTCTTTCTATCAATGAATGAGCAAAAACGGGGTCGTTTTAACTCGTTTTTGGTTTTACTGAATAAAGGCTAGGTTTGGCCCTCCCTCTCTCTTTCCGCCCTCTCCCTCTCCCTCTCCCTCTCCCGATCTCCTCCTTCCACAATACAAAGTTACAAACACAGGATTCTGCAACCATTCGACCAGTCGACCACCGCCTCGTCGCTGTCTTCTGCAACTCTAGCGCCTCAAACCTCTTCCTCTCCCTAAGCCTCGCATGGGTTCTTCATTAATTCTCTATTAATTCCTTAAATTTTGTGAATGTTGATTCATTCCGATTCAACTGGACTGTTGTGAATTGTGTTTTCAATATATGGATTTGATATAGTTATAGATTGTTGTTGGTTTACTGAATAAATAGAAATCCGTATTAGCATTTAGCAATGGTGTGTTGCGGGCAGCCATCCACAATGAGTTCTAGTGATGGGAGTTATGCATATGGGACACAGAAGAAAGATTTTGCTTGGCAATGGACACAGGTTTTTTTTCAAAAGGCTTACGCCTTACGCCTCAAGCAAGCGCCTTGGTGAGGCTCTCGTGCCATTGCCTCGGCTACACCTTGGCCTTTTAAAACATTGCCCATAACCAATCAATAACACAGTAGTATTGTTAATTGAATCCTGCTTCTCATCACTATTGAATACCGGACAAGGACCTGAGCAGGAATTCCCATTTCCAAAAACAATGGACCCATAAAAAACCCTCCACCAAGACCAGGCAGTCCACCAACTAGGCCAGCTGCTACGCCACAGGCACGATAATAAACAAGCTTGTACACTCTAGTTTTTACCTGTTGTTGATCCTTTTGATGTGAGTATTCTCTTTCCTTGGGACAGTTTAATTATTTCATATGAAGTTACTGCAACAGTCACCAGAATCTGATTGATACAAGACAAAATTAAGAAATGAAGATAATAATTGTTCTATTAGTAAGGAAACAGATTGATTCTTGCTACACAAAGAGGTTTGAAGGTACCTGTAACAGATCTAGTGACCAGTATGCCACTGAACAATCTGTCACATAATTCTGTGCCAACAAGCAAGTTTACTATCAATTTCATTTCTCAATTCATAAAAGTGAAGGCAGGGGAAATTCAAATAAATAGTTTTAAGTTTTAAGAAAAAATAAATTAACCACAGATGTAATAGTGAGTTAAAAGACCTTAGCAATCTGCAACCCAAGTATTATGACCCAGACAGTAGCAATAATTCCAAGTTGCTTCCAGCAAACATTTTCAAGAATAGAAACCTGTTGGGAGGGTCATAGGAGTCGGTCCCTAACCATTCATACAAAAGTATAAGCTTCAGAATTGTTACCTCTCTTCTTTTAGCTTGCTTTTCTGTTGGCTCATTGGTTGTACCGCTAGCACTATTGATGTGTTCAACGTCTGCAATGCTTACATCTAATGTTAAACAGTAGCCAAAAGTATCCAGTAAGTGAAGAAATGACAGACAACCTTACCCAAACCCTATACCCTAAATCTCTAAGATACCTATCTGAGTTACGATGGATGACACAGATGTACCAGAAAGTGCAAAATCAACCTCACCTTTTGGAAGCATCCAGTAAATTCTATGAGCATTGAAAAAAGAACCGGTATTAGATGGATTCGAGTAATGCAGAAGACAAACAGACTCTCTATGGGAAGATTACCTTTTTGGTTTTAGTTTCTTTTTTCCATGTCTCAATACCTTTGAAGAAGGATTTAGTCGATGTACCTAAAGAAAAACATAAGCTGTCCAAGTGTGAATGTGGGAGATTGCAGAAGTTAGACAAGATAAAAGGAGTGTTATAAATCACCTAAGAGAACGATAATTAGTAAGATGGTGATCATCCATTCAGAAAGAACAACATTCAGAGAAACTCCAATACTAATTCCCAACAATAACATGGGTTGGAATAGAAGTGCAAGATCATAGTCAATGAGTGGCAACTCCAGTGTCGGATGCCTCAGCCTTAGATTGAACAACACAGTAGCAGCTGCTCCGCCGGTGATGATGCCTGGAAAATCATCCGAACATAAGCATCTAGAATTATATTTAGCTGGTAAAATATAAAATAAGAAAACTAACAAAGGAAAAATAGAAAGGACCAGATAATAATTATTGACTGATGCTAGATGCATTAGGTTAATTTTTTTAACTTAGTCCAGAAACATATTTGAATTGATAACAGACCTAAAAAGTTCCATGCAGTTCAATGTATAAAAAGAAAATTAGAAATAAGGTTTATATGCAGCAACATGTAATAACTAAACAATACTTACATTTTGATATTGCAGTTGCTGATTTCTGATCAAAGCCAATAATGAGATGGAGCATTGGAACAAAAAAGCCACCCCCTCCAACACCTCCCACACTTCCAAATGCTGCTCCAAGGAATCCAATTATAGTACCAACCACAATTTTCCAGCCAAATCTTATTTCCTGTGACCAATTCCAATTGTTACTACACTCCCCCACGTAGCTACTAAAATCATATTTTTATTTTAACTGTTTAAGAGAGGAGGGTAAAAGGTAACAGAAGGATGGAAACTGGACAGAAAAAGTTTAACATGGTTATCTTTCTTGGACAGCATGTGCTTATCAAACATTTCAAGTCCACACATGCGTTTTACATAAAGACACATTCAAGATATATGATATGGAATTGCCATGGACTTACAGGCCAGACATGTTTATAGCCATGGACTCGACCAGTATGCGAATTCGAGACGCTGACTAAGTAATTGAATTCAACCTCTTTTCCATCATTTTGACTTGAAAAAGCTTGTTGCTCCAAACTTTCATTTGCTGAAACAGATACCAATGCTAAAACAAGAATAAAAATCCCAACCTCTGCAATAAACCTTAACATCCACCATTTTAATGATCTGCTCCATAACATCTGATACCTAAGATTTACTTCCATCAGTTCCTCCTCAGAAACAAAGATCGAAGAAGAACAAAGCAAGTTCTTACTATGTAATGTTCTGTATAATGCAAAGTTTAAGTAGTGCTAATTGTAATAATAAAATATCTAGGCTTAATCTATCATCAATACTAGTACATGTTTTAGCTTCCTTGGGAATGTATGCAGTTGGAATATACTTTAGCTAATTGTCACCATCATAATAAAGAGTGATTTAGCATTTCCCTTTTTAAACAGTACACAAAAGGAGTGGTACTTTCCCTCTTTGTCTAAACTTGAAACAGTGGTAGGCAGGTAGCCCATCCCGGCCAGAGCGCCTAGTCTCTCTCAGAATTAGTTAAGAACACAAAAAACACTTGTTCAGATTGCTATATGATTGTGAAATATTAGTTAAAGTACATAGTTGCATGCATAGACTGCATATGCCATGAATGAAAAAGAAGCAAGTTTGAGCTGTGATGAGTGTGTCAACTAGGATTTGAACAAGAACAAAGGACTATCCAGAAATTGTTTTTTTTTAACAGGTATCCAGAAATTGTTTAAGAAATGAATTAGTTTCACCTACTATTCATAGAGTCGAGATAACTTTAAGTCATCAGATCTGTCCGAGAAATCAATCAAGATAATATCTTGAAACTATTTGTGGTGGAAGCCCATCATTATTTAGACACCAATATATGGGATGCCTACCTAATAACAACATCCACCATTTTTTATCTGTGGTGACTTTAGGCTATATCCTTTCTCTGGACTCTTGAGTAATTTACAGGTATTGGATTTTAGTGGAACTTTAAGTGCTTAATTGAGTATTCTACAATTATTTGGCAAAGGTGGCTTTCTGAAAAAAGTGTTGTAGTGGTTTGGAGTTTGGACACATACATGCAGGGGTGGCTTTCTGAACAAAGGTGTTGTAGTGGTTTGGAGTTTGGACACATACATGCAGTGCTTAAATTTTTTTTTTTTTTAAAAGTAATTTACTAAGTTTAAATAAAATTCACTAATAAGGTTAACAATACAGCAATCCCAAAATGATGATGGTAGTGTAATGCATCAAAGAAAGAAATCTAAAAGGAAAACAGAAAGAAAAAAATTGATGTATATAAGAAGAGAAAGAATAATAAAAATAAAATACATGCATAAAAAAAAAAATCAAAGATGCGAGCGCGTTTTGAATCAGGGAAGTCCTCCAATTGTAACATCTGTCTCTGCCACTATGTCAACAACAAATAATGTTTCTTCAAAGAACTTCTATTTATATATTACGGTTAGTAAATTTAAAAAATTATAAAACTTGATTTTATTTTTTAGGGGCCCGTAAGTTTTGAGGCTTTAGGCACAGGTCTTCTGGGCCTATATTCAGGGCCGGCCCTGCTTACCATAAAAATGGCTGCATGCGCAGCAGCACCAACTATGAGAAATCCACCAATCCACATATGGTGTGTGAACAATGAAAGTTGTGTACCATAGTCAGTAGCTAGATATGGATAAGGGGGCATCGCATACATATGGTGAGCTACAATAATGGTTAAAGATCCTAACATAGCTAAGTTAAGAGATAATTGAGCATGCCATGATGTTGTTAGGATCTCATATAGGCCTTTATGGCCCTGGCCGGTAAATGGGCCTTTATGAGCCTCTAAAATATCTTTTATAGACCAATCCCTTAATTGGTCCTATACATGTGACCCGCTACCAGGAAAAGAATTGCAATAGCTAAATGATGGTGTGCAATATCGGTCAGCCATAGACCTCCAGTTACTGGATCTAATCCTCCACGAAAAGTCAGAAATTCCGCATATTTTGACCAATTCAAGGTGAAAAATGGGGTCGCTCCCTCAGCAAAACTGGGATAAAGTTGAGCCAAAAGATCCCGATTCAAGATAAATTCATGAGGAAGTGGAATCTCTTTAGGATCTACTCCAGCGTTTAGAAATTGGTTAATTGGTAACGATACGTGTACTTGATGCCCCGCCCAACCAAGAGACCCAAGGCCTAATAGCCCTGCTAAATGGTGATTCAACATGGATTCTACATCTTGGAACCAAGCCAATTTCGGAGCAGCTTTGTGATAATGGAACCAACCCGCAAAAAGCATTAAGGCAGCAAAGACCAATGCGCCAATTGCAGTACAATAGAGTTGTAATTCATTAGTTATTCCAGATGCTCGCCAAAGCTGAAAAAACCCAGAGGTTATTTGTATTCCTCGGAAACCCCCGCCTACATCACCATTCAATATTTCTTGACCCACTATTGGCCAAACCACCTGGGCACTAGGTCCAATGTGAGTAGGATCACTTAGCCATGCTTCATAATTGGAAAAACGAGCACCGTGGAAATACATCCCACTCAGCCAAAGAAAGATGATGGAGAGTTGAC